>OX411548.1:28203229-28914908 GCA_948146395.1 Fragum whitleyi | reverse complement strand
TTTTTAGCTCCACTGGCTGAAAGCCACTGGGGCTATTGTCATGGCGTTGTGTCCGTCGTGCGTCCGTCCGTCCGTCCGTCCGTCCGTGCGTGTGTCCGGTCGTAAACTTTTCTTTAAAAATCTTCTCCTCAGAAACTACTGGATGGATTTAAACCAAACTTCACAGGAATGATCCTTGGGTGACCCTCTTTCAAAGTTGTTCAAGAAATTTTGATCCAATGAAAAACATGGATTTAATGGGCGTGGCTAATTTCCAAATATGGTAAAAAGTGAGTTTTCTCAGATTCTAATCAATGGATACCAATTAAATTTTACATGAATGATCCTTGAGTGACCCTTTATCAGTCTACAAAAAATCATTGTGATCGGATGGAAAATATGCATTTTATGGGCGGAGGTCATTTCTCTATATGTTATATAGTGGAAACTTTGAAAATCATTTTCTGAGAATCTAATTGACAGATATCAACCAAAATTCACTGGAATGATCCTTTGGTGACCCTTTATCAGTTTACCAAAAATTATTTTGATTGGATGAAAAATATGCATTCTATGGCAGAGCTCATTTCTCTATATGTTATATAGTGGAAAATTTGAAAATCATTTTCTCAGAATCTATTGTTTGGATATCAACTCAATTTCACTGGAATGATCTTTGAGTGACCCTTTATCAGTCTACCAAAAATTATTTTGATTGGATGGAGAATATGTATTTTATGGGCAGAGGTCATTTCTCTATATGTTATACAGTTGCAACTTTGAAAATCATCAGTAGAACCCAAAATATGTAAAAATCTAGTCAAAACTTTTATTGTTTTTTTTAAGAATTTCAAGCCTGTGGAGCGACTCAAGCCATTCATGGCTTTCTAGTTTTTTATTGAAAGCAAATATATTTCTATACTACATAGAATATAGTCAACGGGCGGCAAAACTTCTTAATCATAACTTGAATTAGCTGTAGCCACGAGATTTTGGACTACTCCACATTAAAACACGTATATATCATATATATTAGAGATAAAAATCAAATAATCCCTTTTTAATTACAAATACATGTGTAATTCGATTTGGATTGGACATTGCGCGTGATTGCTTTGTTTTAAACGTCGTGAAAATAGTCGTTTCATAGCAAATCTAAGTTTTAAATTTCTCGTAACATTGTGACTACCTGCAACATGGATACTTTTCAAATTAAAATTAATTCAAATAAATAAACCAATAAATAAATAATGAAGACAAATTATAACAATATTTCAATTCAATTCAATTCGTTTATTGATACATTTCAGGCCTCCAGCCTATTGTACATATGTGTTACAAACAAGTTACATAAACATGTGTACAGTGATGGTTTAATTAACACAATAATGTTTTTAGACATGGTTACAAGATGGAAATTTGTTCTTTTTGTCAAAATAAAACATTCTCTTCGACATTTCAATTTTTCCTGGCCAGCATTGCACGATAGGGGACGTGTCCCAATAGTGTGAGACACTCCCCCTTTCGTTCAGCGCTCGCTTATGAACATTTATAAGTGCATATTACAGTTCCAAAATTAATTTTCTTCTCTGTAGTGAGTGATAGATGTAACGGGAAATGTTTCTAATAATCAAGTCATTTTTGCTACTAAGTAGCATATTCATCTTATGCTTATTTGGCTTTTTGTAATATTTTTCCGGTATGTAAACTTGTCTAAGGTCAGCGTATATTCTACATTGGAAAATAAAATGGTATTCGTCTTCTACTAATTTAGACGAGCAAACTTTACATAAACGTTGTTCTCTTGAAATATTGTCGTATCGGCCTCTTTCTATTTCTAAGGAATGAACTCCAGTGCGGAATTGCGAGTAGGCATGTCTAAATTTTTTAATAGTTAGTACATCAAAATAATATTCTTTCTCAAAAGATGGTTTAATATATCTATAAACACACAGCTTTGGACTGTTTTCAACGGACTCATGCCAATGTTGTATGTATTGATCTTTCAATCTTTGGGTAAAAATATTCAAAAATTGTACTTCATCGTTAACAACTTGACTATGCCACACATGTCCAAAACCGTTTTGACATAGTAATTTTTCAACTTCCCTCGCCCAATTAAAATGAGATCTACTTTGATAATTATCATTTAGGAGCATGAGGTAGCATTGTTTTACAAATCGTTCCTGTGGCATTCTTAAAATCCTCAACCAATACTTGATACACCGTCTAGAACTTTCTATGTATAAAGGGAAGCGGGCACAATCACCCAAAACTGCGACATTGGTTGAATTCATACTGACACTCAGGAACCTTTTACATGCATAGTTTAGGACTCTTTCACATGGTTCTCTTGAAACAAATCCCCAAATTTCGGCGCCATACATCAAAATTGGTAATACTTTTGTGTCAAACACTTTAAAGAATACAGTGTAAGGCAACTGACCATACGAATTTAATGACGATATAATTGAAAGTAGTGCTCTTTTAGCTTTGACTGACATATCTTTTGCCATGTAATTTAATGATAGTGCTGATGTAAATGTTATACCAACATAGGTAAAGGATGAAACAATTTCTAATCTTTCGCCTCCAAAAGACCATTTTTCGAATTTTGACAATTTACCACCCTTCTTAAAAACCATAATTTTGCTTTTCTGTGAATTTACCTTTAAGCAACTGCTTTGAGAAAAATCATGTAAAAAATTTAATTGTCTTTGAAGATCCTTAACTGTTTCTGCGATTAATGCTACGTCATCTGCGAATAACAGGATTAAAATTTCAATTAGACTATTTGGCTGTGGCTGGATTCCTCTTAGATTAGGATCTTCTCTCATTTTCACTGCTAATTCATTGATAAATAACGCAAATAACTTTGGAGAGGCCATACATCCTTGCTTTAAACCTATTTTACAATCAAAGTAATCAGTCATATAGCCATTATATCGGACGCATGATTTGACCTGCTTATACATTGCTTGGATAGACTCGAATAAATGACCCTTTAATTCGACTTTGATTAGAACTTCCCATAGCTTTTTTCTTACTACCGAGTCGAACGCGGTTTTAAAATCAATAAAAGCGACATACATTTTGCCCCCCTTTTTACGCAAGACTTTAGATATAAGAGATTGCAGGATGAAAGCGTTGTCTATGGTACAATAGCCAGTTCGAAAACCTGATTGTGATTCATCAATTTTGTCAAATATGTTTGCAAAGAAAGAAAGTCTCCTTTCAATAATGCTTGTGTAAATCTTACCAAAAATGTCTAACAATGCTATACCCCGATAGTTTGACGGGTCATTTTGGTCGCCTTTTTTGAAAATTGGAATGATGATAGCTTTGCTCCATGCAATAGGAAACTCACCCTTCTCAAACAATCTGTTGAATAACCGTATCATAATAGGCATCAAAATATCAATAGTGTTTTTGAAAAATTCTGGTGGGATGCCGTCTTCGCCAGGGGATTTAAAATTTTTAAGGGATTGAATGCTATGCAAAATTTCTTCATCGGTAATTTCTGCATTGAATATACTATGTTCAATTTCTGTCAAATTATCATCAGGAGAAATATAGTCTTCACTGATTTCATCAACGCTTTCAAACAGCGTTTCGAAATGTTTTTTCCATCTTTCCATAGGGATATCGTTTTGAACACTTGTTGTGTTTTGAAAACATTTTAACTTTTTCCAAAATGTTTTTGGGTTATTTACATTTTGTAATAGGTCATTTAATTTTTTGTCAGCTAAATTTGACTTTTTGTAACGACATCGTTGTTTAAAATCACATTTTAATTTCAAATAATTTTGGAGATCTTGTGGAAATCTTGTTAATCTGTATTTCCTTAGTGCTTTCACTTTTTCCCTTTTTAGATTTTTACATTCATAATCGAACCATGGTTGGTTTATCTTATGAACCTTTTTATGTTTAGGACTATCTTTTTCACAGACTTTGAGTGAATTTTCTATCAATGTTACTATTTCTTTTGTTATGCAATCAATGTTTTCTTCATAATTGTTAATCATATTTACTAATCTTTGTGTCATACGATTATCTAATATGCTAATAAGGCTGTTTCTAAGATCAGCAATCGATGTTTCATTAAATATGTACTTTTGCTGTTTGAATTGTGTATTGTATTTAACATCCTCGTTGAGTACTTTATCTGTTTTTACATGTTTATCAAAAATTATAACAGTTTCAAGTGGAAAATGGGTCGATTCTGTTTTTTGACCGACGTCGAAAGATTCAATTTTATGATGACAATCATTAGATAATAAAACATAATCTACAACACTAGATCCATTCATATTTACAAACGTGAAATGACCAATATCTTTGTCATTTCCACTTCTGCCATTTAAAATACAAACGCCATATGATTTACAAAATTCTAACAGTTTAACACCTCGATTGTTAATAGTTTGATCACATGAAGTTCTATCTGAATAACAATAAACAAATAAATTGGTTAATTCTTCTGCTCCCAAAATATTCTCACACGAGATTTATTTCACACAGATAGAGGAATTTTACTAAAAATTGTTCTATTCTTTATTTATTTATTTATTTTCATATTTTATTCTCTTTATTTCTCTTTTCATTTAATGTGTTTAAAGAACAGTCTGTTGGAAAAAAGGAGAAAAACTCCCGAATAAAAGAATTCATATGAAAATTCAAGTAAATTATCATTTCTAAATTATTTCTATTTATACGACACCTTAATAATTGAATTTATTCCAAATTTTAATTTTCGCGTACTTCAATATAGATGCGTTCGACTATATTGGAGTATGCCATCGATAAGGTCTAAACCATTGAAAACTTAAACAGGTATTGATTGATTAAATAACTTCAAAATTCAAATAAACATTGAAAAATCGTAATACACTGTCATCGAGGGTAGAAAAAGAAGAATTTGAGAACCTTTCAATGTACCATCAAACTATTAAAAAGATATGTTGTCATTTGAACAGATATAGGGATTTCGATCAGTTTTTGTGATTGTGTATTTCAGTCTTGCTAAGTATCACAATTACCTGAAACAGAAGGGGTTAAGCGTCAATTTCACATCTGGAAAGTAGCCGCGGGGTATATTGATCTAACATACCTCCCGCTGTCGGACCTTTTTATAAGAAGGTTGCTGATTGGTCCGCCTCGTTTTTCGTTCTGTGACGTCACGCGTACAGAAATTACCCATTCAATCAGCCAAGGGTAAGATAAGTAAAACGTTCGTAACCCTTGGTTCGACAAGATGATGAAGTTGTGAACCTGCAATTTTCATTGTTTTGGGGTCACATAGGTCAAAGGTCAAGGTCACATTAAATTTTTTGTTCAGTTTTCGTTTCCAGACTCTAATTCAAGAACCAAGGGATCTAGAATCATGAAACTTCATGCAATTGCTGTATATGACCTCAATATTTGTTACAAACACATCTTGCACTTAAAGCACTTACATTTTGACAAAGTGCTGGTGGGGGTATAAGTCCGCTCTGCGACAGTTCTAGTTCTGAAGGTGGTATTGCTGATAACTTGATTTGTCCTGTGCAGCAATACTTCTCTCAATATTTTTATTGACTTATGCAATTTCTTTCATTTTTAGCTCACCTGAGCACAAAGTGCTCAAGGTGAGCTATTGGGATCGTAGAATGTCTGTCGTCAGTCGTGCGTCGTCTGTCGTGCGTCGTCCGTCCTCCACAATTTCTTTAAACATCTTCTCCTCCTAAGCCAGTGGGCCAATCTCGATGAAACTTGGCAGGGATGTTCCTTGGGTCAAGCTCTACCAAAGTTGTTCAAAAAAATGAAATCCACCCTTAACTTTCCCTTTACCCTTAACAAAAAGGGTGAAAAAATGAAAATCTTTAAAAATCTTCTTCTCTGAAACCAGAAGGCAGACAGCTTTCATATTTGGTATGTAGCATCATCTAGTGGACCTCTACCAGGTTTGTTCATATCAAGACCCTTGGGTCATATTTGGGCTTTGCCCGGGCCCAACCCTTTTTACATAGAATCAAAGAGCGAAAATCTTGAAAAATCTTCTTCTCTGTAACCAGATGGCAGACAGCTTAAATATTTGGTGTGTAGCATCACCTAGTGGGCCTCTACCAAGTTTGTTCATAACAAGACCCTTGGGTCATATTTGGGCTTTGCACGGGTGCATCCCTTTATCTCTTATGAGCACAAAGGGTAAAAAAATGAAAATCTTCAAAAATCTTCTTCTCTGAAACCAGAAGACAGACAGCTTTCATATTTGGTTTGTAGCATCATCTAGTGGCCCTCTACCAAGTTTGTTCATATCAAGACCCTGGGGTCATGTTTGGGCTTTGCCCGGGCCCAACCCTTTTTAGCTCACCTGAGCACGAAGTGCTCATGTGAGCTATTGTGATCACCTTTCGTCCGGCGTCCGTCCGTCGGTCGTCGGTCGTCGTCCGTCGTTCGGCGTCCGGCGTCCGTCAACAATTTCTTTAAACGACATCTCCTCCTAAACTACTGGGCCAATTAACTCCAAATTTTACAGAAATGTTGTTTAGGTGGTCCCCTTCAAAAATAGCTAAAAGAATTGAAATCCATGAAAAACTCTGGTTGCTATGGCAACAAAAGGTGAAATTTTATGAAAATCTTAAAAATTCTTCTTCTTCTCAACCAGTAGTCCTACAGACTTAAAACTTGGCATGGATGATCAGTTCATAGACCTGAATAAAAATAGCTAAAATTATAACTTTTGGGCCACCATGTGCGGAGCACCAGGGGGGAGGGGGTAGTACTTTGGGTAAATTTTGTTATCTTTAAGTTTCTTCTTCTTCGGAACCAGGAGCCCTACAGACTTGAAAATTGGCATGGATGATCAGCATATGGACCTTTATATAAATAGCTAAAATCATGACTGTAGATTCACCAGGTGCGGAGCATCAGGGGGGAGAGGGTAGTACTTTTGTGAAAATTGTGTAATCTTTAACCTTCTTCTTCTTCTGAACCACAAGCCCTACAGACTTGAAACTTGGCATAGATGATCAGCTCATAGACCTTAATAAAAAAAGCTAAAATAATATCTGTCGGGCTGCCAGGTGCGGAGCACCAGGGGGGAGGGGGTAGTACTTTGGATAAATTTTGTTATCTTTAAGTTTCTTCTTCTTCGGAACCAGGAGCCCTACAGACTTGAATATTGGCATGGATGATCAGCATATGGACCTTTATATAAATAGCTAAAATCATGACTGTAGATTCACCAGGTGCGGAGCATCAGGGGGGAGAGGGTAGTACTTTTGTGAAAATTGTGTAATCTTTAACCTTCTTCTTCTTCTGAACCACAAGCCCTACAGACTTGAAACTTGGCGTGGATGATCAGCTCATAGACCTTAATAAAATTAGCTAAAATAATATCTGTTGGGCTGCCAGGTGCGGAGCACCAGGGGGGATGGGGGAGTACTTTTGTGAAAATTTTGTAATCTTTTACCTTCATCTTCTTCTGAACCAGGAGCCTGACAGATTTGAATATTGGCATGGATGATCAGCATATGGACCTTTAATATAAATAGCTAAAATCATGACTGTAGATTCACCAGGTGCGGAGCATCAGGGGGGAGAGGGTAGTACTTTGGGTAAATTTTGTAATCTTTAAGTTTCTTCTTCTTCGGAACCAGGAGCCCTACAGACTTGAAAATTGGCATGGATGATCAGCATATGGACCTTTATATAAATAGCTAAAATCATGACTGTAGATTCACCAGGTGCGGAGCATCAGGGGGGAGAGGGTAGTACTTTTGTGAAAATTTTGTAACTTTAACCTTCATCTTCTAATGAACCAGGAGCCCTATAGACTTCAATATTGGCATGGATGATAAGCATATGGATCTAAAATAAAATAGCTTAAATCATGAATGTAGGGCCACCAGATGCGGAGCATTAGGGGGCAGGGGGTAGTACTTTGGATCAATTTTGAAATCTTTAACCTTATTCTTCTTCTGGATCAGGAACCCTACAGACTTGAAAATTGTTATGGGTGATCAATATATGGACATAAATAAAAATAGCTAAAATCAGAACTGTTTGGTCACCAGGTGCTGAGTGTCTTGGGGAAGGGGTAGTACTTTGGATCATTTTTGAAATCTTTAAACTTCTTCTAATGAACCAAGAGTCCTACATACTTGAAAATTGGTATGGATGATTAGCATATGGACATTAATTGAATTAGCCAAAATCATGACTGTAGATTCACCAAGTGCATAGCATCTTGGGGGAGGGGGAGTGCTTTGTTGAGAATTTTGAATCCCTACAGCCTTTATATTTGACATGGATTATTCAACTCATTAAAGAAAACTTTAAAAGTCTCAGACTCAGATTGTATATCTGGCATAGATTTGCTGATCACAGACCTTCTATGAAAAAAGATTAAATAAATAATGATCAGGGGAGGAGCAGGGAGGGGGGGATTATTTCAAATGTTATCTGATTGAATAAGTGAAAATCTCTTTTTTCTGTGGTTGCATGGACATACCTAGGTAATGAAGCTTTTTTCTCAGGTGAGCGACCCAGGGCCAACGGCCCTCTTGTTACATAGAATCAAAGAGCGAAAATCTTTAAAAATCTTCTTCTCTGTAACCAGATGGCAGACAGCTTTTAATATTTGGTGTGTAGCATCACCTAGTGGGCCTCTACCAAGTTTGTTCATATCAAGACCCTTGGGTCATATTTGGGCTTTGCATGGGTGCATCCCTTTATCTCTAATGAGCACGAAGGGTAAAAAAATGAAAGTCTTCAAAATCTTCTTCTATGAAACCAGAAGGCAGACAGCTTTCATATTTGGTATGTAGCATCATCTAGTGGACCATTACCAAGTTTGTTCATATCAAGACCCTATGATCATATTTGGGCTTTGCCCGGGTGCAACCCTTTTTTACAGAGAATCAAAGAGCGAAAATCTAAAATCTTCTTTAATTAATCAAAACCAGAGAGCACACTGCTTCCATTTTTAGCTCACCTGAGCACGAAGTGCTCAAGGTGAGCTATTGTGATCGTAGAATGTCCGTCGTCAGTCGTGCGTTGTGCGACGTGCGTCGTCCGTCGTCCACAATTTCTTTAAACATCTTCTCCTCCTAAACCAGTGGGCCAATCTTGATGAAACTTGGCAGGAATGTTCCTTGGGTGAAGCTCTACAAAAGTTGTTCAAATAAATGAAATCCACCCTTAACTTTCCCTTTACCCTTAACAAAAAGGGTGAAAATATGAAAATCTTTAAAAATCTTCTTCTCTGAAACCAGCAGGCAGACAGCTTTCATATTTGGTATGTAGCATCATCTAGTGGACCTCTACCAAGTTTGTTCATATCAAGACCCTGGGGTCATATTTGGGCTTTGCCCGGGCCCAACCCTTTTTACATAGAATCAAAGAGCGAAAATCTTGAAAAATCTTCTTCTCTGAAACCAGATGGCAGACAGCTTTCATATTTGGTATGTAGCATCACCTAGTGGGCCTCTACCAAGTTTGTTCATATCAAGACCCTTGGGTTATATTTGGGCTTTGCACTGGTGCATCCCTTTATCTCTTATGAGCACGAAGGGTAAAAAATTGAAATTCTTCAAAAATCTTCTTCTATGAAACCAGAAGGCAGACAGCTTTCATATTTGGTATGTAGCATCATCTAGTAGACCTCTACCAAGTTTGTTCATATCAAGACCCTAGGATCATATTTGGGCTCCACCCGGGTGCAACCCTTTTTACATAGAATCAAAGAGTGAAAATCTTTTAAAATCTTCTTTAATCGAAACCAGAGGGCACACTGCTTTCATTTTTAGCTCACCTGAGCACAACGTGCTCAAGTGAGCTATTGTGATCACCTTTTGTCCGTCGTGCGTCGTGCGTCGTCCGTCGTGCGTCGTCCGTCGTCCGTCAACAATTTCTTTAAACGACATCTCCTCCTAAACTACTAGGCCAATTTTAACCAAACTTGGCAGAAATGTTCCTTAGGTGGTCCCCTTTAAGAATTGCTAAAAGAATTGAAATCAGTGAAAAACTCTGGTTGCTATGGCAACCAAAGTTAAAAATTTAAGAAAATCTTTAAAATTCTTCTTCTTCTGAACCAGCAGCCCTAAAGCCTTGAAATTTGGCATGGATGATCAGCTCATAGACCTCAATGAAAATAGCTAAAATCATATCTGTTGGGCCACCAGGTGCGGAGCACCAGGGGGGAGGGGGTAGTACTTTGGGTAAATTTTGTAATGTTTAGCCTTCTTCTTCTTCTGAACCACAAGCCCTACAGACTTGAAAATTGGCATGGATGATCAGCTCATAGACCTCAATATAAATAGCTAAAATCTTATTTGTAGGGCCACCAGGTGCAGAGCACCAAGGGGGAGGGGGTAGTACTTTGATGAAAATTTTGTCATCTTTAACCTTTTTCTTCTTCTGAACCAGGAGTCCTACAGATTTGAATATTGGCATGGATGATCAATATATGGACCTTTATAAAAATAGCTAAAATCATGACTGTAGATTCACCAGGTGCGGAGCACCAAGGGGGAGGGGGTAGTACTTTTGTGAAAATTTTGTAAATTTTAACCTTCTTCTTCTGATGAACCACAAGCCCTACAGACTTGAAAATTGGCATGGAGGATCAGCTCATAGACCTTAATAAAAACAGCTAAAATCATGACTGTAAAGCCACCAGGTGCAGAGCACCAGGGGGGAGGGGGCAGTACTTTTGTGAAAATTTTGTAACTTTAATCTTCATCTTCTAATGAACCAGGAGCCCTACAGACTTCAATATTGGCATGGATGATAAGCATATGGATCTAAAATAAAATAGCTAAAATCATGAATGTAGGGCCGACAGATGCGAAGCATTAGGGGGCAGGGGGTAGTACTTTGGATCAATTTTGAAATCTTTAACCTTATTCTTCTCCTTGATCAGGAACCCTACAGACTTGAAAATTGTCATGGGTGATCAATATATTGACATTAATAAAAATAGCTTAAATTATGACTGTAGGGTCACCAGGTGCTGAGTGTTTTGGGGAGGGGGTATCACTTTGGATCATTTTTGAAATCTTTAAACTTCTTCTAATGAGCCAGGAGTCCTACAGACTTGAAAATTGGTATGGATGACCAGCATATGGACATATATTGAATTAGCTAAAATCATGACTGTAGATTCACCAGGTGCAGAGCATCTTGGGGGGAGGGGGGAGTGCTTTGTTGAGAATTTTGAATCCCTACAGCCTTTATATTTGACATGGATTATTCAACTCATTAAAGAAAACTTTAAAAGTCTCAGACTCAGCCTGTATATCTGGCATAGATTTGCTGATCACAGACCTTCTATGAAAAAAGCTTAAATAAATAATGACCAGGGGAGGAGCAGGAGGGGGGGGGGGGAATGATTATTTCAAATGTTATCTGATTGAATAAGTGAAAATCTCTTTTTCTGTGGTTGCATGGACATACCTAGGTAATGAAGCTTTTTTCTCAGGTGAGCGCACCCAGGGCCAACGGCCCTCTTGTTGGTATGTAGTACCATCTAGTGGGCACGTACCAAGTTTGTTCATATCAATACCCTTGGGTCATATTTGGGTTCCACCCGGGCGCATCCCTTTCAGCTCATCTGAGCACGAAGGGTGAAAATAGGAAAACCTTCAAAAATTTTCTTTTTTGAAACCAGTAGGCAGACAGCTTTCATATTTAGTATGTAGCATCATCTTATAGACCTTTTCCAAGTTTGTTCATATCAAGACCCTGGGTTCACATTTGGGGTCCACCCGGGTGCATCCCTTTTTACTTAGAATCAAAGAGCAAAAAGGCATATCTGTCTTGCTCTTCGCTGAAAACGATCCATGGTAGTGATCTTAGGCAATTATCTTCTTTTTGACATCTGCCTATCTAATTAATGTGATGTCCCAGGGGTCAAAGAGACTCAGGTGAGCGATCTAGGACCATCTTGGTCCTCTTGTTGGTATGTAGCATCATCTTGTTGGCCCCTACCAAGTTTGTTCATATCAAGACCCTTGGGTCATATTTGGGCTCCACCCGGGGGCATCCCTTTCAGCTCATCTGAGCACGATGGGTGAAAATGGGAAAACCTTCAAAAATCTTCTTCTCTGAAACCAGAAGGCAGACAGCTTTCATATTTAGAATGTAGCATCATCTTATTGACCTCTTCCAAGTTTGTTCATGTCAAGACCCTGGGGTCACTTTTTGGGTCCACTCAGGTGCATCCCTTTTTACATAGAATCAAAGAGCAAAAAGGCATATCTGTCTTGCTCTTTGCTGAAAACGTTCCATGGTATTGATCTTAGGCAATTATCTTCTTTTTGACATCTGCCTATCTAATTAATGTGTTGTCCCAGGGGTCAAAGAGACTCAGGTGAGCGATCTAGGACCATCTCGGTCCTCTTGTTTACCATTTCTTTCAGTTTTGATCAATTTAAACTTCAAAGGATGGAAAAATGTTAAGATGTTGTTGTGTATATTTCCAGGTTCCCAGGTCAAGGTGGAAGTCAAGGACCAAATCAAGGTCGTCCAGGAGGAAACTTTGAAGATGGCGATGATGATTTGTACAGTTAAATACATGCTATAAAAGATTATGAATATTCATTAACATTCTACACACATGCACACACATTGTACAATATTGTTTCAAAATGTGGGATTGATTATGTACTTTATAATATGATATATTTGGTGTGAACACATGAGTAAAGAAAAGATACAACATTGAATATTGAGAAAGCCATTCTTTCTTGACAATCTTCATAACTTTAAAAGGTAGTTGACATTCCACAACATTTTGGAACTCATGATCTTTCACAATGTTGACCAAGCTTTCCTAATGAAAATTATTAGGATACCTCGGTTAACACTGTTAAAGTTCATTACTTCCAAAAGGTTGCGGAACTATTAAGGGTCCACTATCTTAACAAAAGCAGAAAATGACAAAACTACAAGTTAATTTTAGTTTGTGCAAAGCAGTATTTCTTTTTCTGATTTGGAGTAATGATGTTCATTTAATAATCAAACCATTACAAAATAACTATATTTTGCACTTGTATTGATTGAAAGAATTGCCGACAAAATTAAATGTGACCAAATGAGTAAAACATTTTACCAAGAATGGATAGACATTTTTGTTGGAAAAGGAGAGAATTCTTCTATCTATCATTGCTGTCTATAGCTGTGTTTCATCAGCATGTCAAAATGTTGGATTGTATTAGGTTTGGGGTGGAGAAGGGGGATTGTAGAGTGCCTCTTCCTTTATGTTTTGTCAGCATATGTTTCACATTAGCTTTGAGGGACTTAATAGGGTGAAATATATATACGGTATTAAAAGGGTTCAGAGCAAAACTATTGTTTGTAATTGCCTTTGTCAATATGGGTTTACAATAGTTTTATACCTTCTAAATTATATCAAAAGTAGATATTTTGGGCTGTATCGATTCAGATTGTATCTAAAGAAAAAAACAATTGAGCATTAACAATAAGAAAATTCTGATAAATTGTAGTTACTTGAAAATTTTTGCTCTGGGCCATTGTAATTATATGACACTAGGGAAACTATTTTGAAATGTGCAGTAAGATTTTTAGAATTTTTCAAATGTGCTTAAAGATGCAGGACATATTCATTATTATATCTTTATTCTAGGTTATTTTTGTCCCGATGAAAATTTATTCTTGGTTGGCTATGAATAGATTATAATGACTTAGATAGTAGCCAAACAACCAAAATCAAAACAGGCTAGAAGGCTCTAATTGCTTCAGTTTTCAGGCAATTCAATGGGGAATTTGATAACCTATTGTAAGAGCCTTTATATATGAATAGGCACTTACAATAGTTTTGCACGGTCCTCTGGATTTAGGAATCTAAAATGAGTACTTATCTTAAACTAGTAGTATGATTTGGGGAAGAGCAGTAACCTTTACCTATTAGATCTTGTTCTTTACCACCCTCTGTTAATGTGAGTACATATTAGAACAGAAAAAACAATAACCAAAAAAAAAAAAAAACACTTGGCATTAAAGTAATGTGTAATTTCAGCTGCAGAAAAAAGAAAGATTGAAAGACCTGTACAATATTGATGATAGATTTTACTAGAAGAATGATTTATTCTATCGGTATATTCAGGGGTGTGGTATTCCAATGCCCGATTTATCCAACATGGGCTTTTCTACCTGCGTACAGGTACATTTTTCAAGGCCACTTGTCTGTTGACAAGTAAATACCAGGGCAAATCTTGGAATTCTGCTTAATTGATCAAAGGGATTAATTGGCCTAATGTTTGTATCAAAGGTTAGAAAACACTGTTTTTAATGAAGAAAATTTTGAAACCCAGCATTTTCTGCTTTAAAAACAATATTTTCTAAAAATTTATCCATTCTCTCTTTTTGTGGACAAGTTCAGTTTGATCCCGGAGCCGCCGTCATAGCGCAGTTGGTAGCACGTCGGACTGTCAAACTAGAGGTCACGGGTTCGATCCCCGACGGCGGCACTCATTCTTTCCGACTATTTGTCTCACCAATGGGTCGATAATCGTAGACCTATGTGAGATAGCAGCTGGAGGCTAGGAAAGGGTGTAATGGTAGTACTGGCGTGAGAAATACCAGGAATCCATTGTTAGGAGCTCCAGCCGCCGCGATATAACTGAAATAATGTTGAAAGCAGCGTAAAACCCCATTCAATCAATCAATCAGTTTGATCCCAGACAAGTAGAAAATTAACTTTTACCTGTCCAGGGAAAAGTGGAGAAAATGTGTATTTTCACAGCCCTGATATATTTCTGCGTCTTTATGAGGACCTGGTAACTTATTTATATATTTTGTGAAACTGTATCAATAAAAGTGCTGAACAAAATTGTTTTTTGTTATG
Organism: Fragum whitleyi; assembly: GCA_948146395.1. Classification (NCBI taxonomy): domain Eukaryota; kingdom Metazoa; phylum Mollusca; class Bivalvia; order Cardiida; family Cardiidae; genus Fragum; species Fragum whitleyi. The sequence continues at coordinate 28,900,078 of OX411548.1, read as the reverse complement.
AACTTGATATAACCACAGAACCAGCGTGTAAGACAATTTAGGTAAATAAGATAATGTCCCTTGTAATCAAGAAATGAAAATTCAACTGGAGAAAAAATTAGAAAGGTGAGTATTGCAAATAGTAGAATTGTTTCAAGGAATATCATTATATCCCCAAAAGCTATCGGTAAAGGTCATTATAGTGAGGCTGTTTACAGATAAAACCAGAGGTATTATAATCACCTTGGCATGTTTTAGTTGTTGGTCATATCACATATGTTGTTGAAGATAACTTCATGAAACTTTGTGTATGTGTTCACACTATAGAGCTATCTAGACTATCAATGAGGGTATCTTAGGAAGAATTTTTGTGAGAGTTATGCCCCTTTTTGACTTAGAATTTTTGCATTATCCAGCACCTGCAGCTGATCATTGCACCCATAAGCGATGCTCTTGTTGTAAGAGTTTTGCCCCCTTCCCCACTTAGATTTTTATGCCCCCTCATCAATAGATTGGGGCATATTGTTTTTTCCCTGTGTATTGTCTGTTTAACTGTTTGTCCCCTCTAACATTGGCCATAACTTTTGATTAGTTGGTGATAGAGCCTTCATATTTAACATGTGCATTACATGTGACAAGACATATCTGTAGGTACCAACTTCTAGGTCATCAGTAAAGGTCAAATTCAAGGTCAAGTGTAAAATTAAAACTTTAATATTGGCCATTTCCTTGCAATGGTAAATGATACAGCTTTGATGTTTCTAATGTGTATTGCTTATGACAACATCTATCAGTTGATACCAATATCAAGGCTATCGGTCAAGGTCATATTCTCAAGGTCAACATACAAACTTTAACATTGCCCATAACTTTTGATTGGTAAGAGGTAGAGCCTTCATATTTGATGTGCATTGCTTATGATCAGACCTTTCTGTAGGACCAACTTGGAGGTCAAGGTCACTGTTTCAAAAAGATGGCTAATTTCTGGGCATTGGTGTTTCTGAAACATATCTACAGGTTTGCATTATTCAGCACCTGTAGTCAATCATTGGCACCCATAGGTGGTGCTTTGAAGGTCAAATTTTTTTAGAATAAAAACTAACATTGGCCATAGTATGGGAAAAGTCGGAAGAATGGATTTTTGAAAGTCAGGGAATTTAAATGATTGTTAGGGAAATTTGAAAATTAGGACAGAAGTCGGCAAAATATGTTAATAGGCAGTTACAACTATTTTGCACTGAGCCATCAATATGTAAAACAAAAAAGAATTGCAAAGCAAGAGTCAAGCTTCCAGAAAAATTTGCATTGTTGACAGTAATAATCTCCTAGCTGGTGGCATTTCAAATAAAAAGATGTTATGGCCCATTACGTGTATTTACATTTCTAGACATTTATTTACCAGAGAGATTCATCCTTGTTTATAAAATGGAATAAAAATGAAAAGCACATTCCGGAGTACTTAAACTTGCATAACAAAGATAAAAGCTTCAACCTTTATTCTACATCCCTGAATGCATCACAAAAAAAAAATTTTAGACATTCAAATTATGACAGACAACAATTCAAGTTGAATATAAAAGTCATCCATCTAAAGTAAAGGGACCATTCTGGGAACTCAATAGAATAAATATTTAAAAGAGAAATTGATTCTAGTGGATACCATTTAAGTCGCCTTTTGAAAATTCTTTCTCAGGAAGATATATTGATCATTCTAGATTCAGAAAATCAGCCAATCTGAAGTTTTAATCCTAGTCAGTCTGTGGGGATTGCACGGGCTGACAAGGTTCAACACTCAACAAAAAACTCAGGTGGTCCTTTTTAGCTCGACTATTCGAAGAATAGGGGGGCTATTCCAGTCACCCTGGCGTCGGCGTCGGCGTAATGCTTTGGTTAAGTTTTTACGTGCAAGTGTTTAAAATCTCTGTTTCTATTAAAGCTATTGCTTTGAAACTTTGCACATGCTTCTGTGGCCATAATATCAGCATCTAGACAAAGATTCATTACTCTGATATTGAATTAAGTGGAATTTTAACCCTTTTCGGACTTAGTAATTCTTGGTTAAGTTTTTACGTGCAAATGTTGTATTTCTGTAATATTTCTGTTTCTAATAAAGCAATTGCTTTGAAATTTGTACATGCTTCTATGACCATAATATCAGCATCTAGACAAAGATTCATTACTCTGATATTGAATTGAGTGGAATTTTAACACTTTTCGGACTTAGAAAATCTTGGTTAGGTTTTTACGTGCAAATGTTGTATTTCTGTAATATCTCTATTTCTAATAAAGCTATTGCTTTGAAACTTTGCACATGCTTCTATGACCATAATATCAGCCTCTTTACAAAGATTCAATACTCTGATTTTGAATTTAGTGGAATTTTCACCCTTTCCTGACTTAGAAATCTTTGTTAAGTTTTTAGGTGCAAATGTTGTATATCAGTTATAGCTCTATTTCTACCTAGGCTTATGCTTAGAAACTCTACACATGCTTCTGTTACCATTATATCAATAGCACTAGGAATAGTTGAGCTTCGCTGTCCTCCGACAGCTCTTGTTTGCAAAGAAGGTCACATTGATTGAAGTATCCTGTTGTACTGAATTAAGTCTTTGAGAGTGGTTGATTCATTTTTATGCCCAAACTTTGAAATTTTCATTATGCTTCTTTATAAGTTTAGTGATTCAGTTCGTCACAGAAAAGGGGCCTTCATGTAAGGTTTCTTGTCAACACAACTCCTGCATTTATACATGGATTTGTAAGAAAATTTACAGAATTTCCCAAGTGGCCCTTTTGAATACAGAAGCTGTTTAGTGTGTCACAGAGAAAGGGATAATTTTGCAAATTGTCTGACATAAATACACTTTCATTCAACCATTGATTGGAATGGAAAAAATCACAGAATGTTCTACTTTATGTATACACATTTAGTAGATTTTCACATTGATTTCCATTTTGGCTCCAAGTTGCATTCCCTTTATATTGGAAAGAAGAAATTCAGGTATGTGGCCGTGATGGTCCCCTTGTTTCAGATACCCCCTCTATGCATGATCACCAAATTCTTGTTTTACAATGAGGGTTAGCTGACATTCTTCCTAGGTGGTCTCATGTCATGTGACCTGGGAGAGTTTACTGAGCCGATTTGTGACATGTTGAATGACCCAACTGACCTACATTGTTTTCTGTATTTAATGGGCCCTTATTATTTACACCACATTAAGTTTTACTTAAAGTAATTATGAGTCCATCATTTTAACTCTAGTGTCAACAAAATATTAAGGTATAAGTTTTTCTCATATGAAAGTTGACATAGGTGACATAATCAATTGAAATGCATGGGTAAGTGCAAAGCTATTGTAGGTGCCTGTAGATAGATAGGCACTAAAAAAGTTTTGCACTTACCATTTAAGCTTTTAACCCTTGTCATGCTGAACCTGGAATATTTCTGCTTTTGCATGAGCTATAGACAAACATCAGCCTGAACATATGACGTGCAGTCTGATGTTAGTCTTCACCACCTGTTTCTTACTTTAAAACCATAATTGTCAATAGATTTAGTTTTTCAAATAAAAAATGACCTACAGTTGGTACTTTCAGCACTTTTTGCCCTTGGATTTTTATGCAAATTTCTAGCCAAAATTTATTCATGACAAGGGTTAAAAGTCGCAGGCATTTAGTTTTAATCAAGTCATTTGCTAATTTCAAACACCAAACATCTTTGTGTTGCAGATATTAAGCAATGGAAAATGATTATTAGATAGCAGAAACTGTAACAGGACTTAACCCTTGTTGAGCTGAATAAATTTTGGCTTAAAGTTTTCATCAAAATCAAAGGGCAAAAAGCACTGAAAGTACCAACTGTGGGCGTTTTTTTATTTGAAAAACTAAATCTTTTGACAATACTGGTTTGAATGTGAGAAACAGGTGGTGTAGACTAACATCAGACTGCACATATGTGCAGGCTGATGTTTGTCTATAGCTCCTGCCAAGGCAGGAATATTCCTGGTTCAGCATGACCAGGGTTAATGTCATCAAGGGCCAGTATAAGGGGCATATTGATTCACCATTTTTTGTCTGTCAATCATTCTGTCTGCTAATGTTAACCAAAAATCTTAACTTTGCCAATTAATCCAAGACTTGTCAAGACACACTATTCATATTTGCCATTATGACAAGTCTCTATGAATCACTTCTGCTGGTACCAAGGTCAAGGTCATGTGGAAAGTTTATGGTCTTCTGTCTAGGTCAAACTTTTAAAAAATTGCTGTTTTTAGGATGTTCTTGTTCACAAACACATCTTGTTAGTTTTATTTTTAGCTCACCTGAGTACGAAGTGCTCAAGGTGAGCTTTTGGGGTTGTCCATCGTCTGTCGTCAATATTTACCTTGTGGACACTCTAGAGACCATATTTTTAGCCCAATCAACCTGAAAATTGGTCAGAATGATTATCTTGATGAAATCTCGGACGACTTAGAAATTGAGTCAAGTGGGGTCAAAAACTAGGTCACAAGGTCAAAATTAAAAAAAAAATTGTGGACACTCTAGAGGCCATATTTTAAGCCCAATTAATCTGAAAATTGGTCAGAATGAATATCTTGATGAAATCTCAGACAACTTCGAAATTAGGTCAAGTGGGATCAAAAACTAGGTCACGGGGTCAAAATTTAGAAAAACCTTGTGGACACTCTAGAGGACATATTTTTTAGCTCAATCAACATGAAAATTGGTCAGAATGATTATCTTGATGTAATCTCTGACAAGTTCAAAATTGGGTTGAGTTGGGTCAAAAACTAGGTCACAGGGACAAATTTAAGAAAAACCTTGAACATTTTTAGATTATTGATTCAGGTGAGCGATAAAGGGCCACTATGGACCAGTTGTCTCATAATATTGGCACAATATAATTGGCCTTTACTTTTCAATATCAGTAGGATTCCAAATATCATCTGAAATATCTTTTATTTAGGACAAATCGATAATTTGACATATTGTATCTTTTGCTTATGTGGAAAGGAGGAAGCTTAGTAACCCACTGTTAATCAGATTGGTAGTCTGTTTGATTTTGCTCGAGATTGAGCTCCTACATTCACAAATTAATCTAGCAATAAATGAAGGAGCTCTTTTTAGCTCCACTGGCCGAAGGCCAGGGAGCTATTGTCATGGCGGGATGTCCGTCATGCGTCCGTCTGTGTGTCTGTCCCTGCGTGCATGCGTGCGTAAACTTTTCTTTAAACATCTTCTCCTCCTAAACCAATGGGTGGATTTTAACCAAACTTGGCCAGAATGTTCCTTGGGTGACCCTCTTCTAAAGTTGTTCAAGAATTGTGGATTGACCCCCAAATATGGGCGTTGCAGGGTGGGGCTTTTTTTGACCCCAAAATCTTTGAACAACATCTCCTCCTGAACCATTGGGACAATTTCAATGAAACTTTACCAGAATGTTCCCTGGGTGACCCTCTTCTAAAGTTGTTCAAGAAATTTGGATTGACCCCCAAATATGGGTGTGGCAGGGCGGGCTTATTTTGACCCCGAAATCTTTGATTGACATCTCCTGAACCATTGGGCACATTTCAATGAAACTTTACCAACATGTTCCTGAGGTGACCCTCTTCTAAAGTTGTTCAAGAAATTTGAATTGACCCCCAAATATGGGTTGGCAGGGCAGGGCTTATTTTGACCCCGAAATCTTTGAACGACATCTCCTCCTGAACCATTGGGCCAATTTCAATGAATCTTTACCAGAATGTTCCTGAGGTGACCCTTTTCTAAAGTTGTTCAAGAAATTTGGATTGACCCCCAAATAAGGGCGTTGCAGGGGGGGCTTATTTTGACCCGAAATCTTTGAACAACATCTTCTCCTGAACCATTGGGCCAATTTCAATGAAACTTTACCAACATGGTCCTGAGGTGACCCTCTTCTTAAGTTGTTCAAGAAATTTGGATTGATCCCCAAATATGGGTGTGGCAGGGCAGGGCTTATTTTGAGCCGAAATCTTTGATTGACATCTCCTCCTGAACCATTGGGCCAATTTCAATGAATCTTTACCAGAATGTTCCTGAGGTGACTCTTTTCTAAAGTTGTTCAAGAAATTTGGATTGACCCCCAAATATGGGCGTGGCAGGACAGGGCTTATTTTGACCCCGAAATCTTTGATTGACATCTCCTCCTGAACCATTGGGCCAATTTCAATGAATCTTTACCAGAATGTTCCTGAGGTGACTCTTTTCTAAAGTTGTTCAAGAAATTTGGATTGACCCCCAAATATGGGCGTGGCAGGACGGGGCTTATTTTGACCCCGAAATCTTTGATTGACATCTCCTCCTGAACCATTGGGTCAATTTCAATGAAACTTAACCAGAATGTTCCTTGGGCCTCCCTCTCCTTAAGTTGTTCCAGAAATTTGGATTGCCCCCCCAAATATGAGCGTGGCAGGGCGGGGCTTATTTTGACCCAGATTTGAAAGACATCTTCTCCTGAACCACTGGGCCAATTTCAATGAAACTTTACCATAATGTTCTTTGGGTGATCCTCTTCTAAAGTTGTTCAAGAAACTTGGATAGACCCCCATTAGTTTAATAAGTTAATTCCTTCATGAGTCAGTTTCACCTTAGAAAAAGTCGGAATTCCTTCTGAATGCTCTTAACTTTCATTACCTTCTATTTTCAATATCTCTCTTTCAAATCTTGAGATTTTTAAGCCAGTGGAGCGATACAGGCCCTCTTGGGCCTCTTGTTTTTTTTTTATAAAAGGGCTCAATTTAAACGTTTAACCTTGCGCTGTGACCTTGACCTATGAGCTATTTAAAAATTTGTTTTAAATGGATGATCTATTCATGATGGGAAAAGGATGGGCCAAATAATTTTAAAATCCACCCAAGGCACCCATATGTGTAGAAGCTATGCTTCAGAAAAGAGCAATTCTAATGTTTGACCTTGAGCTGGAATCTAGACCTTGGCGCTATCTGAATACTCGTTTCAAATGTGGCATGTAGATCTATATGTGCAGAATAATACTGCAGTCATTTTGACATCCATCAACAAATATGTTCTGAAAAAATTGGACAGATAGATTAACCAATGCACTTATGCAAATTAATGACACCGATTTGAGTATATCCCACTGACTGCTAGTAAGCCGAGAAAAAAAAAAATGAAAAAATGCTCAGTGGTTTAGGAGATGTGGTACTCTTTACCTATGGCAAAACTAAAATGAATTTGGCAATGTTCTTGAATATTTTATTTGAATTGAACAGGTTGTTGAAGAGAAGAAATATGGAAAAATCCTTCATTTCTAGACAGACCTGAATCTAATCTCCAATGCTCTTATTTCATACAAGAGGACCATGATGGTCCTATATCGCTCACCTTCGTATCTTTGTCTCATTTAATGATAAGCAAATTTTCAAGCAAAGGTCATAAGTTTACTTTTTTTCTGTGATATGGCACTGATCCTTCCCATTTCTCAATGGGGCATGACAAACATTCTGACCAAGTTCCATGAAGATTGGACCATATTTGTGGCCTCAAGAGTGAAAACAAGAAATGTGTCATTAAGGCCCCTTTTCCAGTTACATAGCACAGATCCTTACCATTTCAAAAGGGTTCACCCTTTTGACCTGACAAACATTCTGACCAAGTTTCATGAAGATTGGACCATATTTCGATGGCTCAGCGCGAAACAGTTGTAACTGCCTATAAACATATAGGCAGTTACAACTGTTTCGCACTGAGCCATCGATTTGTGGCCTCTAGAGTGTAAACAACAGAATTGTCATTTAGGCCCCATTTCCTGTGATATGGCACGGATCCTTCCCATTTTCGATAGGGATCATCCTTGTGACCTGACAAACATTCTGACCAAGTTTCATGCTTATTGGGCCATATTTGTGGCCTCTAGAGTGAAAAAGAGAAAATCGTCATTAAGGCCCCTTTTCCTGTGATATGGCATGGATCCTTCAAATTTTCAATAGGGTTCATCCTTGTGACCTGACAAACATTCTGACCAAGTTTCATGCTGGTTGGGCCATATTTGTGGCCTCTAGAGTGAAAACAAGAAACTTGTCTTTAAGGCCCCTTTTCCCATATGACACGGATCCTTCCCATTTTCAAAAGGGTTCATCCTTGTGACCTGACAATCATTCTGACCAAGTTTCATGAAGATTGGACCATATTTGTGGCCTCTAGAGTGAAAACAAGATACTTGTCTTTAAGCCCCCTGATCCCGTGATATGGCATGGATCCTTCAAATTTTCAATAGGGTTCATTCTTGTGACCTAACAAACATTCTGACCAAGTTTCATGCTGGTTGGGCCATATTTGTGGCCTCTAGAGTGAAAACAAGAAACTTGTCTTTAAGGCCCCTTTTCCCCATGATTTGGCACGTATCCTTCCATTTTTCAATAGGGTTCATCCTTGTGACCTGACAAACATTCTGACTAAGTTTCATGAAGATTGGACCATATTTGTGGCCTCTAGAGTGTAAACAAGAAAATTGTCTTTAAGGCCCCTTTTCCCGTGATATGGCACGGATCCTTCCATTTTTAAATAGGGTTCATCCTTGTGACCTGAAAAACATTCTGTCTAAGTTTCATGCTGGTTGGGCCATATTTGTGGCCTCTAGAATGTCAACACTTCAATTGTTGACACATGACGACGCACGAGGCACAACGGACGACGGACATTCAATGATCACAATACCTCACCTTGAGCACGATGTGCTTAGGTGAGCTAAAAAGTCAATGTACTTAATATGATACATGTCAAATACGAAGGATGTTGGTTCTCTACTTCAGGAGAATTCAAATATTTTCTTCAAATTAATGGCTTTGATTCTGGTTATGGCAACCAGAGTATCCCACCAATTGCAGTTCCTTATTTTATGTTGTAAAGGAAACAATAAAGGAACATTTCCAGGGATCACCCCAACACTATTGTAAGTGCCTATTAATATGTACTTTGTCCGCGGACAACTCTTGTTACATTGCTAAAGGTATTTATTATCAATTTTTTTCTGCCTAAAACTTTTTCATTTTATAAAGAAATCGACTCGATCGAGTGAGTTGATAATGTTGCATGATGATCTTTGTCGGCTCATAAACAGCGGCAGAGCAGCACATTGAAAATTTGTGTGATAAAACGGAGTTTTGATCCTTAGAATTTTCTCTCAAAGGTGTCAAAATGACACCCTTGGGAGAAGTATTTAAGGTTCAAAATAGGATATTTTTAGGATCAAAACCCTGGTTTAAGGGTCAAACACCAGCTCTGTGGACCTCTCCCTAACACTGAGTGTACCATGGTTGATCACACATACATCCCATTTTAATATGCGTGTATAAAAAGTATGGTCACATGAGGAACATTTTGTAAAAATTTTATGCACATTCATCCATACATACAGGAGGAGTTTTTTTCAGTTCATTTCACAAGAATGTCCCTCTTACCTTGACACAGCAAAGTGTCACAAAATGGTGTTATATGCACATGGTGACATGGTAAGGAACATTCTGTGTAAGTCTGATACAAATCCATATATTACAGTACCTGAAGATGGGGGTGGGGTGGGGGGGGAGGTCAGTGCAACACTATTGTAAGTGCCTATATATATACACAATAGTATTACACTGACCTCTTGATGTGTAAACTGGAAATTGAGAGGTCTTGGCATGGATGGACAGACAGACAGAGAGAGAAGACAACAACCAACTTTCCAAATAAGTAAGGGGTACAAATGACAGATAAGGAATACCAAATAAATAGTTTAAACATTTTTATTTGTCATAGTTTTCATAATTTTCAAATATGAGTACCCCAGCATTGAGGGTATGTCCCTAGGAAAGCCATGCCTTCTATGAACCAAGAAAGCATAGCTTTAACATGGGACTAGTTCACTCATTGCTCCAGATAAAAGAATCAGACATCACTGATCGAAATTGAAAGTCTTCCAGACGATAAATCACTGAACGAAATTGAAAGTCTTCCAGACGATAACTAACTGTTAAATCAAGGGGTCAGTACAAAACTATTGTAAGTGCCTATATACTTATAGGCACTTACAATAATTTAGCACTGACCTCTTTAATTGGGATAAATAATTTTGACCTTGTATGAATAAAATCATTTAAGAAATTAAAAAAAAAAAAAAATTAAAAAAAAACACTTTTTTTCCCCCAACTTTATTATCAGTATTTCATCGACTTTTATCCGGAGCAATAAGTTTTCTGTACAATACAAACAAGTGAGTATTTAATACACCACTGATAGTAAAAAAAATCACAGGCGCAAAAAACAAATATACAATAAATTTCATTCATAGAAAAACATAAGGAAAAGTAATAGATATACAAAGAATATTTTTCAGTTGACATTTTGTTTTTAAAGAGCGAGCGTATCTGTTAAAGAATCAACAAAATCATTTAACCTTTTGATATAAGTCAATTTCAGTTGTCCCATTATAAGTTTACAGAATTTAGGCTTTTCCTAATACAAATATTTAAATTTAAAAATTTTTAAATCTTATTTTCTTTGATTAAAACATTGTGAAATTGAAGAAATTTTTGCCTGTAAGCAAAATCAAAAAGTTTGTACAATGTACAATAGTACTGTATGCAATGTGTGTGTTTCAATTCAGTTTTTGGTCAGAAATTATTCTTTTTTCTATTATGATTTTCTGTGGATTATAGAGAAATAACGATAGATTTCGTTTGATAAAATCACCACCTAAGCAGTAAAAATATAAATGACTGACATCCTGCTTTCGTTCATTTCAACTGATCTGACATTATCTAACAGGAGCCCAATAATTGACGTCACCATGAATGCTGCATAGCAACCATGAGCAAAATGACACGCTTTAAGAAAATTTGTTAAATTTTTTTCACATTTTGACTCAATTTTTGCATTAAAAAATAGGGTAATCAATTGTTTCAGTGTAAGTTCAATTGATATTTCATTAATTGAACAACAAAAAGCTATATTTTCACAAATGAAAATATAGCATTTGTTGTTTACCCAATAAAATATAAATCTATCTTACCCTGAAACAAACAACATCCTCTTTAACATCCTCAATGTGAAATAGCAGTTAAAAAGTTGAACATTTTCAATAATAAAGCATACAATATTGAGGTATGAACATAAGAATACAGAAAAAATATTAAGAATGTCAATAATTTTTAAAGCATTCCATCATATTCCCACTTTTTGATGCCTCTGATGAAAAAAAGCTTCTGAAAACAATGTAGAAAAGAAAAGAATGGCTTGCATTTTCCCCAATGTTTCTTCATTTTAAGACAAAGTCCTTAAATCAAATCACCTTATCAATGTTGTCTGCAGTTTCTTGATACTGGACCAGTCTTAAATTTTGCAACCATTTCCAATTCAAACCAAACCCCAAATTATAAAAGTACAGTAAAATATGACACAGTATATGAATAGCTCCCTTTTAATTGCTAATTTAAACTTTGCAAAACTCGTTATTCTCATATCTCAAGGTAAAAAGAGCAAAATGTTTGATCCATGAATAAAAACCCATTTTCACCGAGTAAGTGTGTGAATTATATAAATAATGTAAGTTACAGAACTAACGTACCTGAGTCGGAAGTACTTTACATAGGTAATAAGCAAGTAAAATGTTACGGAGTGGACAAGACTTTGGAACAATTGTCAATTTAGGTAAGTCTTGCAGGGCTATAGAAAAGAGGATGTGATGAAAATCCAAACCTGTTGTTGCTGGTACTTGATCAGACAATTCCAATGAGTACCAATAACATAACATTTGATTGACTGTTAAAGATTTTTTTTTTCATTTTTAAAGGGAAATCATTCCCTCCATATAGCTCTGAGTACCTATAATTTTGATTTAATTCTGAAAGCTGATTGATACACCTTGATTCATGTAGAGCTTAGCGGCCTAAAGTGACATGGTTTTTTTTCACTAATGTTGCCACAGACTTGTCAACTCCGTAACTTGTAACATCAGCACTGCATTCAGGATGACAAAATTGTGCAAACCGTTTGCACATTTTATCAGTTGGCACCGTTTTGCCATTCTGAATGTATGAAAAAGGAAGAAGCCCTAACAATGATTACAACTTTTACTTTAAACACAGACCCTCAATATTGAGCGTCCCTGCTTAAAGGTAGTGGAACTGTAAAAGTTCCCCAACATTTCGGCACTCATAAACTTTCACAATGATGACCGAGGTTTCCCAATGCAAATCATTAGGAAACCTCAGTCAACACTGTTAAAGTTCATTATTTCCGAAATGTTACAGAACTATTACAGGTCAACTACCTGAAATAACAGCTTGCAACACATTAAGGCACTTTGTTAGTAAAAGGACAACCTCTTACGTGTAGCACTACAAAAATCATCTTTGGTAAAAATGACAAAACACCCTGTGATAATAATAAAGCTGCTGCAAATTTGTGATTGAGAACTTGTGAGAAATTTGTTTTTCAGAGTTAATTAAAACAATTGATGAAGAGTAAAAATAATTTCTGCTCACAATTTTCTTTATTTAAGGTAGTGGACCTGTAATAATTCTGCAACTCTTAGTATTAATGAACTTTAACAGTGTTAACCAAAGTTTCCTTATGACTTCATCAAAAATCATGAGTTTGAACTATTATGGGTCCACTACCTTAACAAAACTAATAACTATTAATTCATTTCATTTTTTACTATCATTGATGTAGAATCCAATATTCCAAACAAATACACACAAGCAAACAAAAACAAATTCTCAGTAACAAAGATGAATTTAAAATGACCTAATGCCTCATTGGGTAGTCCTGATATGGTTTGCAGTAAAAAGAACACCTTTAGTTTCATTATTAAAGTTTGATGTACCCATCAAAATTTCAATAAATCAAGATCTCAAATACATGTAGTTGCTTCAATACAACAATTCAAAAGAAACTTTTAGTTTATACCACATTGAGACTACCAAATCAGGCATTCAGCATGAAATATAATAATAATTAACAATTGCATAATAAGTAACAATAATCATAATTATACATAAACTCATAGCTTCAAATAATTGGGGTATTTCTTTATCTATATTCATATCTACTTTGTTTAGAAATTCATACTTACCAGGGGTGAGGAATGCCCATGTCAGACTTGTCCGACATGGGCTTTTCTACCTGGGGACAAGTACATTTTTCAAGGCCACTTTTCCATTGACAAGTAAAAACTCGAGTAAATTGTGGAAAGGTAATAAAAAGATTTAATAAATTACTATTCTAATATTTGTATCATTGGGTAAACAACCTTAGTTTTAATGAAAAAAAAATGCCAGGCATTTCCTTCATTAAAGACAATGTTTTCTCAATATTCATATGTTCACTTTTTGCGGACAAGTTAATTTTGATCTTTGACAATTAGAAACTCATCTTTCACTTGTTACTGGACAAGTTGAGAATTCTGTATTTCCACACCCCTGCTTAGTTTGTGGATACTCATTTTGGCTGGCTAGATTTGACCATTCAAATGAGTAGCTATAAAATAGGGCTTCATTGATAAGTTGAGAATTCTGTATTTCCACACCCCTGCTTAGTTTGTGGATACTCATTTTGGCTGGCTAGATTTGACCATTCAAATGAGTAGCTATAAAATAGGGCTTCATTGATAAGTAACATTTTTAGAATGTCATTACCCCTTCATATATAACTAGTTGTATCAAAATTTCACTACAAACATTTCAAGGGGTCAGCACATAACTATTGTAAGCGCCTATAAAAATAGGCACTTACAATATTTTAAAGATTTCCCCTTGATTTGCAAATCTACTGGCACGTAACTACAGGTAGCACATTTTAATGTCCATGGATTTACATATCACCATCATTTGAATTATCCTTTGAATTTTATCAGAATTTTCAGATTCTGTTCCTTTTATGGGATAAAAAAGAAATCCCTTCATGATGTTTGTTTAACAAAATGATGACCTGACAAATAACTACATTTGTTGTGTTATAAATGAGCCTGTGCATGACATTTCAAACAATTTCACATGTGTGCAAAGCAAAGCTTCTGGCCAGCCTGTGCAGCCACACTGTCTGACTAGAGTCTTCACTATGCATTTTGTAGGTGCATAAGGTCTCAATCGCTCCTCAGGCCGTCAGCATATATTTTTATTCCATTGCTTTGATATCTAATCTGGTCAAAGTTTGTGTTTCCTGTGCTCTTGAAATTGTTTGAAATGTCACGCACAGGCTAAAATGTCTTATAATTATATTATAATTATAAGCCCAACATTATTTGTGCTCAAGAAAGAACTGTACTAAACCTTAGATTGATACAATTTACTTTTCAAGGTGTAAGGAATGGTATCTCTATTCCTTTAAAAGCAAGTGAAAGCTTTGGAAAAATAATATTTGAAGTCAATTTTGGTACAGCACGGGTAAAATTTTTCTGATAAAGCATGTACATGTAAATAAGTACCTCATTTACAAAAATTCTTACCCGTATATATCTCTAAAACAAATATGAAAATCTTAGCACCATTGAATGCAATATGTTTCAATTAGTAATTAGGCTTTATATTAAATGGAAGCACCTCAAAATTAATGATAAAAAGGCTCATAATTTGGAAGAGAGGGATACAATATTAGTGGAAAATAGATGGCTAAGCATGAAACAATTGTAATCGTCTATACACATAATAGGCAGTTACAATTATTTTGCACTAAGCTGTTGAAATATCAAACTTTCCTCACTTAAAACAAAAAGTATAACCCTTTAAAAAAATAATTGTTTTCGCATGAAAATCTTCACAAACAACATAGAAAAATCCAAAATGAAGTTAAAATTTGAACCTATAATTTTGAATTTGGAAACATTTCAGAGATAATCTTATACACCCATTTTCAATAGTAAATGGAAAAAAAATATTTTTTCTTCAGAAATGAAAAGTTAAAATGATAACACAAATAAATGGCTCAGCAGAAAACAGTTGTAACTCCTATATCTTTATAGAGAGTTACAATCATTTTGCGCCTAGCCATCGAAACAGAGAGGTTGATAAATTACAATCTGAACAGCATGGTCAGATTTCACCTGACGTACAAATGACCCGTGTTTCAAGAAATGGAACAAATATCTTGCTCCAAGATTTCTAAACTCCCGTATTCAGTGTCTTCAAAAAGTTTGAACAAAGGTGATTTTTGCTAAAGAATTGCAGCTATTCAAACAGTATACATTTGCTATAGTTTTCTACTTAAATCTTTGAAAGTATATGATATCCTAGCCAAATTTAGATTAATTGTCATGTACCAAAAATATTAAATGTATTAATAGTAGACATTTTTTTCATTATTATAATTTTTGAGAGAATATGCCCAATTAATTTACAAAATGACTTTGTGTGATTTTGTTTGCTTACATAAATGAAAATGTACTTTTTTGTAAATGTATACTTTTGTGTATACATGTATATATTGAAACTTATGTATTGACATTATAATATTCTATCAGTGTTTCAGCTTCATAATAATCCTTGTTCAATCTTCAAACTACTGGAAGACACTGCAATTCACAAATATTGGCTTGTGTCATGCTTAAATGAACAGGTTAACTAAGATCAGGCAGCACTATGCAGTTTGATGGCTCAGCGTGAAACAGTTGTAACTGCCTATAAACATATAGGCAGTTACAACTGTTTCACATTGAGCCATCATACTGGAATGCCTTTTTCATGTCAAACATGCTTGTATGTGTAGACTACATTTAAAGCCTCATTTTTTTTTATTAAAATCTCCTGAATCTATGCTCATTTCTCCTTGACACATATAAGCTGCCTATGTACACATTTTCATTTTTTTTCGCACTAGAAATATACACCTTTGTTTCACTGTACAAATATCACAATTATA
This sequence comes from Fragum whitleyi, assembly GCA_948146395.1. Lineage (NCBI taxonomy): Eukaryota > Metazoa > Mollusca > Bivalvia > Cardiida > Cardiidae > Fragum > Fragum whitleyi. The sequence continues at coordinate 28,884,223 of OX411548.1, read as the reverse complement.
CAGTCCAATACATTTCTTGACCACTTTATCTTCAATCTTATGTTTTTTTCTTCACCATTCGCATATACTTAATGAACAAGAAAATTGTGGGGGAAAATACTTGCATATCACCAAATACTCTATTTAGAATTTCAAAGTTGAATTTTCATTACCATTATAAAGGACAAAATGATTGTAGGTGCACATGCATATGCTTTTATAGATCCTTACAATAATTTGTAATAGTACTCAATCTTCAATAATTTGAATTAGAAAAGTTAAGAATGCTTAAGTCTAATACATAGTAATACATGTCTGTTTTGATCACTTAACTTTAATTTGTTTGTACTTATCTGATTATGCATATAACTTACCATATTTCCCTTAATAAAAGTGCCCTCCCTAATAGTAGCACCCCTACATTTTTTATTTAAAAAAACCACTTCAAATGCGTACATTTTAAAAGAACTTCTCAAGACTTCTTCTCTAATTGGATGTGAATTTCCTATAAACAATCATTTATATGATTGTTTATAGAATATTTACATCAATTTAAAGAGAATTGGACCTCAAAGACATAAGTTTTATGATTTTTTAAATCAGAAAATGCATACTGTATAAAAGCTCTCTGACCGTGTTAGGTATAGCCTCCTTGAAGCCTTTATTAGGAAAAACATGGTACGCTGAATTCTGTTATCATACTATCAATCTTTCTTGATCATTGGACAGCAGGTAAAATTTACAGATTCCCGTATCTGGTTATCCATGAATCCACCATAACCAATTAAAATCCATCAAGCTATTTTGTCCGTTTGAAGGTTCTCTGGTCAAGAACTGGATTGGACATCGAAATGTCATTTGCCACCAAGAGTCTTTGCCCCTCTTGAGAGTAGATAAATCACATATAAATACTGATAGGTGAAAAACGTTCACATAGCTATAAATTATAATGCTTTCTATACACAAAATATTGCAACAGTAGCACCAGTAGTTGTATCAGTTCAAACCCTGCCATTGTGTCCAGTACAGCCTGAAATCAGAAAAATAAGGGCTATGTATTTTCAATAATATTTGAGACTGATTGAAAATGCAAAAACATTTCATAGAGGACAATTATTGTTTGATTCAGTGTAAGATTAATTTATATTTCAACGAGAGAAAACAAAGGCTATGTTTCACCAGTGGTGGAGCCACAAGTGAAATAAAGCTTTGGTTGTTCACAAAATAAAATATCAATCGATCTTACAAAAAAAACAAACAATTATTCTATTTCTTTAATGCAACTAGAAAGCCATGAATGGCTTGAGTCGCTCCACAGGCTTGAAATTCTTGAAAAAGCAAATCTAAGGTTTGACTAGATTTTAAGATATTTTGAGTTCTACTGATGTTGAAATGATTTTCATAAACGCCACTATATAACATATAGAAAAATGACCTCCGCCCATAAAATACATATTTTTCATCCATTCACAATAATTTTTGGCAGACTGATAAATCTTCACTCAAGGATCATTGCAGTGAAATTTGGTTGATATCAGTCAATTACATTCTGAGAAAATGATTTTCAAAGTTTCCACTATATAACATGTAGAGAAATGACCTCCGCCCATAAAATGCATATTTTTCATCCGATCACAATAATTTTTGGTACACTGATAAAGGGTCACCCAAGGATCATTCCAGTAAAATTTGGTTGATATCCATCAATTACATTCTGAGAAAAATGATTTTCAAAGTTTCCACTTTATAACATATAGAGAAATGACCTCCGTCCATAAAATGCACATTTATCATCTGATCACAATAATTTTTGGTAGACTGATAAAGGGTCACCCAAGAATTATTCATGTAAAATTTAATTGGTATCAATCAATAAGAATCTGAGAAATGTCACTTTTTACCATATTTGGAAATTAGTCACGCCCATTAAATCCATGTTTTTCATTGGATCAAAATTTCTTGAACAACTTTGAAAAAGGGTCACCCAAGGATCATTCCTGTGAAGTTTGGTTGAAATTCATCCAGTAGTTTCTGAGGAGAAGATTTTTAAAGAAAAAGTTTACGACCGGACGCACGCACACACGCACGGACGGACGGACGACCGCACGACGGACACAACGCCATGACAATAGCCCCAGTGGCTTTCAGCCAGTGGAGCTAAAAATGAGACAAAATGTGTAAATTTTAGGACTAATTATCTAAGCGCATCATTTTGCATGTGATTGATATGCAACGGTCATGGTGATGTCATTTTTTGGGCTCCACTTAGATAATGTCAGGTAGTAGGAAATAACCGAAAGTGGGTTATAAGTTTTTGATTATTTCAATGGTGAGACGGTGAATTTATCAAAATGATAATCTACTGTTACTCCTTGATAATTAACAGAAAAGCATTGAAGAAAATCCCTTCTTTAATGCTTTTCAGTGGTTTATCGAGAAATAACGGTAGATTATCACCTGATAATCTCACCGCAAAAGCAGTGAAATTACCAAAAACTTATACCCTGCTTTTGTGCATTTAATCCTTTCTGACGTCATCTATGCGGGGCGAAATAAGTGATGTCACAATGAACGTTGCATAGCAATCACGTGCAAAATGACGCGCTTTACGAAAATATGTTCTAGAAATTTCACATTTTGTCTCATTTTTGCATCAAAGAAATAGAATAATCGTTTGTTTTTCAAGTAAGATCGATTAATATTTCACTTCGTGAACAACAAAAGCGTTATTTTCACTCGTGGCTCCACCACTCGTGAAAATATAGCTCTTGTTGTTCACTCAATGAAATATAAATCGATCTTACACTGAAACAAACGATTATCCTCTATTTAGTTTTCAAAAAACAAATAAACAAAGAACAAATTCATGTTACAGTTCTATAAGGTCAGGGTCTGAGGTTGTAAAATTTTTCTCAGGCTCAGGCTCAATTTTCTCAAATTTCAATTTGATATTAAAGCCTTAGCTCAGGCAATTACAATTTGAGATTAAAGTCTTAATTCTGTCTTATTACTCATTTTAATGTATTAACATAAATTGTGATATTAATAAGTTGTTAAAAATAACAACTTATTAATATCATCTTTTATATTCATACATTTATTTTAATTCAAAATTTGAGAAAATTGAGCCTGAGAAAAGTTTTATAACCTCGGGACCTGAACTGACTGTACAGCAACTGATTTACTCAAAAATCCTGAAGCCCCTGAAAATGACTAAAGAAGAATAATATTTCACTACAAATGTTTAAATTTTCTATGTTATTGTAAGCAAGTAGGATTTGCTTGGGGTTATCAGTAACAAGCTACATACCTAATGCTAGCAACTGCTACTACCACTGGAGTCAGAATCTGACGAACAACTACTTATTTCTAAATCTTTTGGCGTCTTCCGTCGTTTACTCTTATATTTGTGCTCTTGATCTGGAACAGTACCTGAAAAACAATTAAGGTGCAATGATTAAAGCTTTTTTATTTTATTTTTTTCCTTAAAATAATTTGAGGGGTCAGTGCAAAACTATTGTAAATGTCAATATATCTACAGGTACTTGCAAAAGTTTTACACTGATCCTTCAAATTAGCCTCCAAATATTATTGCCAATTAGTAAACTTAAAAGAAGTGACCAGTGGGGTAAACATTGTCATCTTCAAATCAAGAAAGGGTATTCTTGCCAATCATCATTTACCAGAACCTTAAAGGGTAAGTTTATACTGTATCAAGAAAGACCTTTAAATCCTTTTTTTTTTTATAAGAGAGGAACTTGATCAACATACAAGAAGTATAACCTTAATCAATAACTTTTTTCAAATTTTGTATCAGACTCAAGTTGGAAAAAAAAACAATTGTAACCCTTTATCAATATAATTTGTCAGTCATTTACATATTCTGTTAATTATGATCATTCTTAAATTTTGTATGGGACTCGAGTTTGCAAAACATTTTGTTAGAGGCTTTATCAATATAATTTTTCAGTCATTTACATTTTCTGTTAATTATGATTTAATTTGTTGTTTAAATACAGTAATTCTAGTTACCTGGTAGAGGTGTGTGAACTTCGACCTTGACCGTAGCTGTGGCCTTGACCCGTGTTACATGATGTGATGGTGGTGTAGAAACCACTGACCCTGGAGGAGAACTCTGAAAATAAAAATGGTAACATGTTGTTTCAGAAAACAACAAGGACGTAACTCCCATTACGCACATTACACAAGAGTTTAAAAGTTATAAATCCTCTTTCGAAAAGTGTTTTTGATAAATGATCATAACATCAGAACTACAGCTTATTCAAGCTGTAGTTACGATGTTTTGATTATTAACCAACGCTCAAACCATAGAAAAGAGGAGTAGACGAAGGTCATTCATCTTTTATCACAGTCGACGTATCGCCAATATCTTATATATTCTATGTTGGTCGCCTTCTGAGTGCGTATAATTTTCATAATACTAGTTACGCCTATGAACAAATTGATATCTTCAGAACATTAATATGTGTATTTATGCAAGACATCTTTATCCGAAAAATGATCTAAACTTTAGCTTGTAAAATCACCTTGTGATAAGCAAGTCCAGGCTTAGCACAACACTGTCATAAGTACTTATTTACAATACCTTAAATTATATGGGCAATTAAAACAGAATCTGACCCAGCCATCTAAGTATCCATTAACAAAATGAGTGCACAAACTAATTGAGTTTAAATTATAATTAAAATTGCAATCTTATGGTGCATTTCATAACTATTTTGGAAATTAGTAAAGAAATTAAGGTAGACATAATTTCTATCACACATAGATCTATCTTTATTTGAAAAGCAAAACCATACATATGCAGTACATACATTTTTAATACTGGCGCCATGTTTACTTGTGTTTTCTTCCACCACCTTTTGTGTCTGTTGATTGGTGCTACAATCTTGTTGCTGTAGCGATGTCTCTACAATCACCTCTGGCTGAACAACAATTTCCGTTGATGAATATTGCGATGGTTCTTCCGATATGGTTGTGAGAGACAACTCTGATGGTATTCGACGTGGGTATTTAATTTTCCGACTGGATCGTGTTGCCCGTATGGGTAGATTTCTCAACTTGACCTTTGGTGATGACTCTGGCGATGGAGTTTGTATTCTGTCTGCATTATTCTTTGGGCGGACCTTAAATTGATGATTAAAGAAAAACTTTATCAGTATGCGTCTTAAAGTAAGTATAAACTTCCAAATTACTTGTGATATTTTGATGGTATTCTCTGTTATCAACTTAAATTATTCATTGATCTGAAACCAGACTGAAATAAGCTGTAAGAAATTGCTTGTAGATGTTTAGATTCCGTATTGATTTTTTCTCCTTTTTGTCTTGATGGGTATTTAGATTTGTGACCTGCCATACAAAAAGGGCCCATCTGGAAACACCATAAAAGAAATATTCGCATTTCATAAGTTCACAGTAAAGTAGATTGATCATTCCAGATTTAGAAAATCATCAAAGTGCAAACAATTTCGATCCTAGTCAGTCTGCAATGTTTGCTCACTCTGAGCAGGATTGACACTTTAACCACAACCCAAATGGTTCCTTTTCGTGTGACGGGTCACAATTGTGAAATCAAACAGAGGTACAGATAAAGGGGGTAACTCCAGTCTTAAATCTTTATTTCTCAATGAAACCCTATTATGTGGGTACTCATTTGAATTGTCTCATCGAGAGAAGCCACAAGATAGGGTTTGAGCAAGACTAGTGAAATATTTAAATTTGAAATCCAAAATACCCCCACTATCTATTGCTCTGTCCAAAGACTTGGTGAAGGATGGACAAATACAAGGAAATAATAATTGTCACATACAAATCATTTACAATTATAAACACTACAAAGAAAATAACAATTAAATTCATTTCTACTGTCATCTCAAACTCCAAATATCTTTATGCCAATGGTTAAACCACTGAGCCCTGATAAAACAGAAGAAAGATTTTAATTGTCAAGGTGCAGAATATGCCAACTTTTAATTTTTGTTCGAGTCCAAAATGCCCACATATTTGTATCCTTATTTAGCATTCAGAGCTTAATATGGATCAGAGCCAGCATTTATCTTTTTACTATATTTCCCTCCTGAACCCAATATTATTGGTAATTGTTGTAATTGTCTTGACAAGTTTGTTCAAGAATCCTCAATTCAAGAGATCAGAAGTGAAAGTGAAATGATTCTTAGTACCATAAAATCAATTTGCCCATATACAATAAATAAAATTGCCTATCACAATATCGACAATATCATTGATTGTGTATGGGCAAAATAGAGTATATAAATAGAGGATATTGAATGAGTGGTCATTGAATACTGAATTTATTGAACGAATCATCTATAAACAGATAAAAACCAGGCTGCGCCGAGTTTTTATCTGTTTTAGAGGACGAGTTTAATAAATTCGGTATTTTATGAGCACATACTTTATGTTCTGTTTATAATTTGACTCGAATTTTAGCGAAAAATCGTTAAAATTCTTGAAATTCAATGTTTCCATTTTCCACGAAACTTTTAAGCGTTGCTATTTGCTCTGAGCTCATTTGCATAGTTACTCCGGCAACACAGGTCATATTATAACTAGCATTATTGTCAATACTATTGTAAGCAATGTTTTCCCATAAACCCACATTAAAATCCCCAAACATTCACTCACCTCTGCTGGGGGTCCTATCACAGACAGCAGGACTGGCAACAATAACAGTCCATTTAAAATACCCAACAAAGCCAACATAGACAAAACAGAGAAAAAATATCTGAAAATAGAAAAGAAAATAACATAAGTTTATATTACAATAGCTGTATACTAGATGGACTAGTAAAAGTGGTCAAAGCTACCCAGACAACAAAAATTTAGACTGTTCAAGTAAGACAGGGAAAAGTGGCAGATTAGTCATTTTCAAATTTTGATGAAGTTTTGGAAATAGGAAAAAAACTTTGGGAAAAAATAATTTTACATACTGTTTAAAGTAATTCCTTAATTTTCAACAATGTTTTCCAAAACTTTTGCCTTTGAAGAAGCATGACATGAGATGTTACTAATCGATTGAAAAAAAAATGTGAGAAATTAGGTAGAAAGTATTGACTATTGATATGAATTAATATGCTATACCATATTCCAATTTTCCCGGTTTTTTTTCTTGAGAACAATTTTAAAATCTCATACAAGTCAGACTTTCATTAGTACACAGGGGCATGCTTTTCAAATTAAAATCATTTTTTCATACCCTTCAAACTAGACTAGGCGTCATAAAACGTTGTCTGAATTAATGAGTTTTTGAAAAGATAATCAAAGTCTGAAGTGGGGGTTTATAAAAGATAATTTATTGTTGTAGAAGTCGTCAATAAAACCTGCAGCCTTTTATCTTATCGGCGATATTATTAAGGCTCATCATCCTCTATCAACACTATTAGACACCCATGAAGTGGAATAAAAATCTACGGAAAAAATAAATGAATTATAAGAGGGGCAGATGCATCATTGTGAGTTAATCAAACGTGCAGCTTTGCAAGGGGTTAGTGCAAAACTATTGTAAGTGCCTATATATTCATAGGCACTTACAATAGTTTGGCCCTATCTCCTCAAAAGTATGGTTGTCTTAGGAAGTACAGTGTACCCTAACTTATGATGCACCCTAATTTAAAATGTCTGTCTATCTGTCTGTTGACTAATTCTCTCCATATAACACTTTTTAAGACCTTACAATTTTTGGTGGGAATGAAATCATGACAACGTATGAAATTATGACAACAAACAATTCCACTTTTACAACCATGTTATCCATCTACAAAGACACAAATGTTCAGAATTTCACTAATTCAAGGGGTCAGTGCAAAATATCATTATTAATGCCTATTGATATAGAGGCGCCTCTCATATTTGGAATCATTATTTACATATCTTTCCATTTGGACCAGTTTACATTTTGTTGTTTGGTAATCAATATACGGTATCAATAAGTCCATGTTGCAAAGGGGTATAATTTGTCCAAAATACATCTAGAGTATCCCTCTTGATAGTCTAGGTTCCTCTTTTGATAGTAAACATGTGTGCTAAGTTTAAAGTGAATGCTTTCAGTAGAACCAGAGATATCACAAAATCACTGCTCCATCCGACGCCACGAGACTGTAACATTTTGGACCACTGCTCTATTGACCATTATCTTGATTTACCAGAAAATCATAGGTGATTAACTCAAGGTAGTCCGTTACCCAAGCAGTTTTGACCATGGTATTTTGTTTACTCTGCTGGAACAAGGAGAAATCATTGACCAGTTCTCAGAATTACTCAACTGTAACAGGCAGCATGATGCATTTAATAGTCCCACGGAAGCAATTATCAGATAATCATAGAACCATAAAACTGTCCAGCGAATTTGGGGAATTTTTGACCAAAATGGCGTCAGATTGTGGACTGAAATGTCAAAGTTTTCGCACAATGATGATGACAACAATAACAACACCAAGGCTATAGCAATGCCTCCAATTTTCTCTGAAAGCAACTTAGTGAACAAAATGTCAAGGTCACATCTACAGAAAATGGCAATCCAAATGACATAAGAGTAAAGCAATCACATCATTTTTGCCTGCCTTTGTGAAGCACTGGAGGGTCTAAAATCATCTTTCATTAATTGGGATAGAGCTGACAGGTTCTGTAAATATCTCTTCCAAGAACAAAATTAACAAATATTTCTTGACTTGTCTGTCTCGGCTAATTCCTGTTTCATTCTCAAAATCGTAAATTCAGACCCCCCATACTTAACATAGTAATCCCCCCTTCCAGCATCTTTAAACAAGTCAACTAAATGACAAGTAAGCAAGCTGTGCCATGGTAAAATATTCCCTAGGTATTTGAGTCTGTGCCTGACATTTCCAACACCGTCATCAGAGCTACAGATAGAAGGAGTATTTTGGATTTCAAATTAGATTAATTCATCTATACTTGCATAAATCCTGTTTTGTAGGTACTCATGTAAAGACGATTCTAATGAGTACCCACAATATAGGATTTAAATGAGAAATAAAGATTTTAGACTGCCATTAACCCTGTTATCTATACCTATGATGAAGTGTGCGTGATGGACACACATTGAGCGGTCTGGTCAGCAATGTGGTGCATTGAAGTTATGCTCTTCTTGTGAGCAGAGACACTATAGGTCAGAAGCTGTACATCAATGGCTCAGTACAAAACAGTTGTAACTGCCTATAAACATATAGGCAGTTACAATTGTTTCATGCTGAGCCATCGATATGTAGTATGCAGTGAAGAGTGTAATCAGACCATCCTGATGTACAGGCTGATCTGAGTCTAAACATTGAAATTGTGGAAATGTCACACGGTCAGACTCATCTTAAAACTTTTGTACAAGTCTAAATTATTTCATTGGCTATAATTGATTAGTTTACAGATCACATTAGATATTAAACTTTTTACTTCCAAAATTTTAGATGCGATTTGAAAGGGAGAGTTTTCAGTATTAGTCTCAATTTCCTTTCAATTTCAACTTGTTTTAGATAAACTCTATACCAAATTCACATAATCATAATTGTAGTAATTTGAATTTATTTTGTTAAGTTATAATCAATGATGAAAATAATAATTGGTTCAAAATTTGTTTGAAATAAAATCTAAACCTCCCAAATTCAATGATGAATCTTTTTCATCTGCCATGATGGCAAATAGTTTTGTACAAGAGCCAAAAAGAAGTGATAGCGGTGGAATTATCATGATAACCTGCCCTTCTGATAGAAAATCTTGGAGCAGAAGAAGGCAGCTTCCTGAAGAGTGATACTATCTCCCTCCTCCCCGCTTATCAGCAATTTGACAGAAATTAGCACACACACTTTCAAGACCATGCAGTCCAAAAAAAGAAAATCTCCCCTCCACAGAACAGATGCAGTCTGATTATAATTTGACTTGAAATAATTCAGTCTTACTAGAGAATTAATATCAGGCTATTTGATAAATTGAAGAAATAGCTTTGGAATACACTGTGGGAAAAGGAGAAATCGTTTGTAATAACTCGGTCATATGGGTATCTTTTCTGACATAATTATTTCTGTTTTCTTTATTCCATAACAAGTTCCAACCTAGACTAGACTTAGTTTTTTTCTGCCAGGTAAATCAGGACCAATCAAAATCACAAGGAACTTAAATGTTTTGCATGTTTAACATGTATATATAAATAAAAGGCAAAAATGTTACTGAGCCTGTGTGTGAGATTTCAAACAATTTCAAGTATGCCCAAGGCAAAGACTCTGACCAGCCTGTGCATTTACTAGATAGATAAGGCCTTGAAGTATCTGTAGACCATCAGGTAACTTTATAGTTACAGTATATGACTGTCTACACTACTCAAAGTTTGCATCTGATGAATATTTCAAATTGTTGGAAATGTCATGCGCAGGCTCAACTATAACATATGGGGAATCCAGAAGTTAATGTATCAAAATGTAATAATTACAGCATGAATTTAATCACCGACTAACATTACAAATGAGTACATTTTTGGTTTGAACTGCATATTGCATGAGCATGTGCGGTGTGGTATCAAACCTAGGACTCCATAATTTTGAGTCTGGAACGTCACCAACAGCACTTATAATGCATGTTTCTATTTACACATATTTTTTAAAATCATAATTTGGACAAGTCTTTAAGTCTTCTGGTAACTTATTAAAGTATAAATCTTGTTCTCACTCCCACTACTGCTTGTAAATAGCATAGTTATTCACTTGAAGCCTTTGCTGTTTAATCCCTGCTTTTTACGTGCCTGTGATTTCATGATTGAGAAAACATTGTGAAAAAACAAGCAATTTCTTCTTTTTTCACACTATTTTCTACCCTACTGAATGGTTATTTTTCAAATTAAATCTACTTTAAATTTTCATCTGCAAAAGCTTTGAATTTGGACAGGCTCAAAATTTTGTAAAACAGGAAAGTGTTAAACAATTCAAGATCAGTAACCCTTAACTGTCTAAATCAAAACTGCAGTGATAAATATTTGAAGTTGTCTCCCCTGTGCCACTGACAAGTCAAGTCTTTATTAGTTTACCAGTGAGTCTTCATGGGCATGTCTTTATTTCTTGACAGAACAGACAAAGATCAACCTGCATTACATGCAGTCTGATAATTAATCCAATTACAAGACCATTACCAAGTTGTTAGTTAATCATTTCAAAAACTTCTGTCCTACATTAATTGTAAAATTGAAAGTAAGCCACAGACAATCTTATTCATTCTATTGGAAAAGGTTACCCAAACAAACCCTGGTGGGTCTTTTACCCTTATCTATCATCCTATTTCAAATAATTATCAAGGCACCAGGAATCTTCTGTTCCCAACATTACACACAAAACTTGAAGCATGATAGAGGACTTTCAGTTATACATTTTCATTTCATACTCTAATAAGCAGTTATTACAATTATCTTTCAAAATCTCAGCAGAGTGCTATTATTCTACCAAGAACTTACAGAAAGTAAATGAGTTTTGATAATTTGATGCTTGATCCAAAAGAGAATTTTTAACACAATGTAATGCAATATTTTGTCTTGAAGATGATTTTACTTATTATTAGTTATATAATGACTGTAACGAACCGAGCGCATAGACAGACGTGATCCATTCAGAGAAAAGGATCCTCAACCCTAAATGGGTCGACTCTGTCTATATAGGCTTCATTTAGCCATTTAACTAAGGGCAGGTCTCTCTCATTTGCATATCCAATGCAAGTTACCTCTCTTTAAACCGTTACATTACTCTCCCCTCCGAGAAGACTCGTCCCGAGTCTTGACTTGGGAAACCCGTGGGTAAGGCAACTACGGTCTGGCAGTTGTCATTATCCCACCGCTGCCACCAATTGTAACGATATGCTGCCACATAGTTGCCCAGCAGAAAAACATCAAACCCACAGACAATATTATGCACTAAGTCAACTAGCTTTATCAGTAACAAGAAACATTCTGTGAAAATTTCACCAAACTCCATTCATGATAGTAGGAGTTTAGTTAATATTGACAGCAATAGACTGATGCCGTGGCAGATGGAGAAGATATCAATTGTGTCCACCCTGACGGGGCTTATGAAGAATGAAACTAGAAAGCCATGAATGGCTTGAGTCGCTCCACAGGCTTGAAATTCTTGTAAAAGCAATAAAAGTTCTGACTAGATTTTTAAATATTTTGGGTTCTACTGATGTTGAAAATGATTTTCAAAGTTTCAATTATATAACATATAGAGAAATGACCTCCGCCCATAAAATAAATATTTTCCATCCAATCACAATAATTTTTGGTAGACTGATAAAGGGTCACTCAAGGATCATTCAATTGAAATTTGGTTGATATCCAAAAATTAGATTCTGAGAAAATGATACTCAAAGTTTCCACTATATAACATATAGAGAAATGACCTCCGCCCATAAAATGCATATTTTCCATCTGATCACAATGATTTATTGTAGACTCATAAAGGGTCACTCAAGGATCATCCCAGTGAAATTTGGTTGATATCCATCAGTTACATTCTGAGAAAATGATTTTCAAAGTTTCCACTATATAACATATAGAGAAATGACCTCTGCCAATAAAATGCATATTTTCCATCTGATCACAATGATTTATTGTAGACTGATAAAGGGTCACTCAAGCATCATCCCAGTGAAATTTGGTTGATATCCATCAGTTACATTCTGAGAAAATGATTTTCAAAGTTTCCACTATATAACATATAGAGAAATGACCTCTGCCAATAAAATGCATATTTTCCATCCGATCACAATGATTTTTTGTAGACTGATAAAGGGACACCCAAGGATCATTCATGTATAATTTAATTGGTATCCATTGATTAGAATCTGAGAAAATTCACTTTTTACCATATTTGGAAATTAGCCACGCCCATTAAATCCATGTTTTTCATTGGATCAAAATTTCTTGAACAACTTTGAAAGAGGGTCACCCAAGGATCATTCCTGTGAAGTTTGGTTGAAATTCATCCAGTGGTTTCTGAGGAGAAGATTTTTAAAGAAAAAGTTTACGACCGGACGCACGGACGCACTGACGCACGGACGCACGGACGGACGCACGACAGACACAACACCATGACAATAGCCCCAGTGGCTTTCAGCCAGTGGAGCTAAAAAAATAGCTTGTAGCCAGTTCATCCCAGGCCTTGCTTCAAAATTGTAAGCAGCTTTATGGTGCAAGGGCAGTTACAACCTTCCTGCACAAGCCCATCTAATTATCAGACCTTCTAATTAAACTTTCAGAACTCTGCAGACAATAAAAGGGAGACCATTTATCTGGATGTTGTTTTTTTTTCTCTTTATCAAGAGTTTATCTGATATCTTGATCTCTCCTATACAGATCCTGTAGAAATGGATCTTGCTCATTCACTGTCTAAATAAATCAACCTTCCAACTAGAACTTCAACATTTTACCCATCATCCTGATAGAAACCAGACCTCACATACACATTGCAGGGGAAATATTCTAATAACCTTTCTGATCTAACTGTGGTTAGTTCGACTTTGCTATAATTGATGGAAATATTGAATGTACATTGAAGTGCCTTATCATGTACAGCACATCAATGCTGTGTCCACAAAGTGTTAAACAAAATATGACCCCACTGATTAACACAAATTTCAATTTCAAAATTATGGCTAAAAAGCTAGGATGTGAAAATTCTTGTATGAAATTGAAATCTTGATAGCCTGAATTTGATTCAAAATTTGAAGCTAAATATAATCTTTGGCAAGTATGGAAAATCTCGATCTATATTAAGGCTATTGTCTACAGACATTTTGGTTACAATAACAACAAATCATATTTATGTGTCATGAAGTAGAAAAATCCACTTTATGAATAATGATAATTATGAAAAAAACAAAAGTTGCCTTATAATACAAGCCATTTTTTAACATAAAAAAAAGATGATGGAAAACAAGAAACAATATGGTGGACATTTTGGAAAAAGAGTAACTGCTCTTCAGTGATGGAGGTAAAAAAGACCATAAAACCCAGCCAGATAGTCATGGCTACTATAAAACCTGAAAACTGGGGCATTAAAACTGCCTCTTAAAGCTTTTTTACTCGCTCACATAAACAAAATTCCTTTGCCCAGCCTTTTGTTTACAGGAACACCTTTTCATCTTTCTCTGAAAATTATTCTTGTGAACTTCAGTGGCTGTATATACAATTGTATTTGCATAATAATAATTCAATTTGATTTTGTCGTGCATTTAACACAGACAATTTTAAGACATTGACCTTATTATAAAACCATGCCATCTTTTTTTTAACGTTGAATACAAGTCAATTGCATAAATAAGATATGCACATATACATTTATAATTACCAATGCATCTAAGAATGAAAGATTGAAATGCAACAATTAAAACTTGAGGTTGATTGATACAAAAATAAACAATAAACTGGAGAATTAATCCATACTTCAAAATTTTACAGCAATTCAAAGAATTATTACCATTTGCACAAGTTCAAGCTTTTAAAAGATACAAGTCTTGCGCATCTGAGACACTAATACATGTATAAGTAGCTAGGACCCTCAAAACTATGTGACGTGAGTCCAATAGACTCTCTGGATCACAACTTCAGAAAAGAATTGAAAACTGCTTTAAACAGTCTTTAATTCTTTCCTGAAGTTAAGCCCCAAACATTAATGTACTCTGTCTTGGTATAATAAATATTGTACCTTTGTTGTTGGTACTATGATTTACATGTATTGCTTCATTTAGAAGCATAGAATAAAACATGAGATAATCCCAGATATTTTGTCCAAGCTGTAGCTTTAGTGAGTATCTAGATAGTTAACATTAATTGCTCTTTCAATACTTCCAGCATCTTGCCACAAAAAATTTCAATTAACGTTTATGGGACCCCCATCCTCCTCATAAACTTCTGAACGAATTCCCATAAATCATGGCTACTAAATTAACGTCAAAATGTATTTGTCAAAAGTAAAATCTTTTATGTATCTTTATCATAAGGGCTTGTATTGGGTACATACCCATAATCCAATTGCTGATAAGCAATTATTTTAGAATCCTTGTTAATTTTTCTACCTTTCTAGTGAAATTTACTGCACAAGACCTTTAAAATTGGGACCTTTCTGAATATCAAGG
Organism: Fragum whitleyi; assembly: GCA_948146395.1. Classification (NCBI taxonomy): domain Eukaryota; kingdom Metazoa; phylum Mollusca; class Bivalvia; order Cardiida; family Cardiidae; genus Fragum; species Fragum whitleyi. Next base: position 28,869,085 of record OX411548.1, on the reverse strand, counting down.
AATTAGTGAATAACCATGGTAAAGCTATGGTAAGCAATTAAAAACTAAAAAAAAGAGAGAAAGATTTAGGTATTAAAATTAAAGCATGGTAATTAAGGGGGCTACCTTTTGGGGTCAATCTTCTAAGACATTATATCAAGGGCTCAGCACAAAACAGTTGTAACTACCTATATGTTTATAGGCAGTTACAACTGTTTAGCGCTGAGCCATTGATATGGTAATCAATGTACATAACATTGTTTAAGATTGGAAAGACTAAGAGAGATTTTTTAAGAGGAAAAAAACTGCCAAGATTATGATAAAAAATAATAACTTCAACAAAAACTAAGTTTTCCGAATAATTATCTAACTGATCTTCAATCAAAAAAGCTTTTTATCTTGTTAGGATTTTAAAAGGCCAAGCACTATCACAATTTACCATCTATTTTAAGTGATTTTACACCAGTTCTTATTGCCTGACATTTTACTCTTTATTTTTGTAACCCGTCATTAGTTTTGAAACTATGATATGAAATAATATGTTACCTGTAAAACCCGTTTCTATGATATTATTTCCTAGAATATTTCAAACCTTGAGGATAGATTGTTTTTTTCCCAATATATTTAATTTACTCTTAAATGTAGTTAAGCATGACAGTGTTACATTTCCATCAATTTTATATTTCATTAATATTTTGTAAAGATTAAGATCAGCCTCTGAATCTGCATACCTTCACATGTAAGTATTATTGGAAATGTCACAAAATATACGCTCAATTGTTGGCTGCAACCTCTCTGAGGTTGAAAAAGTCAATACTTAACCCTTGTAACACTGTATAAAAACTTAGGAAAAATCACATCAAAATCTGTGTGCTAACAAAACTAGATGAACAAATTGTGAGTCAGTATTTATTTTGAAAAAAATAATTATTTAAACTTTTCAAGTTTTAACAGGAGTACCAGGTGGTGAAGACTAAGATCAGACTGCACATAAGTGCAGGCAGATCTTTGGCTATATTTCCTGCCCAAGCAGAGATATTCCAGGATCAGCATGACAAGACTAAAATCATCACCACCCACCCATCTGCACCTTTATGTGCAGTCTGATCTTTGTCAATAACTCAAGCCAAAGCAGGGAAATTCCAGGTTCAGCATGACAGGGCTAAATCCTCACCACCCACCAGACTGCACCACCAATGCAGCCCAAGTAATCTTATTACGCAGAATGTAATTAATCACCTTGAAGTGGATTTTGATAGTAGCTCAAAGTACTCAAATTACAGTAAGGGACTTTGATTATGAATCTACACTTTAAAACAAGCTGCTTTTGATCAGAAAACCACTGCTAATGGGCAAAAGAAACAAAGTGATGAGATAATTATCGGTCTGTTTATTTTATTTTGTATGCTGATCTTGATTCAAAGTTTAAAGAAAATTTGTGAAAATAGCTCCTTCCTGGTCATTAAATGACCCCTGACAAGATTTAATCAAACTTGAAAGTATGATGGTATAAAATGTCTAAATTCTATAGTTTGTATCTGAATTTTGCATGAGAGAGGGGAAAGATATTTGAGCCTGTGCCTGACTTTTTCAAAAACTGCATGTGTGCATGAAGGACATCCAAGGCATATTCCTCCTATCCAAGGCATATTCCTCCTATGCAAGGCATATTCCTCCTATGCAAGGCATATTCCTCCTATCCAAGGCATATTCCTGCTGTACATAAAGCTCTGGCAGTCAGTATAAACTAAGATCAGCCTGCACAAATGTGCAGTCTGATCCAAGTCTAAACTGCCTGCTTTCTACTCAATTAGTATTAGAAAGCCCAACTCCAACAGGATAAGGACGAATGTTTCTCTTACATTTGTATAAAGGTCATCGGTAAACTTGAGCCATTTCTAGGCTAATGAACCCTGTTGATTATCATGTAGCCGTCCACCACTTGGGTGGTCTTGTCAGGATTTATGGGCCTTCCAACTAACTGACCCCTCCCACAAGATTTGTGGGCTTCTCCTAAAGTATGTGAACATGTGCACATGAAAGATTTACTGGGGACATTTATGTGTGCTGGGTGATTTCTAGCCTTCATTTGATTATACTTTTTCCCTATGAACACCCATATTAACACTTGGATTATGAATATTAGAAACCTGCATATTGAGGGCTTAGCGCAAGACTGTACTAAGTGTATATACATTGTATATACACTTAATACAGTCTTGCGCTAAACCCTCGATATATACATTTGTTTCTTTAAAATAAATATTAACAGGTTCTGGTTATTGACCAGAATTCTACTATTTTAGTCGCACTTTAATTTGACATAGTGCCATTAATATAGCCCCGTTACAACTTAAGTTCATACATTTCCCTATGAACATGTTTATTAACACATGGACTATGAATATTAGAAACCTGCATATATACATTTGTTTCTTTAAAATAAATGTTAATAGGTTCTGGTTATTGACCAGAATTCTGCTATTTTTAATCACACTTTAATTTGACATAGTGCCATTAATATAGCCCCATTACAACTTAAAATTCATACAATCTTAAAATTAGCAAATTATTGAATAATTCATATAACCAGGGTCATTATCATCATCCGGACTAATCTTTCAAGAGGATTGTTACTTTCAATATGATTACAATACTTAAAATACTGATTTGTCAAAATACTCTATTATTTAATCAATAAAACAATGAATCAAGTCTAACACATCCAGAACATTATTCATCAATGCAATGAATGTTCAAATGGAGTACACCAAACTATCTGATCAACACAGCATGACAAAGTCTCTTAATGGAGCCTCATTTAATTGCACCTAATTTGCGCTCTTTGGGTGGTCCTGCATTAACAGCAATTATTGAAAATTTTCATTGCAACTTTTTCCCTATTTTTTTCCAAGGGGAAAATTACAGTTGTTCCACTTTCTAATAGCCAAATAAATGAATAAAATTATGCAGCATTGTAGATAAATTGATTGAAATATTTATATAATTTTCTTGATCAATCAAGTAGTAAATTATTTCAAATAACAAATACCATAGCAGCGCAAGTAGACAAAACATTTTTTTCTTTATTTATTATGGTGATGTAGGTTTTCATGAGTTGAACTTTTCTTTCTGCATTTACGGTATTACCACTAAGCCACCGAGGCATTATTTTCTTCAGACAACAACAGTCAATGGTGCAGTGCAAAACAGTTGTAACTGCCTATAAACATATAGGCAGTTACAACTGTTATGCGCTGAGCCATGTAGTTGCAGACATTATTCACAGGAAGGGTCAACAATGAAAACGGTTCAAGCCAACTAGAAATTTAAAAAGATGAAAAAATAGAGGGTTAAGTAAACATTACAATTTGAAAGATACCTTTGTTAATAAGAGCAGGGCCTTGCCTCACAGTTTAAGAAATGGGCATGCTCAAATATTGAACTAGTGTCAAATTGCACATGGATCAAATATTCTGACTCAGGTCTTGTATACCAAAGATTTTATCCAACCCTTAAAATTTACAATTGAATATTTCCAGCATTGAGAGATATTTTTCAAACACTTAGAATATGATGTGTGTGGCAGCTTCCAACAAACAGATGAATTTGTATCTGACTAATTTTTGTGGCATTGTGACCTTGATAGACTTTATAACTCCAAAAAATCAGATGTTGCATTTACTCAACATTCAAGATTTTTGTACAAGAGTAATGTCATTGAATATACTAATACATCATATTGTATTTGTTCACTAGTTCTTTAAAGAAAAGTTTTATTTAGCTTCGTTACTTTATCAAATTTGATTATATAGCAATATACTCTTATATCAAATGATATGCCAAAGTTGAAGAGGATGAAGGATAGAAAACGAAATTGGCATAATGGATGAAATAGTCATTATTTCAAAAACATGTACTAAGTCCCTTTTAGCTGTTGGTTTTAAGAACTCCCCAAAAACTTATTCCCCCAGGTAACTTAACCCTTGTCATGCTGAACCCAGAATATTCCTGCTTCGGCAGGAGCTATGGACCAACATCAGCCTGCACATATGTGCAGTCTGATGTTAGTCTACACCACCTGTTTCTCACTTTGAAAACAGAATTGTCAATAGATTTAGTTTTGACCTTCAGTTGGTAACTGTCAGTGCTTTTCACCTTTTGATAACGATTTTTTTTAGCTAAAATTTACTCAGCATGACAAGGGTTGAGCAGTTTTATGTACATGGGTCCAGTTAACCCTTGTCATGTGGAATAAAAATCCTTGGCAAAATTGCATCAAAATTAAAGTGCTGAAATTACCGGTTTCTCTGATTGTGAGTCAGTTTTTATTGTGAAAATATAATTTTTCAAACTTATCTTATTTATAAAGGAAAATCAGGTGGTATCGACAGAGATCAGATTGCGCATGTGTGTAGGCTGATCTTTGGCTATGCCTCCTGCCAAAGCAGGAATATTCCGGGATCAGCATGACAAGGGATAAGAGGGGGTAGAGCAAGTCTAAAAAAATTTTTTCCCATTTTCCAATGATGAGACGTTTCAAATTACTGTATTCCCCTAATAATAGCACCCTCCCTAATAGTAGAACCCCTACATTTTTATTAAAAAACCTATACGTCAAATGCCTATATTCTAAGAAATTGCTCAGGCTTCTTCTCTAATTTGATGTGAAGTTCCCCTAAACAATCTTTATATGTTTATTTAGAGGAAATTTACCTCAAATTAAAGGGAGAATGGCCTAATAGGCCTAAGTTTAATGATTTTTTAACCAGAAAATGCACACTAAATAAAAGCTCCCTGACCATGTTATGTATAGCTCATTGGAGCGCTTATAAGAGGAATAAGTATTAGCACCAAAACAACATAGTGTTTAAGTAAGGAATAATGAAATTAAAATTTAAATTTGAAAACCAAAATATCCCCTCTATGTATTGTTTGTATCTTTTCAAGAGCTACAGATAGAGGGCGTATTTTGGATTTCAAATTTAAATATTTAATAAGTCCTTACTCAAACCATATCTTGTGGCTACCCATTGGAATTGTCTTGACGATAGAATTCAAATGAGTACCCACATCATAGGGTTTCATAGAGTAATATAGATTTTAAACTGCAGTTACCCCCTCTTATCTGTGCCTCTGTTATCATAGAGTATGACAGAGGGTTCTACAATAGGGATGTATTTGACCATGGTCATTTACTAATGTCCATTTTATGGACCCAAGTGACCAGAGGCTAGTGATGTAAGTGGTCAAACAAACCATTGTTACAATAACCCCTAACTGTGCGCCAGGCCATATCATTATAATGGAATGTTACCTACACCCTAGACTGTGTAAATTTCAGATTCAACATATTTCTTTTTTAATAAACCCTATGCTGTGGTTCTCAAAAAAACCATCACATATAGGCCCTATATTGATTAGAAATTATTATGAGCCTTAATTGTGACACATTCAATTATAATTCTACTGAGCCTGAATTTAAATTCTGTTTCAAATTATTTGCCATTTTAGCTTAAGTTTTTCCTGTAATAAGCAATAAGCAGGCTGATTGTTGTCTTCTTTGAATACAGCCTGAGTTACAGATAGAGGGGGTATTTTTTTATTTTAAATTGAAGTATTCATATAAAAAAAGCACAAAAGCTAATGTTGTTGGTACTCATTGGAATTGTCTCATAAATTAAAATTTTAGACTGCAAATCCCCACTCAACCCTTTGGAGCATTGTAGGATTAGAGTTAAAACAGATGCAAAAAGGCCTTTTTTATAGTGCCCCTCAATACTACAAAAATCTTATATATAACAAGTTAGTGCCATAATTTACCCAACCCTAGACCACTGGACATGTCCCAGGTGTAAGAAACATTTCAATAACTCTTTCTATTATTTATCTAAAATGACCTGGCACTCATTAACTTTCGCCAGTCCTCGAGTATTCCCGCAGCGTAACTCAATTTCGTTTCACTGTTTTAGTTATTATTTCACGTCTTCTTCAAAAAGTCGCGGTAGTACAGTGGTTACAGACGCCTTCCCGTACACCGATAAGTTGTTGTGCCGAGTTCAAATCCCGACAGAGACACATATTTCAATCATTATCATTAAAATATTGATCTTTTTCCTTTTTATATAATTACATTTCTTATTATTTTGTTATTGTTTATTTTGGTGAGTTACGATTATTTTCTATTATTCTTGCATCATCCAGTTTGGTTGTTTGCACCAACCAAGATTATTGTATTCTGATCGAGGATAAGATTCGTTTCATACCTCAATTAAAAAAAAGTTGCTAGTAAGCTTGTACCATTAAGTAGTCCCAACAAAGATCTCATTTGCTTCGTGATATTGAATTATAAGATATAAACGAGGATAGAGTCTTGGCGTTAATAACCTAATCACACTTAAACAGGAATTGAATTTCGATTAGCGTGTTCAAACCCAGTATATGTTTTTTTTTATTTCATACCGTCATGAATTAAAATAGTGCCTCTTCATCTCTTAAATATAGATCTAGATACAATTCAAAATTTACAGTTAATTTCAGTAATTTACAATGATTTATGCGCAGGACTTTGCAACGGTCAAATTGTGGCTGACGGAAAGATTTCTGTGTCGAATACAAATAGTGTTATGCAACACTCTTCAAAATTTTCAAAATAGGAACTCAAAAAAGTGATACCCTAAAAAGAAAAAAATAGCATATCTTAGGTCATGGTCCGATTTGAACTCATGGTGCCGCTTTCTGGAAAGCATCCTTACCACCACCGCTATTTTTCCGTATGCTGTATGTGTCGTGATACATATTTTTACATCTAAACTTCGCGAGTATAAGTCTATATTAAGAAACATATTTACCGACTATCAATAGGGGTCAAAAGGAATATTTAATGAGTGCCAGGTCATTGTAGATGAATAATACAGACAGTAATGTTCAGCATATGACAAATAAACTTTGCCCTAGGGGAATACAAGTTTTCATAGATACCAATATTTACCTTTAAATGGAATACAAAATACTAATGAAAAGTCTTAATAAAAGATAAGTATTACAGAACAATGACAGACAGAAATTCATTTTTGTTAATCTATCCAATAATTTCAAGTAAATAAAAGCAACATCAATATATTATATATTGATACATTATATAAATCATATGTTAGAGCAAAACTTCTACAAATGCATTAAATAAACTATAGGCATATACAATAGTTTTGCACTGACCCTATGTAATGCTTCACACTTAAACAACAACTGATATTATATTGAGTAGTTAATGACTGTATACTTAAAATAGTTTTGCACCAACCCCTCAGAACTTTTCACAACCATGGACAGAACATCAAAGGCAAAAGAAGACACATAAAGGTAAATTATTTAGATTTTATTCCCCATGTGAGGCCTCAAAGGTAGCAAAGTACTAAATAAATGAATTGGGCAGTATATGTTACAAGTGGTGTGTTCACCTGGGTGGTCCACTTGTTACTGCCACTCCTTTTAAACATTCATGTACATATTTCTTTCTGCTTGTTTGTAGAGTTTTTTAATGGTGATTTTTTGTGAGGAACACCTCTATTAAGTTACCATAGAATCTTACAAAGTTTAACCCTTTGCCGTTTAATCCCTGCTTTTTATGTGTCTGTGATTTTATGATTGAGAAAACATTGTGAAAAAAGAAGAAATTGCTTCTGACAAGCAATTTCTACTTTTTCCACACTACTTTCTACCCTACTGAATGGTTATTTTTCAGATTAAATCCACTTTAAATTTTCGTCTGCAAAACCTTTGAAATTGGACAGGTCCAAAATTTTGTAAAACAGGAAAGGGTTAATGCCTGCTTATACACAAACACTCGAAACAATCATTGCAGTTACTGTTTTTAGAAAACTCCATCGTTTTGTCACTAACTAGAATCGCCTTATGTTGAATTTCTTGTAACAAGCTAAAGGGATTCTTTTTACATATTTACATATTTTAAGCAAAGAAGTTTACTACTAAAAAATCCTTTTGATTGAAAAGTCATTGGAATATATAGTTCTTACAAATACCTGATATCACATCATTGGTATGAAAATGATCTGAACTATAAGAGAGTGGAATTCTCTAATCGTAATGAAAATCCTTGCAACTGACAAACCAGTTCACTCTCTTAGCATAATGCATTGAAAATTTGCAGGACACTCTGCAAACATGGCCAATCTTTCTAAAGTTAAGACAGGCACATGCATCATTGCACAACCCAGAGCAACTACAGAACAACACTGTACCATTTTAGTTAAACCCCTACCCCTAAAAGACAGAAAAAAATAAACTGATCTAAGCCAGCATAGGTGAACTAACAATAGAAGTTACAAAACATTCCACAATCATGACCATTCTTTTCTTCAGGCAGGTTTTTATGACTGAATTATATTAACCTCCCATCAATCTGTACTACCCAGAGCAACTTCCCAACAACACTTTACTACTTCATTTGATTATCACCATTTCCTGTACAAAGACATGAGGCATTCAGATGCTTGCTGAGACCTATTTCAGAAATCACTGTGGAAGAAGGAGCTATTTCAAATTAAAGTACTTTTGTTGATTTAATTACAATGCTTTATTGCCTTTCAAGATAGTCAACATTCTATCAACAAATAATAGTATAAATACCACAGAGCAGGGTACAATCTTGTTTTGAGATAGGTAAAGTGCAGAGTAAACTTTGAAGCAGACACAGAATTTGTTCCACCCAGACAGACATTTATGGTAAACAATCATGCAATATGTTCATCTGACATGGTTTAACAAACACTTCCACCCTGATTTGTTGCAATGTTGCAAGATTGAAGTTAAAACTGTGATTGAGTTATGTGTAATTTGATGGCTCAGCATAAAATAGCTGTAAGTGCACATGTATTTATCTGTTACAACTGCTAAGAACTGAGCCATCAATATGTCTTTAATCAGGCAATACTAGGTTAGGTCTTTGAAAATAAAGTGTGAGGACTTACTGCTTAAGCTAGATATTGAGGGCGCAATAAAAACTAAAAATTATGACATTCCTTACCAAAACCTTTTACCATATGAAACATATACACAGTATGACAAAAAGAAAGTGTTTGCAACAAGCAATTTCTTCCTTTTTGATTTTTGTTCTCTCTCTCAAGAAGCTGGAAATAATGTTTAGCTTCAGTTTTCATTGTTGTCAAATATAGCTTCAACTTCATTGAAACGAAGCAGTCCAAAATACTTTGTTCACAAGTAAATCTAGAAATCCTGTTCATTTAAATACAGTTATTAAATGCTCTTTTTTCAGACTTGTCAAAAGAATAAAAAAAAAAAACAGAAATATTATTATTACACTTACAGTAATTTTGTACATTGACATTTCCATGCTCATTGGAGTAAACAAGGTCTGCTTTCAACATGAAAACATTCACAAATAATGCAAGAAATGGTGCGCCACTTTGCATGTGGACAAACATAGTTATAGTGGGATACTTTGCATGTGGACAAACATAGTTATAGTGGGATACTATCTTTAAATACATGCAAACAATTTTGCGTACTAAATTACGACACAATAGTTTTTATAAAAGAAACTTACCTAACAATGAAATCAAATTCTGCTAAAGCTAACATAATAATTCCCAGAAAAGTTGATATTGCACCATGTACTACGGGGGCAAATGTGTGTTGCAGTGACGTCAACATTCGACTATTGCGTGACCCAATTGAAGTTACAAATCCCTGAAACAAGAAGACAATTATTAACTTTATATTAGAATTCTATCATCTCACAAAACTTCGACATCACTTTTTCTTCTAGGATCTATTTCATCAAACAGCCTCAGCTAGCATGAGGAAAACAATTGCTAAAAGTGCTAAAAGGCTGTATGTATCTGTATAGTATGTAAGCACATATTGTCAATGAGCTACCAAACTCTCATATCTACAGCTTGAATGTGATCTATTAGTTGCCCACTGACGATCCCATGTGATTTCTAAGTATCTAAGGAATTTCTAATTATAAACTTTTTGAAAACACCATTCAAAGTAATTAAGGCAATAAAAGATCTATCAAAATTTTTTAATTGTATTGATTAAGTATTCACAAATATATATTTATACGTGTATCTAAAATGAAGACTTCTCATCAATCAAATTCTAAAGAAACCAAACACCTTCAGAGCTACGGATAGAAGAGGTTTTCTGGATTTTAGATCAAAGTATTTAAAAAATAATAGCACAAACCCTATGTTGTTGTAATTCATTGGAATTGCCTCCGGCCTCGTCAAGAGGATTCCTATGAATACCAACAACATGTGGTTTCATAGAGGAATACAGATTTTAGACTGGCTTTACCCTTTCTAACCTGTACCCCTAAACTTAGATAGGTGAAGTAAACTGGACTTAACTCAGTAGATCATCTAAGGATGACCAAATCATCAAAAATACATGTTAATTTACTGAATTTTGGTATCCAAACTACAAAATCACATTACAAAGCATACTTACAACAGACACATGAACTGTAAACTCCATTCCAATTCCAACGGTGACAATCAGAATGACTGCAGGAATTGCACTTAATTTCAGTCCCATAATGCCCATGAACCCGAACAACTCGATCAGCAACATTGTTAAAATTACAACCTGAAATAAGAGAGAGAATGTCTTTAGTTAACCAAGTTTTACCAAAACTCAAGGAGCTAAGTATTTTATGATTTGCCAATATCAATTAAGTTTTTTACTGATGAAGATTTCTAATGAAAAGACCTAGCAGTACTTCATATCTACTTTGGTAGCTAGAGCACTTAACTTCAAAATAACAGGTCCAATTTATTAGTTGGCCAAGTAACAAACTCAGATTGTCTTTTGCATGATATGTCAAAGTGAAGTTATGTTTTTCAAAGTTAAACCCATCAAGAAAAAGACCAACATTTACAAAATGTAACTTAATTTGCATGCATATCAATTTTTTAGTCAAGTTTACATTGCTCAATTTTGTAACACTCTCATTAGTTTTCATTTTCAACATTTTTAACAATATATTCTGTTATAAGGTTCAATCTAGGATATTTAAATTATTCCTTTAGGAGAAGATTGCAAAAATACAGCTGTTTTAATAATCATGAGAGACAATCTTTTATTTGCCCTTGAACATTTTCATCTTCACCGTAAAATTAAGTGACAAGAGATACTAAAACCCACCCAGGAAATCAACCAATCAAATCTTTATTAATCTAATATTTTAATTGAATTTCGCAGGAAAAATGTTGATGGAGCACTTGGTTCTTTCATGCACTTCAATTTTGCAGTTGGTCGTAAATGCTTCATAAATTCTATTCCTGCTGTGAAAGTCTTATTACTTGCATTTTTTCACACATACTCTTACAACAAAATAACAATTTGCAAAGAAAACTGCACAATGAATTGTAGCATAACTATGAGTTTTGATGTCCATTTTTTTTCCCTCAATATTTTCATCCAAATAATTAAACACATTTAAGTTTGTTCAACAGACTAGAATTATAAATCATGACATGAAATTGCAATTCATAAAGCAACTTTTTGCAAAATGATTAAATGCCTTGATTTGTTTGTTTCTTTGAAAAACATTAAAGATTTTAAAACATTAACTGTTCTTTAGACTTTTATAGCAATTGGAGCACCAATCAATGGATTCCTGGTACATCTCATGACAATACAAATACCACAATATTTCGGAGTCTGGAGATGCTAATTCCACTTGGATTTACAAACATAAGAAGATGACAAATGTCTGAAAGAGTGGATAGAATCTTTGAACACATGACCCAGAGTCCAAAACAACAAATTTCTGAAAGGGCATTTGCCACAATTGTGGATTGAATCTTGGACCACAAGATTCAACACACAACCACTTTTGGGAGTCAGCCCAAAACTATTGAAAGTGCTTATATATCTATAGGCACTTTCAACAGTTTTGCGCTGACCCCTCAAATTGAATTATGGTTATGGCCCATCTACATCACTTAAGTTACATTACTGAACAGGATTTGTTATATCAAATGAGGATAAATTGAGGGGTTACTGCAAAGCTGTTGTAAATGTCCATAGATATATAGGCATCTACAATAGTTTTGTGCAGGCACCTCAAACTTTCATGCACCAAAATGAAAGCACCAAGAGATTTACAAACAACAAAGATTCAAATGGAAAAAAAAAATCTTTAAAAAAAAAGGAAAACGTGTCAACAAACCTCTGTGAATTTTACCAAAGAACTACGATATGTTATGCAATGCTAAGGGCCTGTGTATTTTTCTGGGATTATTCCCAGCAAAGTGTTATTAATATCTGACAAGAAGATGGAATTGACTAATAAAAAATTTCCAGAAGAAATAAACACACATGTTTCAACAGGTTTAAAGAAGGCTTTCTTCATTGTGCAGGGATAAAGAAAAATATCCGCACCTCACCTATACAAACAAAATGCAATTAAATGCCTGTTCTAATGCCAGGCAACCTACTTCCCTAACCAACCTTTTTCCGTAATTTTCTCTGAGAATTCAAATTTCTTGCTCGTAAGATGTTTGAGAATGTTGAAGATAAATAATAACGCTCAATATAATTTGAGACTGTGCGTGACATTTCCTACAATGTTTTAAGTGTGTGATGGATAGACAAAATGCAGCCCAGACTTCTACTCGATGCAATAAGATTATTGGCTGCAAGTAGAGTACTGAGGCATTATCTATTTATAGCATGTCTAGCAAAGTCTCTGCATGGTCAGACTGTGCGGATGCACAGACTGGCCAGAGTATTTGCTTTGCATACATGTGAAATTGTTGGAAATGCCATGTACAGACCCATTTATAATTGTGAGTTTAGATCTATAGATTTTTTGCACCCTGACCTTACACATGTATAGTGGGTAATCAATTTCATAATTTCAATATTTAACCTTGATGAATAGTGGGTAAACTATATAATAATTTCAATATTTTATCTTGAAAATTCACCAAAAGCTATAAAAGTACTAACTAGAACTGTAGCAAAGCAGAATAATACCCCTACCAGTTCTCTGTACTAGTTCCCCTAATGTGTTTTTAGACCAAGTTTAATTGTGACCTTGACCTTTCGCCTTAGTGACCAATAAAACAATAGGAAACTTCCTTTGGCCATGGGGAACAATTATATGAAATTTCATGATTCTAGGTGACTTCATTCTTGAGTAAGAACCTGGAAATGACAAAGGTCTACAGACGGACAGATGGATGGACACACAGACTTATGATCAGCCCTGATGAAACCAATATAACCCACTCTACTTCATAGGTGGGGGGTATAACAAGAGCCTTGAAAAAGATTGTTTGAAATAACATACCTAAAGTTCAAAATTAAGATTTAAAGAGAAATATTTCCTTTCAATTCTATAATAAGGTTAGCAAAGTGTGGAAAGGTTACCCAGTCAAGGTGTGCAATATGAATAACATCGAGAGAATACTCAAAAGCCTTCAATTACCTTTTTCTAAATAGAAAAATAAATATAAGAGGAGATAAAGCCACATTGTTGTAAAAAAGCAATTCTGGATAATTGAAAATTTCTCCAGAAAGGTATGCCTTCTTGACATTTTGGTTCTCAAGATTCAGAGTTTTTTTCCCCAAAGTATTTCCCATTCAGCTAATGTCATGCTGAATCTGGAATAATCTTGCTTTGGGTATTAGGTAAAGACAAAGGTCAAACTGTGCATGTGTTCCTAAATTCTAAGAATTTTGTGAGTAATAAGGTGCCTTCTTTGATTAAGATTCTTAAGGTTTTCACTAAGATTTTTAGGATGGAGCATATTTTTGACATCTAAATAATCTCATTAAGCGGGAATTTTCATCTTGCTCTGAAAAGCACACTTCTTTTCTCTATTCTAAGGTTAACTTTCTTGATTGAAATCTGAAATTAAATGGGAAACATCAGAAAAATCATTTTGATTGATGATTGGCTTCAAAAATTTGGTACAAAATAATGTTTTGTATAGCCTTTGGGAGCATTAGGAGAAATATGGTATTACTTACAATGATAGCTGCGAGCCAGGGATTCATCAACACAATGGTTAGCACCAAAAATGTGATACCCAGAATACACAAGAGTGCTAACATGAGGTAGAAACGTAACTTTATATACTGCTCCCAAAATGTGAACGGGATACCACTCGGATAGTTGGGTAACCCGCGCGATGCAAACTCATCACAGATTGCTCGGATCTCCAGCACGATGTTTAAAATGTCTTCGGTATCAGATAGATCAGAGAGGTAGAAAGGTATCTGGGCGTAGATTATACTCTTTGCTTTCGGAACTGAAATAAAGTTAATAAGCATCATATTAATATTGTACAAATGAAATCATTTTGATTTTTACGCTTATGATTTGAAAAGATTGCTATAAAGTATCAATCTAACAAGACAACAAAGAAGTGAATAAGTACACTAGGGTTTTCTATTTTGATGTGATGTTAAAATACCTAAGTTTTTTATTTAATTTCATGTTACTTTTTTTTAAACTCAAGCGTATGAAATAATGCTCTGATTGTAAAAATTTAATATGCTTTCCAAATATTCAAGGTAGTAAACCCGTAATAGTTTCGTAATGTTTCAGAAGTCATGAACTTTAACAGTGTTATAAAAGGTTTTCTAATTATTTCATTAGGAAACCTTGTTTAACACTGTGAAAGACAATAAGATCCAAATGTTGCAGAACTGTTGTGGCTCAAATTATGCAAGATTAAAAGAAATCAAGAGTACTTACTGCGCTTATCATTAACAAATCTATCATGTACCCAGGACTTGGTTTCAGGTCGAATGTTGCCCAGAGAATAAGAGTAAGCCATGGCATCATTAGATATCCAGGCTGTGAGGTAGTTATAGAAAGCATCGGGATTAATGATGCCATCCTTGCTAACAAGACGAACCCTCGTCACTTGAGACTCGTCAACTGGACTGTCAACATAGCCGGTTTGTGAGAGAAGTTTGTAAGCCAGGATGCCGTCATCCGATGCATTGTTGTACCAACCATTGGTACGAAATGTGCCATTTGCATAGTCTGCATCAAATGCTTCTTGGAGACCTAGAAAAGATAGAAATAATTTGAGCCTGTGCATGACATTTTCAACAATTTCACGAGTGCATGAGGCAGAAACATTGAACAGCCTAAACAGGTACACACTGCAATAAGAATGTTCACTAACAGACTGAAAACTGAAAAGACTTAATCTATCTACAGGGTGCATTGTGAAGATCCTGGTCAGACTGTGCAGATGCACAGGCTGGCTAAAGGCTTTGCTTTGCGCACATGTGAAATGTTGGAAATGTAAATCATGGCTCATTTACAAATTGTATGTTATAAAGATTTTAACAATCAGTGTGCTACTCAGTTGTTATCATTTCTAAACTTTAAAACAAACAATTGAATAATATCAGACTTTACTTTTGTCTCTTACAATGTAACTTGGCACCAATGTTTCATAATTTAACAGTATAATTTGTATTTCCTTGCTTTCTTTGATAAAAATATTAACCTTTGTCATGCTGAGCCTGGAATATTCCAGCTTAGGCAGGAGGTATTGACAGAGATCAGCCTTAGTCAATGCCACCTGATTTTCAATTCTAAACAAGAAAAGTTTGAAATTTATATACCCAAAATTATAACTTTCTCACAATTTGCACTACCAGTGCTTTCAGTACTTTGATTCTAATGCAACTTTACCAAGGTTTTAATTCAGCATGACAAGGGTTCAAGCAAAAGCTTGTTCAGCATTCTATAAAACAGATATACAGAAAAAATTGTTAAATACAAGCAATTTTCAAATCTTAAATAACTACCTTGATTATCAAGTCTCAAAAGAGTTTGAAGTAATAATCATCAACAAATGTTAAAAGACAAACTTACCCTGTAGCCATTTTCTAAATAAATCCAACCAAAAATCCGGAAGTGAACCATCCGGCTTTCGAATGATTTTATCCACACTTTGAAAAGCACGATGATACTCCCGTAATAGTCTTTGGTTATTTGGATAGTCAAAGTCTTTGGTAATCATATACACATCAAAAAATCCAAAATAATCGGATTGCTTCTCCAGGAAGCTGTATTCACTTGTGCCCCGTGGCACTATGTCTGTGAGGTCTAACCCGTCTTTCACTTGGGCCGTGCCCCAAATACTTATTATCAATATCACAACAAAAAATACACATGTGAACACTTTTACTGGCGTCCGTTGTAAGAACGGTGCATAGCGTTTTGTAGCTAATGAAGTCAATGAGGTGTTTAAGCACTCTTTTTGAAATAATGCCATACGTTCCTGACACGTTATTGATTGTCCGTCTGTAAGACACTGGCGGGAATTTGTTGCAGATTCATAACCTGTAAATGAATAATCAACAATTTTACCAAATTTTTAGTAATGCATTTATGGTGAAGTTTTGAGAAATAATGGTAGATTAACATTTGATTAACTCATCACCTTACCAGTGAAATTGTCAGATACTTATATCCTGCTTTCTTCATTTCTCCCGATCTGATGTTATTTAAGCGGAGCCCAAAAAGGAGCAAAAAGTGACATCATCATGAATAATAAGTAGTGAGACGATTCTGGGGAGTTTTAACAAAACATATGATTCATTTTCAATAATTTTGGACCAACTTTACCTACTGTAAAGATATTTTGTTTGAATGAAGGGGATTTTGAAAACGTCGCTTAATAAAAATGCGGGCTTAACCCTTTTCTGTTTAATCCCTGCTTTTTACGTGTATGTGATTTTATGCTTGAGAAAACATTGTGAAAAAAGAAGAAATTGCTTCTAACAAGCAATTTCTCCTCTTTTCACACTATTTTCTACCTTCCTGAGTATTATTTTTTTTAATTAAATCCACTTTATATTTTCATCTGCAAAACCTTTGAATTTGGACAGGTCCAGAATTTTGTAAAACAGGAAAGTGTTAATAGATGTGGTCACTGTAGCCAGATTGACTGTAATGAATCCCGGTAAAGAAAGAAGTCTACCTAATGTAGGTATAGGTGAGCCACATCTGGACACAAACTGTCCGTCTGTGGGCGCCAGGGTGGTTTGTGCTGGACCTCCATGTGGGCTGGACTCAGCTATCATATCCCTGGCTAATAGTTCGTTGTAGGAGGGGGGATAATAGGATGGGGGCGGAGTGTCACAGGTTGGGCGGTCCTCATCCAACTCCAAATCATCATGAATATGCAAATGAGGTTGAAGTTCTATAACAACATTGTTGTCTCCAAAGCTGCAATTAATTCAAAGTGAAAATATTGATTGGTTGGTTATATTGATCATACAGAGAACTCATGAAATTTTTCTGTTCTATTAAAAGAAATCTCATCATATCTTATTATATTTCATATACCGTTACATGTAGAGTCAATATGCTTTAACAAATGACATTTTATATGACAATTTCAATAACTCAATAAAACTCTTGAATTATCTTTCCAAATCTAGATCACACAATGATATTTCTAAAATGACATAATGACATTTGTTGTGATGTCATATTCACAGTCAATACATCCATGAAAATACTGTGTTCACCTCTTAATTTATACACAAGTTAAATCAGAGGTACGGATAAGAGGGAGTAAAGCCAGGCTAAAGTCTTTATTTCTCTATAAAACCTATGATGTGGGTACTCATTTGAATCGTCTCAAGGGGACGATTCCAAGGAGCACCCACAACATAGAATTTTTGAAAGTATTAATGGAATTATTAAACTTTAAATCCAAAATACCTCCTCTATCTGTAGCTCTGTAAATATTGAAACAAGAGGCCCAAGAGGGCCTGTATCGCTCCACTGACTTTAACATCATTAGACTTGCATTAAATGAATGAAAACAACACTTTGAAATCTCTTAAGACCTATTTTATATTAATTATAACCTGCCACACCCTGCCACACCCATATTTATGGGCCAATCAAAATTTTGAGAGCAACTTTTGGAAAGGGTCTCCCAAGGAACATTCTGGTAAAGTTTCATTGAAATCGGCCCAATGGTTCAGGAGGAAATGTCGTTCAAAGATTTCGGGCTCAGATAAGCCCCGCCCTGCCACACCCATATTTGGGGGCCAATCAAAATTTCAGGAACAATTTTTGAAAAGGGTTACCCCAGGAACATTTTGGTAAAGTTTGGTTGAAATCGGCCCAGTTGTTCAGGAGGAGATGTCATTCAAAGATTTCAAGCTCAAAATAAGCCCCGCCCTGCCACGCCCATATTTGGGGGTCAATCAAAATTTCTTGAACAATTTAGGTAAAGGGTTACCCAAGGAACATTCTGGTAAAGTTTCATTGAAATCGGCCCAATGGTTCAGGAGGAAATGTCGTTCAAAGATTTCGGGCTCAGATAAGCCAATCAAAATTTCAGGAACAATTTAGGTAAAGGGTCACCAAAGGAACATCCATGTCAAGTTTCATTGAAATTGGCCCAACGGTTTCGGAGGAGAAGATTTTTAAAGATTTCAAAGTCAAAAAATGCCACGCCCTGCCACGCCCATATTTGGGGGTCAATCAAAATTTCTTGAACAATTTTAGAAGAGGGTCACCCAAGGAACATTTCTACCAAGTTTCATCAAAATCCGCCCATAGGTTTGGGAGGAGAAGATGTTTAAAGAAAAAGTTTACGCACGGACGCACGGACGCACGGACGGACGGACGGACGCACACACGACGGACACACCGCCATGACAATAGCTCGCTGGCCTTCGGCCAGTGGAGCTAAAAATTCAACAGTTATAGTTTCTTACTACAGGTCAAGGTATTTCATAATATTGAATATAGATGTATTTTGCATTTATAAGTATCCAAGTTACCTTTCAAAACAGCAGAAGACATCAACTTTCTTGTTCTTCTTTCTGATGAGGTCTATACTGCATATAGCAGGGAAAATGAGAAGTACTGTGATGAGGTTAAATAGGATGAGGATGGCTGCCTGTAATGTAAGAGAAGACCATTTATACTGTTGTTAAGAATGAATAATAATGTGAATGGCAGCCATATAGCAGGGAAAATGAGAAGTACTGTGATGAGGTTAAATAGGATGAGGATGGCTGCCTGTAATGTAAGAGAAGACCATTCATACTGTTGTCGTGATTGATCATGTGAATGGCAGCCATGTAGCCAGGACAATGAGAATTGCTGTGATAAGGTTAAATAGAATGACTATGGCTGGCTGCAATAAAAAGAACATGTGTATAATGCTGTCATGAATGAGAAATAATGTGAATGGCAGCCATATAGCCAGGAAAATGAAAAGTACTTTGCTGAGGTTAAATAAGTTGAGGATTGCTGTCTTTAATAGATAGAGAAGAAAATTTATTGTACTGACATGAATGAAAAATTACGAGAATGGCAGCCCTGTAATGTTAGTTTTCTGTTATGTACAGAGGGTTTTTTAGAGATAAATTTAACTTATTCATTATAAATTATAACAAGCCTTTATTCAAAGAAGCATTGCATAAGGTAGTTTCACCTATAGAGACTTCCCTTTTTGCCTCTACAGTTCCTAAAGAATCTATCAAAGAGTGGCCTGTTACAAGTATGGAACAAAGTACATTTACATTTAGTAAAGTACATACGGTATCTTTTTAAAACAAAATAATGGACAAATGGATTTACAATTCAAATTCTCACCACACTATGAAAAGGTTCGCTGCTTGTTGTATAAAAAGTAAAGAGTGTATGCAAATTAATTTATTCAGAACATAGGCCTTGTAGGTAATTCTTTAATGAATGGTCCAGGTTTATCAAGTGGGACCACCTATGCAATTTAAGAGGATTTAATTCATTTTTTGTTAACTTGTTTTTATCTTCATTCATCAGCCTTAATTTCATTCATCTTTTAGTAAGATGGTATTATAAACTCTTTAATTTGGCAGTGATGATATTTTGGTACGAGGTGCGAGTACCAGAGTACCAAAATGATTCTACATAAAAGGTATAGATAAGAGTGGGTAACTCCAGTCTAAAATCTTTATTTCCAAATCAATTCCTATGATCAATAGAATCGTCTTGATGAGACAATTCCAGATAGTACTCACAAAATAGGATGTGAGTAGTAACTAGTGAAATATTTTAATTTAAAATCCAAAATACCCCTTTTATCAGTAGCTCTATATAACAGCTTATTCAAGTAAGTTTGGGCTGAGTGAGCATTAATATGCTATATAATTCCTTATAATAAAAATTTCATAACAATTACCATGTTTGCATAAATAAACTTTGGACTTGGTTTTGAAGCCAGTATGAAACAGTGAATAATCCTATCTTCTTATACAAATTATTTTTCTTTCTAAATAAACAAAAATGAATTTTCACAGTATTCATAGTTTTAGCAGCAGATGATAAAATCAAGATCTTATTTACCTTGAATGGACTCAAACTTCAAAATTTTATGAAGTGTCAAAACGGTAATATTTTAAACTGTTAAATTCCTCACCATGCTTTGAAAGCTCAGTAAGATTTAGGGTTGACATAAAAAATATAGAATATCAAATTTACAGTAAAATGATGAAAGTTTAATTCAAAATTTTGCAGTTTTTTTAAATGAGCTTTTTTATATTAAAAACTGTCTAACACAGGTTTACTATAAAACTTTACAACAATGAACTTGCCAACAGCTAGGTAATTGAAAAAAAAATGATCTTATCAACAGAGCATTTATTAAACCTGTTACTATTGCTTGAATCAGACTGTAGTTACACGTTTTTAGAACAACACTGATGTTATGTCATAGATAAACAGATAGATAAACTCTATAGTTGTGACATTTTTGTCATCTATGGAAAATCTTTATATTGTTTCGAAAAACGCATTAAAAGAGGACAAATTTTAAGACATTACTAATTTAACAGATTTTTTAATAAGAATATTTTTGTTTAAGCTTGTTAATATATATGGTTTGTTTAAAAATCTTTGCAGATTACTGGGTAGAAGAAATAGTGCAAACAAAATAAATTGCCTTAAGTTTTTTTGTTGTTGTTGTTGTTGTTGTTTATTGAAAGGCATGGATTATTTGGGATCATCTAATGCTCTAAGCCCTTTCGCTTTGGTCCACATATTCTTGTGGTTTGTCAAATATTTAGGAGTGAGCATAAACATTTTGTCATAATCTTTGAATATGATTAAAACAATAGAGATTTGAGCAAAATTTATTTGCAACATAAAATTCTAGAAGCATAGAAAAAATACTGATTTGAGACTGCCATTTTGTTAAAGACAAAATAGATAGCAAACAGCGGCATTTTCAGGATTTCTATAAAGGGGGTTCAATCTCAGCCTAGTACTCGAGTAATTAGTCCCAAAGTATTCTTATCTATATAGGGATACTGTGGGACTAATTGCTCAAAGTCTGTAAATCAGATATCTTTAATTTTTAGAATTTCAAGTTTCTGCGATTCCAACACTACAAAAAAAGGGTCAGTTTTCTTGTGTTGCAAAATTTTGATTGAATTTATCCAATACAATTAAGTAATTTGGATACAATGGGGGTTCGTTTGACCCTTCCGAACCCTGGGCTCTGGATCTGCCACTAACAAGAGGTCTTGAATTCGTTGCCCCAGTGTAGATATCAATAATAGGGCATTCACGAGTAAGTCCTCTTATTTTCAACAGTACTTGTGTGTACTTCAGGGACCAGTTTTACTAATCTTCTTACAAAAAAATTATTCGTAATTCAAAGTTACAAATCGTACCTTGTGTTTTCATTCATGGTTATTTTCTGCCTTGCAATGCCTCACTGGAATCGTCTTTAGAAAACGACTTGAATGAGATGATGATGCATGGCAGGTTTACAAATTTAGTTACTACTGTAGAAGCAACTTTAAGTTTTGACGTTCGCGAAAAATGACTGTAAGATGTTTAGTAAAACCAGCCCCAGGATGCAGAAACGAGCAGGATTTATTCAAGTTGTTCAAACTTTAGTCTTTATTGATGTAAAATAAATTGATCTAGATCAAATATGTCTTTTTCCCACAGGTGAGCTATCATTTGTATAAGAGAGAAACTAAAATTGTTAATAACACAGAAAAAATTGTTCAAACATTCACAATCAATTGAGATGATTCAAATTACCGCAAAGAAAGTTTGATGGATCAGAAAAAAACGATTGTAGGTGCTTATAAATTTAGAGGCATTTACAATAGTTTTGCACCCAGCCCTTGAATTGCAGTGGGGGCATAAACATGCAAATCATACATATCTCTAATAAAGACCACCCAAGTGCCTCCATTACTCAAAATAGTGTTAACTATTTTATCAGATTTTGAATAACCCTTTCATAAAAAATCATTTTTCTCATTAAAGACTCAAAAGATTCATTCGGTGTTTATAAAGACGTAAAAAAGAACATGCTACTTTTTTTTCCCTCCATAATGTATTTTGTAAGATAAAATTATCATAATTCACCAGTAATTTTTCACTAGCCTTATTCTGCAGTAAATATTATAATTGCTTGGTAGTTTTAGATATTAATAATGACTTTTTCCTTCAACATAAAATTCTTTAAATTAACAATATCATTCCAGAGATATTGACAATAACCTTATCATTAGCAAATATTTTTGCCAATATAATTGACTGTGTTTAGTTCTATACTAACCTGAAGGCAGAAGGCCCTGAGGGCAGGAATGGGGACAATGACAGCAGATAAAAAAGCCAGGAGATTACTCATGGAGGTCAGTAGTATTGTGGTACCCGTTCTCTTTAGACATTCCGCAGTCTGCTCCTGCAATCATACAATACTTAGTGTTAGTAAATTGTTCATGACTGAACAATTAAATTAGTCGGAGCTCTCACATGACAATTTTTCTTTTCACAATTACAAAAACTACCATGTTTAAAATGCCACACTATAGTAGAATTTTCTCTAAAGAGCATTCCCAGATTGACCATTTCTTCTTCAGGGGGAGAGGGGCGTATCCATTCAAAAATATGGTGACAAAATGTCATTGCTTCTCTTATACATGAATATGATAAATAGATTCAGTTCAATTGTTTAATATGTAGTTATAGGCCTATGGCCCATTATATAAACATTTATAAACATATATAAGACATTCAAGTGGTGCCATGGACATCTGCTAATGTAACACATAATATACTAGTAGATGTGGGTAAATAGGGTCGTCATATACTGAATTTGTTGGAATCTATACAGACCTATATAGTACACAAGACAATAAGCAAACATTTTTTTTTTCTTATATAAAACAACATAATCTGTTTTCTGTTAATTTTTCTCACTATGTATCCTGAGTCTATGTTGTACAGTAAACGGTTAAAATGACACCGGATAATAAGGAGAATATGTAATTATTTCTGATGAGTTCATCCTAGGTGGTCTACACCTTAATTACATACAAAACAAAATACTATCCACCATTTATAATGTGTAGGTAAAAAACCTCGTCTTGCCCCTTGTATAGATTTGAAATAATAATTAGATCTTTGAGGTAAATATTTTAAATATTTACCTCAAATTTCAAATTAATATCATTTTGCAAATCTTTGAATAAACCTCTTGTTTTATATATTACCATGCATTTTCTCATTTTTTTTCTCAATCCATAGTATTTCAGAATAAATTTTGGTGAAGATGAAATATAAAATTCATTTAAAGGCTATCAGACTAAGCTGTATGTGCCCTAAAAATATATAAGTTCTTTGTTATAGTGTGTCATTTTCAATGAATTAAAACGAAATGGTATTGTTCTTGCATATTATAGCATGGTACTTTCATTTAGTAAATATTTCCATTGGAATTTTACAAAATCGTAATCTTGGTATTAACATTTTTTTAGGCAGCAAGTGGTAATTTTTGCATTTATTATAGTTGCCACCTTTCTAAGATGGTTTGTAAGAGCTAGGTTTATTGTATGAAATAAACTGGCTTGATGGAATCTGCATGCACTGAGTGTTTCATCTTTTTTTATTCCTTTCATGCAGTACAAGTTTTATTTCCTAATTATGATTTGTCCCGCCTTCCTTCATTTTTCCTTGTTCAAGATATTTTTTTATAAACTTGTTCATCTTTTTAACCTGCTTATGGAACTTTTGAAGAAAAGATGGTGTTAATTTGTGAAAGTGTTTTCTTATTTTCAGAACTTTAATATCAAATGTTCTGATATAGAAATTAAATTTCAATAATATATTGTACAATGTGTAATGCAATCTTCATGGTGAAACAATATTTTCTAATTTGCATATTTATGAAGAATATTAGCATGAGCACTCTTTGGGCTGAGTATCAAATATGACGTATGAGCCTGTGCTTGACATTTTCAACAATTTGAAATATTTTAAGACGCACACATTGTTCACCTTAGACAGTAATTAACACAGTGTAATTTAAAGATTCGCTGACCGTTTAAAGACACTCTGAGACTTAATCTATCTAAAAAGCGCAAAGTGAAAACTTTGGACAGTCTGTGCAGATGCACAGGCTGGCCAGAGTCTTTGCTTGGCGCACTTTTGAAATTGTTGGAAATGTCTCGCACGGGCTCATATCCAATGCTTATGGGGTCAGGTCCTTTGATTTCAAAACGTAGATTCTTTCATTAACTCACAAAACCCATCTATCCAGCCTGTGCAGGCTTCATGCAATTGCATTTAATTGATTGAATAATTGATTTAATTGTATTTCATTAACATCTTCTTTTGTTCACTTTTAGTTTCATCAAACTCAGGCTCCTGAAAGCTCACAATTTAAAGTGAAGGATTTCAACACATGTGGATCCTTTTGGTAACACACAACACCCATCTCTCCAACCTGTGTGGGCCTCATGCAATTGCATTTGGTAAACCTATTAGGAAAACACCAAGTGTACGAGGGCTGTAAATTATAAACAAATTGATCGTAATCAGTCGGTGCATTCTCCCCACTAATTTATACTGCAGGCCCAAGTTTATCAATTAATTCTTAACTAGATTTCTGATGGCTCTTTCAGTGAAAAGGAATTTTTTCTTACATTTACCTCGTCTTAATATTTTCTTTGACTTCATCCATAAATGTTATTTTAACTTGAATGCTTTTGTACAATTAGACAGAATTTTGGGAACAAAAGGTACATTCATTTTGCATTATAAGTGTGTTAGGATGCATTTTTTAATGATGATAATAATGTAACTGTATATTTTCAAAACATATGAACATTACATTCCATAAAATTTATTTAGGCTCCTTTGTTTGCCATTCAATTAAATTCATAATAACTATAGATAAGCTTTTAATAAGATTGGCGTTTTTTTATGTTTACAGCTAAAGATATTCTGGGATATTTTTGTGTAATATTGTACGTTCCTTCAAGCCATATGCTCCTTAGACTCACATGTAATTAAAGTTGGCATAATAATACAGGGTGAGGTGGGTTGCATGTACAAAATATAAGGTCTAGCTGAAACCCTGATATACTTTTCCTCTCCTAAGAGTTTAATTTTCATTTCAAACTATATAAGCTTGAATTGTATTTGAAACATATTTGTGTAAAAAATATTGTGTACAAACAGACATGGTAAACAATGTCAGGTTCTATTCAATTGTTTGCTTTTTACTTTAAGTTTTTCTTTGATTTTCTGAGTTAACTGTACCCTAGATGGATTTATATTTCATTGAGTTAACAACAAAAGCTATATTTTCACAAGTGTTGAAGACATGAGTAAAAATATAGCTTTTGTTATTCGCAAAAATGAAATATCAATCAATCATACTTGACAAACATAAATAATTATTTTTCTTAAATGCAAAAATGAGACAAAATGTGGAATTTTTATAGCAAATTTTCTAATAGCATGCCATTTTGCATGTGATTGCTATGAAACATTCATTTGACTTAAATTTTCAGGCTCCCTTAGAAAATGTCAGATAGGATGAAATGAGCGAAATCTGTATCACTAGAGGTTTTCTTAAAGGCATTTAGAATTATTTTAATTGAAACTTTCAAGAAATTAAATGTACTTTTCTGGACTTTTGTGACATAGAAATTATTATAGGAAGATGAGAACACTGGTTACAGAATTTGTAAATTGCTTACAAAAGTTTTCTTTGTCCATGGGCAGGTTACAATTTGGGCTAATTGGTAAAGGATAAAGTAGGGAAGAAAGAATACAGAATTACGTCCCAGAATGCCATGTTCTTATTTTGTTAGTGCCAGACTTAATTCCTGGAAGTATGTGTAAATCTTACAAATTGTCATGTGGCACAAACTTTGAGATGAAAATCTTAGTTTCCCATCTCTGATGGGTTAGGTGAGATGAGAAAATACATACAGGCTTAACTACCATTTGGAACATCACTCGGTCATTTCTCTAAACTGCAACAGACCTTGGATGTATGAAAGGCGGATGTGCATGTAACAAAATTGTGCATTTTGTTAGGAGGAAACAGTGTAAGAAAAACTAGCGCGGAAACAACCAGTACTATTTTATATTTATATTTTATATAGTAAATTACGACTGAAAAATCTTAGTTTTTGAGAATGATAAATCATCGTTATTTTAAGAATCTAAATACATATAAGGATACAATGGTCTAACATCAGTGACTTAAAGTAGTGTTTTCGGTCAAAGTTTTGAGGGCTAACGCCATTTAAATTGACCTCGAGTTTTTCAAAATTTCCATTAATTTTAAAAATAGTCGTCTATGTACATCCTATTTGATCGTGAAAATGGCCGAGCGGTGTTCTGAATCATAGCTACATTTCCTTCCTAAAATTCTATATTAATCTAAAAATTAAAGTGATACAGATTTAGTTGTTACTGCCTATATGTTTATAGGCACTTAGAGCTGTAAATGTTTCACACACAGCCTTTCTCATTTTATATATACATGTAGTAAATATAATTATGTTTCAGAAACTATAATGTGATGAAAAAGACAAAAGTTTTATACATTTTGCCTTGATAGAATATCTTGACATTACTAGATGACCTTGACATAATCTGATTCAAGTATTAATAAAATATATATGAATCACAAAACTATACAAATATCTGTGTGATAACGTCCCATATGATATTTTTTATGACATCACATAGATATTTTAAGAACAATAACATAGTGTGGTTATTTTTAGAAACTTGCATTTCTATTATAAACATTGACGAAAAAAAGGCAAATAGAGGTTGCAAAATAAATAAAGCTCAAACTTTCCTAACAGTATTTTTAACAGGTATTCAAACTTAAGTATGCTTAGTAAGGGGTTAATTTTGCAACATTTTAGGAGAACAATTTTTGTGCTGTAAAAATCTCGAGACCACACACAGCTCTTTGATTAGTATCTAACTCTTCCCCCTAAACATGGCCGACTCGGCCATAAAAATACCTAGGTTTTCTGCTTCAATAGTTTCCCTCTACAGCCTGAACACTGGTGTATAACCCTTTTTATCATATGACCTACGTTGTGGTAGTAAAATAAACCCGTTGTGGTAGTAAAATAAACCCGTTGAATATTTTAGATATTACACTGGTGTTAAAACACTAGTGGAATAACTATGCAAATGATTTCAGACAAAATAGCAACCGCGAAAATGACATCATTATGTATATATTGTAACGTCAGTTTTAAACGGCATTATGTGTTTTGCGGAAAATAGAAACTTCAAATTTCAAGATTTTTGTCGATTTTATGCAAAAAATCAGGTCATATTATAAATCGAATACAAAATTTGTGCCAATGAAATACAGAATTTATTAAACTCGTCATCTATAAACAGATAAATGCAGCCTCGTTTTTATCTGTTTATAGATGACTCGTTTAATAAATTCGGTATTCCATGGCCACTCATTCAATATCCTCTATATATCAACCAATTTCTTCAAAAGTCTTGTATCTACAGCTTTACACAAGTTGTAGTTACCAGGTATTAGAAGAAAAGCGATCACATATGAAAATCTTTGATTAGGTCACTGCAACATGGTTACTTCTATGATATCATTTACAGCAGTAACTGTACTTTACTAGCATTAAGAACTTAAAATATAGCAAACAGATGCCAAAATGCTTAGCTTATGATTTCTGAAATTTAATGAATGAAGAATTTGTGTCAAAGAAGAAGCATTTTTCCTAAAATTTTTCACTTAAAAGTTTTTGATTTAAAGTGATGATTTAATTTTGTATCAATTAAAACATTTTCTGAGTAGCAAGTAAATATCTTTGCTATCCTTTTTTGTGGACTTGCAATATACTTGCATTAGCAACAGAAAAGGAAGCCTCCTTATATACATTTTAATAGCAATTACCAGGTATAATGCCCCTTTTATTTTTAAGTATGAAATAATAAAGATGTGGCTATAACCCTTTTTAATTATCTTTCTTGGAAATTTTACACTGGTCCAAATCAAAAGAAGTTGCAGTAGGGAATGAAAATTAGGTGCAACTAGAAAATGAAACTGTCTTCTGTAGTAGAAAGCATTATAGCAAAAGGAGAAATTGCTTGTTACAAGCAATTTGTTCTTTTTCAACAATATTTTCTCAAGTACGAAACACAAATATATAAAATCCAAGCACTGTACAGAAAAGGGTCAAACACAACCCCAATGGCACAATTTTTCTCAAAAGGACTAATAAAGCTCAAAAGATTTTGGACCAACTTGACAAGGATTAACAAACAGCCGCCATTATGAATCAGGGACCCAGGTACACCGAGCTCTTTGTATTCACTGCGGTAGAATAAAAAATCTGCTATTTACATAAAAAGAAGGTTAACATTGAATTGTATTGCAATAAATTATAATATTTTCTATAGCCACTCTTTCTCTACTCAAGTCAACCTGTACATTTAACATGCTTTTAAATCCAAGTTTAAACATTTTTTTTCCTTTTCTTTTTTTCAGGGGGATAACTGAGCACATTTGAATTCATAATGACAAATTTTAGACTTTTCAAACTGAAATGTTTAATCTTTTAGAATTGTATGTTTTTTATTAGTATGGTATTTAAGACTGTTTTGATCAGTCTTTCAGTTTCAAAACTACAACCTTCTTACTTAATTTCAATTCCATTGGAAATGTCCGGGACAACTACTTTTAATTGGGTGAGTATTTTAAAACCCAACATTAAATGAATATTTTTTTGAAACTTATCATTTGTTTCCAAACTAATGGACATCTGAGGTGCATTTGTTAGAGAAAGATGAAAAATCCATCTAAATGAGATTTTTAAGACGTCGTAATGAACGATTTTTGATATTTTGAGTGAAAATATTCGACGTCTTTTAAGCCAATGCAAAACCATCTTCGTTTCCTCATTGAGATATCATAAGATTCTTATTGATCCACTTAAAAATCTCGCTCTACCGAATGCTTTATCTTAAAAATCTTAATAAGAATCTTAAGAATCTCGCTCTAACGAACGCACCTCTGATAAGTAGCATGTCCAAGTGAGGGGATGAGCAGCTGATAGCTTGGAGTATAATAAACCAGAATCGTACTGGTGTTAGAAAAAGACCGTTGCACTAACCACAACTGAAAAACTGTTAAAAGTGGCCTTAAATCCAATACAAACAATCAGATCTTCCACTCTACATTTTTATACCATGCAGTAGACCAGTACATTTGGGAGAAATAAATAACCAAGTGAATTAACTTAATAAATTTTACCTACCTTAACAGGGATGTGCTCATTATTCCAGTTTTCAGCATAAGTGTGTGCAATAAGAAACATGTCATCCACTCCCAAACCAAGGGCAAGGAACGGGATTATCTGAAATATTACATTAAAATGTTTTAACTATTTTTTTTTTTTTTTTATAGGAAATGCTTGATAAGTTGTAAAAATTTCAGCCAAGGGCAATAAAAGTAAATGTACAGTAACACAACACATAAGCAAAGTAAGATTAAGAAATGGAATTATAATATCAAATGATGGATGGATATTTTGTCTCTTTTCCTCTTTGTTTTGTCTTCAGCTGTTTTCCAACATATTGATGGCTCAGGGAAAAACAGTTGTTACTACCTATATATTTTGCACTGAACCATCTATATATGCAACAGAAATCTGAAACATCGGCCTACAAAGGTCTAAATATCAAAAATATTACATTTTTATTTTGGAAGGACTGTATATATTCAGTGTGACAATGTTTATATTTTTCTGTTTCAATAATTTAAATACTAATCCATCATTACATGTTACAGTTTAAGTATGGACAACAACAAACAATCAATCATTCTTCATCTTAACCTTATTTAAATTTTGATCTAATGCTGTCATAAATCACAGTAAAATATGGCTTTCTGTATATCACAGGGGTCAGTGCAACACTATTGTAAGTGCCTACATATTCATATTCATGTTGCACTGACCCCTCGATATTGTTTTTGTGAAGAAACACTTGAGCTTTGGCAAGAAATTAAAACATTTTAGGTACATGTTTACATGTAATGAGCACCCGCCTAGGCTTGGATTTTTGGCCCAGGAAAATGGATGAAAAATCTACGTAAAAAAGGGGACATAATTCTCACTAAACACATCTAGAGTTATCTCTCTTAACAGTACAGGTTGCTCTTTTGATAGTGAACAAGTGTGCCAAGATTTAAGAGAATGCCTTTAGTAGAATCAGAGGTATCACAAAATGTCACAGTTTTTGCATGATAAGTACCACAACCACAACAATATACCAAGGCTTAAGCAATACCTTGGGGTTTCTCTAAAAACAGCCAGGCTAACTAGGAGGCTGGGCAGCCTGGACATGCACACTAAGTCTTGATAGAGGGGATATTTTGGATTTCAAATTTCAATATTTCACTAGTCCTTGTTCAAACCCTATCTTATGGATTCTCATTGGAATTGTCTTGACAAGACAAATCAAATAAGTACCCACATCATAGGGTACCCCCTCTTATCTGTTCCTCTACATTAAGTCAAATATATGCTTACCTGAGAAAAGAATTTTTTCAAGTTTAAATTTTGATCAATATTCAAGATTTGTGACTAATATTGGTATGGGTGACCAACATGAAGTAAACATAGCTGTAATTACTACATTTTGGACTACCATTGTATCAATGAAAACACAATTATGCGCACCTAATCACAGGTACAGATAAGAAGGGGTAGGGCCTGTCTAATATCTTTATTTCCCAATGAAACCCTATGTTGTTGGTACTCGTCTCGATGAGACGTTGCAAATGAGTACAAACAAGGTAGGGATTTAGTTAGAAATAATGGAACATCTAAATTTGAAGACCAAAATACCCCCTCTATCTGTAGCTCTGCTAATTTGAAAATATTTGTCAGTATTTTGATGATAAAGAGGAAGGGTATTCGTGGGTGGTAAAGTTGTCAAAAAAGCTCATGTTTCAAATTTGATTCATCAATTTTCCCATTATTAAACAATTATGATCCTTTATGTTATTTGTTGAGTTTTATTTTGAAACATGTCATTAAGGCTTGCAAATTCTTGTTCTATCTCTTAAAATCCAACAAGGAAAATATTTTGACAAATGATGGCATGCAAATTTATCCCAAGACAATTACAATATTTTTGCCATGTTTGTTAGATTTTGGATGAACAATACGTTTATTCATTTCAGCTTGTACATATTGTTTGCCAAAAATTTATATCAAAAGAAATTTCAATTATTTTTTTAATTAAACAATACAATGCTTGTTATTAAATACAGGTTCTATGTACCCCATAAATACTATTTTAGAGTTTCTCTTTAATTCTTATCAATACAGATAGAAGAGGGTAAAGTGAGTCTAAAATCAAAACTTCTCACCAAAACCATATACTGAGGGTACTCATTTGAATTGTCTCAATGAGACAATTACAATGAGTACCCACAACATAGGGTACATGTAAGCCTTATGGAAAATTTTTAGTCTAAAGTCCAAAATACTCCCTCTTTCTGTAGCTTTGCATCACAGAAAGTTATTTTCCTAAGCCCTTAAACTTGTCCCTTCCAATATTCTTCTTCCATACAGAGATATGTATCAAATACCGGTTACTAGGTAAACTACTTTCATTATGTAGCAGATCATGCAATCGGCCCATCATTGTCAAAATTTCTATCAAACACATCTTTATAATTGCCAAATCTGACACATCAAGCAAAAAGAGACCATTTTGCTTGAAAATATACATTGACTCAGGCTTTGCAAAGCACACCAAAGCTAAACAGAGTGTTTTGATCTTGACATCCACTTTTCCGTAAAGAGGACATGCAAAGATGGGTACCATGATCTAAACCATTCATACACAATTTACCATCATTACCAGAGGGCTGGATAGAGTCAGCTGATGGCTTGCACACCCTGACCAAATTGTAGAGTCAGCACAATACTATTGTAAGTGCCCATATTCATAGGCACTTACAATAGTTTTGCACTGACCCCTTGAAAATATGAAACCATGGTCACTGTCAGAAGGCAATATAACTCCTTCAAGTTGAATAATCATAAATATATCAATCAAAACATATTTACCTGAGTGGTTGAAGCGTTGAATGAAATTCCCAGCACAGAGCAGATTCCAAGTCCCGCAGCCACCGAAAGAGCAACCAATAGAACACCAGCAATCCCTATACCACTCTGTGATTGGATGGCATTGTTCCATCGCAGTAGAGACACACATGCATAAAACAGCTGAAAGGGAAGATTAACACCACTATCACATAATGAATTTATGCTTATTTTTTTAATGTCTATTTTTAAGAATTGCAAGAATTACAAGTATCAATTTTGTTTACAACATTATCAATTCTTTTTTCAATATTACTCTTTCTACTTATAATTTCTAATTTTGTCCATGAAGTTGAGGACATGCATTTCTAAGAATTTTGTTGTCAGTAAATTAATCAAAATCAGTAACCTCATCATGACTAATAAGTTAAGACAATTTCCAAGACAAACATAATATTTAATAGACTTAGCAGCATCCCAAATTGGTTGTATAACAAAAGCCAAGACATTTTCATATCAGTTTGGATATTTGCCTTGAAAAACAAAGTCCTAGTTTTGAATTCAAGTGGTCAGTGCAATATATATAGAATTTTGCAATAGTTTTGCACTGACCTTTTAAATTGCATATACATATATGTTCCCTTACCATAAGAATGTAACCAATGGCAACTCTTGGTATACTGATGTTGGAGAACTCCTTCATGATGTCCATCAGTGACGTACTAGTGAAGGCATACATGTTATCTGGCATGGAACTGTTGGAAAACCCATTCATCTCCTGCAAGACAAATTAAAATTGAATTTGAATTAATCTAGGATTACACCAATATCTTTTTTACAACAAGGGCAAATGCCAATCAGAGAAGCATTCAAGAAGTTTTACTTATGGCGTAGAGAAACTTTTACTGTATAATCACAAAACCATTTTGTTCTTACTTTGATTCTTAAAGCATATAATGTTTTTCATGATCAGCTCTGATCAATTTCCAATGCGGTAAAATGATTATTAGTCTCATTATAATGTATAAATTGTGTGAAAATAAAATCCTTGAGGCAATATTACCTTAAACAAGACTTATTAAATACAGACTGTAATACAAACCTCAGTGAATTTTCTATGCCAGGCCTCCAAGATCATTCTCGCTTTGTCAAGTGTCCACTCTATATTGTAGGTTTTGTAGTCCTCCTTCCAGTGTTCATACATGGCTGTTTCCCCTTTCAGAAGGATGATGGACTGCAGCGCTTCAGCTCTACGGATCTGTCCATTCTGATCCTTTCTGACCCCACCCAGTATAAGATCCTCATGCCAGTGCATGTACTTTGTGGCAAAACCATAGCAACCACCAGTCACCTCTGCACCAATATCAGGAAGCTGAAACAACAAAGTGAACACATTTAGGTTATTTTGTTTTCTCTTTAACCCTTTCCTGATTAATCTCTGCTTTTTACATGCCTGTGATTTTATGATTGAGAAAACATGACAAGCAATTTCTTCTTTTTCCACAATATTTTCTACCCTACTGAATGGTTATTTTTCAAATTAAATCAACTTTAAATTTTCGTCTGCAAAACCTTTGAAATTGGACAGGTCCAAAATTTTGTAAAACAGGAAAGTGTTAATTAAAAGGCAATCTAGTCTTAGAATTTCACTTTTATAAGACCATGTTCTTGCAATGACTAGTCTATTTCAAAATCAGAACTGTACTTTTTGTTCTTTGAAATGTTTCCCAACAAAAGCCATGTGTACATGTACTTGCATTGTGTTTTGTTCCAGGGAAATTCTTAAAAGCACATGAACAAGAGGGTTCAGATGGTTCTAGATTGCTCACCTAAGTTCCCATTTATATTCAACTTTACATGTAATTTTATCTGCACATTTATTTAACTGATTGGATTAGGTGACATATTGATAGCTAAGTGCAAAACAGTTGTAACTTATACATGTACTTATAAACATATAGGTAGTTTCACACTGAGCAGTTATTATGTGACAGTTACAGTGTTACCAGTCAGTAAGCTTCCACTCACGATGCTCAAGTAAGCTTAAAAAAACATGAAATTGACAAGACATGGATGTATTATCTCTGCTAATTGCATTTAAATTGCACCTACCTCATACTTTGTACATATTTTCAGTTACCATTTTTCCTAAGTGAGTGCTTTTTGGGGGTGCTACATAATACTCAGACTATGATCTCAGAGTTATGATTTCAGTTTTAGGTTGAACATCCCCTTCTAAGCTATCTCTTGTTTTTTTCCCAGCATTCTAACTGGATCACTGACCAGTAACATTTGGATTTGTAATTGGATCAATGGTGGATGACTTTCAAATGAGTTAAACACTAGAAAACATGATAACTCCGCCAGATGGGGTTAGGTTTGATGCCAGTATTTCCACCTAGGATGATGTATTTATTGTTTTAACAGGACTTCTGCTGGTTTTCTAAGAAATATATCTTTGCTGTTATTCACAAAAAGAGGATATCACTTTTCAATGTAGATTTTTACATTCATCTTGAAAGTTGTTTGAAATTTTCTCTGCCACTCGGACTCTTGGGTGGCTTGTTTATATATGTATGGAGGATGTTGAATGAATGGTCATCGAATATCCAATTTATTGAACGGGTCATCTATAAACAGATAAAAAGGAGGCTTTGCTGAGTTTTCAACTGTTTTGGATGACAAGTTTGATAAATTGTGTATTTTATGAGCACAAATTTGGTATCTATAATAATATGACCTGATTTTTTGTGATAAATCAAGGAAATTCCAGAAATTTATGGATTCAAGTTATTCCACAAAACACATGGCACCACTTGCAAATTGACATCATCAAATGCATTATGACATCATTCAAATAGCAAAATTTGTATTAAGTAATACAAATCAATAATTTGAATCCTCATTACATCAAGTGAGTGCAAAACTATATGATAAACACAGTTAACATGCACTTACAATAGTTTTGTACTTGCTTCAGGGTTCTTAAACACGATCTAGACGCTCTGGTGGTAATAGTTTATCTCAATTTTCACAATTTGCAAACAGGTTAATCCGTAGAAACTCTGCCACCACTGAGAGGTTTGGCAGACGCTCAAAACAAACTTTATTCAAAACGATATTTGTTGAATGCCCTAATGCAGGCCCCGCTGTGTTATTATATTTGTAAAAAGTGAATCTCTGAAACATTACACGTCGTACATCATTCTTCTCTTACAGTTTAAAAACATAAAGAAAACCATCCTTTATGATTTTTTTTAAACATTTTACAGATACAATTATTTTAAACAAATCTAAAATGTTTCTATCTTTGAAAAAGAGATTAAATTCAGTGCATTAATGCTCTGAACAAAATGAAAAAAAAAAAAAGATAAACTATGAGAGGTCTACATAGAAGAAGATTAAAGAAGTCTCAAATTATCATTTTTCAATGAAATTCCGTAAAATGATGTGTAGCCCACACTACAGGATGAAGTGAGAATTCTTGAAACATTTGAATCTTGAACCTTAATTCTTATTGAGAAGTCAGTGTAAAACTATTGCAAGTGCAAATAAACATATACCTGTATGCAATTACAATAATTGTTATTGCACAAACAACTTGCTGTATTCTATACAGTAAAACTTCTGTTAAACGACCACTAAGGGGACAACCAAAAAGCAGTCGTTTATGGGAATGGTCGCTTAATATGAAATATAATGATAAATGTAAGTGTTCATTTTGATAGCATTTATAGATTGTCGGTTAAGTCGTACTGAATTCTATGATGTTCGAACCCATTAGAATCGTCTTATTGAGACGATTCTAATGGGCTCCAACATCATAAGATTCAATAATAACAAATTTTTCGTTAAGAATGTCCTCTTTTTCAGAGATTTTGCATACAGTAAAGGTACCTTTTACGGTGGTCGCTTAATAGAATTGGTAGCTTAATAGACGTGGTCGCTCGAGCAATATCGACTGTAATTCATATTTTTAATTTTTTGTTTTGTTTTCAGAAGTCACTCTGTATAACAATTTTGAGTAATGCAAATGATTTGGTCAGTCAATGAAAAAAAAAATAAAGTGACATAATTAGAATTATCTTTTTTAAAACATTGAACCTAACAGGGTAAACAAATATTGGCCATTAATGCAAGTTAAATTTCAAATTGTTCTTGAATATCTCAAATTGTTTTTGAATATCACAACACCAAGGACATAATTTATTGTAGGTGTGTATATTAAAGAATGTATGTTAACAGCTTTTAATTCATGAGGTATATAGACCACCCACTAACTTCCATTCTATTTCAAATCAAAATGACAAATTTCGCAATTACACATTATATCATTAAATGCATAGTACCCTTTTGAAAAGATAATTTTTTTGCAATTTCATTCAAGGTTTTATTACCACAATAAAAGATCTAGCATGGGAAAGCAGTTAATTTAGCCATATGGTGCATTTTGACATACTTTTCTTTTTCAGAAGTGAAACAAACATTTTTAAAA
Organism: Fragum whitleyi; assembly: GCA_948146395.1. NCBI lineage: Eukaryota > Metazoa > Mollusca > Bivalvia > Cardiida > Cardiidae > Fragum > Fragum whitleyi. Next base: position 28,832,187 of record OX411548.1, on the reverse strand, counting down.
AAAACATTGAGGTATGAAACAAAACACATAATCCTATTGCATGGACAAGCAATGTGTATTAATTCTGATTCAGTAAGTAAGATTTTAATTTCTAAATGCTTAAAGACAATTACTTTGAGTCCCCACAACACAGTGTATAGGTAAATATTGTTGAGATACTTCATTCAAAATAAGTGACAGTAGGTATAATGTTACAACTTGTTCATAGTAATTAGCTCTAGTTCATTTATACATTTCTAATTAACACTTCACCAAGTGATATAAGAGACAGATGCAGTTTTTGCGAGACTGACACTCACAATTTAGTAGCTGGGACTCTAAAATCTATCTGATGTGAGTCCCAAGAACCTTTTTGGGATCAACTTCAGGAAAGAATTGAAGATTGTTTAAAACATTCTTCAATTCTTTTCTGAAGTTGAGCCCAAAATGTAACATATCTATCGAGTACCTTGCAAAGTTTTTTCCAGAGAATATTTCAATTTTTAATCAAAACATGAGGATAGCTAAAGAGAAACTGTCTCCATTTAAGGAAGTGGAGCCGTAATAGTTCGGCATTTCAGAGTTCTTGATCTTTCACACTGTTTACCGAGGTTCCCTGTTGAAAATCATTAGGAGACCTTGGTTAACACTGTTAAAGTTCATTACTTCCAAAGGGACCCCTTCCAAAACTTTACAGAATTATTATGGTCCACTATCTTAAAGCAGGGACTCATAAACCTTATACAAAGACCCCTTTGAGTTCTTCTTAGGACCCCAGTTTGTTGATGTCATACTAAAACAGAGTTCACCAATATATATTTTTCTTAATTATATAACTCCCCCATCTTTTTCAACACAAGTCTAGCAGTGTTATTCTTATCTAGTATAGGAGGCAACGTAATCCAGCATACGGCAATCATGCGGCTGCCAGTTCACATTCCGACATCTGACTAGATGTAATTGAAAGTGATAACCTCTCTCTACATTCTATATCAGATGGGAGGTAGTCAGTTTGAAGGCTGTGTGGCATCGTATTTTTGTACTCTTCTGTTCTATTTTTTTTCCCCCTCTTTTTCCATTATCCCTCCTAATGTAAAAATTGTATTTTTTGTACTTTGTAAATTTCTAGAACAAACTGAAAGCCAAACAGTTTAAGTTACGTAGTAGCATCTTCTATTACCAACATGACTATAAAGAGAAATTTTCTAGATTATTTTTCCCTTAGAGCATTCACAATACTTAAGGTAACTGCATGATTCATTAAACATAGACAATGTTTTTCATTACTCTAACTTTGTTCCTAAGATGGTACCATCACATGATCACATGACCCTTGTCATGCTGAATAAAAACCTTGGCAAAATTGCATTATAATCAAAGCACTAAAAGTACTGGAAACTTATTGAAAACCATTTTTTTTTATTTTGAAATTACAATCTTGAAACTTTTCTGGCCTTAAAAGTGAAATCAGATGGTAAAGACTAAGATCAGGTTGCACATAAGTGCAGACTGATCTTTGTCTATACCTCCTGCCAAAGCAGGAATATTCTGGGTTATGCATGACAAGGGTTAAATCATTTCCAATTTTTCAAAAATTTTGGACAGGTGAAGTTGTACATGACAAGAGCATCCTTTTGTGGTAGAAAACCTTATAGGAAATGTAGAAATTGCTTGATACAGGCATATTTTTTTTCATCAAAATTTTCCTTATTTATTACATGAAAGGGATATAAAAATCTGAGTGTCCTTGTGATAGCCTTGCCTATCTCGACCAAGCAGGCCATGAGAAAATCAACCTGATTGTATGTATTGTTTGAAGTAAGACTTCACTAACAGTTTTCAAATACATATTATCATATTAACCCTTATCATGCTGAACCCGGAATATTCCTGCTTTGGCAGGAGCTATAGACCAACATCAGCCTGCACATATGTGCAGTCTAATGTAAGTCTACACCACCTGTTTCTCACTTTCAAACCAGAATTGTCAATTGATTTGGTTTTCAAATGAAAATTGACTTGCAGTTGGTACTTACAGTACTTTTTGCCCTTTGATTTTGATGCAAATGTTTAGCCAGAATTTATTCAGCATGACAAGGGTTAAGAATAATGATCATTTGAAGTACAAACTAACCATGGGTTTCTGTTGCTTCCTTAGCCTGGGATTCAGGCGCTGTTTTCAGAAGTTTGTAACAAGGAAGACAATAACAAAGTTGAACCATTCAGACCTTAAAATGAGTTAACTTCTCTTCAAAGAAACAGCCCCATGCTTGGAATCCCTGACCACTTCTATCTGATAACAAGGTGTTAATAGCTTGATTATTATAACGATGCTACCATACGAAATTCCTTAAATTTCAGGCTTCAACGGATTTGCCCAGTCTCTTAAATCAGGCTTTCAGAAACTAGACATTGACTTAATATTACATATTTTCAATTATGTACCTCTATTTAAAAGACGGCTACCAGTCTAGTGCTTCCTATGCCAGTCAACATTAGAACCAGGAATCCATGGTTAGGCTGGCAAAGTTAAACCACATCATTTTTCAATACCAAAAAACCAACTCACCACCTCTGATTTCTTATTTGGCGCCGTGTCTGGGCAATCCACATCTGTTGGATCAAGACATGGCTTTTCCTGATAGGCGGAGGTAATTCCTGATTTAAGTAGGATCTCTTCCATTGCCTCACTGTCCTCAAAGTCGTCTTTCATCTTCTGAACGAGCCCCATCGGATTTAAGTTGGTCCATCGTAACTGTATGAACCCACTGAAAAAAGAATTGGTCAAATAGAGGCTAGATATAGTGCTAGAAATCTTCAAAATGTGTAATATTGCAAAAAAAAGGTCTAAAAATTAAAGTGATGCCATGATTATACAAAACTTGTTGATCAGTGCCTAACTTTTGCAATGACATTTCATAATAGTTCAAAGGCTTAGAGCAAAGCATAGTATGTGTCTATACATTGTATAGACACATAATAAGATTTTGCTCTAAGCCCTTGATCTATGGTATCGAAGCTTAAGTATGGTTAAAGCTTGTTATTCTAGAAGCCCTGTGATCTTTTGCCTGACTGCTTAAAACTCATCAACAACAACAACAGCTTAGATCGTCAAGCTTTATGTCAGCTTTTAACACATTGTGTGAGTACACTGCGAAAGCACAAACACTTATAACTCACACATGAAACTAATCATACACCTGTGTTACACAGATATGGAAAAAAACCCCAGCCAATATGTTGCTCAGAAAAAATGACCATGGACACTAGACTAGAAACCCTCTGAATCCCAAATCTTTCTATTTGAACTGAAATTCCAACAACTTTTATGACTAATAAAGTAGAGTTTAATAGAGTTTAAAGGGACGCAGATTTTGCAAGTCCGAGACTGAGGGCCCTCAGAACTACATGAAGTGAGTTCCTGTGGATCAACTTCAGAAAAGTCTTCAATTGTTCCCAAAAGTTGAGCCCTAAATATTTATTTACATCCAACAGATTCAAAACCGTTAACCTGGAGATAACTCTAAATTCACATATAAAAATTATTGCAGAATAGAAATAGTCTACATCTATTTCAGAGACTCCCAAACATTAAGAAAGGACTCGCAAGATCCAAATTGTTGAGTCCTTTGGACCTCATTTTGTTGAATTTAGACTCAAACCCTGCTAATAGAACCATGAGTATAACAGGTAAATAGTCTGAGTTAAAAAATTAACATTTTGTGGGTTAGAATAAGTTTAATTTTGAAAACAAGCCATTACTCTTCAGCACTAAATATTCATGGAAGCATTGGTACTAAAAGCATGGAGTTTGTTTATACAGCCTAACCTTTTTTCATGGCAAGTTCTGAGAAATCTCTATCAGGAATGTAGAACATAAATAATGGCCGAAAACACTTCATCCAGTAGTGATAAAACAAACAGACCACCCAGATTATTTATAGAACCAGACAAGAGGTTCCTTGGACTGGTTCTACTACAAGTTTCTCTGAAACCGAGCTCTAAGTATACATGTACTTAGCAATGAAAAAGTTTCTATTCTTAACACTTGATGCATTTTGAAATAATAGATTACAAGATTTCAAATCTTACATCAAAAGAATAGGATCCAAAGGACTGTGTCATAAGGGTCTTAGGGTCTTTCCTTAAAATTTGGGACTCCCTGCTTTAAGTCTAGACTATTTCTTTTAGGCTTTTATAATCTTGTATTTTGTATATTTAGAGCTATTCCCTGGTTAACAGTAATGAAATTGATAGAAGTATATTACTGTTTGGGGCTCAACGGTTGAACCCCAGGTAAGAATTGAAGACTATTTAAAGCAGTCTTCAATTCTTTTCTAAAGTTGAGCTCCAGAGAGTCTATGGGAATCTCATCACATAGTTTTGAGAGTGCTGGCTACTTATTTCAGTGTCTCAGATGCACAAAAACTGCGTCCCTTAAAACCGTGGATTATTCATTAAATCAGAGAATTTTAGTCCTCTTTAGCTTAGCATCTTCTTTACAGTAATTATATGAATTCTTTAAGGAGTAATTATTACCATGCCAATCCCTATAGCTTTATCAAATCATAAGAGTAAAATCTAAAGTTTCTGCAATTATACAGCTCCATGCATTCAGCTCAGATTCTGCAATTCAGTTCTATATTTCTCTTTAAAAATCTAGTTCATTTGAATTTCATGTACCAGGAATTCAGAACATTCAGTAAATATGAAATTATTCTACATTTAAGTTTAAAAGCTAGTATCAACAGGATGCTCTTGGATGAAACTAAGAATTAAACATTATAATGGGCAGTATCAAAGTTTCTAAGCGGAAAATATCTCGACACAGTCATGTATTACTATTATAAACATCTCTCATGTATATAATTTTGGAGCAATAAACTCAACTCATCAAGAGCACAATTAATCTGTGACTGATTATTTTAAAGCTTATAGTGACCATTGGCTTAAATTTTGTATGCAATCATTCTAGCTGTTTTAACAGAGAAGAGAATATGTTCAAAATGAATTTTGGGACTATTATCTTTTTTCTCAATTGTAGAATAGTTTAAAGTTCTCAAAAAGAAACTTTATCCTTACAGATAAAGGGTCGAGGGCAAAGCTAAACATCAGGGTCATAAAAAGTATAGACTGTCACACTGTTTATTGTGTATAAAAATGCTATATAGAACCAGTACAAAAACCAGTCTAGCGTAAAACCTAAAAAAATATGGCCACACAAGGAGATGGTGGGTTTTTTGTCCTTGCCACTTCAGTGGTTCAAAAATCTAACAAGAGCTTCGGATAGCGCGAGCAATTTTTCATTCTTATTCTTAAATTCTAGTATGTGTGCACTGTACCATATGCTGTATATACTCATTTTAATTGTCTCATCTGAGACAATTAAAATAAGTACTACAACATAAGGTTTAAAAAATTTGAAATGAAATCAAAAATTCTGATCACAACTCTCCCCATTTTATCTAGCTTCAAACTGTTAGTTTTATATTCAAGCTTAGATGTGAAATGGAATACTTTGTCAATTAGAAGTATGGTAAAATTTCCCTTGTGGCAAATGTAACACCACCATTGTGAAATTTTATTTCTCTGTACTAAATGTAACATCTTTTCTTAAGTAAACCTTTTGAAAAGATTTTTCCCCTTTCTTTCCTTTTCTCAAAAGAGTGTGAGAGTATCAAAATTTAATAAGTTATGATAAGAAAAATTTGCACTGATACATAAATTATACTGTCTCACATAGATTTTCAGGTTTTAAATGGCTTATACCTTCAAATAAATTTTGACTCAAATTTTTCTTTAAATTTCTTTGTTTCAAGCAGTTCCTTTTTTCCAGGGGTTGCAATTGTATTACCAGTGCTGCACTAAAGCAAGAAGTCAAAACAATGATTGTTTTGGATCATTATGATTAAAATTGATTTTACCAAAGAACTCCATTTCAAACACATAGAATGTCCCATATATTTTTTTCTGTTGTTGTTGTTGTTGTTTTTTTTAAGAAAATGAAATAGGTCTCAAAAAACTTAAAACACATATCCACATAAAGCTTTCTGATGCTTTTGAGGCAGTTATAGGCATACAGCCACATATAGTACAATTTTTTTTTAAAGCTTTCTGGTGATTTAGAGGCAATTAAAGGCATACAGCCACATATAGTACAGCTTTTCAAAGATTTCTGATGATTTTTAGGCAATTAAAGAAATACAGCCAGTTTGTTCCAAGTAAGAATAAATTGCATTTAAGCTGTAATACTTTTAGCATATACATCTTTGAGTTTGAATTTTCACAGACTTACTTAAGGTTCATGCGATATCCACCATTTGGTCCAAGCACCATGGAGCCATCCCAAAAGCAATCCAAAGGAGTGATTATGACACATGGCAAGATCTCTGATACAACCTGCAAGTATAGCAATAGAAAATTTATGAAATCTAATCAGGAACACTACAAGCAAGCAAATTGAAAGCCTAAATGGGATTTTACAGTTTAAAATAAAACCTGAAGTAGGACAGGGGGTGTAATCATGTTGGTATTGGTAATCTAAATACTGCATGATTGCCCCACAAAATCTTTAATTTTGACCAGAAGTAAATGTTAATGTCTGACAATTTTATCAAAGAAGTACGAGAGGGGGGGGGGGGGGGGGGGGGGGTTGAAAAAGTACTATTGCATCAGCTGCAATAATGAGAAAAAAGTTGTCTTATCAGTTATAGAGTTCTACTTGTCCCAATATATTAATTTCTTCAAATAATAGCTTTTGATTCCTAAAACAAATATTCCATGTTGGGGAAAAGCTAGGTTTTTCTAACAATACATCACGAGTTACTGAGTGATTGTAAGATTATTGTATTGTTTCCATACTACAATTATGTACTTTATTTAACCCTTTCCTGTTTTACAAAATTTTGGACCTGTCCAAATTCACAGGTTTTGCAGACGAAAATTTAAAATGGATTTAATTTGATAAATAACCATTCAGTAGGGTAGAAAATAGTGTGGAAAAAGAAGAAATTGCTTGTCAGGAGCAATTTCTTCTTTTTTTCACAATGTTTTCTCAATCATAAAATCACAGGCACGTAAAAAGCAGGGATTAAACAGCAAAGGGTTAACTTAGAATTTATGAAAGAGCTTCAAATTCAGTTTGCAAAATTAGTGCAAAAGCATAAAATGTGCCTATCCTATGTTCTATGTGTAGCATGAAAATAATGGATTGTTTCTAGAGTTTTCATAATTTTGATCAATTATTAATCATTTCCATGATTTACAAGCACTGTTGTATGACAAGCATAATTATCATGTAAATAAGCATATTGATGATTATATTATGTCAACAAAAATACCTTTTACTTTTGCAAGTGCTATGAATGTTACATAAGGTGATAAATCTTGGCCGTCCACATAAAATTTATAGTCTTTAATCTATATAATTTATTAAAAGGCTGCAATAAATGCCATGCTTTTGTTGATGTATGATTTTTTCAAAGACAATGCAAATACATACTTTGCATACTGATTTAGACTTTAGCTTAGAATTAGCTGACAGTCAAGGCCCATAACTGGCAAATCATCATTCAGGTGATTTTAACGAGCTTCTTACTTTGTCAGGGACAGGAGGGGACTTGGTCCCGTAATTAACCCTTTGCTGTTTGATCCCTGCTTTTTACGTGTCTGTGATTTTATGATTGAGAAAAAAAAGTGAAAAAAGAAGAAATTGCTTCTGACAAGCAATTTCTTCTTTTTCCACACTATTTTCTACCCTACTGAATGGTTATTTTTCAAATTCAATCCACTTTAAATTTTCATCTGCAAAACCTTTGAATTTGGACAGGTCCAAAATTTTGTAAAACAGGAAAGGGTTAAATATACAGTAAAAAGTGTGTTAAGGGACCACTTACTGGACAAAAAAACCCACAGTCATTAAAGAGAATGGTTGCTTAGTCTTTGTTTACAAATAAGAATTATCATTTTGATTGAATTTGTACGCTATTGCTAATTTTTCAATATAGCTATGTTGTTAAAACTGAAAAGAATCGTTTTAATGAGATAATTCTAATGAGTTTAGACCACATCAGCTTCATTTGCATTTATTTTTAAACAAAATAAATCATTTCTACTTTTTAAGATATTTTGATTTAAAGAGGAGAATTTGAAAACAGTCCGACTCAATAAAAATGGTCATCTAATAGACTTAGTTGCTTGGGCAAGATTGAATGTACATGCATGATGACTGCATCAATTTTTCCCTTTCCTTTTTTGGATACACAAACAGTACTGACCATTATATAGAGCCTTTAACTGAAATGATTTATAAAAACTTACCACATATGATGAAAAAATACAAAATAGTATAAATAAGTTACAGAAGAATGTTTATCTAGATTACAGAAATATGATTTATCTTCATAAGTAGATGCATTTCCTAGAGCAAATTTCATATTTCAGATTTTTCACAAACAATAGACTATCATCCTAAAATTTCTATGACTGGGCGAAAAACAATCTTATTGCTTTTAAAAAAATTGGGCAGTTACAATTAACTGCTTGATGTTGATTGAGCCTTTGAAAAGAAAAGTTTTTTCCTAAAATGACAAAAAATCTTACCTGATCAAGATAAGTGTTCTCAAATTTTGGAAAATCTGCCAGGTAGCACAAGTCCCTGAACCTCCAGGTGCTGTAAAAACACACAACCATGAAATTTACTACAAGAGATATCAAAATTGAGCAGTTTTACAACTTAGGTTTTGCAAGTATTCATGTGTCTTTCCATAATAGATCAGATAGCATTAATTTTCAATAAATGCATAATGAGGCTTGTACTTAATAAGAAATACACATTAATTTCTAATAGAAACTGCAAATTTCAAAATAAGTAAAAGCTGGTTTAGGCAAAGGATTAAACAATCTAACAGTTAACTTAGATAGAAATCAAAGAGACAATTAGACAAAAATGTTCCATATATCAATAATCATTAAACTGTGTCTGCTGTGGTGTAATAATTTGTAGAAAAGATAGTAAGTACTTCAATTAATGAACAATATCAGTTCATTTTCTTTCTATTTCTTATTCAGTTCAATATTTTTAGTGAAAGTTCAAACATGTCTGCAATCTATTTGATGGTCAACTCTTGAGCAGTCTTGAATTTTGCTGTCTATTTTGAAATAAAATGAGTTAACTTATTCAACTTACACATCAAACATGTTGATTTCAATTTCCGATGCTTTTATAAGGGCGTCTCGATGTTGTATGAAAGATTCAGCCGTTAAAATGTTATTCCCTGATTTTGGTGTTTGAATCACAATTTGGTTGGTTATCCCGTATCCACTGCCAATGGCATTTTCTGTGTACTTGAGTTCTTTTTCCAAACGTCCACCCTCTGAAAATAGATGTAATGTAATGGTAAGTCAACATATTTTGTTCCATAGGGATAAAATATCACATAATAAGCATTAATACAATTTAAAGAAATCAAGCCAATCTTGATTGGATATAAGAAACAATTACAAGAAATTTTTGCTCTACAACTTTACACTTAACCAAAAATCATCTCATCAAGCTGGCTATTAAACCTTGGTGACTTTTTCAGCTACAGCACATAGTAGCTTCCAAATCTCATGTGTGCCCATTTACCCTCCTAAGTTAACAGCTAGTACATGTAGAAGGTGAATATAATTATGTCCAAAAAAGTTTGAGAACATAAATCTTGAACTATTTGGTGGTTGGTAGATTGAGCATCTAAAACTCAAACTATTGCATACTTGTTTCTGGGAAAGAAGCCTCATACACAAGCCAGATTTATCAAGCCAGTTTTTGCCTCTGTTTATATTTTTTTCTCTGCTGATAACTGTTTCACCAACATCTTATCTCGTTCAATAAAAGTGTCAAGAGCAAGTTTGGAATATAATTATGTCAGTCTGAAACTAACACCTTCCACAAACACATACAAAGCAACTTTTATAAGCCAAGAGATCTGGGTAGTAAGCTGATAATCAATGTAAGAATTAAAACATGTTTGGTTCTGCAGTCGATATATATGTACTGTGATCATACTTGCAAATATTAGACCTTATATTATAAAATGGTTATTTCTGATTGAAACCACATTTTCTGGGTACACATTTCAGTTATCTCACTCTCAGTGATATCATGCTTATAAGTACCCATATCATAAGGTTAATATTGCCATTTCTTCAATGCTTTTCGGTGGTTTATTGAGAAATAATGGTAGATAATCACTTGATAATCTCACCGCAAAAGCAGTGAAATTATCAAAAACTTATACCCTGCTTTTATGCATTTCACCCTAACTGATGTCATCTATTCGGGGCGAATTAAGTGACGTCACAATGAACGTTGCATAGCAATCACGTTTAAAATGACGCGCTTTACGAAAATATGTCCTAGAAATTTCACATTTTGTCCCATTCTTGCTATAAAGAAATAGAATAATCATTTGTTTTTCAAGTAAGATCGATTAATATTATATTTCGTGAACAACAAAAGCTTTATTATTTATTTGTAAAAGCTCCACCACTTTTGAAAATATAGCATGTTCACTAAATGAATATAAATTGATCTTATGCTGAAACAAACCATTATCCTCTATATCATGGTGAAAAATTCCAATCTAAATGCATATATAAAAAAATTCACTCTGAAAGGGGCCTATTTTACTTATACATCTTACGATCATTTTTTGTGCATGTTTAAATAGAATAATCATTTGTTTTTCAAGTAAGATCGATTAATATTTTATTTTGTGAACAACAAAAGCTTTATTATTTATTTGTAAAAGCTCCACCACTTTTGAAAATATAGCATGTTCACTAAATGAATATAAATTGATCTTATGCTGAAACAAACCATTATCCTCTATATCATGGTGAAAAATTCCAATCTAAATGCATATATAAAAAAATTCACTCTGAAAGGGGCCTATTTTACTTATACATCTTACGATCATTTTTTGTGCATGTTCTTCCACTGCAATAACTAAATATGGAATTTTGCCATGCATGATCTCATTGGAATCGACTTCTTAAGACAATCTCAATGAGATATTGCAAGGCAGAATCTAACAATAAATGAAAACACCAGGTACGATCTTAGATTTTGACTTACAATTAATTTTTTTCGTAAGACATTTAGAAAAATTTAGTAAAATGTGCCCCTGGGTCCTAAAATTTAATATTTTGAAAGAAATTATTTTAGGATACTTTTAAGACTACACATGAATTTGAAGATAAAGTAAGTTTTACAGAAAGCATAAAGTACAGTATTCAGTTATTTCCTATGAACAAATTTCCACTGTTTAAGAGTTGGAAAGGGTACAACCACCATTCATTACAAATTTCTCATTCATTGAGGAGAGAACACTTTACCTGTAGAAATCTACCGTAGGTAACTTTTTTAAGCTCTTGATTGTTTACTTGTTAGAAACTTTTCCTCACAAACAATACATTGCTTCCAAAGCAGTCTGAATCTTATACATGTATATACATATGCAGGGTTTCAATCTGACTTCAATATTAAACGGGTCCCAAGGACTGAATAAATGGAATCTTAGGGGTCCTTTCTTAAAGTTTGAAAGTCTCCATAAGATATGTATTCCTTCTTTCAAGAAATAATCTTGAGGACTAAGAGCTATTTTCTACTAAAACATTAAGAAAGAATCAGAATATTAGAATATTTTGGGCTCAACTTCTGGAAAGAATTGAAGACTGAAAGTCTGTAAGTCTTCATGCAATTCTTTCTTGAAGTTGAACCCAAGAAGGATACAAAATATCAAACTATTAAGCAAATATTAACAACAGGTTCTTCATTATTTTTCCAATTTTATATACTAAACAGTTAAGAATTTTTATCAGTGGAAATTTAACAGTCAATTTAATTGTTTCTTAAAGATTTTAATATGTTAAATTTGCAAGATTTTTTTTTATTTTGCTTTTACTTTCCTACAAATACAATTACATGCACATATTTTTGAGAACAAACATATTGTTGGATAAGTGCAAAACTGTTGTCTATATGTTTAAATAGTTACTCTTGATACTTTTGTGATAACCCCTCATTGAGCTCAGGATAGTTTAATAAGGACTACCACAAACAATTCATGTATTTTAATTCATTATATAATCATATACAGAGACCAAAAAGCAATATATTTGGTAGTACCGGTACATATGTATCTTTGGCGGCCCTAACCTAATTTTTCATTTAAGCATTTCAATATAACGAGTGCACTATCCTTTGACTTTCATATACACAGTCATATTGATGATGAATTTTATTCTAGTTTTCAAGATAACTCAAGAAAACAAATATTTCCATGTATGCATATTATATGTGTGTAATCTGATTACAATCACATGAGAGGGGACACACTACTTATGTAAGTATTGCTTGTAATAGAGCTACACTGTTTTGCTTCTGAATTTAATCTCATAGGACTATAATCTTACATTTATTATAAATATATGTATAGGCATGGGCAGAAATCAAAAAAAAATCAATGAATTTATGGGAAAATAAAGAAATTATGCCCTGAACTATAAAGTTCCTGAATTAACTTTAAGATTAGAAACGGTAAGGGTGAACAGAATTTCTGACAAAACTGTGAAAGAAAAAACGTTGCTTGCTGATTTTACGGGGAATGTTTGGCCTGATTCCACCTCAACTCTTGCCGTTTTTTATGCCGTAATCACTTACAGGCGATAATCCTACTTCAGACTTCTGAAAACGAAAACTTTCAGAGTGTTCAGTTCAGGGCCCAAGGTTATAAAACTTTTCTCAGGCTCAGACTCAATTTTCTCAAATTTTAAATTAAAATAAATGTATGAAAATGAAAGATAACATTAATAAGTTGTTATTTATAACAACTTATTAATATCATCTTTTATGTTAATACATTAAAATGAGTAATAAAACAGGAAAACGGCTTTGATCTCAGATTGAAATTTGAGCCTGAGCCTGAGAAAAGTTTTATAACTTCGGACCCTGATCAGCTGTGCTGAACTAAGTCTTTACATATATTGGTACACACATTTAAATGCCCTTATTCTCAAAATTGACAGAGACAAACTCTTTTACAAAACAAAGACACATGATGAGTCCATCTCAAAATCAAGAGATTTGCTTGCACATGCAGAATTTGAAGTAAAGCTCTAACTCACTTAGAAACACCTACTTTCAGCCACACAGACTCTGCACATAAAAAATAAGCCTTATACAATGATTTGGCTGAAAAAAATGGTATATAAATATAGACTATATATACTCTATATTTATATACTTTTTTTCAGCCAAATCATTATATAAGGCTTATTTATCATGTGCAGAGTCCCTGTGCTTTCAGCAACAATATTTTACCTTTCATAGATGTTTAGTTCCAAAAAAATGCAAACTATAACCCACTTTGCAAGCAAGCGCACATTCAAAGCTATGTATAATTTGCAAACAGTTTGCACTTTTCTGTCATCCTGAAGGCAGGTCTGAAGTACTGCTATAACTTGTGTACTCATATTATCATTGTCAAGGTCAAAGTTCTAATTAAATTTTGGATATCCATGCTCAGATAAGCCTTCTATATTATAAGTAATAAGTCATTACTTGAAAATGGGTATATCTTTTCCTTATAATAGAGTAACCAAGTCCAATACTAATAAGTAATTTGCAATGCATTTCGTTCATTTTGACTTTTAAAATCTAGATGCACTGTAAGGCTCCCTGAACAGTTTTGATATTTGCATTGGGTGGTCATTCTTTTAGCACCTAATACGGCTATTCACCTTTATGTGGTATCGCAGTAATCATTCAAAGATAGATTCAAAAGACAAAATTTTCATACAAATTGAAAAATATATTTAAAGCATTTATTTTGCTGGGGATACGGGACTTAACATGAAATATGCCACCTAGATGTAGGTCACACATGCCATTATGTTGTGAAAAATAATATCAATGCATTCAACAAAATTTTTCATTACTTCTCACTACCACAATCTAACCTGCTTTAGAGTTGTATTCAAAAAGCAGAGCTATAGATAGAGGGGGACTTTTGGTTTTCAAATTTAAATATTTCATTATTCTGAACTTAGACCCGAAGTAGTTGGTACTCATTTAAAACGTACCACAATGAGTACCAATAACATACTGACTTCATTCGGAAATAAAAGATTTTAGACTAGCTTTACCCACTCTTATTTGGGCCATTAAAAAGGCTTTATGCCCATTGTTACCGTAGAATTTCTAAATTTTCACTTGATAATCTTGAACACTTATGTACATTCTTGCTTTGGCAGGAGGTATAGACAAAGATCAGTCTGCACATAATATGTGCAGTCTGATCTTAGTTTATACCACCTGATTTTCATTCTTAGTATGAAAGTTTTAAGTTAAATTTTCAAAATAAGTACACTCAAAATAAGGATTAACAGTGTTTTTTAGCATTTTGCTTTTGATGTAATTTTACCACAATCTTTTATTCAACATGATAATAGGTAAATTCCATCAACATATTATAGGAGTTAGGTTCTAGAGTCACATAAATGCAAATTACAGTCATGCAAGGTCATGTTGGTAGTAACTTTTTGCTACAGTGCAAATAGACTTGCTGAAAAGAATGTATAATTGCAGTACAAACTTAAGCTGACTGGCTATGGGTTAAACTGACCTGGAAATTTACTGTCTTTGAAAGAGGTTAGCACTTGAGGAGAGAAAAATTCCAAGAAGTATTTTTATTGTACTTATACATACCAAAAACAAACCTTTTCCTACCTTGCAGACAGCTTTGTAACAGTTAAGGCTATGTAATATTATATTATATGAGACATTATAAAATATTCTGATGATTTGAATGATAAACTAAAGTGAGCCTAATTTTGAAAAAGACTATGAAATTAAAAAATGTTGGCCAAAGTAATAAACTAAGAATGATAAACACGTAGAGTTTTGATCAATAAAAATACTAGTGATTGATTAGGATTTAACATCGCTTTATTGCAGGTATATTGGGTCAGCTGGTGCACCTTTCTTGAAAGAAAATACTAGCTAAATCCATATTTATACATTCTGTGTAAATTAGAATAACTACAAGGCTGAATTAAATTCTTGGAAAAATTACGCTAAAATCAGTGATTTGGAAGAAGCGAAATTCCAATGCTTATATTTGGCAGTTAAATGTTGAATTAATTTTTTGGATATGCTTGATGAAAATCTTTGTCTAATGAACGTTTTCAGCAAATTTTTAAGGTATCTTTAAATGTGGCATGTATGGTTTGCCTATATATATCACAATAACTTGAGTTTGACGAGTGTGTTTTTTTTTCTTTTTTTCAAAACTAGATATAATATCTTCTAAATCAACAACTAGCAGTTCAGTCATTCAATACCACACAATTATTGTGCTTACGGCACTTTGATATTTAGAACGATTCTGACTCAACAATTTAAGAAAAGCAGAAGGTATATGCATATGTGCAGGCTAATCTTTGTCTATATCTTACTTAAAAGTAGGAATAATCTTGGTTAAGCCTTTGCTGTTTAATCCCTGCTTTTTACATGTCTGTTATTTTATGATTGAAAAACACTGTGAAAAAAGAAGAAATTGCTTCTGACAAGCAATTTCTTCTTTTTCCACAATATTTTCTACCCTACTGAAAGGTTATTTTTCAAATCAAATCCTCTTTAAATATTTGTCTGCAAAACCTTTGAATTTGGACAGGTCCAAAATTTTGTAAAACAGGAAAGTGTTAAGCAAGAGAAGGATTAAAATGTCCTTATTAATGTATTCCATACTGTGGTAGTTACATGATGACAGATATGAGACAAGGTAATGTAGATGAGACACTGACCAAACTGACCACCACTTGGTTGACCGCTGACCTTCAGTAGCCTGTCTTCTCTTGTCCTACGGCCAGGACAGTCATGTGATCAACTAAATCATCGTTTTTGTGGCAATTAGAATGTACAGTGACATGATTTAATGAACTAACCCAAATTCATACACAGTAAGAATGCCAGATTAAACTAGGGCATTCAATAAAACATTTACGTCAGTCAAGTATCCTTTTATTTATTTTTTCATAGCTTTTTTTCATTTATTCTTGCTTTTGTAGAAGGAATAAACAAAGATCAGCCTGCACATGTGCAGTCTGATCTTTGTCTTTACCATCTGAGTTTCTTGTTAAAAACGGCATTTAACAAATCATATTTTCAAAATAATACTGACACAATCAGAGCATCCAGCTCTTTCTACACTTTGATTTTCATGTAATTTTGACAAGATTTTTTATTCAGCATGGCAAAGGTTAAAGGTGCAAAAACAATTTGGTACAATTCAGTTAAAGGTAATTTAATTATTATTATTTTTTTTTTTTTGAAAGAAAATTTTTTATTCACTATCTGCACATTGTTCCAAAAGGATTTCAATGAATGGTTTGATATCCAGTAAACTTCTTGAAAAGAAAAAGTGAATTTCTAAAATTATAAATTAAGATAGAGATTCAAAAACAAACAAAAAATCATCTAATGTTAATGTGCAGGTTTATGCCAAACTTTATCTGAAGTTTTATAACATTTTAATTAAACAAAAAGTGAAATTTTAATGTCAATGGTTGAATGAGGTACATTATTGTGGAATGCTTGTGCCAAACAAGTGCACTTTTTTTTAATCCAAAGAGCAAAAGATGGGGAGATAACTGTAATTACCCTTAAATTTTGGATATCCAAAAGTTGGGTAATTATTGGTAGAAAATTCTAACCAAATTTGTGTACCTTCAAAATTCAATCGAATTGTTGTTGTGTTTTTTTTTCTAGGTAAAAAAAGAGGATGGAGCTACATTCAGCTTAATTTAGGGAGAGCAGGGCTCATGCTAGAGTTTGAAATTCATTGACGCCTAAACCATGAAATTCTGGGGGTCAACTCATTCTAAAGGGTCAAAAGAACAGACCGGACAAATTGTGAGTAGAATTTTACAGGTTTCAGTGAGTATTAATCTTTCTTGTAAAAATATAAAAGGAAAAATTAATAAGTAGATTTCTAAATATAGTATACATTATAGATACATCATAGAAAATTTGAGTGATAAATCCGGTGTTGACACTCAGAAATTTCTCTCAATGGAGTCTCAATGAACCCCTTGAGAGAAATTTCTTAGGGTCAAAATAGGATATTTTCAGATTTTTGAGAGTCAAAACCCTGATTCAAAGGTCAAACACGAGCCCAGGGGAGAGTCCCTTAAATAACATAAATACAGTATTTAAGTTAGCTTTTTGCACTAAAAGGTAAGGAATTTGCTAATTTTAATACTTTCCAGATCAAACAGTTCACAGTTAGGAGATTGGTACATGGCGCCCTTACCAAGCCAGCACAGAAAATACAGATGTAATCTCTGTACAATAAAACCTGCGGAACAACTGCTCCTTGCAATGGTACAATGACTTGCAAGTCCATCTGTGAGGTCTTTTGTTTTTTATCCAGCAAATTTAAACAGATCTCTTGCCCCTTTATTATAGGATAATACACCGCTAAATGTTGAAACTGTGCATGTTCACCCTTTGTGGTTTAATCCCTGCTTTTTACGTGCCTGTGATTTTATGATTGAGAAAACATTGTGAAAAAAGAAGAAATTGCTTCTGACAAGCAATTTCTTCTTTTCCACACTATTTTCTACCCTACTGAATGGTTATAGTTCAAATTAAATCCACTTTAATTTTTTGTCTGCAAAACCTTAGAAATTGGACAGGTCCAAAATTTTGTAAAGCAGGAAATGGTTAAACAGATCTCTAGCCCCTTTATTTTAGGATAATACATTGCTAAATGATGAAACTGTGTATGTTAACATTAATTTAAGCAGTTCCATCAATACATTAAGATACCAATCAAGAATTAGTTTGTTTGACTTGGGTTTTAACAGTCAATTGTTTTCAACATCTTTCAGTAATATCATAGCGGCTGGAGCACCTGACAATGGATTCCTGGTATTTTTCTCACCAGTACTACCATTACATCATTTCCTAGCCTCCAGCTGCTATCCAACATAGGTAACTGATATTAACCAATTGGTAGGAGACAATTCGGAGAGAATGAGAGCTACCTTCGGGAATCCAACCCGGGACCTCTAGATTGAAAGTCAAATAATCTACCAACTGCACTATGAGGGTGGCAAATAAACAATTAAGAATCAGTTAAAATGCACTGCTTATCACTTAAATTTGAAAACTGGAATTTTACTTTTTACAATGCTAATTACTGCATGTGCAAGAATGGATTCTTCAGAAATTTTCTAGTATGCGCCAACCAAGAAGAAAGATTGAATGTTAGGTAAAGGATTTAAGTTTCTGTAGGCCTTTGAATGAAATATATCTTTGTCAAATATGACACAATTGCAGTGACATTGGGTGGCAAAGTTTTATTCAAATTGCTTCCTTCATTTAACAGCTAGAGCTCTTATTCACCACCAAATATTCATTGGATTTCCATTGGACAGAAGAATTTTTACTTTTGATTTGTATTGGATTTATGCCACTTAGCTATATTTAATTTATACATGTCATTCAGGGCTCGTGATAGTGTTTGATATTGGGGAGTCATTGACTCCTCACCTAAGAAATTCTGGGGTTCAAATCTGAATTTAAAGGGGTCAAAATGACTGAAAGCAAATCATTGGTGGAATTTTGCATAGTTAAGAGTCACTTTGACTGTTTTGTGTAATGATATGAAACAAGCAATTAATTTGTAGAATTTTATTTAGTAATATGTAAAAATCTAAGGTATAAAACCATGTTTTGACCCTTAGTAATATCTCTCAAGAGGGTCAAAATGACCCCCCCTTTGGAAGAAATTTCTAGGGGTCAAATTAAGATATTTTCGGACTTTTGGGGGTCAAACCCTGGTTTAAGGGTCATGAGACCTATCACTTCATAAATTGGTGTATTCCTTACTATCGGCGTATCACAAGTTCTATGCAGGCAGCCTATTAGAGCTCTGATATGCCACAGAGCTATAGATAGTGATTTATTTTAAACTTTGATGTTATCTCACAAATCCCTGCTTAAAAATAAACCCTATTTTGTCTTGTTGAGAGGGATTCAAATGAGTACCAACAACGTAGGGTTTCATTGAGAAATACAGATTTTAGACTGGAGTACTGGCCCCCTCATTTATGTGCCTTTGATGTCATATTTATCACAAAGTATAATTTTGCATAATAAAGTGCAATTTTATTTCTAGTTATCAGTTCAAAAGCAAAATAAGGGATCAGCTCAAAACCAATGAAAGTGACTATAAAAATATAAAGGCACTGTCTTATATTTTTGCCCAGACTTATCAAAACCAAAAATGAAACATCATGTATGTATGGTCCAACACGTTGTGAGGGTAGAGGCCAATTAATTCTTTTCCAACACTGTTTTTTTTTTAGCATAGTATGAAACAGTCATTCAATCTTGCTTAAGCGAACATCTCTATTAAGCAACCACTTTCTTTCCATTGTTAAAATTTCATTTACGAATGGCAAATTCTTTTGAGAGAATTGATGTTTACATTCTAAACTTTTAATTGGATACTATGGAGTAAGAATTCATAAGAGTTGTTTCATTGAGTTCCAACAATGTAATCATTTTTAGAGTCAATAGTAATTATGCAATAGCATGCATATGCAATCAACATTTCTTTTGTATTCCCTTTCATGGATGCTTACAGGTTTTTAATACTGAACTGTTTATCCAAGGATCAAAGTACATTGACCACACAGGTTGGATCAAAATCCAGAAACAGAGATCAGAGTACCACATGACGACAGCTGTCATCAAGTTTCTGAAGTTCAAAGTGAGCATTTGGACACTGGTAAATGACCAGTCACAAAATTTAATATCTTCATTACAATTAGAGTCATAAACCTGGCTAGCAGTATGCCCCATCCACAAAGAGCATGTGGGACAAAGGTCAAACTGTTGATTTAAAGAAGCATTTTCATAAAATCAAAATCGCAACCAACAGAGTGCCGCACAAAGATCAAACAATAACATTGAAGAAACATTTTGATACCAATTCCTTTTTAAAATTTTAATGTTTATACATGTATTTGTTGAAAAGAAGTCTTTTTAAACCTCCATTCATTTTTCAAAAAACGGCAATACCTCTGTAATAAAGCAAGGCACTGTGACCAAATGTAATCTGCACATTTCCATGGCTACAATCACCACAAAATAGTTGTAACTGCCTGTATTTATAGGCAGTTAAAACTGTTTTGTGCTGATCCAGTTAATCATTTTCTGCCCTTTACTAAGTCTTTCTTTACACTTTGAATCTAAGCCACCAATATGTTAAAATGAGGAGAAAAGGTTTTCATCAAAAGGCCTCAAAATAATAACTTCATAAATGAATGAACCTAAACTTGATACAATATCCACATTTCTACATTATACCGGGTACTTAGTGTAAGCAAAATATTAATTCAAAGTCATATCTATCCATTAAGAAGACAAGAAAAAGCTGCAGACTGACCTACCATAAAATGAAATGATATGCTCAGATCATCAGTTTGTTACTGAGTAAACTACCTTCCAGTTTTAATATCTTGAGCTGAGAAATAGAAAGATAAAATTCATGCTAGGATGGAAGAAACCCATAAAACCTTTGGATGCCCCTATATTTCTTTTACCCTTTCTTCAAACTATATAATTTCCAACCTTGTCAACCATAAACTGGAATATTCTTGTTTTGGTTTGTCAGATATAGATAAAGCTCATATGGCACAAACAAGATGTAATGTGCATTTGATGAGTACAAATATTATTTTCACCACATTCTTACATTTTTTGTTTTGTTTCTTTTTTTCAAACTTATTACTGAAAATTATTCTACCGAGCATAAGTTGTAATTTCTCAAAATGATTAAAGTTCTGTTTGTCACTAATATTTTTTTTATTCATATTTAAAGGTTCCCTTTGAGCTCAGATTTGTAGCAAATTTGAATGAGTTATGATTTCATCTTATAACTATACACATATCTGTGTGATAACATCCAATTAATATTTTTCATGATATCACATAGTTATTTTTAGAACAATGATATAATGCAGCTATTTTTAGAAATCTGCACTTCAGTTAAAAACACCGACAAAAACAAGACATATAGGTTAAAAGATAAATATAATACATACTTAGTGTAGTGTATGAAAAAATATCTAACTCGGTTGTGAGAATTGATAATTGTCTCGGCGGAGCCTCGACAATTATCAATTCTCACAACCGAGTTAGATAATTTTTCTCATACAAAACACTTAAAGTACGTATTATATATTTGTCATTTAAAAATTGTTGTTGGGTTATAATATCTTACCAAATTTTAGAGAATTGCAAGCAAATGTAAGTCTTTAATTCCTGTTCATCAAATAGATTTAAATATATGCTTAAGAAAAAAAAACTCTTGAAATGAAAAGATTAATTACATGAATAAAAATATCCATAACAAAGATGACAATTTAATATAATATTGTTTTTGTTCCTGAGGAACAAAAGCAATAACATTTTGATCAACTGTCTTTATAAAATTTAAGGTAAAGAGTTTCGTTAACAGATGCAAAGAAAAAGTATATCAAACACCCTACCGTACCATTTTTTCTTTGTTACGGTTTTTGTATGCAAAACGTGTAAGAATGCACCAATGTTTCTCATTATACCACACACTATGCAATTACATCAACACTTTTCTCCAAACAGACAACATTCAAATTGAATAATTTTCTACAGAATTAAACCCAACTTCCTACCTCATCTTAAATTGCAGTACAGAAAACATACCCATGCTTATTTGTGAACAAAACCCAAATATTTATATGACTAAAAAGTTGCAAAATTCATAGATAAACTTAAAATGAGCTAACATATCCTGATGTTGGTCTACCAATCTTGCTTGTCAAGGATAAAGTTGATTACCAACTGCCTTGGGACACAAAAACACACATAATTAATGATGGAATGCTTGCCTATTATCATCCATTGCAGTTTCATTGATATAATGGTGTTGGCATTTTGTTTTTAAATTGCCGACCCTCATTCTTTGATGTTACAAGACACCTACGTTGACAAAAGAAATAATCTGAATCAATTTCTATTTAGGTAGTGGAACCCTAATAGTTCCCCAAAATTTCAGAACTCATGATCTTTCTTAATGTTGACCGAGGTTTCCTAATGAATATCATTAGGAATCCTCGGTTAACACTGTTAAAATTCATTTCTATCAAAACATTGCAGAACTATTACAGGTCACTACATACCTTAAACTGAACTCAAAGTTTAGAAGAAAAATAAAAAATTCTGTTAATGTAACAAAGCCACTGTAAAATCACATATTACAAGCAAAATGTCTTTGTTAATCTTGCATTGATTCATCTTTACACTATATAGCTAGAAAAGGTAAAAAATGTCTTGAAACAATTCAAAGTCCATGATCATTGACACATTCAGAAGTTGAACTCAAAGGAGAGGGCCAATTTCACATAGTCATGGAGGTCTGACTGATTCATGTAGCCCACACACAGGCAAACGCACACATACACAAACAGTCTGACTGTCATATTAATATGGGCTCACAGCTATAAAGCGTAAAATTCTATCTAACTCTAGCAAACATGGATCTGGACAAATATCAGTCTGATTTTTATCAGCTCAGAAAACCTTTATTTTTTTTTGTTCAAAGAACAAAAATGTTGCATGGATTTCCAACAAAAGAGACCTCAAAGAATAAGTCAGAAAATTAAAACAGAGGTCTAGGTAAGAGATAGAAACATAACTTTAAAATTTTACTATTTAAAAAAAACGGATGTTATCTCTATGCTTTTGAACCACCAAAACAAAACAATTCAAATGAATGCCCATGAACCAGAATCTACAGCAGTTCTATTGAAAACTTTAAATTAAAACCCAATTTTACCCTATCTATCTGTAACTCTGGAAATTGGCAGAACCTAGAGCCTTCTGTTTTCTATAACTCACCCTAACACTAACAAAAGCCTTGTCTGTCAAATTTAATTGTTTACAGTAAAATAAAGATGTCTAACAGGGTATTAGATAAGAGACAGTATTTTTCTGTAAAATTGCAAAAAAATAATTAAATTTCATCTTTTTCTCATGTCGTTGGTATTTTTTTTAATTGTCTTTTCAAGACAATTCAAATGAGTACCAACAATATATGGTTTTATTTAGAAATTACCGATTTATATTGTAGGTAATTCCTTTTACCTGAAGCTTTCAACTCAAAAGATAGTTGAAGCCTGTTATAAAACTGAAAGAAATTTCGATGAGAACAATTGAACAGTAAATTTATCAGAAACACTGAAACATAACCTCTATTCCTTTAACTCCGCACAATTTTCACTTTCTCATTATGAAATGTTTTCAATGAGGGACAAGGACAATCAAGAGTCAAAGAATTTAAGATTACTATAAAAGCCACATCAAAATAACTTAAAGAATAAATTGCATTTTGAAGGAAGCAGCATTATTTTTCCAACAGGACTTCAGAGTTTCTAGGAAAGATTTTCAAGAAATATAGAATTAATCTCAGGCAAAAAGGGTCGAGGAATTCCCGGATTTTGACTTATGAAATATTATTCAACTTGTTGTTTTTTTCTTACAAAAAACTGCCATTCCTTCCAAAAGATGCTTCAGGTAACAGCAATTGATTCGTTTCAAAATCTCTGTTTTCTAATGTCTTCCATTGTTGTTACTTTTAGATAACAAAAAAAATGAAAATGTATACAAGGACCAGCTTCTGCCCAAAGGTGGTTTTGATGAAATTAATTATGAGTACTTGGAGGTTTTCAAGTTACTATTATCTGCATTAAAGCTTTATTAAATTAGTTCACAAAGGTTGCCCAAGTTGAGTTCAAGGGGAAAAACATGTTAACCCTTGTCATGCTGAACCCAGAATACTCCTGCTTTGGCAAGAGGTTACATAATAGACAGAGATCAGTCTGCACATATGAGCAATCTGATCTTAGCCCATACCTCCTAATTTTCATTTTCAAACCTGAGAAATTTTTTCCAAAAATATTTTCCTCAATAGATACTGAAAATTACTAAGAGCATCTGGTGATTTTGGCACTTTGATTTTAATGCAATTTTGCCTAGGGTTTTTTTTGAGCATGACAAGGGATAAATGACATTATATTGATCAACTTTTCTCCAAAAACATGATAACATTTCTATAAAATATTTTATCATTATCATGCTGAACATAATTTTATCAAATTTGCATGAAAATCATTGTGATGAAATCAATGGATGCACATATTTGGACTCAGTTTTGATTTTGAAAATATAAATCTAAAACTTTTCTGGTTTGAGCTTATTGGCCACAGGTTCTGTGAGGCTGATAGTACAAAACAAGAAGCCAAGACTCCCCAAATTATCTCGTATTAGTCTTCTGGTACCCTCTTTGATCAATTAAGAAAAAAAATTGGATACTGTTGAAAACAGTCATTTATTCTTCCCTGAAATTGATCCCCAAAAGAGATGATCAGTAAAGCTTTCAATCAGTGTTTTTGCCTTAACCGTAAGAATTTGAATTCAGCATATTATAGTCTCTCTTTCAATGCTTAGATGCAAAACAAAAGATGATACTGTACCAGGGCTTGTGCTAGCTTTTTTAAATTTGCGAGTCATTGACCCCTTGATTATAAAATTCTGGGATTCAAAACTGATTTTATAGGGGTCAAAAAAGAGCAAAAGATGAGAACTTGTCGGTCTTTTTAAAATAATCTATATAACTGAAACAACGTAAACAATTAAGTGTGTAGACACACTTTATTGTTTATGTAAATGTTTCATTTATACAGATCTTTTGTAATAGTATGAAGAAAACAATTCATCTTTAAATTATAATCTTTTATATTTCACTAGAAATTCAGGGGTTCAAAATGACCCCCTGCAGGATATTTTTGAGGGTCAAAATGGAATTTTTGAGAGTCAAAACTTTGTTTTAAGGGTCAAACACGAGCCCTGTTGTACTTGAATAGAAAAAGTACAGGCATGTTTGATATGCCTGAATCGGGAACCTTAAAACCCATACCAAAGATCATTGATCTGCTGAGTTTTTTCAAGGGTCCCCCCCCTCCCCCGTGGTCTAAAAGAGCTTGTGCCACTTTTTATAGTCAGGAGTCATTGACCACTTTACTGCGAATTTCTAGGTGTCAGAAGGGGTCAAAACAATTTAGTGAGTGATAATTAAGTAATCTTTTCTTGGTTATGATGATTGACCTCTTTTATTGTTACCTTCATATCTTAAAAATAAGAGACCCATATTTCATATGAATCTTTTATAATGGTAAGAAGGATTCAATTGATTGTAATACATTCATTGTATAGCAGCATCAGGATGCAAATACTGAAAAATTGAAGGGTCATTTTGACCCCTTGACAAGAAAATTTAGGGGTCAAAAAAGGATATTTTCATATTTTTTAGGATCAAAACCCTGGTTTAAGGGTCAAACAAGAGCCCTGTCTGAGCTGGAGTCATTAAAGATTTTTTGGGGTATAATGGTACAAAAGCACAGCCTTAGCTGATCACTGCAAAGATCATTATGACCCTGGCTGTAACCCTGGTTATAATAACTAAGTCTTTAAGATAGAAAAGGGCATGAAAAAAAATCACATGCCATGCTTAATGTAAAGTACTATAAAAAATAATTAAAATTGGCTAGATTTAATCAAAGTGCTTAAACACAATGGATGCACTAATTATGTTTTAGTATTTTGAATTTAAAATACTGAAAGAAAGAAACATTTTTGGTTCTAAAAGAAAAATCGGGTGACTATAAGAATTCCGGTATCAGAATGACACAGGTTTTAATATTGAAGGATAGTGGGTTCCCTTCTTTCCCATGAGTTTTTACTACTACAAAATCAATTATTGAATGTCCCTCTTTTGATTTATTATCCGTGTAGAAATCAAGTAATGTCTTTCTTCATGATCAAATCGATGTTTCCCTATATCACTGTTGAAAAATAAAGAAATTCAGCTGAGCATCAAGATCTGTGATTTCTGTATTGAAAAAAAGTTCAACCCTAGCCAAAAGCCCCTTCCTCCATATATCTACATATATCAACCAATAATACCGCCATTGACCAGGCACGAGACCTTTATTTTGGCGGTCACTCGGAATTAATCTCCAAACAGAAGTACAAAAAACTACTTCTTATCACAAGAGCAGTTCTGTCGTGTTTAAAGTCGAAATTTAGTCGCACGTGATTTGCTTTTTCTTACATTCTATCTCATCATTCCAGAAAGTTCGTCAGACAACTATCAAGGATTATGAACGAATTCTATGTTTCAGTAGCAGTTCGAGGATTTTCGGAACGGAATATATTTGATGTTATAGTTGATGACGGATAGATTTTGAGATGTGATTACTTTGAATCAAATTGGTAAAATCAGCTACAATCAAAATGTACAGGGGCGAGCAAACGAGAAGTAGAATGATGGAAAACATCTCCCACTGTTCCAAAAATAGACGGGACCACACACCGCCTTGATTGAATTTCAGTCTTTCTGGGTCACAAACCAAGATGGCGGTCGGGGCGCCAATGGTGAATAGGAAAACATTCTCAACACTTTTCCATCACTAAACGTGATGATACGAACACTTAATGACAAAATAAGAACAGAACTTACCTTCAACCCATAATTTTTCTACGTCAGTCTCGATGGTGACCGTTTTTAAGCCAACACAACACAACGACAACAACAATAATCCAACGAACAAAACTTTTCCACAATGTAAGTGTATAAAATTCCCAATACTGAATAAATATCTTTGTATGTGCTTTCTGATCCAGAGCGCATGTTTGTTTCCATCTGCCTTTCCCTAGAAATAGACAAAAATACTCTTTATTTATATAAATAATTGACCTCAAAGATTCTTTGATTTCAAACATCTCATATGACCTACATAGACTGATTGATGAAAGTAAGCGATTATGTATGAACTAGAAGTGATTATGCAATCTGGATAACATAAGCCTGCTTTGAAATATCTTTATTTGTGGCAATTTTCGTTAAATAAAAGTAAAAATTTTAAAAATCGTTTCTTAAAATTTGTCCCCTTCGGACGCCTCTCTCTATTCGCCACATGTTGGTTTGCATGTATAAAGAATGTTGGCCAAGTTTTAACGATTCTCTCACCTTACGGACTTGGCGATGTGCTATCCTTGCATTTACCCAACTAGGTCTGGTCAGTAGTTCGCCATCCTGATATTTGTTCGACCTTTTCCTTCTCTCCGAGGCCATGACAGGTCCCTATGAGAGAGGAGAAGGGGTTTGTTTCAGTAAAATGTAATATGTATCACATGGATAACTTTCCAAAATCCTCACATTATGTCCGATCAATAGAACACCACCACAAAACATTTGTAAAATAATAATTCCCAGGATCCGTCCAACTTTCCATTGTAAATTCAGTTAACAGGTAAATGTTCTCATTCTAAGTGTAGTAAATTCCGAAGAATGTATCACTCTGGTCCACACACTCAGCATACTGCCATACATTTGCATTGTTGCTCCGCCTCAGTAAGGTAAATGACATGAAGTGAAACGGTGAATACGTCTATCTATTGGCTGGCGCACCTGGTGGGCTGCTCCTTACGTACAAGTTCGACATACGGTTGCCAAGCAACGCTCCCCTTGGTTGAAGACCACCCAAGATGATGGGAACCACCACGATGAGGAATAAACAAGGTTTTGCTGTGTACCGAATGTTTTTAATTGCTTCGTTTTGAAGCGAACGTGTCAGGGACGAAAATTTCATAGATGTAATTATTTATTTTTCAGGCATTTAGCACTTCACTTAAAGCAGTAGAGATTTTGGCGATTTTCAAATCGAGGAGTTAGTAATTCGTTTAAAGCAACACCACTTTGTACTTTGCGTTCTTATTATTATCAAATTCATAACATTTTTCAGGTATCATAGAAATAGCTTTTCATTGTACACCGTAAATTTTGTTTGCAACTTTTTTAAAAATAATTTGTTAAAGAATTTTCGCATTCAAAGAATAATGAATACAGGGAAGGCTTCTGTTCCAACTCGATATTTCACCTGCACGAAATAACTTGATTCGGGTCTGCAAAAGACATATCAAAGAACTTTTACGATCATATTGAAGAAATAAGAACAAACGTATAACTCGCATCACCATTCGTTTAAAGATATAAGACATTTTAAAATGGCTATGCATGGACAAAGAATTTTGAGAAACTTTAGCCCCCAACACCACAAAAACTTAAGTTTGTGTCAAGAAAAAATTTAACATGGCAAAAAGAAAAAAGAAAGAAAGAAAGAAAGAAATTGTGCCATCGCGATGAGGGAATATTGACTCCCCGTATCAGGTGTGCGACAGCCCCCACTCAAGAAGCGCCGCTTTCATATTTACTTTCAATGTTTGAGCCGTTTACAGAGAAAATATCAAATCGGATTTAATCACAAAGAGTATTCATCATAATGTATTTACCTTTAGGTAAAGGTAACTAGTGCAAAGGCTATTCATACCATAGTGGGATTGAATGATTTATTCAAATTAGCCATCCCTTCATCGGGTAAAACTCATTTTATGACTCTTTTCGTTTGTTCAAGTTTATCTGCAGTTGTATTAGAATTATGTTTTAAATCATTCTTTCAATTCACTTTGTTGAATTATACTCGGTACAAATAATTTTGTATCTTAATGTAAATGCTTTAATCATGTTTCTTAATTATAGCCGATAGAGAAGTTGTACAAGGGAAATAACGAGAACTCACATTTGTTAGGACAACAGCAGTATTTCACCTTTGATGTTCTGTACACCCTAACGTATACGATACATTTATGTACGCTGCGACCCACGAAATGCACGTTCTGGCTGGAGTTTACATAGTTTGGTACTAAAATTTTACGCATATCTCTTCCAATCATAGTGTAAGAGATATTTTGAAACTGTTTTCTTTTCAAGAAATCTTAGTCTTAATTTAGATATTACAAAAAGGACTAAAAAACTACTATGCTGTCTTGGAGTTGTATGATAACGTCAATCATGGGGTAAATGATATCGATATCATTGGTGACGTTTTTTGGTCTATTAACGATTAAGATTTAATTAATATCCTCATTTCGTTTTGTAAAATATTTCCTGATTATATGCTTGATGTGACAAAAAACAATTTGTAATACCCACTGTAGATAGATATACAAAATACTACTCTGTTTTCTACTATTCTTTATTCTTGTCGTCTTAAATAAAAAAAAAAAAAAAAAAAAACAAGTACAAGAATTACCAGTGAGTGCGCGGACCTAAGCGGAAGCACCTTGGGTGAAGGCCGATAACAGAGCGCGGACCTCGACGGAAGCAACGACTCTAGGACGGTCGACTTTGGAAGACAAAAACATATGTGCAGGCAGTCACTGAGTGCAGAGCGTTGCTGTCCTCAACTTAAGCCATTTCTATTTTTATGCCCCCGTATCAATAGATCGGGGGCATATTGTTTTTGGTCTGTCTGGTCTTGTCTGAAGAAGACTTAAGTATTAGCCATAATTTTTGAATGTTAAGTGTTAGAGCCTTCATATTTCTCATGATGCTTGCTTGGGACAAGACCTTTCTGTTGTTACCAAACTCAAGGTTTTATGGGAAGGTCAATGTCAGTTTTCAAGGTCAAATTATGAAAGACCAAAACTTTAAAATTGGCCAAAACTTTCGATTGGTAAGTGATTTAGCCTGAATATCATGTGTATTGTTTTTGATAAAACATTTCTCTTTAAACTTAAGTCATGGTCCTCTGTCAAGGTCATTTTTCAATGTCACTATATTTTTTTCATAAAAACTTTAACATTTGCAATAACATTTGTTTGTGATAGAGCCTTGATATTTCACATGTACATAGTTTTGGACAATTTCTATAAGAAGGCATCATCTTCAAGGTCATATGTCGAGGTCAAGGTCATTTTTCAAGATCAAATCTTGTAAAATTAAAACTAACTTTTGTCATAACTTTGGATTTGTAAATCATAGAGCCTTGATGTTTCACATGAGCATTTCTCTTGACAAACCTGTACAAACATAACAAAGTGAAAGTCATCGATCAAGGTTAAGGTCATCAAATGAAGGGCACTCATTGATAACATAAAAACTTTAAAACAAGATTTTCTTTTGATTGATGATACACGAACTGTTGAAAATGGGTATTAAGAAGCAGTTTAAGACAGTAAAAAATCTAGGATTTCCTTATTTATCTCTGTTCCAAAAAATGGAAGTTGCGGGGGCATTGGTTTTTAACAAAAACATCTTGTTTTAACTAAGGAATGGAGGTAACATGATCATACAATCTGTTTCTAATTTAGTTTAATTGACCTGAGATTTTACTTATTTCAATTTCAATAACAAGCAGATCAGAAATGAACATGTATATATGGAATCCGATATCATTCGTGGTTCATTTCTTTAAAATCACACGAATAAGAAGAGTAGGAATTATTATAAGCTCCACACGACTCGGTAAAGCGGGGATATTACCATGACCTGCTGTCCGCCGTGAGTGCGACAGTCCGTTCGTTTACTTTGTCTTTAAACATCTTCTCTAAAACCACAGACAGAATTCAACCGGACTTCACGATGCTTAGGACTTGCTCCATCAGATTTTTTGTCAAATTTTGATCGGTTGATGACATACGGACTGTCAAGGCACCATAAAACGGCCCAATATGGTGAAATACATTTTAGATATTTTAATCTAAAACTTCTCGTCAGATTTCAACTTTACGCGAAGGAAAAAAAACCCTACGACATGCTCTTTCATATTTCTTCGTTTAAATTTAGTTATAATATGACCTACGTTGCCCAAGTGATATAACCCCGTTGAATATTTTTGATATTACACGGGTGTTATTACACTAGTGGAATAACTATGCAAATGAGGTCAGAGCGAATAGAAACGCTATTTTGTAACCGCAAAAATGACGTCATAATCTATGTTTTGTGACGTAATTTTTTAAACGGCGTTAAAAGTTTCGCGGAAAATTGAAACGTTAAAATTTCAAGAATTTTGACGATTTTTTGCTAAAATTCGGGTCATATTATAAACAGAATATAAAATGTGTGCTCATAAAATACAGAATTTATTAAACTCGTCATCTAAAACAGATAAAAACTCGGCGCAGCCTCGTTTTTATCTGTTTATAGATGACTCGTTTAATAAATTCAGTATTCAATGACCACTCATTCAATATCCTCTATATTCGGCCCCAATCATTGGCCTTGTTGGCAGTCGAGTCATCAAAAATTGGGACATATGATGAAAAATGATAAAAAAAAATCTTCTTTTTTGCAACCAGCGTGGTGAGAATTCGACCAAACTTCACATGATTAATATTAGGACATACTTTGCAGAGTTATTCGTTAAAATTTTGATTGGGCCAATGACGGGAGCTTCCCGGGCATCTTAATCACCGAAAAAACGGTCCCATATGATGAAAAATAGAAATCTTCTTCTCTAAACTACTGGTGAGGATTCAGTTAAACTTCACAGGAATGGTGTTTAGGACATGTTCTTTCGGATTTATTTAAAAACTCCTTATCAGGCTCTCATAATGGGGTTTTATAGCAGCGAGACACCGAAAAATGGACCCATATTTTAATATGTAAAAAACAATATTTTTTTGAAACTACTGTCAGAAATAAACCAAACCTTACTACTAAAATTACTAATCCTGTTTATTGTGGGCTCCTTGGAATGTCTTTGTGTTTGCCCTTTTCGATAATTTTTATACTCCACGTTCGATGAAAGTGATCATTACAAGCAATATTGATTAACGAAGTACATCGGGTGAGTTATTGTGATCGTCCATTGCCGGTCCGGCGCCCACCGTCTGTCTTTCATTGTGCGTTGATTGTCGTGCATGGTTCAACATTTCTTTAAACACCTTCTCCTTACCTTAAAGTAAGTCTTTTGCCTTTTTAAAACTATTGTTTCAGCTGCATTTCAACACAAAGTATTTGACATTGAAAAATGAACTTGACCTTGGTTGATGGACATGCTATCAATTGATAGTTACATTTCAATAACATATAAAATATGAAGGCTCTATATCACCAATTATTAGTTTTGACCAAAATTCAGATCATAATTTTCAGATGATTTTGACTTGAAATTTTTTTATCATGACCTCGATTGATGACCTTGAAATCGGTATCAACTGTTTGTATGTAGGAATTAAGTGGCAGTGATTTTGGTATCAACTGATAGGTCTTGTCTCGAACATTATTCATTTGAAATATAAAGGTGGTTTCACTTACCGTATTCGAAAGAAATGACCATTGTTAAAGTTTAAATTTAAAACAAATTAAAATATCTTTTAACTAATTTCGATGACTTTAAAGTTGTTGCCAAAAGAAAACTCTTGTCACAAGCAATATGCAGGCTTAAATTGAAGGCTCTATCCCTTAACAAATACCACAGACATACCGGCCAAAACAATATGCCATCTTGGTGTAATTCCTCGAAGGCCTACTACGTTGTCTAGTCACCATTTATACCAGTAAATAACTCAAATCAATATGAGCCTGTGCTTGACATTTCCAACAATTTGGAATGTGCTTGAGAGGCAATCATTAAACAGCCTAGACGACCATATAGTTACCTGATGGTCTATAGATACTTTGATACCTTTTCTTTCTTTAAATGAATAGTGAAGACTTTTGTCAGACTGTGCTCGGGATGCACAGGCTGGTCCGAGAGTCTTTGCTTCGTGCATATTTGGAATTGTCGGAAATCTCATGCACAGGCTCATATATGTTTATTAATTCTTTAACTTTGGTCTCAACTCCTTGTAAAATATAGCTGATAAATTCTTCAATTTTCATGAGTGATAATATTGACGAGTAAAACAAGGTGCTTGTGAGGGAAAAATTGAAGTATCCGCGGGGATTAATTAAACCTAATGGATTTTACAGATAAACTATTTTAACTTTAAGGGTGGTCCCACGTTAGACTTGATGGATTTTGATTA
The DNA here is from genome assembly GCA_948146395.1 of Fragum whitleyi. NCBI lineage: Eukaryota > Metazoa > Mollusca > Bivalvia > Cardiida > Cardiidae > Fragum > Fragum whitleyi. The sequence continues at coordinate 28,799,177 of OX411548.1, read as the reverse complement.
ACTTGGAGTATTTTCTTGTTCCGGATGCAGGTCCAGGGTGATTTGTTTCACCTAAACTTTCTGGGAAAATGAACAATTTTTCAAAATATTTATACGATTGTCCTTTTTGTGGAGGACCAATGGGTCGATAATCGTAGACCTATGTGGGATAGCAGCTTGAGGCTAGGAAAGGATGTAATGGTAGTACTGGTGTGAGAAATACCAGGAATCCATTGTTAGGTGCTCCAGCCCAGCGACATAACTGAAAAAATGTTGAAAGTGGCGTAAAACCACATTCAAAACAAACAAACAATTTTGTGGAGACATTTTTTATAATAAAGAAGTCTATAAAGAAGAGACGACATATTTGATGTTGAATGAGTGGTCATGAAATACTTAATTTATTCAACGAGTCAGTTAGAACAGATACGAGGGATGTTCAATTTTTATCCGGATAAGGTCAATAAATCATTATTGAATTATCGCTACATGGAAAAAGTATACTCATATTAACAGGACACTTTATATGCTCAAGCTTGCCAAAACCTGGAGCAATTGAGCGATGTATATTCATTTCACACGCAAACAAAAATACATGGGTATTAGGTGGCGGCGAATAGCACATGACGCTAGCGACGTTGTCGAAAATCGACACATTAGACGTAATGAAATTTAGCTTGTCACGGCTCATTATTCAAGGAAGAAGGATTAATTCAGTATTCCTGTAATTAAGTTGTGCTTTTATGGCTGTAAAAAGATAAAATCGAATGTTGCAAAATCAAAGTTCTCAGAAAGTTGCCCCTTAAAAAATCACCCATATCTTCCAGAGACTCGGCAATTGACCTCCCTACAGTTGCTTGGACAAGTTTCTCTCTGTCCGTTCTTCCTCTTATCTCCCGGAGCACTGAAGCGTCTTCATCGATTAAAATAAAGCATTTGGAAGAATGAACCATTTCCTTTCAGCGTGACAAGTATTTGATTGATGTGTTTCGATATTTTGGTAGATTTCGAATCGAATAATTAAAAATCACAATTCCGAGTATTCATTTGACGTCGTCTAAAACGTTCCGAAACACTTACCCCGTCATATTTTAAACGAACCTTATCGAACATTTCTACGGTAAAATTACTTCAAATTAAGACAAGGTATTTGTAATACTAATTCAAGAAACTCAATTAATTTTCAAGTTTTTCAACAGTTAGAAAAGAAATAATATTAACAAACGAAGACTAAATATATGGATTATTTTATCTGCTGCGCCGGGTACTCGTTTCCATGGCATTTTATATGGCAGATGCGCCAGCGCTATGTTCGATATCAATACCAATTTTACATAACTATATGTGGATTGAATTCCGACAGCGAATGATACCAAATTTAGTTTGATTGCTGCAAAAATAAAATTTTGCGAGGCAAAATCCAGTTAATTTTTTAACGACCCTCGTAAAAATAAGAGTATCTTTTAACTTGACGGATTTAAAAACTTTGCACACAATAGCACCTGTTATATCGGACACTGTCAGGTTATAACAAAATGAAGTAAAGGGGTTGTGGGGTTAAGCTTTTTAGGTTGACTAGCAACCAATCAGTTTTGGAAAGCGCTTGCGGTGCGTTCAAGATGGAACGCTCGCTAAAATTTCGTATTCTGAACGCAGGGCACTTGAAAATGTGCCGTATTCGAATAGCGAAAAGAGCGGATGCAAAGTGAATTCGACATGTGCACCCATTCTGAACATCGCTCGGACTTTTCCGTAAACTGGAAAGTAGGGCCTACCTTTAGCGTAAGTGTAGTAATTTTGGGTCATTTTTAGCTAACCCGAGCACAACGTGTTCAAAGTGAGCCTTTGCTATCACCTTTTGTACGTCGTGCGTCAAAAGTCATCAACAATTCTTTAAACATCTTCTCCTCAGTAACCAATTGGCGGATTTCAACCACACTTGGCAGAAATGATCCTTGTGTTACCCTCCTAAAAATTGTTCATAAAATTTGTATTGACCCCCAAATATGGGCGTGGCAGGGATGATCATTTTTTTACCCAAAAATCAATAAACATCTTTTCCTCAGTAACCATAATACGGATTTCAACTAAACTTGGTGCCCCTTTTCAGAAAATGTTTGTGACATTCTTATTGGAAATATGGGCATGGTAGGTCGGGGCCTAATTGCTCTGAATTCTTAGAATAACATTTCATCAGCTAAGCAAATTTCAATGAGATTTTACTAGAATGTTACTTTTGGTGAGATCCCCTGGACCTATAAACTTCAAATGGGTGGTTTATGGCCTTTTGCTTTACATGCCCATTTGACAATTTGCAAATTCATTCATTCCTTTTTTAATGACATTCAGCACATACAGTTGCTGTTCGCTGGACGCTTTAAATTATATTTGATATATAATATTTGATTTCTATAATTTTTTAAAAAAGGGAGAAAAAAACGAATTTAATAAATGCTTATTTCACCTTAATTATTTCTTTTCAATTGGACGCTAAGTACTTATTTGTGGAATAAAACCTTGAAAAGTCATCTGCAACCCATTTCGGTTTGAACCATTCTATTATTCTACCATACGGAAATATATAAGTTGAAGTCCATAGAATCTTAGATTTTTCATTTGTCCACGGACATCCAAGCCATTAAAATCCGATTGTCCGTAGTACTTAGTGGACAACTCGGGCTACTTATTTCAGAAATACAAGAATATTTATTGTTTTTTTAGTTATACAGTGTTACTAGGCTAGGGCGAAGCCGAGTCCTATTACGTACATTACGCAAGTGCGTAAAAGAAAAAAAAACCGCTGTCTAAAAAAAGTCGTCGATGAATGATCATAACATCGAAGCTACAGCTTATTTAGTCTGTAGTTACGATGTTTTAATTATTCAGCAACGCTCAAATCATAAAAAGGGGGAGCGGGTGGATGACATTCATCTTTTGTCACTGTCCAAATATCGCCATAATCCTATATATTCTTTGGTGGTCGCCCTCTTAGTGCGTAGAAATTTCAAAATCCTAGTTACACCTATGCTAGGTTTTTTTGTTTCAAACCGTGTCGCCTACAAAATATTACTTTCGTCTCTTATTTGATTCAAACAACAGTCTTTGAAGGACCTAAATTGAGAATTTGTTGGACACTGTTCCGATGTATATATCTATTCTATTGCTTGAGGTTTGCAGTGAATTGAATTCTAATCAAGTTTTTATCTAAATTCAATTTGCATCAGGAAGTAATTATTTAATGAAATACCCAGAACGATATTCCGAATCCAACTTGATGACGGGAACAGATATAAAGCAAACCCAATTACAAATGCTAAATACCACATTCCGCGAAATCATGCGCAACTAATAACACGCACTCATCGGAAACAAGTTGCCCGTCTACAGCTTTCTAACCCATCTACTGTGCAACCTGATCCGGGGACACGGAGAACATTGATTATCTGGATTTATGGGAAATCTATGTAGGAGGTTCCATGGATACCTAGAGCATTGATCACGGACCCAGTTGAAAACAACAAATCTGTTGTATTAAGGTAGAAAAAGGACACATGGCGTATTTTATTCCGCCAAATGATTTTTTTTCTTGTTAACATATGTTGTAGATATACATTGTATAGTCGTTATATCAAAATTTCAACGTACCTTTCCATGCTCGTTTTCATGCTAGAGTTATCTGCCCTTGAGTGGAACTGGCCAATTTCAGTAAAACAGGTCTATTGTAAACACAGTACCAGCTGATAGCTATAAAACATACATTTTGATAGACCTTATACATGCACTCAATGCTTTTGCAAAAGAATTTCCCTTTGATAAATTGCATTTGTATAATGAGCCTTTAAAAGTTAAAATACACTATTTATTGTAATTCCAAAGGGGAAAATTGTCACAAAAACGTACTTTTTGAAGAAATTTCGCAATTAATTTTTCTTATTTTTCGATATGTCTAAAAACCATATTTTTTCCTTTATTGGGTAAAAAATTCAGCATACCTTTCCATGCAAATAAGAAAGGTTTTTTGTTTTTTTTTTTGTTATTTCATAGTGACCCTCCTAGTTGAATGACACTTATAACGTATTTTTATTGTTAAATTCAATGATCCAGTTCTTCAATTGATATCAAATGTTGAAAAGAAGCTAGGTTATGAGCTTTTACCATCATTATTCTACTTTATTTCACTTCCAAAGCATTGCGAAATTTATACGAGTCCACTATCTTGAGGACCCGTAATAGTTCCAAAACGTTCGGAACGCATGATCTTTCACAATGTTAACCAAGATTTCGCAGTCTATTACTTCCAAAACGTTGCGAAACCATTAAGGGTTCAACACCTTTATACGACAATTTCGTATTCCTGTAAACGCAGATTTTGATAAGCTTTTTTCTACTTGCTAAAAATATTATATTTTCCCGTTTTAGCTCAACTGGCCAAAGGCCAGCGACCTATTGCCATAAAGTTGTGTCCGTCATGCGTGCGATCGTCCGTCCATGTGTAAACTTTTGTTTAAAACTGTTCTTCTCCCAACCGTTGGGCCAATTTCAATGAAACTTGGCAGTAATGTTCCCTGGGTGTCCGTTTTCTTAAACTGTCGAAGAATTTTTCATTGCCCTCCAGATGTTGATGTAGCGGACTTGTTTTTAGCTCACCTGAGGACAACGTGCTCAAGGGGAGCTTTTAGGATCACCCTGACTCCGTCGTGCGTCGTGAGTCGTTCGTTGTCAACTTTCTTAAAACTTCTTCTTCTCCTAAACCACTAGGCCGATTTCAATGAAACTTTACCGAATGCTCCCTTTGTGACAGTCTTTAAAAATTGTTCATAAAATTCTGATTGGTCCATAAATATGGGCGTGGCAGGGCGGGGCTTATTTTGAACCCAAAATCTTTGAACGACATCTCCTCCTGAACCATTGGGCCGATTTCAATGAAACTTTACCAGGTTGTTTCTTAGGAGATCCTTTTTCAAAAATCGCCCTTTAAATTTTGATTGGCCCATTAATATGGGCGTGGCAGGGCGGGGCTTATTTTGAGTCCGAAATCTTTGAGCGACATCTCCTCCTGAACCATTGGGCCGATTTCAATGAAACTTTACCAGAATTTTCCTTTGGTGACCTTATCAAAAATTGTTCGTTAAATTATGATTGGCCCATAAATATGGGCGTGGCAGGGCGGGGCTTAATTTGAGCCCGAAATCCTTGAACGACATCTCCTCCTGAACCATTGGGCCGATTTCACTGAAACTTTACCAGAATGTTCCTTGGGTGACCCTCCTCAAAAGTTTTTCGCAAAATTTTGATTGGCCCATAAGTATGGGCGTGGCAGGGTGGGGCTTATTTTGAGCCCGAAATCTTTGAACGACATCTTCTCCTGAACCATTGGGGCGATTTCACTAAATTAACCGGAATGTTTCTTGGGTGACCCTCCTCAAAAGTTTTTCGCAAAATTTTGATTGGCCCATAAGTATGGGCGTGGCAGGGTGGGGCTTATTTTGGGCCTGAAAACTTTGAATGACATCTCCTACTGAACCACTGGGCCAATTTAAATGAAACTTTACCAGAATGTTCTGTGGGGGCCTCCTTTCAAAAATTGTTTACCAGAATGATCCTTTGGTGACCCTCTTCAAAATTAGTTTGCAAAATTTTGATGAGCCCAAAAATATGGGCATGGTAGGGGGGGACTTATTTAGTGTCGCCTCGGTAAAGAATGGGTAGGCAGGGTCAATTTTCACTTTAATTAAATACTTGGAATAACATCTCTACAACAATAATCAAATGTGAATGAAACTTTGTCATTAAGTAACTTAGATGGGTTCCACTGGACCAATAAAATTTAGGTGAGCGGTTTAGGGCCATTCTGGCCCTCTTGTTTCTTTTTCAAATCTTTAGAAATAGACCCCTTCTAATCCAGTGAGCCAATTTCAATGAAACTTGGCATGAATGTTCCTTTAGTTAATCTTTATTGAATTTGTTGAAGAAATTTTGATTAACACATTCCCCTTCCATATTGACGTGGCAGGGCGGGGAGTTATTATCACTTTGAAATCTTTCAAAATACTCTACTTCTGTTCATTTGGCAAATGAATCATCACAAAATAGTTCTAAAGAGACTTAAAAATATTGTTTACGGTCAAAGTGAGTTTGTTTAGTAAAATAATTACTATTTTATCTTTAGACAAGTAAATGCAAAGATTTAGATATATTGTATAAGTTTTCTAGAACAATGGCCTATTCACAAAGAAGATATAAAGTTATTTTTTGGTTACTATCTGATTACTTCCCTTGCATATCTTAATCCCAAACACCTAGATCAAGTAAGAGCCTCTTTTGGAGCTTCCTCATTAGAATTTACTTCCGGGGATTGTTGAATGGTAAAAGTAGAAAAAAATGTACGGCTTGAAAACGGCAGTTTGAAGTGGAGAACGGTTATCCACGTGCAAATTTATTTGATTTTTAACTAATTTTGTATCTCCTCTTTAATAAAATGCTTGGTTCGATCTTTTTCGTGCATGATTTCCGGACGGGTCAGGGACGGGGGCATTACTAAGCTTATTTTCCGTTTCGTAGGTGGAAAAATACGGTGCCTCACTCTACTCCACATAAAACAAACAAACAAACAAACAAAACAATTGACCCATGTTTTTAGTCTCAAAACAAGAATGAAGATGAACAGCTAATGACGTAATATACAAAAATAGTATTGTAGAATGCGCTGGAACACTAGAAAGTTGGGTAATTTTATATAGAACAAAGAAGGCCAAAAGTTCGACCTTAAACCCAATCATTTTGATGTTTTGACTATAAGTTATGAAAAAATACTGGCATATTTGGCACTTTTCTTTGTAGTCGGCAAAATGTTTTTTGGAATTCGTGGTAATCATAACCAAAATAGATTGTCTGGTGATGGATGGAATATAATTTATTTGAAAATTTCGTGTTTAAAACGTATATTGATCTGCATTGTATAGAGGATAATTGTTTGTTTCAGTGTAAGATCGATTTATATTTCATTGAGTGTACAACAAAAGCTATATTTTCACGAGTGGCAGAGCCACGAGTGAAAATATAGCTTTTGTTGTTCACGAAATGAAATATTAATCGATCTTACACGAAAAACAAACGATTATTCTATTTCTTTCATGCAAAAATGAGACAAAATTTGACATTTCTAGTACATATTTTCGTAAAGCGCGTCATCTTGCGCGTGATTGCTATGCAAGGTTCATTGTGACGTCACTTATTTCGCCCCGCATAGATGACGTCAGATAGGATGAAATGCACAAAAGCAGGGTATAAGATTTTGATAATTTCACTGCTTTTGCGGTGAGTTTATCAAGTGATAATCTACCGTTATTTCTCGATAAACCACCGAAAAGCATTAAAGAAATAAAACTATTATTCTCCCACGTTATCATCAGTTTGCATACTAGCTATACATGTATATAAAAGTTTACTCGTGATTCTAGCTTTCAAAAAAGCATCAAATTTTAATAAGTCTCCTTCTGAATACTGGTGACTTTCTTTTCCTCCAGTCGTTTGATTTCTATTTTGAATACTTTTTTAAAAAAATCTAGAGGTGTCTAAGTCAGAAGAGCGATACAGGCTCTATTTGGCCTCTTGATTTCAGTTGAATATCGAATTTCTTTTATTGAGTGCACTTGAAAGAAAACATATCAAGCTATTATACTAGGAAATCGGGCTTTTCTCAACTTGTTCGGACATGGAACGATAGATTAGCATGTAAACGTAGTTTTACTTGATGTCGAGCCGAAATCTGGTCGCTATTACAATCGGCAGCATTTTGCTAGTTCGGATATGCTTTCTTCATTTTTCGTAGTTCTCCCGGTTGACTTCTTGAAAGAACGGTGAGTAAGGATACTGCCGATTTTCGCGGTAATCGGTATTTTCGCGCTAAGGCTATGTTGCATCGCTAACACTTAGATTGATTATTAATTTCCCGTATGATTTGTATTGTGTTTAAGTTTTTTTGTTACGCAAATCCAACGCTGCCAAGGTCTGAGAAGGCGTTTACACTGTATGTTTAAGCAGATGTGAAAAAGCACATGTGTAAAAGCGTATCTGTCTTTTTGCGTTTACACTGTATGCTTTTACATATCTGCTTCAGCTGACCTCGGTCATGACTGTCAGACATTATCAAGATCAAATAGAGTATTGTATTACTGGAATGATGAGGGAATATTTTATCGCTCACCGAAACCAAATGTATATTTGAATTATTTAATTTTATTAGTGTCCATCAATATTCGTATGCTCTGATTAGCTTTTAGCAATGAAAGCAATTTTGAGTATGCAGCTATTTTGTAAACTTCCGCGAAAAGAAGTTCAATTAAAAATAAATATTATTATTGACTAATTTTAACAATTGTTGCTTCACGATATTAAGATATGAAGAGAATATATCTTAATTTCATGAAGGTATGAAACAAAAAATTATATCACACTCATACATGAATCCGCTTTGCGTATTTAAACAGTGTGATTATGTTTCTAGTTTTCTAGTTCACACCCCAATGAAATCAACAAATAGTCTCTTCATCACTTGAATGATAATAAAGACATTGAAATATAGCTAAATTAATTTATTTGCATCCTTTTCTCCAGCTTAAGTTGTTTTTAACCTGGAAAATGGTCACAGAATTTTCTATTTCTGTAATTAATCATTTGATCTATTTTCTGAACATTTGTTTCACAAAATATTTTATTTCTAATTTAATTCAAGACTGAATGGCGGGGGAGTTATAAGAACTTGATCTAACTAAACTGAACTAATTGAAAGGTATAGAATTATTTTAAAGGTGATGAGATACAATTAATTACAGTAGAAAGACAATTCTTAATTAAGTTGCGCCACAAATATTCCTGACATATAGGCTGACTATGGTCAATATGTTCTGCAATATCCTGATAGGTCAGTAAATTGCAATAGGTATTTAAACATTTTTTTTCAGTTTTATTATTATAATTAATTTTCAATATACTAAGTACCACTGACAGAACTTATCTATTATATGGTAACAGGTTAAATTTTCTCCCTGGTCATTGATGGAATTATATTTCACAAAATGTGGGTATTTGACAGGCTTTCTGAGAGAGCCGTCCAGTAATTGTTTATTTTATCAGCTTATCAGCAGGTCATCAGAGGTATCAATGGTCATTTCAGTATTGAAAAGCAGACGGAAATAGAACATGTTCTATTTTGTATGTTTTGCAGATCTGTTAACAGAAGGCTCATTATCTGGGGGTTTACACTGCATGTTTTGACATATATGAAAAAGCAGATGTGAAAAAACATACAGTCTAAACCCCCTCTGAGAGGGGGTTTAGACTGTATGTTTTTTCACATCTGCTTTTTCATATATGTCAAAACATGCAGTGTAAACCCCCAGATAATGAGCGTTCTGTTAACAGATCTGCAAAACATACGAAATAGAACATGTTCTATTTCCGTCTGCTTTTCAATACCGAAATGACCATTGATACCTCTGATGACCTGCTGATAAGCTGATAAAATAAACAATTTCTGGTCGGCTCTCTCAGAAAGCCTGTCAAATACCCACATTTTGTGAAATATAATTCCATCAATGGCCAGGGAGAAAATTTAACCTTTTACCATATAATAGATAAGTTCTTTCAGTGGTACTTAGTATATTGAAAAATAATAAAACTGAAAAAAATGTTTAAATACCCATTGCAATTTACTGACCTATCAGGATATTGCAGAACATATTGACCATAGTCAGTCTATATGTCAGGAATATTTGTGGCGCAACTTAATTAAGAATTGTCTTTCTACTGTACTTAATTGTATCTCATCACCTTTAAAATAATTCTATACCTTTCAATTAGTTCAGTTTAGTTAGATCAAGTTCTTATAACTCCCCCTCCATTCAGTCTCGAATTAAATTAGAAATAAAATATTTTGTGAAACAAATGTTCAGAAAAGAGATCAAATGATTAATTACAGAAACAGAAAATTCTGTGACCATTTTCCAGGTTAAAAACAACTTAAGCTGGAGAAAAGGATGCAAATAAATTAATTGAGCTATACTTCAATGTCTTTATTATCATTCAAGTGATGAAGAGACTATTTGTTGATTTCATTGGGGTGTGAACTAGAAACATAATCACACTGTTTAAATACGCAAAGTGGATTCATGTATGAGTGTGATATAATTTTTTGTTTCATACCTTCATGAAATTAAGAAATATTCTCTTCATATCTTAATATCGTGAAGCAACAATTGTTGAAATTAGTCAATAATAATATTTATTTTTTAATTGAACTACTTTTCGCGGAAGCTTACAAAATAGCTGCATACTCAAAATTGCTTTCATTGCACAATGAAACCAATTTTAAGCTAATCAGAGCATACGAATATTGATGGACACTAATAAAATTAAATTATTCAAATATACATTTGGTTTCGGTTAGGGATAAAGTATTCCCTCATCATTCCAGTAATACAATACACTATTTGATCTTGCAAATGACTGACAGCAATGACCGAGGTCAACTGAAGCAGATATGTAAAAGCATACAGTGTAAACGCAAAAAGACAGATACGCTTTTACACATGTGCTTTTTCACATCTGCTTAAACATACAGTGTAAACGCTCTCTGAAGGAACTACTTCCTGGCATAATGCTGCCGATATGCTGGGGCTTAATTTGATTTTTCATGAGTTTAAATATTTTATTCCAAGATGAATTAAATAAGAACATGAATGGGAATATCTTGAGATTGCGTGTCGTGGGCGTTGATCGAATTTCTCGTTCGGAACGGTCCAGCCGAGAGGGAATAGAGGATTCTGATTGGCTAAAGCGGTTGCCAGCATCCAATCGACTTTATATGAGGTACCGCATCAGTTGCTCAGAAGGCTTTAACGAGATGACTTCAAAAAGACCAGTAACAGAATTTTTCTCGTGCGCCGTAGGTCATCATATTTGGTTATCGTTCCGCGTTGACGCATTTTTTGCATGTCGGGTCTTAATTTTCAAATTTAAAATCTATTTGGTAATATTTGTCAGTTTTCGTGTAATTTGAAGGAGTGAAAAGAAAAGACTTAATATTGAGATATTAAATATAAAAGGCTTTAAAACTTGGGTGGCCTATTATAACAGGTCCATGATAATTTGTCAAATCCTATTAAAAGTCTATTTTCAAGATAGATATTGGCTTTTTAATCGTCTTATCTTTTCGCGTTGAACTAAAAGTGCGAAAGTATTACACCACTTCGTAGAATGTAACGTGTTTTCTTCACTTCTCACATTCTTCTTATTGCATTCTGATTGGCTGAAAATTTGGGTTTTTGTCCAATGATTTTTGTTTAGTACGCATCTAGTTTCAAAGCTTCCACACAAAGTATTTCTATAAGAAAAAATATCAGTTTGAGAACATCTGTACACTTTTACTTCATGATATTGAATTATAAGATATGAAGCGAATATATGTTGATTTCATGGGGGTATGATATTAAAAACATTATCACACTCATGTTTGAATTGGCTTTGCGTACTCATACATTGTGATTAAATGTTTAGTTTATACCTCTTTGAAATCAAAAATTATTCTCTCCGTCCCTTAATTGTGATCGGTAAGGCAAACAAGAGGGCCGTTGGCCCTGGGTCGCTCACCTGAGAAAAAAGCTTCATTACCTAGGTATGTCCATGCAACCATTCTACTCCCCTTTGAAATTTTTTTAAAATGCGATTTCAAATTGTTCCGTGCTGGATCAAATCTCTTTCAAATTTGTATTTACGGGTTTTCACATTTTTTACACTTCATAATCTTCAAAAAGGATTGCATAAAATAAATAATTATTTTTTAAAAAGATAAACAAAATGTATAAAGAAAAAATGCCTGACTCACGGCCAGTACCATCTTTGCTTTTGCCTTCACCAAGAAAAATAAGGACAACGTGGGTCATCCAATAAAAAGTGAGACCACAACTCGAGTGCCTAACTAGTTCATATTTAGGAGGCTATTGTTCCACTGTCAGTAAGTGCTATATCTCTCCCAATCTTTGACAGACTCCTACCTCTGTGAATAGTATGGAACCCTTGTTGCTAGGCAACAGAAAAAGATGACATGTGTCTAAATGGCAAAGTTAACCTTTTGATGTTTCAATGTTCGAAAAAGATTCATACACAGCTTCCTTGCAACACTTTTTGAGTCTGCTTACAAAGATAGATGTTTTCTGGTATCGTACCTAAGTGGTAGACAATGTCTGTCAAATGTCAAAAGAAATGAGTCAAAATTCAAGGCATTTCCCATCCTTAAATCAGCGGACGTCGCTCTAAAAATGGGAGGGTATCCAAATGTAACGATGCAGTGAAATACTCATACGTTTTAAAACAAGATTTTGCATTAAGTTGCTTTCTTTTAGATGTTAGATGGTATCTTTAATTGAAAAATCTTGCTAAAATGTGAACATTTTCTTTTGACGTATATTGTTACTTTGATCAAAAATGTGTAAAATGGAAGTTTTCTGCAAAATTGCAATTTAATCACATAACAAAAATTAAATCGATTGACATAAGCTAAAGTAAGAAAGTGAAACCCCCCTGCATTAGATTCATCGCAAGCAAGTATTTCCATATTCTTTGACTTTGAAAAAAGTATCACTTACAAGACGTAACATTTCTGCCATCTTTATATGTGGCCATGATATACGTCATGACGTCATTCTAAAGGACGTCATCAGCATGACGTCATAGCAACGTACTACTTGATAGGGAAAATGAATGCAGAAGTGAATTAAGTACATGCATGTTAAACTTCACAGCGATATTTTTGTTAGTTTAAGAGATATAGAACCAGTCTCACTATTCATTGGATGGCTTTCGTAAATCTCGACTATTCTATGACGTAATTTGTCGAGTTCACCTTTCAAAATTTTGTGTCCTTTCAAAAGTTATCCATATATGTATACGCCGCTTTTGTGTAGAAAAGTTGAAATTTTCACGGCTGTGGCTTATTCACCGATGCGACATATGCGCCGATTTTGTTTGTCTGAAAGGACCTTTTTTAAGAAAAATAATTTATAAATGGTTATGAATTGAAGGAAAGGATAAAGAACATCGGTGAAAATTGTAATATATCTCATCTAGTGTAATTGGCATTCTTCAAAACAGAATGAAAATGTATATTCGAAGTCTCACAATAGATATAGAAAATATCAAGGAAAATAGTTAAAAGGCAGTGGCTAATACGCCGGTGGGGTCTATCTGTTGACTTAATTCCCTGAATATTAAAAAGACAGCTGCTGCCTAAACATCGGCGTGGCTTATTGTCCGGAAAATACGGTATATATTAAATATGTAATACGTACAAAGTTAATTGCATAAAAATATGTAACGAGGTTGGGGTAATTGATTTTTGTCGAGGCTCTGCCAAGACAATTATCAATGTCCACAACCGAGTCAGATATTTTTTTTTCATGAAATACACTAAATTTATCTTATAAGCTCTATCTTCCTTTTATTCGTCGATGATTCTAACAGAAATGAAAGTTTCCTTAAAATACCTGCATTATGTCATTGTTCTAAAAATATCCATGTGACATCATAAAAAATATCATATGGGATGTTATCACGCGAATATTTGTATAGTTATGAGATAATAAGTTTAATCTATATCACTTATCTTTGATATCTTATTTGTGATTTTGATATTGGCAGATGCACCAGAACTTTTTATATATTCAAACTCAAACATTTAGGAACGTGTACTCTTTTCTAGAAAAGAACGCAAGAAACAGCGAAGAAAATAATAATTATAATAATAATAATGATGATGATGATAAACCTTTCAATCAATTATCCATTTCTCAAAATGATTTGATGCTCCCTAAAAAACTTAACAAAATTTTAAGTTTCGGATTGTTCAAATTATTATCATTATTTTTCATTACTCTTATTGTAATTATTATTATTACTTTTTTGTTATTATTATTATCATTGCGTGTATAGTGTTCAGTTGAGTCTTATTTTTATGTTCCTCATTTAATATTCAGTATTATCATTATTTTTATAAAAATTATTATTAATACTTCGTGTATTCATATTGTTATTGCAATTTTCATTGTTATTGTTATCATAAGTAGAATTGTGTGTCTTTGTAATTAGTAGTACATCGTTTTATATTTTCCATTTTTTTATATTGTAATCTTTCCGGATTTTAATTGAATATATTAAAAAATAAAAACGTTTCCTTTCTATCTCACATTATTGTAATTGCCTAAGCATCCCTATATTTATCAATAATATGTTAAGCTTAAATAGTTCTGGGCACGAGATTATAAAACTTTTCTTATTCTCAATTATTTTTTTTTGTTTCAAATTTCAGTTCGAGAACTGTTTTAATACTCATATTAATGTATTGACATTAAAGATAATATTAATAAGTTGTTATAAATAACAACTTATTAATATTCACTTTATTTTCATACATTTATTTAAATTCAAAATTTGAGAAATTCTTAGTTGAGCCTGATAAAAGTTTATAACTTCGGGCCCTGATCTGTGATAAGAAAAGAATCGCGACCGAGTTGGCATCTCCATTTTCTTATGCCGCGAAAATAATCTATCGCCTTGCCAATAATGTGCACCAATAAATGTTCAATGGCTACAAAAATAATTAAGCTGAGATATCTTATTTTCCGGTCAAATGAATTTTATGATGACAGCGTTTAAAATCTGTAAAAAACAAAAGTTTTTGGCCGGATCGGTAGACCACCCAATATTTACTGCCTCTTAACTGTTAAATCTTCTTTACCACCGGCGATGATTTGTCACGTGGGACGAGAAATTTGGAGACCTCCACTGAAGTAAAACTCGGACAATTTTCTTTTCGGATAACCCGTTTCCTCACACGCCGCAAGAAAGACACTACCTTATCCGTTAGTTATTTTATAAGTTTCTAGACTGATAACTTTTTGCAGCCGCAGTAAAGAAACACGTATTGCTCATCTCTAGTTCGTGTATGCACATGCAATCTTTTTTGCAACAGAAACTTGATTTTTGAGGCATTTCGTACATAGAAGAACTGTAGATGTAAACACTAAAAGTCTATAAAAACCAAAACAAAATGTAAACAGACAACATTTATCCTACTTAAGGGGCTACTGATTTGGCGAAAAACGGGTCTTCCCTGTCTTGTAGCCTGGCTCCAAGGCTGTCAGATAGTGTTAGGTCAAAAATTAATAAGGTAGCCCATTCATGTTTTACCATTTTATCCTATCCGATTACCTACCATATTCTCAAAAGTGACACCCTCAGTGATCGACCAGTAAAAGAAGAATTAGCTGATAAGAAATGAGCATGTGTATTACATTTCCAACAATTCGACATGTGCTAAGGGGGCAAACATTGAGCATCATAGAACACTATATGAGGCAAATAGAAGATTGCCTGAATGTTACAAGATACTTTTAGACCCATCTATCTACAAAGAGTACAGTGAAGACTGTGGTCAGACTGTGCGAAAGCCCAGGCTGGCCAGGGCCTTCACTTGGTGCCTATTTGGGATTGTTGGAAATTTCATGCACAGGCTCAAATTATACTTTCTCTAGTTCAGTTTTGCTCATTTTACAATACTTCATGTCATTGGGACGCGAGTAAATCTACTTGTCTTGCATTTGAACCAAACATTAGTTGAATATGAATTTGAAATCCTCAAAGTTGTTGGAGTTTACCTAAAAAACTGAGCAAGAATAACCGAAGATATCAGACAGGCGGCTCGTAACTGGGAATATTTGAAACCGATTTTCTTTCATATGAAACGATTGATCTTTAAAACTTTATCAATTTTACATCGAACTTGAAATAATGTTTGATTTTTTTACTCGTATCAGTTTCACTTACAATTTGCTGATTTGAGACAAGCAATTTCCAGCAACATTGGTTTTACATTTGCAATAGAATAGTAATTATTTGCAAAACTTTATTCTTGTACGAACTTGTTTCCTTTCCTTTTGATGCAAAATGAATTCCAGAAAGTGCTAGTCAGTAACCTTTCAATCAATTCGCCAGATCATTATTTATATCAAGATTATGTTGTCATTACCACTCTTGCTTTACTTGTTTTGTTATACATTGAATCATATGATATTTTTTATGATATCACAAAGTCACATGGGTTTTGCGCCGCTTTCAACAATTTCGCAGTTATATCGCGGCGGACGGATCACCTAACAACGGATTCCTGGTATTTCTTTCACCTGTACTACCATTACACCCTTTCCTAGCCTCCAACTGCTATCTCACACAGGCTTACGATTATCTGCCCATTGATGAGAGACAAACGTCAGAAAGGATATTTGCCGCCATCGGGGATCGAACCCACGACTTCCAGATTGGAAGTCTTATGCCTAACCAACTGCGCTATGGTGGCGGCTTACAATGATATAATGCGGTTATTTTCAGAAACTTGCATTTCAGTAAGAAACATCGACGAAAACAAGACAAATAGAGGTTATAAGATAAATATAATAATACTTAATGTATTGTATGAAAAAACATCTAACTCGGTTGTGAGAATTGATAGTTGTCTCGGCAGAGCCTCGACAAAGATCAATTCTCCCAACCTCGTTAGATTTTTTTTCTCATACAAAACTCAAAGGATATATTATATATATTATCATTATTATTATTATTATACATGTATTTTGTGTTGTTGTGATTTGTGCGTTCGTCGCATTGCATGTCTTAATTCTTGTAATAGGTTTGTTTCTTTATCTATTTGACGGACATTCTGTTGTTTTGATATTTTAGGTATCTGAACACAGTACTAGTAGGCGAGTGAGGCGTCTTTAAATAAAAAAATGTTTTAATATTATTCATTCAATAATTCATACAAGCCCCGGATCAGATGCTTTTCCGAACCCCTTTCTTTACAAAAGAAAATACCATATTGAAAAAAAGAGAAGTCAAGGGATTTGTCAAGTTTTTGCATTAATATTCAAAATTTAGCCACGTCTGAGATTTGGCGAGATGGTATGCACTCATGAACTTTGGAGAAAATGCGCACAACTATCAAGCCTTTGCGTGTGAAATCGTAGGACAAACGGACAGAGAGAGTAAATGGTAGGAAATCCACCAACACCGAGTGGAACATCGTTCTGTCATTTATTTAATTGAATTCTTTGAATGACATCTCCTCCTTAACCACTCGTTCGATTTCAATTGAACTTTTCCACAATTTTTCTTAAGCGGCCCCTTTCAAAGAAATGGTTGTGATATTCGATTGATGTATAAATATGGATGTGAAGTGTATGGTATTTTGACATTTAATTGTTTGAATGACATCTTCTAAACCACTGGACCAATTTGAATAAAACTTAACCTGAAAGTTCGTTAGGTGATCCCTCTAAAACATGTTTGAAAAATTTTAATGTTAACGTTTTGATGATGAAAATCCGTTACCCTTGTTTTTTGACCTTGACTTTGATATCCACAATAAGGCCATGTTACAAGCAATGAACATGTATATAAGAGTTGTACATAAGCTATACGTGTAAGAAATATGAAGAAGATATCACTAAAAATCTAAAGGTATGGTCATTATTACAATTTTACACCAATTCAACCTTTAGAAATGACCTGAAATTTGACTGATGACATTCATTTAAAGTAGTTCCAACAAAAAGGTCATATCGCAAGCATTTCACGTGCGAAATATGAAGATTGGTTCACCTACCAATGAATACACATGGCCAATGTTAAAATATTTCGGGAACAAACGGGACAATCAAGGGGAGGGGATAAAAATATTCAATAGCTCTACTACACCCCAGACCTATCGGTCAAATCATAGCTAAACATCTTTTTTTTATCATATAGCGTACATGTTCAAATCTGAGTCCAGTCCTGCGTTCAGGATAATTAAATGGTGCAAACAGTTTGCCAATTATACCCTGCTTTGCACGTGCACTTGAGTGCAAAGAGGGGTTTTATTGGCTGTTTGCGCAGTTTTAAAAACCTGAAAGCAGAGCTGACTTAATGGATCGATAACTAAAATATCTTTTTATATGGAAGAAACTGGCGATTGTTGGACGGAATGAGATGTTGATCAAGTGCAATGCAGTGAGCAGCTCTGCGTTCAAGATAACAAAATGTGGCAAACTGTTTGCAAATTATACCCCGCTATGCACGCAAGTGACACGCAAGGCGAAGTATAATATGCAAACAGTTTGTCACGTTTTGTTATCCAGAATGCAGGGCTGATTTTTTTTTAAAAGTTACATCATTCAGTGAATATTTGAAATATTTCATTCTTATTTCATATATTTGTAAAATTAATATACATGCTCAGACATTTCTCTGTTAATGTCACAAGACATTCTCACCCAGAACATTTCTCTCTTAATGTCACAAGACATTCTCTCTGGGTGGTATGTAAATGATCGTCATTAACGGTGCATGATGATGCATATTCCTTTTATATGTTTATATGTACAAGAGAAACTTGAGGGTCATATACCGCTCCCCGGGATAATTTTTCGGACAATAGGCTTTCAATAACAAGAACATCTATGATCTAACGACTAAATAAACATGAAAGCCTATATCTTCGTTTGCTCGGAACGCATAGTGACAGGTTTTCATATACTTTCCCCCCTAGTTTGTTTTTTATCGATTTTAGATTGTCCAAAAATTAATTAATTAAAAAAAAAAAAAGAATTATTAACAACAATAAAAAGATTTCGACACGATTCAACAACTTCTTGATGTCTGTTTATCGATCAATGCAGAAAGTTCGTCGCCAATTAAGAATTCACTATTTGCGACCTCTATACAAAAGAGAAAATAGTCAAAATCGGTTGTGGCCAGTCAAGCTGATTTGCACATCAGGGTAAATTTAAAATTATTTGCTTATAAAATTCAATAAGAATCCTTCTTACATAATCCATTTACAGGTGGTATGCTAATTTTTGTTTGATATTACCACCTACAATTACGTCATGGAAAAATGTGAGCCCTAAAAAAAGAAAAGAAACCAGGCAACTGTTTGTTCTCAAAATACGCACGAAATGGTTCATTTTGAAGGTTTAGGCTGACAATTGTCGAAACATTTCGCTTTTGGACACATTTTAAGAGACTAAAGTGTTAATCCTACTCTCCATCGTTATTATTTATATTTCATTTTCAAGTATAAATTTTACTGCAGTTCCAAGAATTGTATAGCTTTTTTTAAAAAGATTTTTACGGGGTGGGGGTGTTTTTGGGTTACATATAGAATCAGTAACGGACATCAAATTAATTAATTTCAAATATGACCCGTCACGTGAAAAGGGACAATCTGGAAACTCTATAAAGATATTTGAAAAAGTACAGGC
Organism: Fragum whitleyi; assembly: GCA_948146395.1. Classification (NCBI taxonomy): domain Eukaryota; kingdom Metazoa; phylum Mollusca; class Bivalvia; order Cardiida; family Cardiidae; genus Fragum; species Fragum whitleyi. The sequence goes on along the minus strand of OX411548.1, from coordinate 28,779,846 downwards.
CAACCAGATGTTAAATTTCAATAACTCTTTCACAAAAAGGTTGACTGATTTTTCTATATTTAGAAAATGGGCAAAATACGAAAGGTTTCGATCCTAGTCAGACTGCACAACCCGCGCAGTCTGACTATGGTCGACACTTTGCGCACAACCTAGATGGTCCTTTTTCGCTTTACGGGTTACAAATACAATTCAACCTTGCGAAGTTCCGAGAACGGACCATTTAGACTGGCAATTCATATATTTTCAGTAACTATAAAAAAGGAGAGATAAAAGCTATAATGCACATTTGCCAAAGGCTAGGGAAGCATGTTTAAGTGGATAAGTTGTGAGACCCTTTTTAATCCTGTAAAACGCAGGTGTAGGTCCATTAAAAGCAGGATAACATTAATTCTGTGACATTAGTTGTATACAAAACATCGTTACAACATGTCGTTTTCTTTTCGCCATCAATTAGGCCTTCCTGTCGAATGACATTAATTGATATGCGATATGCATTACTCGATTAGTTACTTTGCAACGGTTAGTCGAGCATAGTCCTTTGGTAATGCGACTTGCGCTTTTTTGATAACTTCTTTGATTTGGGTATTTTCGAAACCTCTTTTGTAATCACCTTTATGACAAAAATAGATAATGAAACAAAATGCTGTGCTTCAAAGATGGTTAAAGTTTCGTATGTCCCCGCCTCGATAGAATGGCTGTCCGTCTGTCGAAATAAATATATAAAGAAATAAAAATAAAAAAGAAATAAATAAATAAATTGGTCATAACAATTGAATGGTAAATGAAAATGTCTTTGTATTGCACAAGTGTTTAGATCTTCAGCAGATGTAGAGACCTCTATTGTGATCACCTTTATGACAAAACATTATTAACGAAACAAAAACCTGGGTTTCAAAGGTTGTAAAAGTTTCGTATGCCCCCGCCTCGATGGATCGAGTGTCCGTCCGTTTAAAAAAAATGGAATAAAAAAAAAGATAGATAAGTGAGAGTGTCTTTATCTTTCACATGTGTTTAGATCTTCAATTGATGTAGACATAATTAGTGCTGGGACGAGTAGAAATTTTGAAGCCGAGTACACGAGGTCTCGCTACCCGCGGATACTCGGGTACTCTATGATTGATGCTCACACATTTATACTATTTACTTAGTATAAAGGTAGATCAAGAATTCTGTAAAGGGTTTCAGAATATACAAATTCCGACATAATGTTTTTAAGGGGCAAAGGTTTTGCGGAATAAGAAGCTAGGACTCTCAAAACTATCCGATGTGAGTAAGTCCGTACGACCATCTGGAAATCAAAATCAGAAAAGAATTGAAAACTGTTTTCAAGCAGTCTTCAAATCTTTCCCGAATTTGATCCCCAAATATACAGAGTGCTTGTATACTAGTCGGGAAACTGATATTAGTTCAGAACCCAGGTAGAAACCTTACCCTACCCGATATCCGGGTACTCGACCACTCGTCCCAGCTGTGGCAGATAAGAGGGGGTAAACCAAGTCTTAAAACTTTTTTTTCTCAATGGCACCGTATGTTGTTGTTACTAGCGTGAATCGTCACGAGACGATTCAAATTAGTGCCAACAACATAGAGTTACTTATTATTAGACTTGTTATGTTATAATTAAAGAAATACATTGAACTAAAATCCAAAATGCCCACTCTAGCTGTAGCTTTGATTCACACAAGATCTTTCTGTTGGTACCAACTTAAAGGTCGCCAGGCTCGGTCAATGTCATTTTCATAGGTCAAATTTATGTAAATCTAAAACTTTTATATAGGCATTAACATTGAAAAGATAAGTGATATAGACTAATATTTCACATCGAGGGTTCAGTGCAATACTATTGTAACTACATTTTTGTAAATTTTACAGGAGAAGGAAAAAACATATCAGCCTTTCATTTAATTGTTTATTGATCTTATTTTTTCACAAAGAATGGGTAATAACAACACAAGCTTTATATTCAATGTAATTTGTTGAATGGAAAATTAAAATGATGATTTTGTTTAATTTTTTCTACTTACAATAGTTTTGCACCACAATTTTCCCACTTTTGACGAAAAATTCTTTTGCGAAACTATTGTAACTTGACTTACAATAGTTTTGCACCACAATTTTCTTTCTTTTGAAGAAACATTTTATTGTGAAACTATTGTAGCTTTACTTACAATATTTTTTGTGATATTTCACCATCCCAACCCCATTTATTATTAGTTTTCAATAATGTTGTATCTCACAATAAAAATATGACAAAATTCAGTAATCAATGGTTACATAGGCAATACGAGTCTTTCATTCTGAATTCCTAAAATCAAAGCAGAGACACAATCTAGAAAAAACAATTGGCCCGTTTTAACACAACAATTTATTCATTTTAGTAAACATTAGTACTGAGTACCTTTCCGAATGAGGTTGGAAAACTATGAGCTTCAGGGCCTGAGGTTATAAAACTTTTCTCATTCTCAACTGAGAGATTTCTCAAACTTAGATTTTTAATAACTTTATGAGTTTAAAGATAAATTAAGAAATTGCAATTTATAACAACTTATCAATATTATCTTTTATATTCAACTATTTATTACAAAACTTTTACAGAATTACAGCTTTAATCTAAATTTGACATTTGAGTAAGTTCGGAATTGAGAATGAGATAAAACTTGGGAAAAACACAACTTTGTTTAGGTTTAGAAACTATGTCTTTATTCATAATAGTTTCAAATAAATGTCTGTAGTTATTGCAAAGAAAAATCAAGTTATCATTTTTTTTCCTTTCTGATACTCCAGACAGTGCTACAAAACTATTTAAATACATATTGCTTTCCCAAAAAAAGAAATGCTAGAATGTCTTGTTTTTTAGGTTTTTTTTTTTTTTAATTATTATTATTTCTTTTTTTTTTTTTTTTCATTTTCGAATAAATTGTAACAATGAAATATCATTGCAAATAGATTGGACTTGGAAAGAAATTTGATAAACTATACAATGTATAAGAAATCAGTCGATACTTTCAAAAAGTTTTTGAGTAAAACATTGTTGTAGGAGGGTAATAATAAGAACTTTAACAATCAGCAAAACCTCTTGAGCAAGCCAACATATTCACTCTTATATTGTCTAACAAAATTCATTGAAATATTTTTAAATGAGACAGTCTTATGAGTTTGAACATCATAGTAGTTGCAATTATTCAAATAATTGTAATGGAATCAAAAACATCCTTTATATAGGTCACAAAAAAAACCCAACAACACTATTTGACTTGTGGTTCCATTATTAGGGATTGCTTGATACCATTTTACAGAATTATCAAAATATGTTTATTTAACATAAATATTTCAAAAATGCTTCGTAAGGTCTTTTAAAACACAGTATCAACTTGTACAACGAAATTGCCCTGATAATGTATTCTTTTTCTAGCCATTCAATGTAGAGTAATATCTCGCAATTTAACAACTTTTTTCTTAGCCATTCAATATAGAGATATATAAATATAATACGTACTTAGTGTATTATATGAAAAAAAAATATCTAACGAGGTTGGGAGAATTGAAAATTGTCGAGGCTCTGCCGAGACTATTATCAATTCTCACAACCGAGTTAGATATTTTTTCATACACTACACTAAGTACGTATTATATTTATCTTATAACCTCTTTTTGTCTTCTTTTTGTCGATGTCTCCAGCAGAAATGCAAGTTTCTAAAAATAACCGCATTATATAATTGTTCTATAAATAACAATGTGATATTATAAAAAAAAAATATTATACGGGATGTTATCACACAGAAATTTGTATAGTTATAAGATGAATCCTACAATTGATAACCCTTTTGTAACCTTTCCAATACATCAAATTTTCTAGAACAGCAGATATAACTTTTATTTGACTCTTCTTGATTTACTCTTTTTTTGGACAAAACATACAAATCTACGAGACTATTAAAGGAACTTTTTCCACATAGACCTTAAGCAAATAAAATTGCTAAGTAAGAATAAAAACTCCACATTTTACATGTATCAGGTAAAAGTGCTTAATAATGATTGGTATATATTTGTAAACACCTTGTACAAATGCATTGAAATTTTTACATAGTATGCTTATTCAAGTTTCATAGGGAAGGGTAAGGTAAAAAGCATGGTGAATTCTAGAGATTAAATCACTATCACACATATGTAAAAGGTCACGATATTTATCCTGGGATATGGAAGGCCTTTCTGTATTTAGAAGGAAAGATTAATTCATTTGGGTTAGGCAAATCATAGGACCTATTCCGTCTTTGGATTAGATTTAAAAATTGAAGCTGGTCCCCAAATTCATACTGAAAAGTTATGAGGTTTGGTTTTTCATTTGTTAAATTAAATGTCCTTATCTTGGACCAATATACCTTTTCGCTTTCTTAACCCAAATCAAAGTTTAAAAGATGGCCTGCATCTTCCTTGAAGTTTGAAAAAAAATTGGTGGTATCCATTTCTCAGTGGAATGTTTTTTTTTTTTTTTTTTTTTTTTTTTTTTTTTTTTTTTTTTTTCAATCTTGCTGTCCTAGCTACAGTTGCCCATTTGGCTGTTTTGTATACAGCAATATACTTACTTGTACAGAATCACATTCATTTTGCGTGAGGTCTTTCTCTGATATTTGTGCTCAATGGACTTCAGGCTTGATTTCTGTACGACATACCAAATCAATGTGGCATAGAACTTGTTTTTATTTTGAGGCCAGCAGTTATCTGCATAAAAAATGAATTTCTTTTTACCATTATGGGCCATAGTTTCAATGAAATGGTAAACACATGATGCTTTATCAGAAACACCTCGTCCTGAAATAGTTTCATTTCACATATACCAATAAGAATCAGAATTAGCAAGGTTATATATGGTGAAATTGTATGTATTTAGTCTTCTTTTGTAATAAAAGCCAGAAGCAAACCCTTTTGGAGTCATCAGTACCTCTTGCAGGTCAAAACAACCAGCGACAAGTTCATCATCCTGTCTTGCTAATATTTGTCAGAATCCTCAAGTATATTATTTTCTGATTTTCTCTTTCAGTGATAGGTAGATTCTGATAGGCTACACATATACCACATTGGTCTTTTGTTGGCATGAATTGAAGTGGTTGACGGGCTGGCATTTCTGTTCTTCACACTTGAAAAGGTATAATATGTACATTTGTGGCACACTTAGCTCAGGTAGTAGGTACATTTTTTGAATCCTTTCTTCAATAATGGCTTTCGATTGTTTGGAAAGATGAACTATTTTCTTTTATGAAATTCACCTGATTAATAGGAATTTTGTTAGGGCGCGTATTGTTTCTCCCTCTTTTATCTATCTCACAGCCTCCAGGTAAGGATGAAGACTTTTTAACGCAGTATGCACCATCTGATCAGAGATTGAAAGTGTGCCTAAGAAAAAGGTCTTGCATACCCTAACTATTCCATTACATGGTAGAGACCACTGAAAAGACCTGAACCTTCTAGAAGTATGGAAATTAACTCTATGACTACCTTTTTCCTCAGGTGATGCACATTTTAAAAGAAACTGGCGTTGACTTGTGACATTTCCTTAGCCCTAATAACTATGAAAAATTGTCTCTCTTTCGTTTTTCAGAAATTTTAGAATTATATTTATACCTACACTTAGTGCCACATCCTAGTCTCAATTGTCTCGAAGATCTTACTCTACCATGCTTGTTTATATGTTTTTTTCCAGCATTGTTATGCCTCTTTGTTATATTTCTTGCCCATTCTTTCTCATTTCTAACTTTTTTCTAACCCATCAATGTGTGCCTCTTGATTGCATTCAATTTCTGCTTCTTCTGTATTATCCTGCCTGTTACAATCTATATTCTGTTCAATTCCTACACCATTTACCTCTTCAGTGGTGATATGACATGTTCTTGTATCTCTACTGGCAAAATCTATTACATTTGTAAAAACACTCTGTCCTGATCCCCTTGCTTCATTCATAACACTATATCTTACCACACCCTTAACCATATCATTCATCGCATCCTCATCATAATTTACACCATATACTTTTTCCAGTATCAAACTTTCATCATGATTAACTTGTCTTTCTGATTCAAAGAACCTGCCAGCACATAATCCACCTTCACCTTCAACATTGTCCATATCCTCAAGGTTCTCATTCAACATATCATTCAACTCATACTTTCAGTTTTCCTTGTCTCTTTGAATCTTATTAGTCTGGCCATTTACATAACTTCCATCTAAAACATTATCATTAGAGATGGTTGTAATATTTCTACAACTTATTTGTTCTTCTATTTTGCATTCCTGTCTACTACTTGGACCATTTTTATTTGACCATTCAGAATCAGTATCAGGTAGATCGCCGTCATACCCTGTATGAAAGAAAGAACTTCTGGCAGTTTCTGAAAATCTATCAGATTCTGACTGTTGAAGGTCTGATATATTGATAAGTTTTGATTTCAGAACATCATCAGTATTAAAATGACTCGAGTTTTCAGGAAGTAGAGAGCTTGGTTTTGTAATCTTGATTTTATGGTTTGCCTTACCTTTATTTTTTGCAGTCTTTCTCCAAGATTTTAATTTTCAAATTACTTCAGATGTTTCAGAATCAGAAAAATCACCATTCCTCAAGTGAACCTCAAACTCTTTAAATTTGTAATCACTTTCATAATCTAGCATGTCTGAAAATCTTTCATTCTCCAAATCTGAAATATCTGACTGGAAGTTTGTCAAATGTGCCAGATTGACTTGATTGTCACAACCCGCTTTACCAACAGAGGAGTAAGAAAGATCATGTACATTGTAACAAATTACAATGTATATCACATGTACAGGAATCAAATAAAGAAATTGATTCTTGATGAATTTTATGTAATGTGTTTTGCATTTTTGCTGTTCATAATTCTTTAATAATTGTTAGTATTCCTCGTCACTAATTCGACTAAATTAACCAAACTGGACTCGGATGTACAAAACTTATTTGTCTTATCCCTTATTCTTATGTGGCTTAATTCAAATGGTATAGCATTGGGTTTTTTACAACCCATACTGCGACTTAGTTTTTCAATAAATCTTTGTAATTCTGGGCAAAATTCAAGGCATTTTACTACTGCGGTCCCTATAGGATTCAGCATGCCGTTTGAGTCTCGAAAATGTGGGTCAAATACCTAGTACTTCCTTTCATTCTTCATGATGGCAACAGTGGAGGATTTAAATGTAAAAAAAAAAAAACAGTTTTCTTTTTTTTTGGTCCAAAGACTCTCTGAGACTTGTGTATGGTGACTGCAGATGAGTCTCATACAGGGATCCAGCATTTGTATGTGTTACTATCAATTGATAATTGTCAATGCATTCGGGTATAAGTGATATCAACAGATGGCCCTTTAAACCAATTCTCTTACAAAGGTTGTCACCAACTTAAAGAATGTCGTCTAGGTCTGACTGTTTCCAATTACAAGGTTCTTTTTTCAAGGCATGGATAATTGCAGCTAGGCTATTTGTTACACACTGCTTTCCTTTGCCAAAATAGAAACTGTTTCCTTGATGTCTTTTAGCTTGGACAGTCCACATTCTGAAGAAAATAAATTGTGTTGACAGGAAGCAAAGGTGAGAACATTGTCAATAGAAAAGCCAGATAATGTTATTTAAGGTCTGTAAAATATCATCAGATTTGTACATTTTAAACTTCATTTACAATCAGGGGTCTCAAAATACAGATTTTCTCCGATTTTCCTAGGACAAGTAGAAATAAGATTTTTCTATCTGTCCAAGATCAGAATGAACTTGTCCGCAAAAAATGGCTACATAAATTGCAAGAAAAGATTGTTGTATAAGGAAATGCTAAAAACCAGCATTTTATTTATTCATTCTTTGTTTTCTACCCTTTGTAATAAAACATTAAGATAATTTATCTCTTAGATCCGTTCAGTACCTTACCAAATTAGCGTGGTATTTTCTTTGTCTATGGACAAGTGACCTTGAAAATTCTTTTTGCTCAATATGTTGGATAATTTGGTATAGGAAATTAGTACCCTAACAATGTCTTCTTTTTCCTAATTAAACATTGATCATTAGAAAGAAAGTGCTTGTCATTATCTTTATATCCTTAATTCATGATAACTTACTTTATGACAGGACCATGTCTATTACATCTCTTTGAAGTTAAATGTCAACCAGAAATCACTGAAAATGTGAATAGATGATAAGAATCAAGGTGTCACAATAGATATGTATTTCATCAACATTTTTTGAAAAAGTATCTTTGTCATTGGATATTTAGATTATAAATCTTAAAATCTTAGTTATATTATAGTATGTACATTTTAGATATCATTTGAAACTGTTTCAATTAAACTAAAAATTTGATCAGCCAAGAAAATAAGATATCCGAATTCCCTTCATACAAATTTCTAACACCCATATTATGAAAGAATATATTATAATTTAATTCCAAATCGATTTTGTAAGCAAGTTTGATATATCAACTTCTAGTAGCTTGAATTTGGAAAACAACAAAAACAAAACAGAAGAAATCATATCATCTCAAGCTTTGTAAAGTTTTGATTTGTTCCTATGTTTTTTTATACAATTTCTTTACTAAAAGGCTTAATTGTCTCTTTGTTAAAAATCTGACAGAAGAAAAACTGGAACAATTCTATTGCACATTCTTAAACTCCAAACCTGGTGTACTGCAGAATATCTTATCATTGATGCATGCTTCTCCAGCTCTTATAATCAAATTGAGACAGAATTCAATATACAAAAATAACTTACATGTCTATCGATTGAATTCAGCACCTAGGTAAGTTGAAAAAGTTCATGTTGAACAATTTATACAATGCTTTCCTTTTTGTTGTTCATTATAGTTCAATTTTAGGCTAAAATATCATCCAATTTGAGCTATTCTATCAATAAGAATGTGTATAAAATTAAATATAACTCTCAGAAAAAAGGATAAATAAACCTTAAATAGAGGATATTGAATGAGTGGTGATTGAATACCGAATTTTATCAATCGACACGAGTTTTTATTTTTTTATTTAAGCAAAAAAAGCGTAAAAATTCTTGAAATTCAACATTTCAATTTTCCGCGCAACATATGAATAAACGCCGTTTAAGGTGGCAATGGACAGCCGCCTCCCGACTCTATAAACCGGAAGTGGGTTTCTTTTATTTTACGGCTCTTTTGTGCGTCGTTTAAAAAGACCGGTTTTCGTAAGATTCTGCTAATGGAAATAACGTGGAATAATGATGGTAAAATTTCATGGCTTAGCTTCTTTTCAACATTTGATATCAATTGAATGACTGGATTATTAGATTTAACAATAAAAATGCGTTAAAAGCGCCATTCGATTGGGAGGAGTCACTGTAAAATAACGAAAAACTTTCTTATTTGCATCGAAAGGTATGCTGAATTTATTACCAAAAAAAAAAAAAAAGAAAAAAATAAGAGTTTTAAACATATCGGAAAATAAGAAAAAATCATTGGGTAATTTCTTTAAAAAATAGGTTTTTGTGGCATTTTTGCCCAGTAAAATTACAAAAATTGGTGCATTTTTAACTTTTGAAGGCAAACTGTGCAAATGAAAATGATCAAAGAGAAATTTTCTTTGCAACAGCCGTTGTGTACATGTATAAGGTCTATCAAAATGTATGTGTTTTATAGTTATAAGCTAGTAATGGGTTTATACTAGACCTAAAACGAATATAACTTTTTACCGAAAAATGGCCAATACCACTTAAGGGCAGATAATTCTAGCATTAAAACGAGCACGGAAAGATACCTTCAAATTTTGATATAATGACTACACAATGTTAATCTACAACATATATGACAAAGAAAAAAATTCATTGGGCGGAAAAAAATGACGCCATGTGTCCATTGCTACCTTAAAACTGACGTCACACTATGTACACATTATGACGTTTTTTCGCGGTTACAAAAAAGCGTCGCTTTTCGCTCTGGTCTCATTTGCATAGTTATTTCACAGGTGTAATAACACTCGTGTAATATCAAAAATATTCAATGGGGTTATTTCACTTCCGCGACGTAGGTCATATTATAAAGATTTTTATTGTTATTACTGATTTCCACATTCATGTAACAAACCACTTATTCTAAATGCAATATGATGCAATGTACAATAAAAATAGATTATTAAAATAAACAATATGTATGCATCGCGGAGTATAATTTGAAAGCATTTCGCACCATTTTGTCATTCTGAACGCACCGGCATAATATATCGCTGTTCCGCTTCAATATTTGGTCAACGGTCAACAAAATCAAGCTTTACGAAATGTACAAACATGTATTTTCTGAATAAAACCGGTGATAGTGCGATGTTCGTGCGGCGGCGATGCTTAATAAAAAATGGTATCTCTACGGGCTACGGCCCTGATATTTTTCTAAAACTTTGAACTTTCTTGTAAAAACGAAATCGCAAGGTTTATGGCCTCAGTAAAATCACGCGATGAACTTCCGAGTACCACACGATTACTTCCATTTTGCTGTCACCGCATTCACGTCTTCGTAAACCATTGTTTAAACTAGGATTAATATGCTTATGAGCTCCTGACCATTACTGAATGTTCCGATTGCACGTGTTTAAGATGTGAAGATGTGATGAATATGCAAGAGAATTGGAATAAGATTCAACATATATATCAAGGGAGGCTATTTCGTTGATAAATTTGACGAGTACGTTACTCGTTGTCTATCTTACATAATGAATTAGACCCTTGTTGACGCAAAGACACCTCGTGAATCGTGAACTTTAAAAATATAGTTTTATCGTACTGAAAGCGTTGTTTGTGGTATTTCAGGACAGAGAGTGTTCTCTATCTCTTTAATTCAACTCAGACTAGAAATATAATCATCATTACTATCTGCATTCAAAGTTTGTCCGTTAATGTCAATGCACGGTATTTTTTTTCCAAAATATTTATTACGAGGAGGAAATTCATTGCCCAATGAGACCTTTTTGATACCTAGTCTGAAGAAACACTTAAACAAACGCATATGAAATAAAAAAAAAATGACAGTGCAGTAACTGTACATCTGTAATGCGTTCAGGATGCAAAGCGTTTACGAAAGTTAAGAAATTGTACCCAGCTCTACACGTGAATACACCTGTAAAGCGGGGTACAATTTCCAAAACGTTTGGCGAACTGTTTTATCATCCTAAACGCAGAGCTTATGGCTGATTGCCTTTATTTTGCCAAACGTATATTACAAGTATTCTTCCTTTCCAACCTAAAAGTTCTCGCTTCTCTTCATCCACATTGGCTGTAGGCCTGAATTTGCACATGTGCTCTTTTTCGAAACGAGTGATCATTTGTGACCCGTCACGCGAAAAAGGACCATCTCGGAACTCCGTAAAATGAAAAACCGAAAATGAAAAAAAAAGATAGAATAAAAAAAAAAGAAGTCAACCGGTGGTCGCATGTCAAAAAGTCTTGTACAGGAAATGTAGATTGACCATTCTAGATTCAGAAAATCCGATCAATGCGATAAGTATAGATTAAAAAAAATGAAATAATGATCGAGTGTCAAGAGTATCTTAAGTCATGTTATTGAAAGCTAAAAGAAATGGATAATGTTTAAAAGTTGCCTTTTTGGACTAAAATACTCGTTACCATGGCAATAATGAAGCCGGTTTTGTTCAGTTACTTTTTCATACGTTATTAACAGGCGAAAAATATTCGGACTGGTTCAATCTATGACAAAGCTCCTGGCGACAGGCTTCGTTTAAAGAAAAGAAATGATGCTAGTTAAAACATATCTTCCAATGAATATATTGCTAATGTTTCCCAAAAAACTCTTAATTTGGACCAGCTTATTAACGTTTGGAAGTAAGTAAAGGTGATGTATAAAGTGTAGTCACTCAGTTGGAACCAGGGCGTTTTAACGATTCGCATCATCGATGCGTTAAGTTTCACCTAAAATTAACTCTGGTATTTTGTCATCATAATTTTACTTTTATTTGAACCCTTTCGCCTGTATTGCGTTCAGGATGACAAAGCGGTCCAAACTGTTTGCAAAATTATACCCGTTTTGTACGAAAATGCATGTGCAAAGCGGCGTTTAATTTGCAAACATTTTACACGTTTTTGTCATCCTGATCACAGGGCTGATTAATGAACTACAGGGCGATTTTTTTCAAAAGAGAGGCAGATAATATGTAAAAGTGAATTCAAAGGTCTCATTTATTTTAAAACGATTAAGGGAAGCTATTCGTCACTTCAACTTTATCATTTTGTCACAATAGTTTATATTACTAATAGAAATTGAGGTAACTAAATCAAAAGGCTTAACATCCAACTAAAGACTAAATGATTATAGATTGATTTTTTTGAAAAGGCTTATGGAATAGACATAAGCAATGTTTTTGTCCTGCATACAGGATGCAAAAATGTTTGCGAACGTTTAGAAATTGTACCCAGTTTTGCATGCATGTACGCGTGCAAAGCAGAGTATAATCTTTAAAACGTTTTGCGTAAGATTACACCTTGAACGCAGGGTAGTTACACATGTATAATATCTTGGAATACCAATCACTCTCCTGGAAAAATGTATAATCATGACTAAATTGCTTCAGAAAACTGGGGCCCGTTTTACTAAACGTCTTACGAAAAATTGATCGTAAATCAAAATCACAAATCGTATTTGATGTATTAATTCATTATAAGATTCTGCTTTGCTATATCTCATTACAATCGTCTTTAGAAGACGATTCTAATGAGATATTGCATAGCAGAATTCCATATTTAGTTACTACTGTAGAGGCAAATTTAATTTTGACTTACGCAAAAAAAAATTATCGTAAGATGTTTAGTAAAAGGGCCCCTGGTCTCTTATATACATTTACTTTTCTAATGTTTCTATCAAAGGCTCGAATAAATGCACTAGAAACCAAATTGAAAATGGAAAAAGACAAACCATGACTGGAAAGCTGAGCTCAGATCGTCGCATCAACTCGAACGAGTGTTAGCTCGAGTGAACACGTTAGATCACTGTTTGTTTATACCACGGTACCAAGAAGATAAGTAGCCTTGGCTAGGACTTTTTCGTACAAGACAGATGGTACCTTTTCGTGTGACTGGAAAATTATCGTCAGTTGGAGATTACAAATAGCATTAACAGTTTTTTTTTTCAACCTGTAGACTCCAGATTTTGGTCTCCATTGACGATATAGGCCTATTTCTTTCAAATCTTGAAATGTTGCAATAAAAGAACGCCTGATTTTTCTTCGGATTTGAATCATTTGAACTGCCTTTCGTAGAGAAACTGCCCTGCGTTCAGGATGACAAAACGGTGCAAACAGTTTTCCAATTATACCCCGCTTTGCACGTGCACCTGCGTGCAAAGCAGGGTATAATTGGAAAACTGTTTGCACCGTTTGATGGATTTGAACGCAGGGCTGGTGAATCTTTTTTTTCATTCGTTTGATGATTATATTTTGATTTCCGACTGTTCACGTTTGGCTGATTTTCAGTTACGGATGACAAACTGTCAGACCTTGCTGACTTGCGGTAGGGATCCTTTCACTGACATCAGGTATGAATTATTTATTTATTTTCTTTCAATAAGCTTTTGATCGTCTAGTTCTATTAATAATCCCATTGGCGGTGGACATTTGATGATCTTCATTAGCTTGTAAAATTTTCCGTCTATACATTTATCATTTTACGATGATGCGAATTTTGTTAGAAAAATGCGATTAACGGGTGTCGCAAGTTATTTCTCTCTTTCTGTCAATATCTTGTAGTGGAACAGTAATAGTTCAACAACGTTTCGGAAGTAGTGAACTTTTACAGTGTTAATCGAGGTTTCCTATTGATTTTCATTAGGAAACCTCGGTCAACACTGTTAAAGTCCATTACTTCCGAAACGTTGCGGAAATATTAGGGTTCCACTACCTTAATTCTAACTAGTGAATCGTCAACAGGGAACAATAACATCGTACGCTGAATCTTCGATGTTTTGCTCATCCAACGAAGGTATATTTATATACTTCTGAATTGGGTGTATTCCTCGAAACTAAGATACCGTAAAACTTTTTATAGAGCCCCATGCTCTTATAAAAGTCAACCCCTTTTTCGGATGTTGAAATTGGATTTTGGATTTGCTTTTACACTTATTGAAGCCTCTAATAAAAGCATACACCCAAAATATCATCATCACTAAAAGTTCAACAGAGATTTCATGCATTCTTTTCCCAATCAAATCACGGTTAACATTTTGCGGGGATTATGTTTAATTTTTGCCATATTTTCACCGTCTTCACAAATATCGATGGCTCAGCGCAAAATCAGTTGCAACTGCCAATATGTTTATTGGAAGTAACAACTAAGCCATCGATATGTAGCGTAGCCTCTAATGAAAGCCCATCTCTTGCTATTTGAAATGCGATGATTCAAATAGAACCCCGGGGTTCTTTTAGAGCTTTTACGGTAACAAACTTTGAAATTTCTATGCTGTCGGTTATAAGAAAGTCTAAGCGTAGTAGAACGTAGGCCTATATTGAAAATAAAGTAGAACATATCGCTATCCTAACCATTGGCACAAGCTTATTAATTTGCTAAGTAATATCTATTTTTAGCTCGCCTGAGCATGAATTGATCACGGTGTGTCAAGTGTCCGTGTTGAATCGCCCTCCAACATCTTGTGTGAACTCTAGATTTCACGTTTTTGACTCGTATCTCTTGAAAATTGCGCAGAATGTCTATCTAAACGAGTCATCGTACATCGTTCGATATGAGGATAAGTAGGTATAAATGGGGTAAACCCTAGAAAAACGTTGTGTGTACTCTCGAGGCTACATTTTTATTTCAAAATGTTGAAACTTGGTCATTATGTATGTCTACATGTTGTCCCGGACAAATTCGCAATTTCATTAAGCGGAGACAAAATTTGGCCACTGGGCCAATACTCAGAAAAACGTGTGTGCACTCAGAAGTCAATTTGTATCCTTAAATGTCAGAATATTTTTGACTTATTGGTCGGGCGATTTCAAAATTAAGTTAAGTTGAGTCAAAAACTAAGTTATTGGGGTAAAACCTTTGTAAGAAATAACATATTTACACTTTCGAGGCCACAAGTCCGACACAAATTCATGATATTGGTCGGAATGTTTATGTACATGATACCGTGGATAAATTCGAAATAAGGCAAAGCTGGGTCAAAAAGTCACATGATCAAGTCTTAATAAACATTGTGTGTACTCTTGGTGTCACTTTTTTGGCCCAATTGTCTTGATACCTTGATCAGAATGTTTGTCTATATGATATCTTGCACGAGCTCACAATTTGGGAGTGGGTCAAAAGCAAGGTCACGGGACCATATATTTTAAAGTATTCAGCGTACACTCCCGAGGCTACATTTATGGCTACATTTATGGCTAAAAGGTTTTAGATAGAACAAAAAAGTTTGGTTAAAAAAAGTAAACTCTGGGATTCAACCTAGAGGTCACGTGATTTATGAATTCTATTTCAACTTAGATAAGGAGATTTACATATTTCAACAGTAGTGAACAGTGCCTCAGGTGAGCGCCTCAGAGCCAATGGCATTCTTGTTTTAATTTTTCACAAGACTTTTCGTACTAATGAACGCAGGACTGTGTGATGATTTTTGGTGAACGAACGTCGTTCACCAGTGTTATATACCATGTCAGGAAAATCCTGTTGGATGTTAATACATTTGAAATAAAGTAGCGCCTCTTAAAATTCAATTTAGCATCTTTCAACATTTTTTTCCGCAAAATCACTTTTTATTTCTTTAATGGCGTGTTTCTAGTTTTCTTTATCAAGTGAAGATAATGAAAATTCGCCTTGAAAAACACAATATGATCTTGCAATGTTTATCAAGGGAATTTTTGATCGGCGTAAGCTTGTCGAGAGTTTAAAGCAAAAACAAAGTTTGTGTCTAAACACCGAAGAGGCAGATACTATGTTTTTGACCCAAGCCTTCGCTGGTGCAACTTGTAGTAATTAGCCGGAAATACGTGTTTATCTAGGTCGTGTCCTCTTGAACTTACATTCGGTAATACTCGGGCGATCTCCGACGGCTCCGAGTTAAATGTAGGTTACAGGAATCGGCCGAGTTGAGACGAATGACACATCAAGACACCTTGTGTCATTAGAACGCGGTTTTACATAACTTTTCAACTAGCGACAGTCAGTCTCGAGACGGGTTTTAAGAATGATTCGACATGTGTTTTACATGTACAACCTTTCTTGTATCTTTTATTTGAATAGGGGTGAACGTCGCTCTTTAGGTTTTTCTGTAAAATTGCGTTGGCTGAAGTAGGGCTTATTCCCAGCGAAAACGTTTCGTATTCGTCTATCTTAGAAGCGAATATTGCCGAATACCAAATGCGACAGGCACGGGAGATATTTCATTGGGGGCCATTCTACTTTGCATTTTTATGCCCCCGTATAGAGAGATCGGGGGCATATTGTTTTACTCATGTCCGTCTGTCTGTCTGTCTATCCGCCTGTCCGTCCGTCTGTCTGTCCGTCCGTCCGTCTGTCTGTCCGTCCGTCTGTCCGAAAACTTAACCCGAAAACTTAACCTTTGCCTTTTCTCCAAAAGTATTTGACATACAAAGCTGTACACCAAAGTCATGGTCATGTGACAAGGTCAAGGTCATGTGACAAGGTCAAGGTCATCTGTCAAGGTCAAACTTTAAAAAAAAATGCTGTTCCGGGGGCATTCGTGTTTCATTTCAATCTGTAAAACCATATCAATTCAAAATTCTATTTGAAAATTAAATAAATGATAGCTAACTATTCAACCCTAGATACCACTCCAATTGACGAGTATACATTGCCGTGGTCAAAGGGGGACCAGATCCGTCATGCACTTGTTTACAATTCGACAGGCGGGTTTAGTTGTTAAATTATTAGGAAAAGTCATTGCGTTTTTTACAGAAATCATAAAAATCTTAATCGATGAATAAAAACTGGTTGCATCCTTTCCAAAATACGTTTAGAATTGCCAAGTTAACTACAGTTTAAGAAAAAAACTAGCTCCGAGAAGAAAAGTCTAATATCAGCCACAATACTGTAATAAGATATCTTTAGTGAGTGATTTTACAAGCATCCAAACTCTTGAATGTAAACAATAGGTTCTCGTGCAAAAAATAAACCGACAATTGTAAGGATTCTCAATTCTTATTGGGAGGAAAGTCGGGAGGAAAAAAACAGGGTATTATACTTAAACTATTTGTTCATGTAATTATTACCTCCCTTTAAAAAAATAAACTTCTTAAATAAGATTCTTATTCGCTTTTGAAGTGGAAATTACGTTACAAAAATAATATTTATAAAGACTGTGAGTATGCAATTTACTATGACGCAATTATTTAATATAAAAAGTTATACTTTAATTTCTAAACCTTAAACAGAAATCATCTATGAATTATACTAATAAGGCACTAGACCTCCTTTAACCTATACTCGAATCCCAACCCAGGCAGGAATTTTCAACTAGAAGTGAACTGGTAAGAAACCCAGAGGTAGCTTCGCGAGTATCGGTGCTTTACACTGGGCACAATAAAGAACCAAGGAGGTCTTTTCGTAGAAGAGCTAGGGACGTATGAACCCGGATCTCCTCGTATCCGCTTCTTTCTCTCTCATGGTCCTTACCATATATGCCTAGAGCACAGAGGGACCTAAATCCTACAAACACACACTTTAACCTATACGACCAGCACGATTAGCTCAGTTGGTAGAGCACCGGACTTCAAAACCATTGAAGTTCGACCGCGTGGGTTCGGTTCCCGGGCTGGTACACTAACAAAAACTACTTGTCTTTCGGATGAGACGTTAAACCGAGGCCCCGTGAGACGGTGCTTTACACCGAGCACGTTAATGAACCATGGCGGATCTCAGCAGTAGATTCGTCAAGTATCCTTGCACTATCCCCCGTAACAACTAACCGTCTTCTGGGGGCGTCGCTCATATGGGCATATGCTACGGTAGAGACCATAAATAAACGGAAATACACACATTTAACCTATACCTAAATTATCTCATCCTGCAGTGTTCAAATTGAATAACGACCTAAGTGTCAACCACGGAAGTGGTTTTGGCTTCAGATATGATCAAAATGAATCTCTCAGGTTATGGTTCAAAATACTATTAATAAGTTAACAAATCATAACTTTAAACAATGAGTACAGTTCAGGACTGACTGATATTCATAGGTGTTTCTTTGGTTGGTACTCAAAGACCTTTTCATCCTCTGCGAAGAAACAAAGATAGATGAAAAAAAGTTAAAACAAATACAACAACTTTACTTGAAATAAGCTTAAACATGATAACAATTACTTTTGTAAAAAAAAACACCATTTGATATAGGTTGAAGACAGTTTTAGATAGGATTAAATCGTTCTCTCCATTTATGTTTAATTAATAAATGTACCTATTTCAAGTGTGTAAAAGAAATTTTCACAGAGTAACAACTCATATTCTAACAAATATTTTTCTAACAGGATTTTCCCCATCTTTCCCTTTCTTTGAATTTGCATTGAAATTTCCGAACAACGGAAATTTTGTCAAGACAATTCCCCCCCCCCCTTTTTTAAATTATTTTTACATTCATAGTTTCTCTTTTCTAATTGAATTCAATATATAATTCTAGAATGCCACCAGGTTCGTTCACCATCAGTACTTTCAGTGCTTTGATTAGTTTTACAACCTACTGCTCTGCAATTACCACGAAGATTGAAAGCTCCTTGCGCATGTAGCGAAATAAATAGCAATTCAGCATTGGTGATGAATAAATGACCCATTAAGCTGGAAGCTGATTCTTTTTATGTTTTCTCCTTTAGACTTTTCTACTACAATGTGTGTTAATTTCTTAAATCTGCGTTTTTTCATAACATTTAAAGAACATTTTGAACGTGTTTTAGCCATAATTATTTTTTTTCCAGTCTTCCAGTCAAACTTTTCTTATCATCACAAAAAAGACTCGAGAATGCAGACTCTTCTGATAGTGTCGGTTTTCGTAAGTACTTTTTACTTTTAATACTTCGTGTTCAAGGGCCAAAGGCCATTTGCCATGTTTGTACATAACCATACTCGTTCATATCTGTTAATAGATGACTCGTTTAATAAATACGATATTGCATGCTCCTTTATTCAATGTCCTCTATGTATACAATATGTAACATACCACGCTGAAAAGGGCCTAAGAAAAAGCATCAATAGAGGTCAAACTATTACATGTAGCCTATATAGCATACATGACAGAGTATTCTATCAGAAAGCGAATTGTTACGAGCTGGTCAGACTTGCCAGACGGCATAGTCTGACCAGGGTCGACACTGTTCGCTCTGCTAAAATGAAGGTTGGCGAAACGTTTAATGAATGTACGAGTAGCCTACTTGTGAAGTCTGTGGTCCTGTGGTTAGGTCGGCGGCTTTAAGATCAAAAGTGTTTGTATCCAATTCCGACCAGTCTATGCCCCCCCCATACACACACACAAACACATCATCAGGTGTACGATTGGTGCCAATGATTGTTGAGGCCAATGTGCTTTGGTAGCAAACGGTGCCATGTATGATAAAACAGCCGACTGGTAACTTGATAATAGTGGGCTTAGTGTAAGTCTTCGGCCTGAAAACAGACTATTAGAAAGACTTTATTCAAGAAACACAGCGGGATAATTTCTACGCTAACGTTCTAAAAGCAGAGTTCAGTTCAAGGCTCGAGGTTATAAAACTGTTATTGTATTCAATTTTATCAAACTTAGAATTCAAATAATAAATGAATGAACATTAAAGAAAATATCAATAAGTTGTATTTTTTGCCGTTGAGAATGAGAACAGTGTTATAACCTCGGGCACAGAATGCATTTTGTATGTTTTCTTGTAGGTTGGGCTTTTGTGTTGCAGTTATGGCCAACAGATATCATCGCAAAACGGTACGTTGAACATTTAGAATAGCAAAAAGGATATCAACAAGAGCTGTCGGAGGACTCGACAATTTCGACAGCTGGATTGTAACAGCAAAAATTATGTCTACAATGGAAAATTTCATTATTGAAAAATCAGAGAAATGAATCTTTGAAAATGATTTGAATGTTACAGAAGCTTGTGCAAAGTTTTAAAGGTAAAACTCCATTTAATTAGATATCAGAGTAACAGATCGTTGTCTAGAGGCTGATATAATGGTCGCATAAGCATGTGAAAAGTTTCAGTAGACAAAAAGATTTGACACAGTTCCACGTAATCAACGCATTATTCCGACGCCCGGGTAACCTGAATACCCCCCACCCCCCCCCCCCCCCC
The DNA here is from genome assembly GCA_948146395.1 of Fragum whitleyi. Classification (NCBI taxonomy): domain Eukaryota; kingdom Metazoa; phylum Mollusca; class Bivalvia; order Cardiida; family Cardiidae; genus Fragum; species Fragum whitleyi. The sequence goes on along the minus strand of OX411548.1, from coordinate 28,759,567 downwards.
CCCACCCCCACCCCCAACCCTCTTTAATGTACAAATGGTTGAGCTAGAAATATTAATAGTATTAAATTCGTTGAAATATACTAAGCAAAAAAGAAAAGATTACACTTTTAAATATCCTATTTTCCGTTCTGTCGAACAAATATGTATTGCAAATTGTAATTTCAAATAGAAATCGACGTGACTTCATAAATTCTGTTGAATATAAGCTAAGCTTTAACGCCAACGCATAAGCCTCGAAAACAGGCCCTAAATCAATGTTAAACCAGCAAATGTTTCGAGACATTGAGTGTTTGTAAGAATTGAGACCGTTAAATGACAGAAGAGCAATTTAAAACTATCGTATTATTACCATCGCATAATCCTATTATTGTTTATGTGTGTTGATTTTTGAGGGACTGAAGGTACCAACGAATAAAATACACTGTGCATGTTCTTAATAGGTCATGTTAGCACTTTGGGTCGAGACACCTAATGACAGAAAAATGATCGTGTAGTATGTATGTTGACGAATGAAATGTCAAATCACGAAGAAGAAAAAACAACATGACGTGACGTTTTTAGCTCCAACTTTTCACGTTGCATTGCGAGAATCAGTGGAGGGCAGCCTTAACGACGTAATAAAAGGTTTTTGAAGCTGAAGCTGTTAAAGTTGCACATCCACGAAAATGATTGACACAAAATGGCGGAAAATATTGGGGTTAAACAGTCGTCCCCGTATTTTGATTGGTAAATGGATATTTTTGATTGGAGGCGACGATCAGCCCTGTGTTCAGGATGACAAAACGGTGCAAACAGTTTTCCATTTGTACCCCGCTTTGCACGTACACGTGCGTGCAAAGCGGGGTATAATTGCAAAACTGTTTGCGCCGTTTGTTGATCCTGGACGCACGGCTGTGTCTATACTACTTTCTACTTCAGTGACTTTCTACTGCATCAAAGATACAGTCCTGAATCAGCTGAAGTTTGATTTCCGGATTGTTCTAAAGGGTGATCCCCAAGCATTTGTGACTGCGAGGGACACTAACGATAGCACGGTCACTGGATGCACGATAACATACGACAGTTCCATAATGGTGCACACTGTTAAAAGTGTTATAAATCTCAGCAACAACCAAGCAGTGTCAAATGGCTGTGGGTTCACGGTAAGGCTACCTGGTTACCTTCCTTTCAATCATCAGACTACCCAAGGGTGATGCCTGATACTTGTTCTATTTGCGAGAATAGAATACGTTGTCTATTGATATACACGTTTGAGTGAGTGATCAATGGAGAATTTTGTTATATAATCTATAAGGACAAAACTGGCATTTGATGACTCACTTCTATAGAGAAGATCGCCATTATAGATCCGCAAGAAAGAGTGAGGTTCGAGAAATCATTAATTGTTTATACTAGTTATGTTACAGGTTTGATGCTCTCGAACGATATGATTTTGTTGTGTAATATTGAAAAACCTAGTATCGAAGATTGCATAAGTTCATTGTGAGGAGACCCGTTATCTGAATGGACTGGTGTAAGGAATTCCTTTTCAATTTTTTTTATTACAATTAAAACGCATTATTTTTATAAATTCAGCGTGCTAGGGAATAGAATTTTTTCATTTTTGTGGGGCTTTATTCCACCGATTTAGCCTCTTTAATGTCTCGGCATCGAAAATAACTTCATTATTGCTTTTTTTCCAGTGACACCAGGTTTTGGCCCAATAATTATTGAAATCGGCTAATACAGTGCACGGCACGATTTCTAGAAGTAAAGGACATGTGAAAGATTCGTTTGAAAGAATATCTTTGTTCTGAAAAAAGGCATCTTGGTTTAATATTAAGTTCTAGCAAGTATCGTAAAATGAAAAAGCGACAGTTTCGAATATTACAAAATACACGTACATAAACACATCTCTTGTCTCCGAAACGTCAACCACGGTCATTTTCTTAGTGTGCATAAACTAAATTCATGGAGGTCTATCAAATTAAGCACAAAATAATCACATAAAATATATTTTAGGCAATTAAAAATGCGGCGACACTAAAATCCCCATTCTCGTTAGAATGAGTGTCAGTGTTAAGTGCTTAATTATCCAATCATATACTAAAATCACTACTCAAAACTTCACATTAAACTAAATAAATTCCAGAATAGACATGTATCCAACACCTTTAAAGTTTGTCTCACAAAATCCCATGTTCTATCAATTAACATGCTCATATAGAAAGTCAACCACTTCTAGAACATTCTATAAATTTGATAAAAATAGAAACATATGTCATACCTGAATTACATAGTTTAGCATGTACCTTCTAGAAACTTGGAGAATAAAAGATTTTATAACTTGACCAGCACATGCGTACCCAATATGAAATAATATGAAAGTATTCAATTAAGCATTCTCAGCCTTATAACAATACTTATACGGTGTAACAGTATGAGTTTCCCTCGATTACTATTACCGAGGTATTTTACAAGAGAGAATAATAATCTTGAATTCGATGTCATCAATATCATCCAACATCGAGGTGTGAAAAAAATATCGGTGTGGGTTTCTAAAACAGCAGATAAATATTTACGTGAATGATATTTGAACCCACACAGAAAAGCATTTCACGTGTGATGCTGACATGTTTTATTTATTCTCCAGGGCTTGTGTTTGCTTTTTTTTAAATTCAGACGTCATTGGTACCTTGAATGTGAATTTTTATGGTTTAACCTGTTGTAGCAGGGTCAAAACTCTAAAATGATGAGAGAATAAGTAACTATTTTAAGTTATATTCGGCAACCTTTATTATCTCCTTCATATTTTTTAAGAGAGTCATATACGCTTAGTCTGAGCGTGACAATTCCAACAATTTGAAATTATGGTGAGGTGCAAACATTGAGCAGCATAGACAGCCAAATACTATTAATATAAAGTTATATGACTGTCTACAGATACTTTGAGACCTTATCTATCTACTAAGCGCATAGTGATGACTGGTCAGACTGTGCGAATGCACAGGCTAGTCAGAGTCTTTGCTTTGGGCATAATTGAAATTGTTGGAAATCTCATGGACAGGCCCAAATATGAATCTCATATGATGGTATCAAGGAGACCTATTCTAATTTAATTATAATTTGTATCAGTTTCCCGATGCAATACTGAAAATTTAAATATTCGTGACTCCCAGACAGAAAATTATAAAAGGGTCAAAATGGAATATTTTAGGACCGGGGTCAAACACGAGTATTGTTTCTCTCTCCACTTTTATCTTCTAGCGCTTCAACGATATGTGCCTCTTTCGCCACCGACATAGCGCAGTTGTTTAGAGTGTCGGAAAGTCGATCCCCGATGGCGGCACTCATCCCTCCGACTTTTTGTCTCCCAACAATGGATGATAATCGTAGACTTATATATTTATGTTGAATATCAGCTAGAGGCTTATAGTACTCTCGTAAGAAATTCCAGGAATCCATTGTAATGTTCTCAAGACGTCTCGATATGACTGAGAGATTGTTGAAAGCTGGGTAAAATCCATTCAAACAATAAAACAAAATGTGCCTCTTTATTGTACCAAAACCGAGACGCGTGTGTCCTGTCAATGCGATTGATATACTACTTCTAATTATAATAAGAGCTTGAGCATGACATGACCAACAATTTCGCACGTAGGTAAAGTTAAAACTCAGATCAGTATATGTATTCACACAGTATGAGTGGTCATTCTGCGCTGAACAGCTAGCGATGGGCCTAATATGTGAATCTACATTCGTTGAAATATCCCACACTGTTTCATAAACGAGGCAAATAATGTAAACTATTGTATCTAAAGAAAGTTTACATCTAATAGGGTGTGAGGTAGTTACTTGTGAAAGAGTGGCGATATGATATAAGCATTTCTACAATTTCTACAATCCGCATCAAACCACTCAGCTTTTCGATATAAGTTTATAAAGTTAACTTATACACTAATTGTCCTTTAATTTGTTCAAAATGCGAAGTAATTTTTCCTAGGAAAAAGGTTACTCATGACTTCGTGCACAGAAATATCACACAACTGCTTATGATTTTATTTTATAACTATACAAATATCCGTGTGACAACATCCAATATGCTATTTTTTTATGATATCACATGTGTATTTTTAGAACAATGTCATAATGCGGTTACTTTTTATAAACTTGTATTTTTGTTAGAATCATCGACGAAAACTAAGCGAATAGAGGTTTTAAGATCAATATAATACCTACTTAGTGTTTTGTATGAAAAAATATCTAACTCGGTTGTTGGAATCTATATTTGTCTCGGCAGAGCCTCGCCAATTATCAATGGCAATTGATAATTGGCGAGGCTTTTCCCCAAAGTCGTTAGATATTTTTTCATACAAAACACTAAGTACGTATTATACATATTTTAATCTGTTTGGTATAGTCTTTAAGTAGAACTAAGATTGTCTCAATATCCTCTAAAAAATCAAATTTTATCTTTTTCTTTAATTGTTAAGTTTTAGAACAATACCATTATTTCAAAATGGTTTTCTATATCAATTACTATTTTTATATTTCCTCCTTTTTTCTTGTGTCTTCTTTTTTTCTTGCAGTTGTAAAAACAACTGCATTTTAGCACAGGTCTTGTTTATTTTCATTTCATTTTTTGCAGGTGGATGCCACTAACACAGTAAGTTTTTTTTTTTTATTCCGCGGATTTTCTTTTTACACAGAGTGTTTAATTCTAGTATTTCTTATAAAATACGTAGAAAATGTAAAATAAAATTTATCGCAAATAGAAAACACGATATCATCGGGAGAATTCGTGGGTTTTTTTTGTTTGTTTTTTGTTTTGGGTTTTTTTTTCAATTAAATTATATTATAAAAAGTCATTGCATTTTGTCCTTGTTAATCTTTATCGATCACACAAGGCAAATGCGTCCGAAATGGTCCATTTTGTGTGATTAAAAAATAATTTAATTGTAGATTGTGCATTTAGATCCGTTCTTTCTGATTTGTTGAAAAAAGGTTTTATCTCCAATTGACAAACATTTTGAATCCGCGCCTATTTTGAAAGTTTCAATATAAGTCGACCTAGTATAAACTTCTCTCATTATAGACAAATCGTTACATTTTTGCTTCAAGATACTATATTTTATAAGAGATTTTTTTTTAATTTATACAGGTATGAGCCTAAAGATCCCAACCGCACTCATGTATGAATCCGCTTCGCGTATTTGATTTTTAGACTCATACCTCCTAAAACAAACTATGTTCTCTTTATCTCTTAATTGTGTGATTTTTTGTAGATTTTTACTTGGAGGATTTGGTATGGTCAGAATCCAAACGATTTTACAAATGCGAATGGAGGGCTAAATAAAAAGTATAGGGCCATTTGCAACGTCTCTTCTATCCCGGATAATACAGAAACTGCTGCCATGTCTCCACTGTAAGTTTTAAACATATATGACCCATCGGGCGCAACGCGGCTGTCTGTGTAATGAGTAAAATATCGACCCCAGTTAGACTGCACGGGCTGTGCAGGTTTACTAGGGTTAAGGTAGTGGACCCGTAATAGTTAAAAATCGTTTCTGAGGTATTAAAAACTTTAACAGTGTTGACCGAGGTTTCCTAATGATTTTCATTAGGAAACCTCGGTCAACATTGTGAAAGATCATGTGTTCCGTAATAATGCGGAACTATTACGGGTCCACTACCATAAAACTTTTTGTGCAATTTTCTTAATTCCAAATCTAAACTGTTCTTTCTATCTTCATGTGAAAGAATTTAGAAAAGCGACATCCGGTTGACCACTAATGGAACCTGTTTCCTGTTCAAAAATTTACTCTATGGAATTCTAAGATGGTCAATTTTCATGCGACTGTTCACATTACATTAAAAAAAGCGAAACTATATTTTATATGGGCTAGACTGGTTGGTAAAAAACTCACAATTCTGTTTTATACTAAAGCGGGCGTTTAACATACGAGGGTTGTCCCAGAAATTCGTGAACTTTTTCAATTATTCAAAAACCCAGCGTCCGATTCAAGTAAAACTCTTGAGTTGACAACACATGTTAATTTGCACCAAATTGATAAAAGTTTGACGAGTTTAACAGGTAAATGTTCAGAAATACAGCTATGAAAGACAGGCTCGTTAGGGGAAGTCGGCGCACTCCAAATTTGTTACTTACAAATTTTATACGGTAGATGTTTGAACGTCATTAGTTTCAATATTCACGAAGAGTTTGATATGAAACTAACTTTGTTGAAAGCAGTGAACTTTGGAGATCACACATATGTATTTTCATACAAATGACATTACGTTTTGTTATATACGAATGCAATTCAGACGTTGTGAAAAATGGCGACGTCAACGGAACACTCGGCGCACAAAATAACCCATAATTAGGTGTGGATGGGGAAATAAGACCTATACAGACCACAGGGGAATTCGAAATGAGAAATGAAACGCACATCTTTTTAAGCGTTTTTTTTGTCAACGATTAATTTGTTAACAAAAATCATAAATGCTCCACAGCTACATATTGAGATAGGCACAGACGTAGATATTAGAATCCAATGGGTACAATTGTCAAACACTATAAGGTTTCATTGAGAAATTAAGATTTTAAACTAGCTTTACCCCCTCCTGTCTGAACATCTGTTATCCTGTTCATTTGATTATTGAAATAAATACAAATAATATAAAAATATATATGATATATCATGTATGCCTTATAATGAATGATGTCACTGATGTTTTATGCAATAATCATCAATGAATTAAATTGAATGGAAATAAATTATGGGTCTCAATTAGATACTGTCTAAATCAACTAGACGAACCCGGAGTTGGCTGGAGTCTCTGACTCCAGCCCTGCGTTCAGGATGACAAAACGGTCCAATTAATTCCCGCTTTGCACGTGCATTTGCGTGCAAAGCGAGGTATAATGGGCAAAGCTCTTGCACCGTTTTGTCATCCCGAACGCAGGCCTGGATTCCTCTAAGTGTGAAACCCTGTCAATACCAGGCTGTTTAATTTTTAATATTTTTAATAATTAATTTACTACAGAACACCGGAGATCGACGTTATCGTAGAGACATTCGTCCCACCCCTCGCGTTTGTCGTTCTGTATGAGGACACAAACGGAGTGTACCAACAAGTGACGTCATCTACACCATCACTTAAGACGGGAACCAAGCTTAGACTTCAATTACAAGTTAACTTCGGCACTTTCAGTGGTAACGTTTTTCTTTCGTCATTTCTGGTTATTTCATCTCTTAAATATTAATCCTATCTTAGAAAAGGTAATTGTTTTCTTGTTCATTTATTCATTCATTTATCTGCCTATTTATTATTATTTATTTACTTATATATTTTATTAATTTAGTTATCTTTTTTGTTTATTAATGTGTTTATTTTTTTTAATTTGCTCGCTTTGTAAATTTGCCGTATCCTGCCTTCATAAACGTTTAAAAGATGGTACCCATTGTATGTGCCTTTGGCTCGTTTTACTAAACGTCTTACGAAAAAAAATGATCGTAAGTCAAAATCATATATCGTACCTTGTGTTTTTATTCATTGTAAGATTCTGCCTTGCAATTTCTCATTGGAATCGTCTTCAAAAGACGATTCCAATGAGTTTATGCATGGAATAATTCGATATTTTGTTTCTAATCTAGAAACAACTTTAATTTTTGACTTACGCAAAAAATGAAAGTAAGATGTTTAGTATAACAGGCCCCTTGTGTATAATCTTGGAACTTATTCTTTTAAACGTTTACGAGCCGCCGTCATAGCGCAGTGGTAGCGCGTCGGAATATCATTCAAAAGTTTGCGGGGTCGATCTCAGACGGCGGCACTCGATCATTCTCTCCGACTATTTGTCTCTCACCAATGGGGTGATAATTGTAGACTTATGTGGGATAACAGCTGGAGGTTAGGAAAGGATGTAATGGTTGTACTGGTATGAAAAAAAAAAACAGGAATCTATTGCTGGGTGCTCAAGCCGCCGCTTAATAACTGAAAGATTGTTGAAAGCGGCGTTAAACCCCATTCAACCCCCCAAAAAACATATTAAACGTACACGAACGTTTAGGTTTAATTTTCAATGGATAACGGTTAGAATTTGTAAGGCTTGAAATAATAATACTTTACGAGTTCACGGGATATATACGCGGGTATACTTGCGTTACGTCTATAACAAATGCGGATGAGTTTCATTTGATAAAACCCGCTCTCCATTTATTACCAATGTAAGCGACGGTTATCAATGATATTCTACTGCTTCCTTTAATTTGAGCTCTAAATTCAATATGAAAAGCAAACGAAATTAAACACTACATTAATCTTAATTCGTTTTTGTCAATACCAATAAACAAACTTGTGCGTCATGCACGATATCTTCAATCTAAGATTTGAAGCTGGCCGAGGATGTAGACCTCTATTTTCCGCATTATGTGTAGATAGGAGGGTCGGTAAGGAATAGGATAAGGCCTAATGTTAACAGCTAAGTAACTCATAAGAGTTATGCCGAAATAAGAAAGGGCCTTTTTGAAAATCAAATACTCTTTTCGACACGGTAAACATTCCTTAAGGTTCATGTAAAGAGTTTTTTAACCAATTTTAATGTTATATCTTTTTACTAAAAAAAGACAGTTTGCCCAGCTAAATAATATATATATTTAAATTGAAGCTGTAGATGAGAGCACAAGCAAATGCACAACATGAGTGGCCTTTCCCATAACAGAATAGCCAAACTATTATGGAAAAGAATATTTTGTTCAAAACTAACAACTTCATTACTGCTGGGTAAAATTTGCCTCAATTTGAACACAGAGTAGACAAATGTACCTACTAGGTACTGCTACAACCTTAGATATAAAACTCAGTCTCAAAGAGCTCTTGTGAAACAATCAGCTTCCATTTATTTTGCCAACATACATAGCAAACCGGTTTGTTCTGTATGTTGGCAAATAGATGTTAGGAAAAGTGCAACATCACACCATAATATTGTGAAATATTTTCTGCGATTTATTTCAAATTAAAGTTGTTGTTTTGTGTCAATGGTCTATAATAAATAACTATACGATGGGTGTTAAAGAAAATAGGATTTTGCCTGGCAAAATTTCATTTTTTAAGCAATTGTACTTAATTTTGTATCTTCGCTGTCGAAATTCAATCCACGGATGTTTATGTAAAATTGATGAAATTCACGCAAACAGCGCACGTACGTTTGCCATAAACAAGGCTATGGTAACGAGTACCCGGCACAGTAGATGAAATACCTCACAGACTTGGTCTCATTTGGTGAAAATTTGTTCTCCCCTGTCAGGTTAAATCTTGATAACTTAAATGAATGACAGGAATAAGTATTATATATGTCCTGTCTTAAATTGGAGTAATTTGGCCGAAGGATTTTTCGATAAGACTCGTTTAATTAGGTTGGACTCTCGGAACATTCTAATGACGTCACCATGTCGCTGGGAATTTAGGCCTATAATCATTTTTTTCTGAAATTAAGAAGAAATACCTCAAAGAAAGAGATTAAAAACTGGTCACGATGAAAAGGTATGGATTATTCTTCCAAAACCTTTCTTTTCAAGCGTGTAGAGGATTCGAAGCTCCGTAATATAATAGAAAATATATGGGAAGAATTGCAGAATGAAGCTTACCCAGACAACTGTAGAAACGTCAATTGCCGAGTCTATGACGACTTAAAAAAGGGGAAGGGGTTCCATTCTGAAAAATTTGATTTGTACCATTTGATTCTGATCCTGTACAACCATAAACAACACACCTTAATGACAGGAAGATTAAAGTCCTCCTTCCTCAATGAATAATGAGCTGTGACCACCTAGATTGCACAAAGGTAATTGGTTGAATTTCCGACAACGTCACCAACGTCATGTACTGTGCGCCACCTTATGCTCGTGTGTTTTCGTTTGCGTGTGAAATCAATATAAATCTTTCCACTGCTTCAGTTTTTAGTATCTTTGGGCATATAAAACATTCCGTTAATTTGCATTTACTTTTATCGCATTATGCTTTATCACTTTAGATTAATTGACCTAATCCGGATAAAATTCGAACTACCCTCGTATATTTTTCGTTTTGTGAAATAGAAATTGATATGTTGCTAAACAACCTTACATGTATTTTAACTATTAATGTACATTTATGTTGTGCTAACACACCAAACCTTGCATAGATCTACACGTTAAAAAATTAGAATGACATATACTAGGACGAAAAAGAAACGCCGGGTAACCTTTAATGATTGATTTAAGGATAAATTGCATTATTGGATTATTATATTTATGAAATGTCATCTGATTATATGAAAAAATACCCCCTTTTTACGATGGCCTTTCTTGTTTTTGTGAAATACGGCGCAGCCTCGTTTTTATCTGTTTATAGATGACTCGTTTAATAAATTCGGTATTCAATGACTATACATTCAATAGCCTCTATTCTCTTTTTTTAAATAGCAAGCAGCATCTATGGTGCAGGAGGACTCCGGGTTCGAGCTGCTGGAAATTCCGACTTTAACAACTCTATTATCTTCTTTAATACAACGGGGTTAGTACACCTTTACAATTGAACGATCGCTGGCCTCACGCCTTTACCTCTGTCACACCATTCGGAACATCGTTCGGACTTTTCCGTAAACTGGGAAGTTCCTTGGACGTCAATGTAGTAATTTTGGGTCATTTTATAGGTAATTCGGCTCCTGGCATTTCTTCGGTCGATACGCTCGAAGAACAACAAATTTCTTGTACACTTTCAAAGCGTCTTTGGAGATCTTATTGGCATGGTATAATTGTGAAAACAAAATACTGCAATGCGTATTGTTATCAAATATTTTATGATATGCCTAGTTTTAATTATTCGTTGATTTTTTTTTTCGCAACGTCATCTTCAGTAATAGTTGTCACGTCATATAAACCCACGTGCCAAACGACGCGCTTTGATAGCTGCGTCCTTATTCCCGAGGCCTATTCCGTGGAATCGCTGAAGGTTCCCGATTGCTGTCACACCTCACCAACAAAAATTAAATTGTCTTCCGTCTACCTTAACACCGTAATTGCAGCTGTTTCAGCTTATAAAAAGCAATTTCTCTGTGTTTTTCCCGGGCTTTCATTTTCTTCTGAGCCGCCGTCAAAGCTCAGTTGTGGCGCATTGGACCATCATTCAAAAGGTCCCGGGTTAGATTCCCGACGGTGGCACTCTTCCTTTCCGACTATTTGTCTTCCACTATGGGGTTGATACTCGCAGACCTATATTGTAGGCCTAATGGTAGGACTGGTGTAAGAAATATTAGGATCCATTTCAAACAGTTGTTCCAGCCGTCAATGTAACTTAAAGATTGTTGAAAGCGGTGTAAAACCCCATTCAAATCAAACAACTAATCCATTTTCTTCTGTGACGTCAAAAATTGGATTACGTGGAATGGATATATAAACCTTATCTCACTTTATGAATAGAATGGATTTTAATATGTAAGCGCGACTAGGTTTTTAGTTTTCACGCCTTTATAAAATTGCAGATGTCCAAGTTCTATATTCGCTCCAACTTCGAGTTACGGATTTCTCGGACCTACTACGACTGTTGTATCTTCCCCATTTTTGGCCACAACAGATCCGTTCTTAGCCTGGAAGTTCGATGATTCGAATACCGTGTATTTCGAAGTGAATTTTGACACTTGTATTGCAAATACTTACAACTCCGACCTATTTTGTAGAGACGTAAGTACGCTTTTTTCTTTGCTATTTCGATTCGATTCGATATACATAAAGAGAGAAAAAAGGCTACGAATATTCTTTGATTAAAGTGCATATTAGAATAGGGTATTTAATGAATTCAGAGGAATAGATAAACGGAATAAAAACATTTTAAAACGGACTTATACGTCAAACCTATGTTGTAGGCATTCCAAGAATCGTCTCTGTAAGAACTGTTTTAAAATGATTTGTTGCAGTATTGTTCAAATGAAACGGCCAATTTTAGCGTGGTACTGCGTCCTGCTTTCAGTTATTGATCCACAAGTTTAAGTGAGGGATCAAAGGTCAATTTTGTCTATACCTGCATAGACAATATTGACCTTTGGTCACTCACTCTTAGATGCGGAACTATATATAGCGAGCAGTTTATATACGACGCTGGCGCCTTCGAAAATGGCCGTTTGCTTGGCAACGAAAGTGACTCGACTCATTGCTTTAAAACACAAAAATTCTAAGAAGCTATTAATAGATTAATAAAATGTGTAAAAATATATTTTGATAAGTTCCGCCCTCCGATGAACTATCCAAATGAAACAGTTAAAGATTCGATAGGTCGGACTTTTTTTTACAGTATCTCTCTATTCTAGCCATGTAATAACCCGAGGACCTCCTCTGGTAGACGTCGCCGTAATGTTGAAGAATCTGAAGAGTTGACAAAAGTTGTCTCAGTTAGAATCTATGATCCAGACGAGCTAGAATCCAACCAACAGAAACAGTCTGGTAATGTAACTTCCTTTTTTCTTTCTTTCTTTCTTTCTTTCTTTCTTTCTTTCTTTCTTTCTTTCTTTCTTTCTTTCCTTCGATGTACCTACCCATCGTTTTGTCTCTTTCATTCATTCTTTTTTTTCTTTTTTCCTTTCTTTTTCTTTCTTCCTTTCTTTCCTAAGATGACAATTCGAGTGGCTTTGTTCAATTATTGACCAAGAGGATGATACGATAGTAAACTGGACTTTTCATAGTATTTCTGTAAAGCTTAAATTTTCGTCCCGCGAATATCGAAAACCAAGGAAATCCCCCCTCACACAGAAAACATATCACAATTGACGCTTCGTAATTCGATAAGTAACTTTTCCGTACGGAAGCAAAATGTCTTCAAGCTGTAGATTCGACATTTTCATCACCCTTTGCCATTACAAAAAGGTGTCTGATCGAGTACAGGTCAAACAAAAAAAGTTATATATAGCAAGGTAGAATTTTCTTTAATGCTTTTCGGTGGTTTATCGAGAAATAAAGGTATTATCACTTGATAATCTCGCCGCAAAAGCAGTGAAATTCTCAAAAACTAACATCCTGCTTTTGTGCATTTCATCTTATCTTTTGTCATCTATGCGGGCCGACATAAGTGACGTCACAATGAACGTTGCATAGCAATCACGCGCAAAACGACGCGCTTTACGAAAATATGTTCTAGAAATTTCACATTTTGTCTCATTTTTGTAATAAAGAAATAAAATAATCGTCCGTTTTTCGGATAAGATCGATTAATATTTCATTTCGTGAACAACAAAAGCTATATTTTCACTCTAGTGAAAATATAGCTTTTGTTGTTCACTCAATGAATATAAATCGATTTTATACTGAAACAAACGATTATCCTCTAAATAATTCTGACATGAGCATGTTCAGCCAGCGGAATGGCTCGATTCGGGTCAGCCTGCGCGAAAAACACATCCTAGCCACTGGCTCTGCCTACACATTTCCCAGGTTCTTTCTTTAAGCGGGATTAGTTAAATGTGACCCGTCACGCGGAACGGGACCATCTGCGTATTGCGTAAAAGTTTTGCTCCTAGTCAGACTGTGCAAATTGACTAGAATCGAAACTTTTCTCACTTGAACCATTTTCTGAAGAGAGAATGATCGTTCTACCTTGCTAGGAAATGACTTGAAGTGCGTCCTGCAGTTTAAATATGTGACCCGTCACGCGAAAAGGGACCATCTGGGTAGTGCGTAAAGTGTCGATCCTAGTCAGACTGCGCGTACTGCACATATACTTCACATATACTAGGACCATTATTCTTTTCAAATATTATTGTACAGAGTTCCCAGGTTGCCATTTTTTGTGTAATGAGTCTCATTATATAATATTTTCAGATCGCACGTTACTGTATGTTGGTATGGGTGTAGGGGTGTGTGCCCTTATCGCACTCCTTTCAATTCTCGTCTGCTTCATCATGATTCGCGCCAGACGACAACAAGATGAAGACGAATCGAAGAAAGTCCCTTCAGAAGGGTTCACCAACCAAGTAACTTACTAGCGGTCAAGTTTGTGAACTATTTTTGGCGACCGTCATGTCTACATTACTTTAGACAAGTTATGATTTAGTGCACCAAGGGACCATAGAAGAAACTGGGTGCTTTTGGAATTCTTTATATTTTCAGGATTGAAAAAAATGTGAAAAGGGACAAATTATACCTTTTTGATTTATCCTATATATATTTATCTCTATAAGATAAATGCGTAAACATGATAAATTTGAGATATCAACTGCATCAAACTGAAATCTGGGGTCGATAGGCTATATTTAAACCGCTAAAAGCAATATCATAATTTAATCAATGAATTAACATTCAGGGAAGTGAAAAAATCGTTACAACCAATTTATTCTCTTTCAAGTTTCCTTGGAATGGAACCAACACCTACTTAATTTTGATTAACAAATGAATGTTTCAACTCTACACAGAAATTTCGATTTTGTTGTCTGACTTTAAAAAATATGTATTTATGTAATATGTAATCATGGGCTAATAAAGTATAAATAATAAATATACTTGTATCTCTGTAATTTTTCAACAAACGGCTATCGGTTGAATTCTTATGGCATTGAAGAGAAGGGCCTTTTCCCTTATTTCCAAGTTTGAGACATTTCAACTATAAACTGCCCTTTGTTCAGGATAACAAAACATGGCAAACTGTTTGTTAATTATACAACGCTTTGCACGCGAGTTCAACATGCAAAACGGGGTATAATTCGCAAATAGTATGCACCGTTTTGTCATTCTGAACTTGGAGCTGATCTAAGTTTTCCTCTCAATAATTAGACAACAGGGGCCCGTTTAACCAAACATCTTTTATTCTTAAGTAAAAAAATTAAAGTTGCTCCCCCAGAAATGATAAATATGGAATTCTGCTATGCATCAATGCATCATCTCATTGGAATCGTCTTCTAAAGACGATTCCAATGAGATATTGCAATGCAGAATCTAACAATGAATGCGAACTCCAGGTAAAATTTGTGATCTTGACTTTCGATTTACTATTCTTTTTTCGTAAGAAGTTTTTTAAAACGGACCCAATGTAGATTAGTCTACTTAGTTCTTACGCTCATGTTGATCTTAGTCTATACTGTATGCCAAAGCTTTGTGTAAATCAAGAAAATGCCGAACAGCAGAAGGGTTAATCGAAATCTTCAATTTCTATTGCTTTCTTTGTATGGAACCGTAAGTATCCTATTATATGTATGTTCTCTTTTGATATAAGAATGGTTCAGGGGCGATTTTGTTTTGACGTGTCCATTGCAAGTTCAGTACGAAGTCGTTAAATCTCATAAGATCTTAGGGGTACATGTCGACAAATACTTGGCTTGGAATACGCACATTGACAAAACTGTTATAAAAATAAACAGTAAGATTACTTTGCTCAAAAGAATCACGAATTATCTCACATTTGAAATGAAACAATTATTTTACAACTCTTATATATTACCTATATTTGACTATTGTTGTACAGTTTGGTGGAAAAGTGCTAAATACAGAACGTCTAAACTATCTATACTTCAGAAAAAGGCAGCCCGAGTTATTCTAGGTGCTTCATCTAGAACACCGTCAAAAGATCTTTTCCGAACACTTAATTGGTTGACTTTCGATAATAGGTGTAATTATCATACTGGTGTTTTGATATTCAAATGTCGTTATAACCTATGACAGACATTATTTCTTTCTGTAATAACAGGAGCTACAGTTTAAGGTCATTTGCTCACAAAGATATAACTAATTCAAAATTCAATACTTTGTATAAGAAAAACTCATTTTCATACTATAGCATGTATGTATGGAACGAAATTCCTATTACCATTAAAGATGCAATATCTTTATCGCGTTTTAAAAGCCAATTTAAAAATCATTTGCTTTTAAAACAATTCTGAAGTCCCGATAGAAATAAACTAAACGCTTAACATACGGAATGTATCTGTCCGAAGATTCTCTAATTCTGATCTTGTTCTCAATTTTGCAAGCATGTTTATATCATTTTATCATTATCATTTGAACCATACTTCATTTATATTGAAGGCAACACTGTAAAAAAGACTACTTTCATATTATTCATTTGAAATATGTCTTAATGTTCTACCTTCATGAAATAAAGATTTTATTATTATTATTAAACTAAAATTTAAGTTCAACATAAGAACGCTCACGTCTCTTTGACTACTGGGACATCACATTAATTAAATAGACAGATGTCAACAAGGAGAAGTTTTCTACATAAGATCAATACAATGGAATGATTTCAGCAAAGAGCAAAAAGGACATGTCTATGTACAACCCTTATATTAACATATGGGGCATGTAATGAATAAACATGATGAAATTCACGGGGGCCATTCAGAGCCCATGCATGACCTAAGTAGCATGATATGAACAAAATTGGAAAAGGTCCACTAGATCATGCTACATACCAAAATATAATGGCTCTCTGTCTTCTGGTTTTAGAGAAGATGATTTTTTTAAAAAGATTTTTGCTGTTTGATTCAGTGTGAAAAGGGATGTGCCCGGTTAGAGCCCAAATATGATCACAGGGTCTTGATATGAACAGACTTGGAAGAGGCCCACTAGATAATGCTACATACCAAATATGAAAACTGTCTAGCTAAGCCTTCTGGTTTCAGAGAAGGTGATCTTTGAAGATTTTACTATTTTCACCCTTCGTTTTCAGGGAGCTTAAAAGGGATGTACCTCTGTAGTGTCCAAATATGATCCCAGGGTTGATATGAACAAACTTCGTATATGACAACTAGATGATGCTACATACCAAATATGAAAGCTTTTTGCCTTCTGGTTTCAGAGAAGAATACGAGGGGATATCAAAAAGTATTGAGACTTAAATCATATTTCCTATCGTAGATGTCCGACGACTTAGAAAATTGCATGAGTTGAATTATATGCCTTCTGAATACAAATATACCAAGTTTCAGTCGAAAAGCACGAAGTCACTCAATCCTATGTCAAATTGAATTTAGGTGGGTGCGGCGTCTCGGGGCAAAATAGCGACGTCATAAACGACAGACCCTCTCTTGATTGCTTTTGTCAGCAATGTTGTTTATTATAAACTGTGAACTTCTATCTAACTGTGAATCCAACCAATTAAAAAGGTCAGAGCACATTTTCACAAATGCATACGACTCTTTCAATAATACTTGTTTAAACGATGATTTTTTGAGATTTACGATAACACGATAACGTTTGTAATAGACAATTCGATTTCCACACTAAAAGCATTAAATATTTCAAACAGAAGAAGACAAAGTTAGCAATCTTAGATAACATTATAACAAAACAACCCCTAAATTTATGTTGAGGAATTTAACTCTGATTTTTATTGTTCAATTTGAGACGCAATGCGAGTGAAATATACCACGTACTAATAAAACAATTACCCATGTTAGATGTAATTACAATTCCAAGTGCCACGACGTTACGTTTTCCCGTTGTCTTGGTTAATTTGACCTTATCCAGTGTCGAAACTTTTTTAGTTATTAAACCTCATGGTTTCAAGTACACATATTGTGCATTCAATGCTTTTTTTCAACACAATTTGATGTTTTTTAAATCGCTTGTGTATTGTGCGTTTTGTAGGAATTTCTTTCTCAATAGTAAGTTTAAAACTTAAAGTGCCCCGAAAATGCATCACTCGAATTCCATAGCGAAAGTTTCTTTACTGACGCGAAGTCATATTTGGTTGAATGTTTGTATCATATCACCCTCATCAAAACGAATAATAACTGACAGTTTCATCAAAATCTGATGAATGATACAAACATATTGCAATTGCTTCAGAACTTTTTGATATCCCCTCGTCTTTTTAAGATTTTCCTATTTTCACCTTTTTTGCATGTGCCCTGTCCTTATATTCTGTAACTTGACCAACACGGAGGGAGCCCGTCTTCCGAAGGTCTATTACAACTCATTGGTTGGAGTGCTGTCCTTCTGATACTTCTATTGTTCTCTGACTGCATTTCTTGGGTTCGAACCTCGATTTTCATTTTCTGCTACTTGTCTTCTAGGGTTCTATCCGAGACAACTGGCTCCTTTTCGGCTACGTGCTTGCTGTAAACTTCATGTTCAAGGGGCTGTTGGATGCATTTTAAGAAAGGAAAGGCTATATTGAAAACCTTTTAAGAAAAAGGGGCTGATCCTAGGACTTGGGGATCATTCTTTTAACGGAAATGTGTTTATGGTTATTTAAGAATAGCTTGGGATAGGACTTAGCCCAGCCTTGCCCCTGTTTATACGGGTATAAATACCGTAATAGCTCAGCATTCATAACAACAAGAAAAAAGTTCACGTGCATAGCGGGGTATAATTTGCATTCAGTTTGTGCCGTTTTGTCAGGCTGAATGCAGGGTATGGTCAGCTGAAAAGATTGCAGGTTATTCAGGTGATTGTCTGTGTGGTCCTTATAGGGAATTCGTTTATTTCATAATCAAAACACAATTTCAACAATTTTTGTATATATATATATACATATTTATGTTTTATTTATTTTAGTGCATACGTTAAACAGAAGTTCTTGAAGAGTTTCAAAATTTGTAACTCTTACATAGAATAGCGATTGTTAGTGACGAAAAAAAAAAGTCACGTTTAATTATGTTTTGAACAATTTCACATATGAGACCATCTAGGTAGTGCGTAAAATGTCGACTGTAGATAGCCAGACTGCTGCGCTGATTGACTAAAACCTTAACTTTTCTGTTAACCCTTTGCTGTTTCATTCCTGCTTTTTACGTGCCTGTAATTTTATGATTGAGAAAACATTGTGAAAAAAGAAGAAATTGCTTCTGACAAGCAATTTCTTCTTTTTCCACACTATTTTCTACCCTGCAGAATGGTTATTTTTCAAATTAAATCCACTTTATATTCTCGTCTGCAAAACCTTTGAATTTGGACAGGTCCAAAACTTTGTAAAACAGGAAAGGGTTAAACTAATTTTCTGGATTTAGAAAGACCAATCATTCAATATTTGGAAGTTTTTCTTTTTGAAATGCAGCCTCCATTTGACATTAAAGGTAGTTGACCCGAAATAATTCCGCAACATTCGGGGTTCATAAACTTTAAAAGTGTTAACCGAGGTTTCCTAATGATTTTCATTAGAAAACCTCGGTCAATATTGTGAAAGATCATAAGCTCCGAAACCTTGCGGAACTATTACGGGTCCACTATCTTAAGCCTACTGTGAAAACACAAAACGATCATATGAAATAATTCCAATGAGTACCCACGGCACAGGCTTTGAATGAGGTTTAATAGACTTAGAATGGCACAAGTCCCTATAAACTTGAGCTCTTTTTCATATATGAATAAATCAATGTACATGTATTACCATGGATACATAAATATAGACCCGCAATTTAGAGTGAGTGATCAAAGGTCAATTTTGTCTATACAGGTATAGACAAAATTGGCATTTGATCACTCACTTCAACTTGTGTATCTATACAATGAATCAGTTTCATAAAAAATATTTTTCCGACACGCCCATGGGGACTATGTGCTTTTTCGTCGTATCTTCGCGACCAACCTATCAAACGAAAAAGAGCTGACCGGGGAAAAAATGCGCATGCCTAAAATGTTATTGATCAGCGTAGCATCCTTGCGCACTCACTTTTGGAATTCATTCCAATATGGAAAACGCTTTGTTTATTCTTTTTAACAACATTAGTCAATGATACAAAATACAGAAAAGCCAACCTACCCGATATCATTTTCGTTTTTATATTTTACCCAATTGACCAAATCAAGGTTTCTTTTACACATATTCGATTTTTTAAAGTTTTCAGAAGGCTCATTCACGTGTCACCCTTATACATTCCACCAAGAATATTAATAATTTTTTAACCATCAATTTCCCCATTAACATAATAAAGCCAATAATACAATTGTTTTAGCTTCGAAATTTATTTAGTAATCATGAACAGTCGCTACTTCAATATTTTTGACCATATGGAATGATGACTGCTGGATGCTGGGCTCCTAGATAGTCGGATCTCTTTTCCTCGTACCTTCTCCTGTTTCTCAACACAACACAGCACACGAGTAGTGCCACAATCACGAGAACAGCGCCACCTACCGTGGCCCCTACAATCACCATCATCGTGACGTCCGAGGAGCTCTCTGAAATTAGGAACAAATAAAATGAAATAAATAAATAAAAATCATTTCAAAGCCGTGGACATAAGGGCATTGTCACAATTCTATTACAGCACATCTTGCTTGAGCGAAAACCTTTATTAAGCAACCATTTTTATTAAGCGACCGTTTTCAAAATACCTTGCTTTTAATCAAAATATCTTAAAAGTTAGATATCATTTGTCTAAAGATTTCAATAATAATTCCTATGTTGAAAGAACTCCTTAGAATCGTCTTAACCATTGGCATGCTGAACCCGGAATATTCCTGCTTTGGCAGGAGCTATAGACAAACATCAGCCTGCACATATGTGCAGCCTGATGCAAGTCTACACCACCTTTTTCTCACTTTAAAATCAGAAGATTTAGTTTTTCAAATAAAAATGGACCTACTGTTGGTACTTTCAGTGCGTTTTTCCTGTCGGCATTTGATTTTGATGAAAATTTTTAGCTAAGATTTATTCAGCATGACAATGGTTAATAAGGCGATTCTTTTGGGTTTTAACAATTGAGGATTATCGAGAAATTAGCAATTACTTACATATTAAAAGAAAATTACATTTCTAATCTATAAATACTACGTGAACTAAGCGACCATTTTCTTTAAAACGACCGCTTTTTGGTGGTCCAATTAGAGGTCGCTTAATACATGTTTTAATGTATTTCATTTCATGGTCCTTAACTTATTTACGCTTCTGCCTCATCCGCCTGAATGAAATTGCCGAAGGGATTAAATGTGAACATTTTCGGACAAAACCTCTTCGTGACGTCACATGGTTGCCTAATGATACCGGGTGTCGTCAGTAGGCCTATCTATTGCGCCGCCTCTTTTGCGTAGAGTGATTGAGCAGGGCTTGTCAAAACCTCAAAATAGTGAGTTATCATTCTTTGTTTCACTGGTTTATCTTTGAAATAATCAGACGATAACCTACTGGAAAATCTCGTAGATCTACTGAAAACCCTTATAGATGTACAAATATTCGATTTATCTATACTATCCAAGGATATATCGCAGATGTATCGAAACTTGTTATCCCTTGTATACATTTTAATTCCAAATAGAATATCCCATGGAAAAATGATTATTTGGTTATTGTTGGTGTATTTTTTTCTCAAGGAACATTTCGCATTTATTAGACATCAATAAACACGTAACATTTTTGCAACAGCTTAAAGTTAGAACCCGGACTTTTTTGGATTGCCAATGAGTGCAGGATGAAAACATTTGCAAAAAGTTTAAGAAATGCTACCTCACTTTGCACGTGTACTCACGTGCAAGGCGGGGTACCAATTCCAAAACATTTCGCCAACGTTTTGATCCTGAAAATACTAGAAGATCTGGTTGTTTCCCCTACCTGCCGTCGTTGTTGGCTCCTCGACCACGTTCAGAACAACACTTAAGACACCGGGTTCTTCATCGTCGGCTTGGCGACGACGTCTAGCTGCCGGCTCGGTCGTACCGGTGTTTTCCTTGCAAGGCTGGAAATGCAGGAAAATTGGAAATGCATTTAACAGGAGTGTGGGGCTGTCGGTTTTCTATCGATATATAAAAAGTTTGTGATTTTTTTTTTTGTGAGATGGGAAGCTTAAGCAAAAATGTTCATTTGTCTTACGGAATCCATACGGCGCCCGTAAAATCGTCATAAAACCAAAATCGTATGAAATGACCTGCGCCCGTAAAAGACTTATTTTTTATCTTATCACTATATTTTTGTTCTCTGATTCACTCAAGGATCATTCCAGTGAAATTTGGATAATATCCATCGGTTAGATTCTAAAAAAAGTCACATATAACCATATTTGGAAATAAGCCACGCCCATAAAAGCCTTGTTTTTTCATTGGATCAAAAAATCATTGAAGAACTTTGATTGAGGGTCCACCAAGGATCATTCCTGCGAACTTTGGTTAAAATGCATCAAGCTTCTGAGGAGATGATTTTTTAGGGAAAAAATACGATCGGACGCACGGACGTTCGCACACGGACATTACAATACAATAGCCCCAGTGGCCTCCCGCCGGCAGAGCTAAAGAGAGAAGGGGTCCAGAATAGGTTAACAATAACTTGCATTTCTAAAATGATTTTTAAAGAAAGGTAAAATGATCATTCTAGATTCAGAAAATCAGCCAACCTTGGAACGTTTCTACCTAATTCAGCCTGCCCAGTCCAAGCAGGCCAATTGGGTCGACACTTAACGCACTTTCCAGATAGACCCTTGTCGCCATGCGGGTTATTATTAACTTCATTTACAGGGGTCGACACTAACTTCTTAGATTAAGAAGTCAATTGGACTCCTAACACATGAAAACAAGGAGTCCAAGTTCGAGTAAGGAGACCGTATTTTTATAATGGGAGAACATTGTGGAAAAGAAGAAATTGCTTGTTATAAGCAATTTCTTCTTTTCCACAGTGTTCTTCCAAGGAAGATTAGTTTCTCAAAACACTACAGGATGCAAGCAAATATTTTTTCAACGACTTTTGAAGTGAAAAGTTCTAAAGTTCTGGCAAGTGTTAGAAACGACACTGCTTTGTGCATCTGTTTTTCAAAATATTCTCATATGACCCTAGGAGTCCATCTGACACCTTACTTGAAAATGGAAGGAGTACCAACTGGTTAACAAGGTCACTCGCACTCCTGGACTCCCCTTAATTTCGAACCCTGGATGTATTGTGAGAGTCCATTATTTTGAGCTTGACGGGTCAAAATTCATACTTACATCCTGACAGAGAGTGATGTTGGGTTCGAGACAAGTTCTGAAATACACCTGGAATATCAGCTGAGAAGATTCGTCGAACTTCCAAATAATGAAATCGCAAGTCACGTGAACATTGTCTGTCCCGGAAAACGTCCCCTTAAACCCACAATTAGGACGAAATGGCGGCTGGTTGTTGCCGGTATTAGCACACCTGTAAAAGATTATGAAATTGAAGGGGGAAATGGGGAAATTAGAGACAGCTAAACGTCTTTAGCGTACAGCCGATCATTTCACTGAAGAGCGGAATATGGTTGAACGAAAGGGCCACAGTGGACCTAAATCGATCATCTTATTTAACTGTCTCTATGATCGCATCAAAACACTCGGTAAAAATTTTTTTGAAATGCGACAACCGGTTGCTTTGTTCTTATTCCAATATCTTTTTTCAAAAGGCTATTCGTTTTCTGGAATTCCCAGATAGTCCCTTTTAGCGTAATTGGTCACAAAAAAGTAAATCTAAACAATTGTTTTCCGTCTTATAATAATTTGTTAGCTCGGCTTTTTCCTGAAGATATAGTTCTGCAACATTTCTCTTTTTCCTGTCGGATCATATAAAGAAATCGAAAAGAAAGTGACAATACTTTACCCATTGCTATCTACAAGAGTGTATGTGTTTGGCAAGGCATTCCCTCTGACCGTAGCATCGTAGATGTAAATACTGTGTACATCAATATACTCTGAAAATATGTTTAATAGCATAAATAGCATAAATCATTATTCAATCAAATAACAAACGTTGAAAAGGCTTGAAATATTTAGTATAAAAGCTGGTGGGATAAAATGAAACAAAACTGGTTATACAAAATTTATAGCATAACTACGATAAGGTTTCACATCAACACAACCTACTTAAAATGTAAACGAATCAATATAGTAGAAAATGCACCTTTTAATAAAGTTTAAGTTAATTATAGTAAGTAAGGTAACCGACTCCGTGGGCTAGTGGGTAAGGGCGTTGTCATTCAGACCTGCATCGAAGTTCATTTTTTTAGACTTTTATTTACTGTTACATTTTTGCCTTGACCTTAATCTACCCCTATGCTTCTTTCTATAACATCTAATGTTATAATCATATGTTGAACATAATTTTGCTCTTTACTTATTCATCTTTGCAAACAAACACAATGTATTTCGTCATTTTCTTTCTTCTCGGCCCAAATCGGGAATCCTCGGTGGTTCTACGGAAAAGAAGTCGAGAATTATACGAGCGTAGCCATGAAAGCGCGTCGTTTCACACATGGGATTATATGAAGTAACAAACATCGACGATCAAGCTAAGGATGACATTGCATAAACTAGAGGCGCTTGAGCGCCTGATTTGCTCCACAGGCCTGAATACCCTGATAATGATTATTAGAGGATGATTAAAAAAAATAAGGATCATTCCAGTGAAATTTGTTTGAAATCGAAAAATAAAAAATTCAATACTAGCAGAATGCTACTGCATAATATACTGGTATTTTGTCCACAAAATTTTGATTGTAAATCTTTCCGCTTTTCATTAAACACCACTATAATGGTGTTACTTCACAATAATTGTTAGTCACCAAAACAAAAATTATATCTAATGATAATAAGAAGTAAAATATTAAATCCAATATTTTTATTCTGCCCAATGCCTTAGAGTGCAGTCAACTCAGCTTTTTCTTCCCGCTCTGAACCTCAGTAGGCTACTTTACACCACTTGACCTCTTTGTGCAAAGTCACCCTTCATTCAACTAAACTGACCAGTTCTAAGGGGGTATCTCAGGCTCCCCATTTCACCTAATGTTTCTACACATTTGGATTCTAACAAAGCTTATGTTCCATCTAACCTACAATCTTTACACCCATTAGATTTAATGAGTCTAAAAAAATTCATCATTTAGTTAATACCAAAAGGGTGGTCAAATATTCACTTTATATGTTGAAATGTCCTCTGCCAATATAGAGCATGCTGTTCATCTAATCAAATATTTTTTTTGCAGCCTGATACAACTTCACAGAAATAAAATTCCTATGATATTTCATGGCAATCCATCTGTTTGAACTTTGAAAAAAGTTTGTCTTACCCAATATTGGGTATTACACCATATAAAATATCAAAAGAAATGACCTCTGACAATAAAATACGTATTTTGCATCTCATCACAATTTTTTTTTTTTTGCAGACTGATTAAGTATCACTAAAGAATCATTCCAGTGAAATTCGGTCGATATCCATCTGTTAGATTCTGAGAAAATGATTTTCAAAGTTTTCACTTTATAACATATAGAGAAATGACCTCCGCCCATAAAATACCTATTTTTCATCTGATCACAATAACTTTTGGTAGACTGATAAAGGGTCACTCAAGGATCATTCCAGTGAAATTTGGTTGATATCCATCAATTACATTCTGAGAAATTAATTTTCAAAGTTTCTACTTTAAAACATATAGAGAAATGACCTCCGCCCATAAAATACATATTTTCCATCCGATCACAATAATTTTTGGTAGACTGATAAAGGGTCACTCAAGGATCATTCATGTAAAATTTAATTGGTATCCATCAATTAGCATCAGAGAAAACTCACATATTACCATATATGGAAATTAGCCACGCCCACTTCAGCCATGATTTTCAACCGATTAGAATTTTTTGAAGGAATCTGATAGAGGGTCACCCAAGGAACATTCCTGTGAAATTTGATTGAAATCCATCCAGTAGTTTCTGAGGAGAAGATTTTTAAAGTAAAAGTTTACGGACGGACAGACGGACGACGCACAGACGACAGACACCACGCCATGACAATAGCCTGCTGGCCTTTCGGCAAGTGGAGCTAAAAATCATTGAAAGAATATCTATGCTTCACTGCGTTTTTTTTTTTTTTTTTTTTTTTTCAACAAATAATGATATGCCCAAAAGATCGCCAACGGAAGATCGAAAAGAATTTAACAAAATGTCATTTTCTTCAAGCGTATTAAATAACCGAAGTACCACAAGACTCCGAATTACCTAAAGAATGAACCGAAATTACTGCACTAATATCCGAATAGACTGGTTAACCTGTTCCAATCTACGCTACCCTTCGATACTGCTTGAGGCAGGCTCGCCAGTCAAATATCCGGAGTACTTTCTAGTGTACAGAAAAGTCCGAGCAATGTTCCGAACGTCTTAGCTCTTGCGAATGTCGCATACTGATACAATGAAAGTTTTGTATTCTAAGATTTTGTCACAATTTTGGACTACGCTTTCTAAATTCGGGGAAAATATAAAGATATTATAAAGCAAAATGTTTATTCTATGGACGGTACACAAATTTTACAACATAGTAGGCACTTAAAGAAATATTGCGCTAAAACCTCGGTAAAACCAAAAATTCCGTGTTACTTACGTGTATAAGGGGATGGCCGTGAGAATACGGCCCGGAGTCGAACCAGAGATCCTGCATTGACAGTCCCACCTGTGATGTCCGTGTATGTATTACCGTCTTTTCTCTGTATCGTCAGCGCCACGGGCAACGCGGCTGGTGTTACATCAACATTCAGACCCGGGGTCCTGAAAACATGCAGAATAAACACATGGATTGTTTCATATTCCGATTTTTTTTTTGTTTTACAAATTTGTATATATATGTAACCCGTAACGCGAAAAGGGAGCACCTGGATAGTGCGTAAAGTTTCGATCCTAGCAAGACTACATGGACTGACTAAGGTTGAAACGTTTGGCACTTGGTCCACTTTCTGAATCTACAATGGCCATTCTACCTTTGGGGCGGGGGGGGGGGGTGTTGTGAAATACGATCGTCGGTTGACCTCCACTGAAACTGATCTCTTTTACAATTATCCATTTTATCGAGTTCACAAATGGTCCTTTTTGCGTGACAGGCCACATGAAGTAACGATATATAACAAAAATCGGTTTATGAATCAATTGATTGTGATAATAACGTCATTTTGGAAACTGTCATGTCGTAGGTATTATGCTCACGCGATAAGCGCGATATTGTATATAAACACTGGATCAATCCATGTTATTGAAAACAGTGTTCATGTCGATTGGCTGTGTTTATTATACTAAAAAAAACATGCAGTAGTTTATCGGAGTGGCGTAGTCGAGTGGATAAGGACGGCAGAATTTTGACCAAGCGGACCGAGTTCAATTCTGCATTGCGACATAAAAATTAACTTTTTCAATTTATACATTTAATGGCATTATTTTTCTTTTTTTCTTTTTAAAAATTGTTAAATGTTGTGCTACTTTTGAAAATTCTTCAAAGGCTTTTTGTATTCTTTGGATTGAATAGATATATACTATATTTACTTCACCGTGGGGATGGATATAAAGGCCACTTTAGATAGAGCTTGAAACTGCAATTTGACTATTCGAAGATTCCAAATTAAAAAGATTTCACGCTGATAAACCGAATGCAATAGCCAAAACAATTGTAGACCAAAGGCGATTGTTTCATGATTCGATATTTCATCGCATAGAATCGATAAAGGTTTCTCCGAACGGTATAATCCTGTATGTTTAATCCTATGATACATATCTAAAATATAAAGATTACATAGAAAAGAAATTTATCTGCGTGTATTTGATGATGTAAAAAGTTTATTTTTTTCGAATAAAACCAACAATAACAAAATGTGTCGATGACAGGATACGAACCGGGGCGTTTTGGTAACAATCAGTCGATAGTCTAGCATGCGTATCCACTGAGCCATCGCAGTCATTTACATACGTCACGGTGTTTTAATTATATTATATCAGGTTCTGTACAGGAAGTTAACATATTCGATAAGTAACCTGCACTACCTATAGAAAATATCGATACAACCGTCTAAATGTTAACCTTATCGCGTGCAATTTATACATGAACGACCAAAAATAACATCGAAAACACTACTACAGTGTCGAAGTTAAAATAGGTATAAAATCATTTGACAAATTTGTCATCGCACAGTCGCGAATTTTATTGTTTTTCAGCCGGGCCACAATAAGAACCCAGCCCTGTGTTC
The DNA here is from genome assembly GCA_948146395.1 of Fragum whitleyi. NCBI lineage: Eukaryota > Metazoa > Mollusca > Bivalvia > Cardiida > Cardiidae > Fragum > Fragum whitleyi. The sequence continues at coordinate 28,731,684 of OX411548.1, read as the reverse complement.
CAGCTGAGAAAAGGTTGAAAACTGTTTCCAAATTATGCCCGCTTTACACGTGCATTTGTGTGCAAATCTGGCATAATTTGATATGGTCTTAGAATTTAAAAGTAAAAGTAGACCCTGTCCATCCATTCATTATGGAGACTCAAAATAAGCCCTGCCCTGCCACGCCCATGCTTATGAGCCAATCAAAGTTTCGTGAATAATTTTTGAATAGGGTCACCAAAGGAACATTCTGGTAAAATTTCGTTGAAATCGGCCCAGTAGTTAAGGAGGAGATGTCAAACAAAGATTTTGGGCTAAAAATGAGCGCCGACCTGCTACGCCCATATGAATGGGCCATTTCAAATTTTGCGAACTATTTTGCAAAGGGTCACCCAATCAACATTCTGGTAAAGTTTCGTTGAAATCGGCCCAGTGGTTCAGGAGGAGATGGCGTTTAAAGATTTCAAAGTGAAAAAATGCCACACCCTGCCACACCCATACTTATGGGCCTATCAAAATTTCGCGAACAATTTTTGCAAAGGGTCACCCAATCAACATTCTGGTAAAGTTTCGTTGAAATCGGCCAAATGGTCAAGGAGGAGAAGTCGTTCAAAGATTTCAAAGTGAAATAATGCCTCGCCCTGCCACACCCATACTTTTGGGCCAATCAAAATTTCGCGAACAATTTCTGAAAAGGGTTACCGAAGGAATATTCTTGTAAAGTTCATTGAAATCGGCCCAATGGTTTAGGAGAAGAAGCTTTTAATATTGTTGACGACAGACGATCCTCGACGGACGACGCATGACGGAAGACGCACGACGGAAGACGGATTCAGGGTGATCGTAAGAGCTCCCATTGAGCACGTTGTGTTCAGGTGAGCTTAAAAGAAACTCAGGTGTTAATGCCATATTGCATTCGCATTATTGTTATGGGAGGCTACTCTCACCACTGTCCTGCATAGCTTCGTAGGTTTAAATACAATGTCTTATACCTGCGTCAAGAAAGATCTTCTTTGACTCAGTGGTAAGCGCATTGGACTTGTAAACAAATTATTTGAATATTGTTGTCCACGTGGGTTCGACACCGGCTCACGTCGGATATTTTTCAGCTATGCTTCGGTTGAAGCCAGTTCGTACGTAGCATGGGGGCTTGCCTGAGATTGGCCACTGAGCCATTTATGTCGGCATTGTACCGACTTGGTTAGTTCAGAAAGCACATTACTGCCTAGATTGGTTTATCGTAGAGAGAGAGAGAGAGAGAGAGAGAGAGAGAGAGAGAGAGAGAGAGAGAGAGTATATGTATCTTAACATGCTACCTTCTATAAATAAAGTTATTTTATTATATCGTCATCAATATATGATGACTCTTAAGGGGGAGTGTGTTATGGGAGACCACTCTCACCACTGTCCTGCATAGCTTCGTAGGTTTAAATACAATGTCTGACACCTGCGTCAGGGAAGATCTTATTTTGCTCAGTGGTAATCGCATTGGACTGGTAAACCAAAAATTTGATCATACTTGTCCGCGTGGGTTCGAGGCCGACTCACGATGGATATTTTTCAGCTATGTTTCGGTTGAGGACCGATCGTTTATGACAATTATGAACCGTAAAGATAGACTAAACAAAAAAAAGCGGATATTCGTTTAAAGTTTGAATCCACCGGAAACGCCCACCTTAAGGAGGCCTTCTTTCAGTGCTTTGATTTATCCAGCAGTCTTTTGGAGAAAATTAATATTTGAAAGATGATTACTTACAAGACAGTTACAGATGAAGTGAGTCGATCGGAAGTCAGGCTATTCACAGTACATACAACACGATACGCCCTGTCTCGTCCTTGTATAAATGTGGGCATGGAGGGGTTGGCGGGAGGTCCAACAAGATGGAACAATAACCATTCATACGTCTGGAAACGGAAAAAACGTCTTAGCTTTTATTTAAACTATTAATTTTCCCAGTTACAATTACCCATATTTTTTATACGCTCTTGGAAAGACGCTTGTGCCACTTAGTCGCTTTATATGCTTAAATTCAAACATACTGCTTACAACTGCCAATTAGGGTTGAAGATTGTGTTTTTAAAATCTCCTGAATTTGCCGAAATTTCGCTTATTAATTATTGATCATAATTCCAATATAAAACCAACTGTTTGTTTACAACAGCTTTTGATGTATAACGTTCAAAAGTTGCCTAGTTAGGCTTGTTTTTGCATATGACGTTGTGCACCAACATTTCGCTTTACATAACGGAAATGCAATATTTTCCTTCGTAGTTTTGCATACAATTTAAAATTGGTTTAATCTAGTCAGAACAAACACATTCTGATACCAGGTTTATGTGTGTAATGGTATTATAAAGATAATGACATCAAATAACACGGGGATTTTTGACAGAAACAAGAATAAGAGTGTGATATGGGTGAGAGAATGCTGATACATTTAATGCTATTTAGAAAGTGGTAATGGCTTAACATCGTTAACCCGAATCAAAAGATTTGAAAAAGATATTTGACCAAATGTATACAATGCACTGGTCTGCCTATTCATTTAGTGATGACCGATAACAGTGCTTACGGCACATTTAACTGATTTAAAAAAACAAGAGGACCATGATGGTCCTAGATCGCTCACCTGAGTCTCTTTGATCAATAGGACATAACATTAATTAAATAAGCAGACGCAACAAAGAGATAATTTTTACATAAGATCAATATCATGGAATATTTTCAGCCAAGAGCAAGAAGGATATGCCTTTCCGCTCTTTGATTCTATATAAAAATGGATGCACCCGAGTGGAGCCCAAATGTGACCCCAGGGTCCTGATAAGTACAAACTCGGTAGAGGTCCACTAGATGATGCTATATACTTACTATGAAAGCTGTCTGCCTTCTGGTGTCAGAGAAGAAGATTTCTGAAAATCATCTTATTTTCAACCTTTTTGATAAGGGAAAAGGGAAAGTGAAGAGTGGATTTCATTTATTTGAACAACTTTGCAGAGCTCAACAGAGCTTTTTTCATGACCCAGAAGAGCTAAAAGGGATGTGCTCGGACAAAGCCACAATTTGACCCCAGGGTCTTGATATGAACATACTTAGTAGAGGTCCACTAGATGATGCTACATACCAAATATAAAAGCTGTCTGCCTTCTGGTTTTAGAGAAGATTTTTGAAGAATTTTGCTCTTTGATTCTAGGTAAAAAGGGTTGCACCCGGGTGGAGCCCCAAAATGACCCCAGGGTCTTGATATAAACACACTTGGTAGAGGTCCACTAGACGATGCTACATACCAAATATGAAAGCTGACTGCCTTTTGGTGTCAGAGAAAAAGATTTTTGAAGATTATATTATTTTTTCTCTCTTTTTGATAAGGGTAAAGGGAATGTTTAGGGTGGATTTCATTTATTTGAACAACTTTGGTAGAGCTTGACCCAAGGAACATCCCTGTCAAGTTTCATCAAGATTGGCCAACTGGTTTGGGAGGGAAGATGTTTAGAGAAATTGTGGACGACGCACGACGGACGACTGACCACGGACGCCGGACATTGTACGATCACAATAGCTCACCTAGAGCACTGCGTGCTCAGGTGAGCTAAAAAGGGGGCATAGTGCAAAACTACCTACCGTCTGACCGTTTACTGTTTTTGTAATCTACAAACAGAAAATTAGAGAGCAAATCAAATTATGAAATACGTACAATGAGAAAAAAATATCTTGAATAAGGTGTCAAAAAAATACAAAGTACTAAATTTTAAACTAGTCGTCATTCAAGGTAATGCAACCGATTATAAAAAAAAAAACAAAAGTAACATTTTCAGGGATGATGGAGGTACTAAGTAAACATTTGTTGAATAGCTTGAAATAAATAATTGGTGAGTTTATCATTTCAATAATGTTAAAGGTTTTGAATTGAAAGTACAAAGTGACGATAATTTACTCACATTTAAAGATTTAAGGAGAAAAATCACTAGATAATAAATACTTTGTCACTTTAAAATAAGCGTGACATTGCCAACAAATTCCTATGTAGACTTCGCCGATGCAATACTAAAATCCGCCCGAGTTCAGACTGCTCCTAGTCGATAGTCGGTGCTTCGATGTTTCCTCACACAGTCTAGGTTATTGAGTCTATTTTTGCTAAATGCGTGGTTTTCTGTCACGCGTGATTTACACGTACTTCGCGCACATCTGTGATCTTTTGAAATGCTTTGGAAAATACTACAGTTTCGGTCTATTCGTCTTTATCAGAATTCCAGATAACATTTAGTTTCGCGAATCTAAAATCGCTATTTCGATGGCTCAGTGCGAAACAGTTGTTACTGCCTAAAACCATATAGTCAGTGTACAACTGTTTCGCAAATCTAAAATCGCTATTTCGATGGCTCTATGCGAAACAGTTGTTACTGCCTATAAACATGTAGGCAGTTACAACTGCTTCGCTCTGAGCCATTGATTTCTCAGTTGAACCTAATGTTCTTCGTACCCACTTTTCATCAACACGATTCCAATGAGAGCCCACAACATAGGAATAATGGGGAAAAAATCGAACCCCATTTTACTCCCCTCTAGATTTTGTACTATTATAATCAACTAGGATCTTACCCTTCCACAGACATTGGCGTCGTTTGTAGATGCTGTTGACAGATCCACTATAGAAACTACTTTATAGACCTTATTGGTCGAGTTATACGTGTTTGTACAGGGTATTTCATCTACACTGCAAAAATATAATATATCACATGGAATATTGATTAATTGGTTGAATGGAGTTTAACGCCGCTGTCAACATTTTTTCAGTTATATCGCGGCGGCTGGAGCCCCTAACAATGGATTCCTGACATTTCTCTCACCAGTACAACCATTACATCCTTCCTAGCCTCCAGCTGCTATCTCAAATAGGTTTACGATTTTCAACCCATTGGTGTGAGACAAATAGTCAGGAAGAATGGTTGACGCCGTCGGGGTTCGAACTCGGGACCTCTAGATTAACAGTCTGACGCGCTACCATCTGCGCTATGATGGCGGCTATCACATAGAAAAAAAGGGAAAATATCCAGTCTGTTAAAAAGCTTCACAAGCTTGTGTTGTTTTGTTGCTTTTTCTAATCTTATCATCTCAGACTTTTGGACCTTAATTTCCCTTATTTCCGGCATGCTTCTTTCTTTTCGTAAAGCAAGCGTTGCAAAAGAAATTCTAAAAAAACCTGGGACATATCTGACGCAATGAATTCCACACCAGCCAATATAATCGTAGAATAATTTTATCGATTTGAATTAAATGTTGATCGATTTGAACGATTTCGAAATGTTTTCTAATGATTTTAGAGTGTTTTGATCGATTTGAGTGTTTTGAATGAATGGATCACTGTCTGATTTTGAATGGTTATGACCGGAGTGAGTGTTAATTTGGCGATGAATTTATCTGTAAAATGTTAAATTTGTGAATTGTTTAAGAATAAAATTTAAATAAACCCCAATTAAAAAAAAGTAATAGCTTTCTATCGAAGCAGATTTCTAGTTTTAAAAAACAGTGAATCGTGGTAACTTGACGCAATTTATTCACACGAAAATTTTTTAAGTTGGTCTTATAATTAATAATACAACTGAAAAATAATACTTTTTTTCTAATTCTGCCGTTTCTTGCATTTTATGCCCATTATAAAAAGAATATGTTTTAATCAATTATTCGTACACGATTTACTTTGACTCTTCGAATGTGGTAGATGGGATTTCAACCTGATTATTGTCTCTAATCCAAGAGTGACCCACATACTTACTATACAGCCAAAATCATATATATGCAAGAGCATTGAAAATCAGGGCACACAACTTTCTCCTAATACCCTGGATCAGATGTAGGATATGAACATTAATATTCCAACATCTGTAACAACTGAGCAAGATTTTGAAAAGGAGGTAACAGTTCGTATAGTTGGCGACCAAGAATGCCCGATCCATAGTCAATGGGGTTCATATTCTTCCTTTACAGTTATTTTTCGTACTTTCGTTTTTACATACATTTAGATCTTGCAATACTTTTTTCTCTGCGTATATTAGCATTAAAATAGGGGTTAAACTTACTTTCCGTTGGTTTCATAGATCGAGTTGTTAATACCCCAGAGTGCGCCAGTCGGGTCGGAGTTTAAGGCAAGATTAAACGTCATCTCTAGCTGGTTAGTTGCTTCTCTTTTAATACACGTTAGAGAAGCTAAAAGAAATGAAAAATTGATAGTTATCATAGGCGTATCTAGGACTTTGAAATTTATACGCACTCAAAAGGCGACAACTTGGCAAAAAATATTTTGATTAAGGTGATATGTTGACTGTGACACAAGGTTCATGCCCTCTGTGCGCTCCCTTTGTACGATTTGAGCGCTGGTGAATAATCAAAACATCGTAACTACAGCTTGAATAAGCTGTAGTTTCGATGTTATGGTCATTCATTAACGATAATTTCCAACAGAGGAATATTCCTTGTACGCATTTGCGTAAATTGCGTAACGGGAGATACGCCCTTGGTTATGATTATAATAATGTTATTATAATAAACATAAAATCTTTATTAAAGAAGGTAGCTTAGAGCTATAGATGAAGGGTATATTTTGGATTTTAAATCAAAATATTTCAATAATTACGGCACAAACCCTATATTGCTGTACTCATTGGAATCGTCTCAAGGAGATGATTCAAATGTGTACCCACAACATAGGATAACAAGAAATAATGAGAATATAATCGTAATGTAAGTCACTGAATTATGATAACACTAGGAAGAAATTGAACTAAGATTGATAAGGTAATGGTATGATGGTTGTTATTTTAGTCCTGTCATATCATATTTTCTCATCGATTGGGAAAAGTTTGGAGATTTTTTTTTCAATTCTGATTCCTGAGAAATAAAATTGAATTCGTGACGCATGAATCAGCAACCATAGGAATCAATTTAGGTTGAGGGAAATGACTTGTTAAACGAATTAATGGAAAGAAAGAAAAAAAATAATAATGAAAATTTAAATGAATAATTGGAGAGAAAGAGAGCGAGAGAGAGATCGATTTACACTTTATTGAGTGAACCACAAAACTATATTTTCATAAACGGTGAAGTAATAAGTGAAAATATAGCTTTCGTTGTTCGTGAAAGAGAGACCCTAAAGACAGACAGAGGCAAAGAAAGACAGCGATGAAGGGAGAAAAAGAACAAATGAGAGAGATACACAGAGAAAAAGAAAGAAAAAGACACATTCAGTCGAACATGCGTACAGACAGTCACATTGAGAGACACGGAGAGAGACACACACCGATACTGTGTAAAAGAGAGAAAGAGAAAGAAAGGAGAGACAGAGAGAGACAAATAGAGACAGAGAGAGACAGGGAAAAGAGAAAGAGAAAGACATTGAGACAGTCATATTGAGACAGAGACAGAAATAGAGACAGAGACAAAGAAAGATACAAAGAAACATTCAGAGAGAAAGAAAGAAAGAAAGAAAGAAAGAAAGAAAGAAAGAAAGAAAGAAAGAAAGAAAGAAAGAAAGAAAGAAAGAAAGAAAGAAAGAAAGAAAGAAAAAAAGAAAGAAAGACAGAAAGAAAGCGAGAGAGAAAAGAAAGAAAAAAAGAACAAGAGGACCCTGAGGGCCCTAAATCGCTCACCTGATATTTCAAGTAAATTATCATTAATACTCCATTTCCTATGATATGGCATGAACCTTCCCATTTTCAACAGAGTTCATACTTGTGACCTGGCAAACATTTTGATCAAGTTTCATGAAGATTGGACTATATTTGTGGCGTTTGGAGCTCTTACGAGAAAATTGTCATTAAAGCCCCTTTTCCCGTGATATGGCACGTATACTTCCCATTTTCAAATGAGTTCATCCTCATGACCTAACAAACATTCTGACAAAGTTTCATGATGATTGGACCATATTTGTGGCTTCTAGAGAGACAAAAAAATTGTCATTAAGACACCTTTTCCTGTGATATAGCACCGATCCTTCCCATTTTCAATAGACTTCATCCTCATGACCTAACAAATATTCTGACCAAGTTTCATGAAAATTGGACCATATTTGTGGCTTCTAGAGTGAAAACAAGAAATTTGTCATTAAGGCCCCTTTTCCCGTGATATGGTACAGATCCTTTCCATTTAAGCAATTTTCATAAGGGACCACCCAAGGAATATTTCTGCCAAGTTTGGTTGATTTTGACTCATAAGTTAAGGAGGAGATAATGTCGTTTAAAGATATTGTTCACACAATTGTCATTAAGGCGCCTTTTTCCGTGATATGGCATGGATCCTTCCCATTTTCAATAGACTTCATCCACATGACCTAACAAATATTCTGACCAAGTTTTCATGAAGATTTGACCATATTTGTGGCTTCTAGAGTGTAAACAAGAAATTTGTCATTAAGGCCCCTTTTCCCGTGATATGGCACGGCTCCTTTCCATTTGAGCAATTTTCATAAGAGACCACCCAAGGAATATTTCTGCCAAGTTTGGTTGATTTTGACCCATAAGTTTAGGAGGTGATGTCGTTTAAAGATATTATTGACAAAATTGTCATTAAGGCCCCATTTTCCGTGATATAGCACGGATCCTTCCCATTTTCAATAGACTTCATCCACATGACCTAACAAATATTCTGACCAAGTTTCATGAAGATTGAACCATATTTGTGGCTTCTAGAGTGAAAACAAGAAATTTGTCATTAAGGCCCCTTTTCCCGTGATATGGCACGGATCCTTTCCATTTGAGCAATTTTCATAAGGGACCACCAAAGGAATATTTCTGCCAAGTTTGGTTGACTTTGACCCATAAGTTTAGGAGGAGATGTCGTTTAAAGAAAAAGTTGACGCCGTGACGGACAGACGGACAGATGGACAGACGGACGCCGGACAACGATCGATCACAATAGCTCCCTTGAGCACTTCGTGCTCAGGTGAGCTAAAAAAAAAGAGAGAGAGAGAGAGAGAGGGCACATTACCGTCTTTAGTAGTGGCTAGCTGTCCGTTGCATTGGCTTATCAAGATAACAACCTAGAAGAATACAAGAGTTATTTAATTTATCGTTAGTATGAAATGTATTGGTCATGGTGAAAAATAGAAATATTAGTTGTAAAAGGGACACTATCTCTCAAAGTAGTTTCTTAAAAAATGTAGCTGTATAACTGGTGTTAAAAATATCAGGAATCCATGGTTATGTATCCAAATCGCTGCAGTTTGACAGAAATGATGTTAAACGTAGAGTTGAAACCCATTCGAAAATTCAACAAACATGTCACATATTCACCAACACGGACGCAGACAGATTACACCGATGGTAAAGTAATTTTTGTGACAAAACAACAAACTGAATATAATCATAAAATATCTTGATGGCACAGCGGAACTTACATCTTTGAGCTGAGCGTGCTAAAGTTCCTTGGTGTTATGAATTAACCTTATTATGTATTCAGCACAGCGATCAGTGTTAATTCAATAAATTCAGACTAAAATAGAATAAATGCCAGAACTTTACCTTATCGCATATTTATATATGAAAAAAACTCAAATAAACGCCCCAAAATGCTTCAACGATCCGTTCGCAACCAAAAATAGTGCAATAAATTTTTTTTTTAACATTATAGATTTTCTTTGACTTTTTTGTGATACATATGATTTTTCGAACTCACCAAACACACGAAAGACCACTGCATTCTGGTTTCTAGTGCCATCGCGTATAAGGTTGAAAATGTTGTTATCTGAAAAACAGGAGGTACCATCAAAAACCCAAATCTATGATTTAGCGTGAAGCAGTTGTGACTGCCTATATGTTTATAGGCAGTCATTACTGCTTCGTGATGAGCAATTTAAATGTGAACCGTAATGCGGAACAAAAAAGATTGATTCCAGTATAGACCAAATGAAGGAAGCATTGAAAATATTAACACAAAAAAGGTGGATTGATCATTCTTGATTCAGAAAATCGGTCGAGTGTGATATTTTTGGCCCTAGTGAGTCTGTGCAGTCCACACAAGCTGACTAGTGTCGATATATTAACTCTTGACATCCTGAATAAAAAAAACCTAGGCAAAATTATAAATAAATCAAAGTGCTGAAAGCTCTTTATTTCCTACCTCTGAGTCAGCATTTGATTTTGAAAATATAATTTCTGAAACTTTTCTCGTTAAAAAAAGGAATAACAGGTGGTATAGACAAAGATCGGACTGCACATATCATATGTGCCGGCTGATTTTTGTCTATAGCTCCTGCCAAAGCAGGAATATTCCGGGTTCAGCATGACAAGGGTTAACCTTCTTCCACATGGTCCATTTTTGTCTGACGTCTCACAACCAATCGGACTCACTGACAACCGAATCAGCCCTGTGTTCAGGATGTAAAAGCGTTTCGCGAGCGCTTTGAGATGATGCCCCGCTTTGCGCGTGCATATACGTGCAAAGCGAGGCATCATTTCGAAAGCGCTTCGCTAATGCTTTCACCCTGAACGCAGGACTGGCTTTTTTGAATAACGGAAATATTAAGTTGTCCTTGTCATGCTGAATCCGTAATATTTCTGTGTTGGCACGAGGTATAGGCACAGATCAGTCTGTACATATGTGCTGTCTGATCCTAGTCTACATCACCTACTTGTCACTTTCAAAAAAGAATTTTCAATATATATAGTTTTTCCAAGGAAAATTGACCAATAGTTTGTACTTCCTAAGCTTTCAGCCCTTTTGATTTTGATGCTATTTTTAATGCAATTGGCAAGAGTTTTTATTTTGTCTGATACACTTCACTAACCTTATGCAGTAATTCAAGAATACTATTTTAAAGGAATAAGAGCAAAAGAGCCCGGATCAAATAGTCACCATTTTACTTAAAAGGGCTACCCTTTTGAGCAAGCCTACACTTTAATGGCATCACAACTCAACTAAATGTATTGCAAAGGTTAATCAAGCTCACGGTCGTTTACGCGGTACAGTGAAATAATATCAAAGCGCTGAAAGCACTGGAGGGGGACGTTTCTGGTGACATCATGGTGAAAATTAAACGCGACGAAAAAGAAAATTGCATTATTTACAAATTACTCACGGGGAGCAACAAAGAGATGTGGACAAAGTGCCCTTTTTAAATATGTACAGAAATAAATACTACTCAACTACTTCCAACCGGGTGTAGATTGCTAGCTTGTATGCCTGTCAGCATTTGGGGGAAAAATGAATGAAAGACATAGAGATAGGCAAACAATATATGGGGTTAATAGGCATAGCGCCCTTGCTTGGTTGAACGATTGATAAAATATCCGCTATCCGGGGGACCGCTATAGGCTGGTCTAATGCTATGGAAAATACATCAAATTTTTAGACCTAAACCTAGTCAATGTATGCATGTCCAAAAATGACTCTCTATTGTTTGAAGTTGTTCGGACGTAACTCCGTACATCACGCACGTTCTCTTACGTCATTTGGTCTCCGGGCCCGGTAAAGCGTAAAACCTCCCGAGAAAAGCACTGAATAATTCCCCTTGGGGCGTACCATCTCGGAAGGTATTACTCTTTATTATCAACGGCAGGAGACTTCTTTGCTTGTGCGATCGTTTGCAATTACCCATGCAATAAAAAAAACAAAAAAAAAAACGAAATGTAAATAACAAAAAGGTGCGAAACGTAGACCCCGCGTCGTGCGAATCAATATCCCTCACAGCCCCGGCAACGGCTTCACAAGGGAACCAAATGAGTCCCTAACAAAGTACCGGCGCGAGCTAACTGAGGGTCTACAAAATGTATTAAGATCGGCGGAAGTATTCCTTAACTAAGCAGGAGTTGAGCTGGCTTTATATACGATAAGACGACTGGCTGTGGTAGACAACGTAGAGATACATTAGTTAACAAAAAAAGACATAATTATTGTCTACCCTAAATATAAGCGGAGAGCCAATCAACTTAGACCCGATGACCTTAATTTTAGCTTTCCTTCAGTTATTTCTAAGAAAACACCGCGGACTGAGTCAATTATCGATTTTTTATGATCGTAATTAAAATGCCCTAACTCCCTGTATAGTTTTATCTGAGTTAAGACATTCTAACCACAACTCGATAAAACGCTTAATTTCTGAAAAGTCTACAGGATTGATCATGGAAGAGAGGTTCGTCTAGAAAACAATGCACTTGTGCATCTGTTGAGAGTTTCTCCCCGAAAAAACTTTGAAAGAGCCAATGTCCCTCTTCCACGTAAACACAGGTCATACGGTAACACGAATTAGGCGGAGTAGGCTATCAAAAATATGTAGAATATATGTACATTGTCGATAGCAGACGACGTAGTTCAATTAAATCTAGAAAGATATTAAAACCTCCAATTTGTTGTTGGAAGACCCCTCAACTGAGAGCAAACGTCTTTAATTTCAGGCTCCTATCGTAGTAAAAGTATTAAAACCACGGAGAGCGTCAAAAATTGACTTTTATGTGTTCGTGATCAGAGTGTCGTAACTTGCTATAGTCATACAACGATTTACGACCCTCTCGTCACAAACCTCAAAAAAGCAAAATTCCTGGAAATGTTCGGGGTCGTCATCGAGGTGATCTAGACCCAAGAAGTTCTGCATTGGTGCTCTCGTAGAGCGATCTTCCTAAAATCCGAGTATAATATTATGTATGCGGGCTACCAGTTCAGCCACCTAGTTTTTATCCCCTTTATACCATGGGAAAACCCAATAGGCAAATCACCGCATTGTCTATAAATAGCATTCTTACGCGAAACAAAAAAAAAAAAAAAAAAAAAACGCTTGGGCTAGGGTTGGCAGCTGATTTCACATTTAAGAGACTTACCTCAGCTCGACAACTGTGCATTTTGAAAATGGCATTATTCAAGAATTCTGTACAACTAGAATATTAATCAACGACACGTTGATTAATATTCTAGTTGTACAGAATTCTTGAATAATGCCATTTTCAAAATGCACAGTTGTCGAGCTGAGGTAAGTCTTGTAAAAAAGAAAATTAAAACCAAGCCGGTACTACTTTTTTGAAAAGCTATTAAGACGGTGTTCTGCTAAAACCTCGTAACTACAGCTTTAACCAAGCTGTAGTTACGAGATTTTAGCAGAACACCGACGATAAACAACTGACAGGATTGTTCTCACATGGTACTAACACTGGGTGACGTAGAAACGTCCCCCAAAAATGGTCCGGTGTAGAAACATGCAAGATGGCGGACGTAGCAATAATTTTCGAACCAGTTTACTGCACTCTTCAGGTATACGACTGTGATGCTGTTGTTGGTGGACCCCCCCCCCCCCCCCCCCCGCGTAAGTCATTACTTGATAGTTTAAAGATGTTGATTTTGTGTCTTATTAACTAATTCGGGGTTGAGCCCCTGAAATATCCTACTTATTTCGCGATATTATTGAACTTGTATAGAAATAGTCCATGGCGTTCAAGTCAGTCAAGTTTACTCAGTTTTATGGATGATCAGCTTATATGCAATATGTCATACATCATATAAGATTTACAAAACCTCTTAATTTCAGCTTAAAAAAGCCAAATTTAATTTTTGAGAATTTGATAACCAAACAATGAGAAACGTTCATTTATGCTAAGCACATTAGTAATCACTTAGCTATGGGATTTTATGTATGCGCGTTACGGTAATTACTGTCGTTCTTTGGGCAGAATCTTATATACTGAAAAGTAAATATGCTAAAGAATTTCGCGCCTACGCCACGCCCTGTTATGTGAATAAAATCGAAGAATACTTGTAATTCAAATTAGTGTCATTTGTTTATAGAATTCTACGAAAAGCTCAATTTTGTGACAAAAGATGAATCTACTATGTTTCGTTCTTTCGCATTCATTTCGCATTCAGTATTCTGAAGGTAGTGGAGCAGTAATAGTTTCGCAACCTTAAGGAAGTCATGAGCTTTCACAGTGTTTACGAAGGTTCCCTAATTATTTCAAGATACCTTGTTTAAATTGTGAAAAAATCATTAGTTGCGAAATGTTGCGGAAAAATTACAACTACCTTAAAAGTACATGTAATTTCAAATACAAGTATAACATATGTAAATGTGAGAAAATACTTTCTAACCTGACTGATATTAATGAGGTTGTTTGTAGACAGGATAAAAATTTCAATATAGCTTCAAGCGATAAAAGGAACGAATGTTGCATGTGGAAGATGTAAATACTTGTCATGCTTGATCAAATTCTTGAAAAAATATCATTGGAATCAAAGTGATAAATGGCACTAAATGCACTCAATATGATTCAGTAGTTCTTTGAAAAATATGAGAACAATTGCTAGAAAAAGGGGAAAACCCCAGGTGGAATAGACTAAATCAGACTGCAAACATGTGCAGGCTGACCTTTTAATATGTCTCCTGCAAAAGCAGAAAAATTCAGCACGACAATGGTAAACTTAAATCCCAAAAATTGACCATAGAGGCCAAGAATTGCATTTTGAAAATATGAAGCAATTACTTTGTTTAGCGTTTTCATAGGTTATCTAAGATTTTGATTTTTTTTACCTGCACTCAGAAGGCAGCCAACATAGAATGGATAAAAGCGATACGTGGACTGTTACAGAAGATGAATGTCCTCAGTCCGCTCCCCGCTCCCCTTTTCCATCATTTGAGCGGTGGTGATTATCAAAACATCATAAATAAAGCTTTATAAAGCTGTAGTTTCGATGCTCATTCAGCAATTTTTTTTTCTATAACGCACTTGCGTATTGTCCATAATAATAGATACGCCCCCTTTCTTTATTAAATATTTTTTTCATCTAATTGTTGATTGGAATAAAAAAAATTGTAAAAGAATAAAAGCAAACTTACCAAAAGAAGTCAAAAATCAACTTCTCGATCAATTTACCGTCACCAGTCCATAAACGTCGACGCATTGGTCCATGGCGAAAACCTTCATGTAGACGTTAAAAAGACATGGTTCGGTGATTTTTGAAACGGTTACACCCAAATAAACACGATGAAATAGTCAACCTCACTCCACCAAATTACAGACTAGATCTACACTTCAACTATTTTAACCCAATACGCCCTTATTTGGTTCAGTAACTTACCCAAGGAGAGATTCGGTCTTTCCCTTTCTTTTTGTAATCGTGATTGAGAAAACAAAGCGTGACTCGTCAGATTAGGGTCGAATCCAGCCCTGCGTTCAGGATGACAAAGCGATGTAAACAGTTAGCCAATTATACCCCGCTTTGCACGCAAGTACACGTGCAAAGCGGGGTATAAATGGCTAACTTTTCGCGCCGCTTTGTCATCCTGAACGCAGGGCAGAATTTCTCACTGCTCAACACATACGCCAAGGCTACCTGTAATGCGCACTCTGTAAAGTAGGAACATCGTGAAAACGGGAAGTTGAATGATTTTGAATGGGTTTGTTGTTGTTGTTGTTGTTTTTATTGCTATCGATTAGTGCAAGGAGCAAGTTTTGAATGAAATTAAAGAAGGCTAGAACAATATTGCCAATTTCGTTTGTCACAATCAAAATTAATTAGCTACATTTTATTACATCGCTTACACCACATACTGGTGTTAAAATCTAAGTCAAAAAGCGGCATAACTTTTAAAAATGCTCTCAATGCTATCCCCCTTGATTATCTGGATAGCTCTCGAGATGGTGAACACACATGCAAAATCGTGAAGA
This sequence comes from Fragum whitleyi, assembly GCA_948146395.1. Classification (NCBI taxonomy): domain Eukaryota; kingdom Metazoa; phylum Mollusca; class Bivalvia; order Cardiida; family Cardiidae; genus Fragum; species Fragum whitleyi. The sequence continues at coordinate 28,716,069 of OX411548.1, read as the reverse complement.
TGCCTTCGATAATAAAAGAGATGCACCAAGGTTGAAGTTTATCACGCCTACGCCTACACCGACACCAACAGATATACAAACGGACACTTGGTTAGAATATTTGTCAGGTTACAATGATGAATCTTATTGAAAATGGGAAGGATCCATATCAAATCACGGGAAAGGGGCCTTGATGACAATGTTTTTATTTCCACTATAGAGGCCACAAATATTGTCCAATCTTCATGAAACTTGGTCAGAATATTTGTCAGGTTACAAGAATGAAGCTTATTGAAAATGGGAAGGATCCGTGCCATATCACAGGAAAAAGGGGGCCTTAATGACAATGTTTCTTGTTTACACTATAGAGGCTACAAATATGGTCCAATTATCATAAAACTTGGTCAGAATATTTGACAGGTCACAAGGATGAACGCTTTTGAAAATGGGAAGGAGGCATGTTATATTACAGGAAAGGGGGACTTAATGTCAATTTCCTTGTTTACAGTCTAGAGGCCACAAATATGATCCAATCTTCTTGAAACTTGGTCAGCATGTGTTTCTTGACACAAGGACGAACCCTATTGAAAATAGGAAGGATCCATGCCATATCATGGGAAAAAGGGCCTTTATCACAATTTTCTTGTTAAAACTCTGACAAATCCTAAATTTGCAATCATGACTTTTTGCATGGTCCTCTTGTTAAGCAGATAACAACATTATCATAATTTTAATTATGAGATTACGGAGAATCGATTTGCATTATAAAATAAGAATAATAACCTAGATCATCTAATTGTCTTTTCTTTCCTTTTATCCCAATCGATCAGACAATCACTCTTTAAACTACACCCGGCATAATGCCGAAAGTTATCAAAACCTTGTAAGTACGGGACTTTGGTTGACGATCGACGATATATGTTGAGAAATGTATATCTGAAAAAAGTTGCGAACTTGGGTAAGGTCATTTTCCTTTTCATCGTAATTTTACATGTAAAATTCATCCCCATCTCAACAAATGGAAGAATCACTCTAGTATGCCAAAAGAAACGTCCACCATCAGTACTTTCAGTGCTTTGATTTAATTTAATATTCTGTAGCGAAAGTGTGGAGATTTTTACACAAGAAGGTGGATGTATCTGGACTATTTTGAGTGCAAGCTTACGCGAATAAGACCATCTTCGAACACCGGTTAAATAAATCATTGATCAATTGATTGGATAGTAATAATTAGCCAAATATCCCCTTTCATAAATAATTATGTACGTAGGTAGTACGTTGGTAGAATATTCATTTCGGATTCAGACAATTACCTAAAAGCGTAAAGTTTTAACCCTAGTCACAATGCCCAGCCCCACCCCCAATTGCGGTCAGGTCGAATATTTCTTCGCTGTCAGAGGTAATGATAAGAGGAGTTAAAGCCAGTCTAAAGTCTTTAATTCTCAATGAAACCCTAAGTTGTTGGTTGTAATTTGAATCGTGAGACGATTCAAGTGAGTACCAATTACATAGGATTTGTGATTTTATTCTTGTTCAAATACTCTGATCTGAAATCCAAAATACTCCCTTCATCTGTGGCTCTGGTTTCTCAGATGGTCCTTTTTCGCGTGACGGGTCACAATTTTATCACCGGTCTTATCGGAGAGAAAAGAGGATATCGGTTTTGCCCAGCGCATTATCTCTGATTAGACAAAAATATTTAACTTCGTGCAATACATGGATAAAGAAAATTGGTTATTGGAAAAGGCCAATGAAATGTACGATATCCTTTGGTGATTTTCATTTCCTGTGCAATCCCGTCGAAAAACTTGTATCAACTACACTCAATTATACTTGGCTTATCTCGTTAATAATTAACTATTGATAAGAAAAGCCGGTTTTGATTTAGTTTATTTTAAATTGTAGCATAACATTTCCATCCATGGATATTGATGGGGTTTGACTGTTCAAAACCTTTAATTCGGGAACAACTCCAAGGGCCAGAGCAAAACTTTCAGTACCTACAGTTATGAGCATCGTGAAAGTGATAAGGGGAATGAAACTGGAATGTTTTTGAATGATATTGAATGAGTGTGATGAGCGAGTTTTGAGGTAAATAACAGGGGGTATCCCAATATCGCTAATTTTGTCGAGGCTGAACAAAATTTTCGAGATTTATTACCTCCCTTTAATAAAACATGTTTATAATGTCAATTATAACAGTTTGAATGGTTTGAATGAGTGTTTGGTATGAATGGATTGAGCGCTGAGTGATCGATTAAGAATGGTTCTGATTGTAATGAATATCAATTTCACTATGTAACAAACTGTATAATCTCATAAGTATTTATATATATTTTGTGTCGATCCCTTAAATTTCTTGTGGAAAATAAAAGAATGAATCAAAGAATTTGAAACAGAAAAGGTTATTTCCGAGATAAATCTCAGTATATACCGTCAAAGATTATAAGAATGTCGTATAAGAATATGACCCCTATCCCATCTCGCCTTATTTCGTAAAGAAATGTTTAACATAATGACTAAAGATCATAAATTTGAAATAAAGTATACTGCCATTGACCAAAAATCTTTCAAAAGAAGGTGATATTTTTCGGGGTTTATTGCTTGTTTGATTGTATTTGTTATCATTATCATTATTGATGTTGTTGTTGTTATAAAACCATATTTAGAAGTCCAGAAAAGCCAAATTTCCCATCTGATTATATCACCTAGAAAGAATGTCGGTAACAGACCCCCCATATCATCATCCAGCGAGTGACAGTATCTTTAGGTAAACGTTTGGAAGACGACGGGCACCGCACCATGGCAATAGCATTAGGTCTTATTTTGGCCAATGTGGCTAAATCAATCTGATCATAAACTTGATATATATCGGAAAAACAACAAGTCGAGACATTTATTTTTGAAAACAATCTATTCTACTTGGTTTTAAAATACAAAGATACACAAGATAAAGTACATGCATGTAAAACGACCCGTCCTAAAATTTTACAACTAGTAAGCCATGAACGGCTTGAGTCGCTCCAGAGGCTTGAAATTCTTTTAATAACATATCAAGGTGTTGACTAGATGTTAGGATATTTTGGATTCAACTGTTGTTGAAAATGATTTTCAATGTTTCCACTATTTAACATATAGAGAAATGACCTTCGCCCATAAAATACATATTTCTGATCCAATGACAATAATTTTAGCTGCATGATAATGGGTCACCCAAGGATCATACCAATGCAGTTTGATTGATATCCATCAGTTACATTCTGAGAAAATGATTTTGAAAGTTTACATTGTATAACATACAGAGAAATGACCTTCGCCCATTAAAGACATATTTTTCATCCGATCACAATAATATTTGGTAGACTGATAAAGGGTCACTCAAGAATCATTCCAGTGAGATTTGGTTGATATCCATCAATTACATTTTTCAAAGTTTCCACAATATAACATATAGAGAAATGACCTCTGTCCATAAAATACATATTTTTCACCCGATCATAATATATTTTGGTTAACTGATAAAGGGTCACCCAAGGATCATTCATGTAAAAATCTAATTGGTATCCATCAATTAGAATATGAGAAAACTCACTTTTTACCATATTTGGATTTAGCCACGCCCCTTAAATCCATGTTTTTCATTCGATCAAAATTTCTTGAACAACTTTGACAGGTTTACGACCTGACGCACGGACGGGCGCACGACGGACACAACACCATGACATAGCCCCAGTGGCCTTCGGCCAGTGGAGCTGAGTGATGAATTTCATCCAAGGATCATGGTTCTCTCACTTGACATATGAATAATCATCTTGGCAAGTCAAAGGTACTGACTCCCCTTTGATCCTTACAAAATATCCGTATGAAAAAAATCTAAATGAACAAAGTCAAGTTAGAACCATTGTCCATGGCGAGAAGGAAGTAAAATACTTTTTGAAATGTATTCATGATTTTGTTCCCAACATACTTTGCCTATTCTAATTACATGTAACTGTGTGTATATTTTAATTACAGTAAAACTTGTAACTTTCAACTTTTAATTCAATTTTCACACCAAATAACAAGGTATTTGAGAATAAACATCATACAAACATGTAAAATAGAATTGATCAAGTCATATGGCAGTACAAGAAACAAGAGGACCAAGATGGTCCTAGAGCGCTCACCTGAGTCTCTTTGACCCCTGGGACATCACATTAATTAGATAGGCAGATGTCAAAAAGAAGATAATTGCCTAAGATCAATACCATGGAACATTTTCAGCGAAGAGCAAAACAGTTATGCCTTTTTGCTCTTTGATTCTATGTAAAAAGGGATGCACCCGGGTGGACCCCAAATGTGACCCCAGGGTCTTGATATGAACAAACCTGAGAGAGGTCCATAAGATGATGCTACATACTAAATATGAAAGCTGTCTGCCTTCTGGTTTCAGAGAAGAAGATTTTTGAAGGTTTTCCTATTTTCACCCATCATGTTCAGATGAGCTGAAAGGGATGTGCCCGGTTGGAGCCCAAATATGATCCAAGAGTTTTGATATGAACAAACTTGGTAGCGGCCCACTAGATGATGCTACATACCAACTAGAAAGCCATGAATGGCTTGAGTCGCTCCACAGGCTTGAAATTCATGTAATCAAAGTTTTGACTAGATTTTGTAGATATTTTGGGTTCTATTTATGTTGAAATGATTTTCTGAGTTTCCACTATTATAACATATAGAGAAATGACCTCTGCCAATAAAAGACATAATTTTCATCCGATCACGATAATTTTTGGCTGCATGATAATGGATCACCCAAGGATCATACTTATGAAGTTTGATGGATATCCATTGATTACATTCTGAGAAAATGATTTTCAAAGTTTCCACTATATAACAAATAGAGAAATGACCTCCGCCCATAAAATACACATTTTTCATTAGATCACAATAATTTTTGGTAGACTGATAAAGGGTCACTCAAGGGTCATTCATGTAAAATTTGGTTGATATCTATCAATTAGTTCTTGAGAAAATGATTTTCAAAGTTTCCACTATATCACATATAGAGAAATGACCTCCGCCCATAAAATACATATTTTTCATCCGATTACAATGATTTTTTGTAGATTGATAAAGGGTCACCCAAGGATCAATCATGTAAAATTTGCTTGATATCTATCAGTTAGTTATTGAGAAAATGATTTTCAAAGTTTTCACTATATAACATATAGAGAAATGACCTCCGCCCATAAAATACATATTTTTCATTTGATCACAATAATTTTTGGTAGACTGATAAATGGTCACCCAAGGATCAATCATGTAAAATTTGGTTGATATCTATCAGTTAGTTTCTGAGAAAATGATTTTCAAAGCTTCCACTATATAACATATAGAGAAATGACCTCCGCCTATAAAATGCATATTTTTCATCTGATCAAAATAATTTTTGGTAGACTGATAAGGGGTCACCAAAGGATCAGTCATGTAAAATTTTATTGGTATCCATCAATTAGAACCTGAGAAAAGTCACTTTTTACCATATTTGGAAATTAGCCACGCCCATTAAATCCATGTTTTTCATTGGATCAAAATTTCTTGAACAACTTTGAAAGAGGGTCACCCAAGGATCATTCCTGTGAAGTTTGGTTGAAATCCATCCAGTAGTTTCTGAGGAGAAGATTTTTAAAGAAAAAGTTTACGACCGGACGCACGGACGCACGGACGCACGGACGGACGGACGCACGACGGACACAACGCCATGACAATAGCCCCAGTGGCTTTCAGCCAGTGGAGCTAAAAATGAAGGCAGTGTGTCCTCTGGTTTTGATTAAAGAAGATTTTAAAAGATTTTCGCTCTTTGATTCTATGTAAAAAGGGTTGCGCCCGGGTGAAGCCCAAATATGATCCTAGGGTCTTGATATGAACAAACTTGGTAGAGGTCCACAAGATGATGCTACATACCAAATATGAAAGCTGTCTGCCATCTGGTTTCATAGAAGAAGATTTTTGAAGATTTTCGTTTTTTTTACCCTTCGTGCTCATAAGAGATAAAGGGATGCACCCGTGCAAAGCCCAAATATGACCAAGGGTCTTGATATGAACAAACTTGGTAGAGGCCCACTAGGTGATGCTACACACCAAATATTAAAGCTGTCTGCCATCTGGTTTCGATTAAAGAAGATTTTAAAAGATTTTCGCTCTTTGATTCTATGTAAAAAGGGTTGCGCCCGGGTGAAGCCCAAATATGATCCTATGGTCTTGATATGAACAAACTTGGTAGAGGACCACTAGATGATGCTACATACCAAATATGAAAGCTGTCTGCCATCTGGTTTCATAGAAGAAGATTTTTGAAGATTTTCATTTTTTTACCCTTCGTGCTCATAAGAGATAAAGGGATGCACCCGTGCAAAGCCCAAATATGACCCAAGGGTCTTGATATGAAATGATATGATGGTTTCAGAGAAGAAGATTTTTTAAAGATTTTCATATTTTCACCCTTTTTGTTAAGGGTAAAGGGAAAGTTAAGGGTGGATTTGATTTATTTGAACAACTTTGGTAGAGCTTGACGCAAGGAACATCCCTGCCAAGTTTCATCAAGAATGGCTCACTGGTTTAGGAGGAGAAGATGTTTAAAGAAATTGTGGACGACGCACGACGCACGACGGACATTCTACGATCCCAATAGCTCACCTTGAGCACTTCGTGCTCAGGTGAGCTAAAAAGTAATAATGTATTAAGCGACCACTTGTGGGACCACAACAAGAGGGCCATAATTGTCCTAAATCGCTCACCTGAGTTAACGGTCTTAAGATCTTTTAACCTAGTTTTTAACCATACTCGACCCAAATTCAAATCAGACAGAGATTTTGTAAAGACTATCAAACTGACAAATTCTCATGATGGTTTGGCAAAAATATGACCTCTAAAGTGTCTATAAGGTTTTTGTAAGATTTTGGCCTGTGACCTCATTTTTGACCCCACTTGACCCAATTTCAAAGTTGACCTAGATTTCATCAAGACAATCATTCTGACCAGTTTACAGGATGATTGGGCAAAAATATGGCTTCTTGTGTCTTCAAGGTTTTTCAATTTTTGACCCCATTACCTCATTTTTGAGCCCACTTGACCCAATTTCAAACTTAACCTAGATTTCACTAAGCAAATCATTTTGACCAATTTTCCAGTTGATTAAGCAATCAATATAGCTTCTAGAGTGTCTACAAGGTTTTACTGAAATTTAGAGCCTGTGACCTCATTTTTGACCCCACTTGCCGAAATTTGAAATTGACCTAGATTTAATCAAGACAATCATTCTGGTCAAATTTCAGCTTGATTGAGCAAAAATATGGCTTCAGAAGTGCCTTCAAGGTTTTTCCAATATTTGACCCCGTGACCTCATTTTTTATCGCATTTGACTCAATTTCGAACTCGTGCAAGATTTCATCAAGAAAAATTATTCTGACCAATTTTCATGTTGATTAATTAGAAAATATGGCTTCTAGAGTGACTACAAGGTTTATCATTGATTTGACCCCGTGACCTCATTTTTGACCCCACTTGACCCAATTTTGAACTAGACCCAGATTCAATCAAGACAATCATTCTGACCAGTTTACAAGATGATTGGGTATAAATAAAGCTTCTCGTGCCTTCAAGGTTTTTCCAATTTTTGACCCCGTGACCTCATTTTTGACCTCACTAAGCCCAATTTCAGACTCAACCTAGATCTATCAAACCGATCATTTTGACCAATTTTAAAGTTGATTGAGCTATCAATATAGCTTCTAGAGTGTCTACAAGATTTATCTAAGTTTGACCCCGTGACCTCATTTTTGACCCCACTTGACCAAAATTTGAACTTGACCGAGATTTTATCAAGACAATCATTCTTACCAATTTACAAAATGATGAACAAAAAATATTGCTTATAGGGCGTACAAGGTTTTTCGAATATTTGACCCCATGACCTCATTTTTTATCGCACTTGACCCAATTTCAAACTCGTCCGAGATTTTATCAAGACAATCATTCTGATCAAATTTCAGGTTGATCCGGCAAAAAATTTGGCCTCTAGAGTGTCTACAAGGTAAATGTTGACGACACACGACGGACGATGGACATCATGCGACCACAAACGCTAATCTTGAGCACTTTGTGTTCAGGTGAGCTAAAAAGCGGTCTTGAAGAGAATGATTGCTTGATACACGCTTTGTTTACAAATAAGAACATTTTTTGATTGAAGTCATTGCTAATTTATCGATAGTCTTAAGATGTTAAAACTCAAATTGATCGTCTCAATCAGACGATTCTTATGAGTTTTATCAACACAGGATTCATTTGAATTCTTATATTTTCATACCAATAATATCTACTTTTTCAAATATTTTTATTGAAAGAAGGGGATTTTGAAACGGTCTCTTAATAAAAACGGTCGCTATAATGATGTGGTCACTTGAGCAAGATTGACTATATGTATTAATGTAATCGCTGTGAGTCCCTTTTTTTCGGGGGGGGGGGGGGGGGGCAACAAAGCGTGTAGTAATCGACCATTCTCTTTATCAACCGCGCTTGATACAAGTTTAACGGTATTACAATAAGGGAGACTATCACGGAAATGTGCAACGCCCATTAAACTAATGCCTTTTAACCGAGTATGATCTTCTTTGATGGAATCCGATAAAAAGTCAGTTTCTAGGTGGAAGGAAATATCACTGATGGGCGAACAGACGCCCCATAACAATAGCCCTTTTGCCAATGGAGCTAAAAGGGTCCCATTTCGGAAACAAGGTGCCCGGATTAAGAGGGGGACTGGAACATACAGTCACCTGAGAAGTGAAACACGAAAATAGAAGTAAGCTGGTCATATTACAAGTTGACTGTCAAAATATTATAACTTCAGCTTATTAAAGCAGCAGTTACGATATGTGCTAAGGGGTCCAGATAAGAGATTGGTAAAGCCAGTTTAAAATCTTTAAATCACAATGAAAGCCTATGCTTTGGTTACTCATTTGAATCGTCTCGGTGAAACGGTTGAAATAAGTACCAACAACATTGGGTTTATGCAAGGAATAATGAAATATTTTAATTTGAAAACCAAAATACCCCCTTAATCTAGAGCTCTTGTTGCTTTAAAACTTAAAAACATTAAACAAAGAGAAAATCGTTGAAAAGCGACATAAACGCCGTAACTACTACCTATTTCAAGCATTTGTTACGACATATAAGTCACCAGTCCACGAAAATGATTGAAACCAAATGGCGGAAAATGTCGGAGTTCAACTGTCTTTTCACTCCAAATAGGTGTTTTGATTGGTCAACCGAATTTTTATTGACAGTAGCGATCTGTCAATTTGACTGTACTCAAGTTAACCAATCGTTATTTATCTTTAGATCTTTAGGTAGTAAATGGTGTAATTTGAAATCGGATGGACTAATTCCTAATTCTTTCGATCGACGTTCTAACATTTCGTAGTCTTTTGATCCCATGACAAAGACTTCCCGTGTATATGGATCGTATTTTTATCTTAGCACTGAAGCGGTACATTCGGACCATAACTCGGCCATTTCCGTAAACTGCAACAGACCTCGGATGTATATAAGGCGGATGGGTATGTAACGAAATCGTGCATTTTGTTGGGCGGAACTAGTGTAAGAAAACTAGGGCGGACACAGCAGTTGCTATTTTAAGATTGATGTCTTTTACAGTCAGAAACGGCTGAAAAAATCTTATTTTTTGAGAATGATTCGTCATTCTCAAAAATTAAGCTTTTTTCAGCCGTTATTTGAGAATCTAAAGATATTTATATAAGGATACGATGGCTTAAATGAGTAGCGTTGTCGACGTCGAATGTTTACACTAAAAGTTTCGAGGGCTAACGCCGTTTTAACTGACGTCATCGAGTTTTTCCAAGGGTTTCCCGTAATTTTAAAAAATAGTTCGTCTATGTACATCCGAGGTTGGTCGTGAGATTGGCCGAGTGGTGTTCCGAATGTGAAGCGGTATTGGTGTCAGAAATGTAAATGTTACGAGGATCACGCGAGGAATTGATTTCAAAACTTCGAATTTTGAAAGTATTAGTGGTGCCACTGTATTCCGTGTTTACACGACCGTTTACAGCCACAGCTTTTCCGTGGTGTCCTCGTTGTTAAAATGTTCGTTAATCCGTTTCCAAAAGGGCAATAACTCTTGGTGTGAGCGTTGTCACCGGTGGCGCCACATGTCGGACAAACGTACCGTCGCAAAACAGGACAGACAACTCTTCCACGTTCCAACAATTTGTGCGATTTGTAAATCTTCTTGGTTTCTCCATTTTGTTTACAGAAATTACAACATTGTTCGTTAGAGACAGGAGGGAGAGGATATTGGCGTTCTGGAAGAACAGGTTGATACGGTAGAACATGGGCTTCTTCATAAAGCGTTTGGAATGACATTTCCTGTGATTCAATCGCCCGTTCTTGGTGTGAAAACACCATGTCTTGAGGCATTGCGAAATTATACACCTCAGCTTGTTTTTCAGTCTGAATTGATGGGCGGCGTATTGGCAGCAAGAATGAGCAGTGGTGAATATCAGGGTGTTGGACGGGTTCTGAATTAACGATCTCCTGAATTGATGAGGTCCTCACAAATTGCTCCGTCTGTAAACCAGTCGAGCCTGGCTGCTGGGGTCGTGGTCCTGAAATGTAAGAGGGAAACGATAGTCTACATCAATCACTCGGAGTTAACCTCTTCAAACAAGATCACACTTTTGACGCCCCGGTAAAAAGTTTTTGGAACTGAAAATTGTTTCAAGCATTTTTCAAGCTAGTAAAGCGTCAAGTTTGCTGTCTTTACTTAACATACAAAAATTTTGAGGAAGCCTCATAATTCAAATGAGTGCAAACTGCACTCGGCGGCTTAACCACTAAATACAGGAATGCTTTCGCCATAAAAAGTTGTTCTCCTGCAATGTTTAACCGATTCAGGGAAAAAAAGCCCTGTTATTTGACCCCGGACGTTTTACGAATTTACCTATTAAAGGATTTAAAGTGCAAAAAATCGATAAACAAGGCGAACATACATATAATGCAATCTTGTTAATTAAAAGCGATTATCCCACCCCGTCTGCGCGGATTGCATTGGCTGTCTATATTTTCAGCCTTTGTCTGGTTTTCCGAATGATAAATCCAAGGGCGTAACTACCTTAACGCTAGTGCGAAATATAAGTAAAAATATCGTTGATGAATTATCAAAACAACGTAACTACACATTGTTCCAGCTGTAGGTACTATTTTTTGAAGATAATCATCTTTTGTCAAAGTCTTTTATCCTATATATTCTATGTTGGTCGCCTTCTAAGTGCGTATAAATTTCAAAATCCAAGTTACGCCTATACATTCTACATTCCCATGAAAGCATTTTCTTTAATAGAAGCACAGCTAGGCCTCTACTGGAACCAATATATTTTTTTAAGTATTTGGTTTAAGAAGTTACGAGGCTCTAGTTTTCCGCATGAGGGGGTACATTTTAATGCAAATTAATTTTGAATATTTTATATTGGGACACTTCACGCTAGAAAGAACCTACTGGGCATCGAGACACAGATTAGAGGGGACAAAGCTAAAATCCTTATTTATCAAGGAAACTCTATGTTGAGGGTATTCATTTGACTCGTCTCTACGAGACGATTCTAATGAGTGCCCACAATAAAGGATTCGTACAATTTTAATTGAAATAATATACAGTAAAACTTGCGTTAAGCGACCACTTGGGGGACCAATAATGATGGAAATGGTCGCTAAATACAACATTTAATGATAAAAAGATGTGTTTTTAATGATTGTCACGTAATTCTGGCTGAATCCTAGGATGTTCGAACCCATAAAAATCGTCTCAATGTGACGATTCTAATGGGTTCAAACGTCATAAGATTCATTTGTAGTGTAATAATGTCCACTTTTTCGGAAATTTACTAACGACGAAGGGACTTTTATGATGGTCGCTTAATAAAAGTGGTCGCTTAATAGACGTGGTCGCTCGAGCAAGATTGACTGTAAATTAAAATAAAAAATATCCCCTCTATCCGTATCTCTGAATGGCAGTGAGAACATTTCATTTCCAGACTGTGTTCACTGTATGCAGTCTGTTCAGGTCGAAATGTTTCGGGTCTCTTTTCTTAAGGTTTCTAGTTAACAAAAGATAATTCATTTTATGTCGAGTTACATTTAAATTGTTGCAAAGTATTAATTTGTCATACGCAGGGCTCAGATGACCCTCGAACGCTATTTGTTGAGAAAATTTAGAAATTGTGATTCAAATTCTTTGAAACTCACTTCAAATTGCTATTTGCACAATTTATTATCATCATTATTTGGCTTTATTAATAAAATCATTATTTCTTTTGATTATAATAATCATTTTAATGAACCGAAATAATTTTTATTGTTACTTTTTTCATTGTAGAGCTACTGATAGCGAATAATGAGGACCTAAATCTGTCTAAAAATGTAGAGAGTACTTGTTGATTTCATTGAGGCATGAAACTAAAAACCTAATCACATTGTGAAAGCGAATTCATACATGAGTGTGATTATTTTTTTTCTAGTTTCATAACACTTAGAAATCAACAAATATTTTCTTCATATCTTATAATTCATTATCATGGAGCAAAAAAGAAAATATTTGTCAGTTAAGAACCATGTTTCTAAAGGGACTATTTTTGGTGGTTGCTTACAAAATAGATTCGTACCCAAAATTATTTTCACTGGGGAATAAAACCAACTTTTCGTCCAAACAAAACACATGAATATTGATGGACACTACTAATATTAAATTATATATTTATGACTCGTCTGGAAAAAAGGGATCGTCTTGTTATATCGTTAAAGTATCTAAGCTAGTCAGACTGCGCGAAAGTTTTCGCACTTTGCACTTTTTCTGAATCTAAAATTTTCGGTGAAAGCATTTTAGCGATCTCTGGTTGACCTTTAAACACATTCATTTTAAAAGCTTTATTTAACGTATTTTTCCTTTGTTATTTCATTTTCGTAGTTATCAACAACATGCAATTTAATTCATTTTCACAGTTTTGACGTTTCCCTCTACATCTATATCATTAACCATAGCTAAAGATAGATGTGTATTCAAGATTTAAGATTTGAGTAAATCAATTTAAATAACACGAACCTTATGTTGTTGGTACTCATTGCAATCGTCTTGTCGAGACGATTCCAATGAGTACCCACAACAAAGGGTTTCATTGAGAAATCATGATTTTAAACTGGCTTTACCCACTCTTGTTGGCACTTATGTTAACGCAAGTCATAATAGAAACCCATGCAAAACATTACCCCTCTCTTCCGATTTTTCATCTACTTTCATCCCTTTCATGTCCATTTCCAAGTCAACAAGAAGTTTCGAATTCCACATTTTATACAAGTTGTGCATCACAAAGTCAGTCACAAATAAATAAAAGGATGATGTAAATACGCGGTACCGCGGCACGGGCCTGTCGAATAGAAAGCGGGATGCGCGCTCTACTCCGATGAAGGTCATTCTTTGAGGGACCGCTTGAAAGACGCCCTTCGTTCCTTTCGACTTGAAAGGGGAACGATGAAAGCATTAGGGATTAAGGAGTTACTGCAAAACTATTGTTAGTGCCTATATATCTCGGGCAATTACAACATTTTAACGCTGACCTCTCGAAATGAAAATTCTGTGTGATTATAAGATTTTTTTAGCTCCACTGGCCGAAGGCCACTGGGGCTATGGTCATGGCGCTGTGTCCGTCGTGCGTCAGTGCGTCCGGTCGTTAACTTTTTCTTTAAAAATCTTCTCCTCAGAAATAACTGGATGAAATTCAACCAAACTCCACAAGTTGCTCCTGAGATGACCCTCTTTCAAAGTTGTTCAATTTTGATCCAATTAAAAACATGGATTTAATAGGCGTGCTAATTTCCGAATATGGTAAAAAGTGAGTTTTCTCAGATTCTAATTGATGGATTCCAATTAAATGTTACATGAATGATCCTTGGATGACCCTTCATCAGTCTACAAAAATCATTGTGATTGGATGAAAATTATGTATTTTATGGGCGGAGGTCATTTATCTATATGTTATATAGTGGAAACTTTCAAAATCATTTTCTCAGAATGTGACTGATGAATATCAACCAAATTTCACAGGATGATACTTGAGTGACCCTTTTTTCAGTCTACCAAAAAATTTTGTGATCGGATGAAAGAAATGTATTTTATTGGTGGAGGTCATTTCTCTATATGTTATATTGTGGGAATTTCGAAAATCATTTTCTCAAAATGTAACTGATGGATATCAATCAAACATCATTGTTATGATCCTTGGGTTACCCATTATCATGCAGCCAAAAATTATTATCATTGGATGAAAAATATGTCTTTTATGGGCGGAGGTCATGTCTCTATATGTTATATAGTGGAAACTTTGAAAATGATTTTCAACATCAGTAGAACCCAAAGTATTCAAAAATCTTGTAAAAACTTTGATTTGCTATTACAAGAATTTCAAGCCTGTGGAGCGACTCACGCCATTCATTGCTTTCTAGTTTTCAAACAACGTTTCAATATTTTTATTGTAGGCTAAAGTTATCTTTAGGTTATTTTTAATTTCATCTTTATTTGATTGATTGGTTTGTTGGTTGATTGGTTTGTTGATTGATTGATTGATTGATTGATTGATTGATTGATTGATTGATTGATTGATTGATTGATTGATTGACAGAATGAAAGATTGATTGACAGATTGATTGACAGATTGACAGATTGATTGATTGATTGATTGATTGATTGATTGATTGATTGATTGGTTGATTGATTGGAGCTCAACGCCGCTTTCACCATGTTTTCAGTTTTATCGCGATGGCTGGAGCACCTAACAATGGATTCCTTGTATTTCACTCACCAGTACAACCACCACATTCTTTCCTAGCCTCCAGCTGCTATCTCATATAGATCTGCGATTATCAAAACATTGGTGAGAGACAAATAGTCTGAAAGAATGAGTGCCCCCTGCCGAAATCGAACACGGGACCTCTAGATTGACACTCCGATGCTCTACCATCTGCGCTATGACGGCGGCATCTTTATTTATGTTACGCAGAGAGAATATGTTGATTGTATGGAGTAATGAAACTAAAAACCTATTCACACTGTTTGAATACGTGAAGCGATTTCATAGATGAGTTTGATTAGGTTTTTTGTTTCATACCTCCATAAAATCAATAAATATTCTCTTCATAACTTATAATTTAATATCGTGTAAGATTCATCAATTATCACCGGAAAGCAATTTCTTACGGGACTATTTTTCCTGGAATCTTAGAAAAAGACAGTGTTATCAAAATTGTTTACATTTAACCATTTTTTCGCCTATAAGAATGCACCAATCTTGGTAAGCAGTAAGTTTTTGTTTCTCAATGAAAATATTTTTGAGTTTTGATAAACTTGTCGTCCGCTGTCTAAGAGACAGAAATAATGGTTTCATGCCTCGTTGAATATAATTTTACTTTCAAATTGGCAGAAATTTTTGTTTCGTGTTTCGCTGAATGAAATTTTAAAACTCAAAGAATGTAACATAATTGTGCTCATAGTACTTCTATTTGGTCGATATTATTTCAAATATTATTGAATGATCAGAAATCTTTCCTTAATTCACGATGTTATGAAACTAAAAAACCTTTAAAATTTATAAATGAATTCGTTTTACCTGTTGATCTTTAAATTTTAAATCGAAATGAAATCTGTGTTTTTTCTTCTTTTATTGAGGCGGGGAGTCCGACAGACATGATTGAATATGAGCCTGTGCGTGAGATTTCCAACAATTTCAAATCTGCGCAAAGCAAAGACATTGACCAGCCTGTGCATCCGCACAGTCTGACAAGTCTTCACTATGCTTTCAGTAGATAGATAAGGTCTCAAAGTATCTGTAGACCACCAGGTAACTTAAAATTTACAGTATGTAGCTTTCCACATTACCCAACGTTTGCACCTCATTAGCGTTTAATATTGTTGGAAATGTCACACACAGGCTCATATATGTTTGTCTATCCGGATAGCTTTTAATGCGACCTATTTACTCGTCCGACGGCGAATCATGCTGTACATGAAGGAAAACGATTCCGGTACCTCTTTGGCCTAGTTCAACACCTGTGGACACAAAAAGTACAGAGATCGGGTCACACGGGTTAGAAACCTGTCAATGTCATCCCTTTTCCTCACTTAGATTGTTTAAACCTTTTTATTTTTGAACATCGAAACTTTTCATGCTCATTTTCAGTAAAAGCTGGGCACGTAAAATGACGGATATATTTCAGAATACAATTTGAAAAAAGTGGTTTATTGATTTGATTGAGACGCCACCAAACTAGGCGTGTTATGTCGTTTTCAAATATCACAGTGGCTTAACTAAATTATAACTTGATTTTTCTGACAGCCAAATGTATTATTATGGCTTACAGTAGCCTGACTAAGCAAGAAAGAGATGCTTCTAATGAATCTCATGAAATGTCCCCAATATGAACTCGTGTAAATTGTCGCTTGACTTGGTTTTTAAATCGGAGATTTATACCGGTTTCCAGAAATCCAGTCTGTTTGACCCAGTACATTTTTACCTTTATCTTCTGAGCAACCTGTTCAAACCAAATAATGTGTTTTCAAACACCGAAGAAACGGCCTTTTCAGTCACAATCTACAAACTTTGTTTTTATCTTATTTACTTTTCGACAAATAGAGAAGATGCTAATACAAAATTTGATGTAATTTTCGCTTTTAGTAATTACCAGTTAGTATTTTCAGTGTTTATAACAAGATTTTCGGTTGAGTAAAGGATTTGAAACGTACAATAGGTTAACTGTAAAATAAATTTGTAGCACTTACAATATTACTACTCTGATTTTTTCTCGAACGGTCATTCACCAGTTGAAGGGCTGACAACCAATCAAATTCTGTTATGATTATCTCTCGGTTATAACCCACGCGTAAATTCACACCACGTGGTCACAGTAGATGCAATGGACATCGTCTGCTCGAAATGTGTCAATTAAGTTGTTTATCATTGGTCAATGGTCGTCTGCACTCTGACAGGGAGCGTGGGAAGTCTACTGGTGGAATGAGTACTGTTGACTATGTGTTAACAAATAGAAATAATTTTGTAATTTTGAAATATTTGATTTCAATGAGCACTCTGATCACGCTCCAATCCTATTTACAATAAATTCAAATTTGAGTATGAAGAAAAATTATTCAACAACAAATAAACCGACAAAAACATACGATAAACTGATATAGGATAGTAGTAAGAGCGATCTATTTTTAGAATAATCATAGAGTGCTGCTAGATTTAATCGATTGGTCAGAAACCAAAGTTATAGTTGCATAGTTGCCGATTTCACGTGTTTCTTGAGGGAAAATGCATTTATAGTATTTGGGAAAACACAATGCTTGAAAAACAAACATGTTGTTAATCAAAATTGTAAATAGTTTAATGAAAAATGTTTTGTTGCTAAACAGGCTTTTAAACTCTAGAGAGAGGAATAATATTAACAGACAAGCTTTTAGCTTGGCGTGTGCTCATTATAACAACGTAAAAAAATCTGCTAAGAAATAATTTAGACTAGCAGAGGGCTATCGAATCAGCAAACTTTCAAAATCGGACCCACGAGGTTGGATGAGCTGGCGATGTCCTCGAAAAGATGAAGTGTTAAGACAAAAAACTCACAAATTGGGCAAATATTTTACCAACTTTTATTGTCCAAATTTGAGCCCTTTTGATTGGCGAACTATTGCACTATCCCAGCCTCTCAATGATGTCCGATTTACAGTGCTGACAGCACTTTGATTAAAATTGGAAGTCGTCTTTCGCTTTCCAGTTAAAATTGTTGA
Source organism: Fragum whitleyi (assembly GCA_948146395.1). Classification (NCBI taxonomy): domain Eukaryota; kingdom Metazoa; phylum Mollusca; class Bivalvia; order Cardiida; family Cardiidae; genus Fragum; species Fragum whitleyi. The sequence continues at coordinate 28,698,209 of OX411548.1, read as the reverse complement.
AAAAGAAGCGTGGAAGCATTTGGAAACATTTGCACTGGCTTCGAGGAGCTAAATCAATGTGAAATCTTCACACTGCCAGTTGATTTGAAAATTACTCCCTTACAAGTCCCTTTTACTTGGAAAGAACGTGTGGGCCGTATGATTTGCATACATTAACAACGTTACTATTCATTTCAAATTTACACAAGTACTACAAAATTTTATTGTACAAGATATTGGTCAAGGAAAAGAGCATACCGTTTGTGAACAGAAATTAAACAGGAAAGCCCTGCCAAGGCTTTTTTCGTCGATCCAAATCTGTTCTAGAAAACGTATAAAAGATTAACAAAGATGACATAAGTTTTTGACAGGTGAGAGGGAAATATTTGTTTGTTAAACTCCTCGGATGATCCAATGTTTCATATCGACTGAAAATAAATGAATGAACTTAGTTTACTGTCCCTGTGATAATCCGTATTTCCCGTTTGATTCTATAGGGTTGCCGAGTTAAACAATTAACTGAAAATGTCAACTGGATTGATTTCCAATCAATGATGTAAGGCCATCGATTTGCTTCCAGGAATTTCCGTTCTAATGCCAAACAACATAATTTTTTGATACCTGATTCGCTATAACCGATCTAATCTCCCGATTTGCAGAGATGAAATACCCAAACACCGTCCCTGGTCTGCCTAATTTGTTTGATCGCGAAAAGAAAGGAGAGGAGATATTTGTATAAAATATCACACAGTTTAATGATATTTGCGAAAGTAAAATTGCTGGATTTCCAGGTAGAGGAAATAGTTTCTCCTAAGTTGTTGGTTCCCAAAGTAAAAGTCTAATCAAGACGATTCCAACGAATATCAACAACATCGTTTTTGATGAGAAAAAACAAATATGTAGTAATTCCCTCGCATTTTGAGCACTGTCCATTGCTAACTTTTGCGATTATTGGATGCTTGTCGTGCGTCGTTATATGTATCAAGGTTCGGTTTATTGAGTCAATTTTAAATAGATTTTGGATTAACGCCACTTCCAACGCTATTTCAATTACGTCGTGGCATTTAAACCTAGTCACGTGCTTGGAGCCCGAGCGTAAAGCATTACGTTTCCTTCCGTTAATTACCCCCGGAACAATAGGCTTACTAAACGTCGTTTGTATCAATATTCCATTTATGGTAATTGTTTAAACTTTGATAAGCCAATCAAAATGGCCGTGACGCAATACTACTCTTCATAAAAGAGATCAAAACGAGAATTTCCGATGTTCAAAATAATATAGAAACTTCAGATGTTAAAACCTATATGTCACATAGGAAGGCTGTACGATATTTACAATTTTGATAGGGATGCGTAATTAAGTGAAAAAATACAACAAAGACTGGTATCACATAGACTAGCTGTTACGGAAATGTTACATAAATACTGTTGTAAAAGCTCGGAAAAACTTGCCTTGCATGATAAATCAAAGCACTGAAAGTACTGATGGTGAACGAATCTGATGGCATTCTATAGTGATATATTGAATTCGTTGAGAAAAGAGTGTCAATGTTCCTGGAAAAGACCTTCAAGAAAAATGGTAATTCTATTATATTTCAAGGAAAAGGTCACCTAAAAAGCAGCAACACTGCCCCAAATTCTATTACCGTACAGTGGAAGTCATATCGCGTACCACCGAAGAATTTAAGAAAGTTTAATTTCACCGTGTCCCTGCATCTAGACATGGACGAACGCATCAACATTACAATTTAGTAATAGTAACATCGTGATATTTTCATTTACCTTGACCAAAACCATTCTAAACCGCTCGCTCGCCGCTCCTTTCTTTCATACAAAACAGGGGTCATCCTTAATCAAACAAAAGGTACAAGAAAGGTTGTGCATTTAAAACATGTGTCGAATAATTCTTAAACCCGTCTCGAGACTGACTGTCACGTGTTGAAAAGTTATGTAAAACCCGATTGCATAAACCACACATGTCACTAGACTGGTAACCGTTTCCAATGCTACAAGGTGTGTACGGTAAATACGAAAGGTCACAACCTAAATAAACACACATTTCCGGCAACTTACTGCAAGTTGTAATAGCGAGACATAGATCAAAAACACTGTATCTGTCTATAAAGTGTATTGACACAAACTTTGTTTTTGCTCTAAACCCTCGACAAGTTTACGCCGATCATCAATACATTGCAACCACATTTTGTGTTTTAAAGGCGAATTTTTTATTGTCTTCACTTGATGAAGAATTCTAGTATCATGCCATTAACGATATAAACCGAGTTTGCGGAGAGAATCTTGAAAAATACTAAATTGAATCTAAAGGAGCGCTACTTTATTTCAAATCTATTTAGATCCTACAGGGTGTTCCTTACATTGTAAAACTGGCGAACGAAAATTTCGTTCACCAAAAATTGCTAGCAGAAAATGTATCAGAGGACGCAGGCTATGGCGTAGTTGCCATGCCTTTAAGCGAAGAAAGTTTCGACAGGACAGTTTGAATTTTATAAAAGATTTTAAAAGATAGAAATTATGCGCAATGCTGACTAAAATTAGCAAGTTACGCCAGGGTCGATATATGCCATTTACTGCGACACCGGATTACCGAGGATGACCTAGTCACGATAATCTTTCATTCGGAACACCACTCGGCCAATATCACGATCAACCACGGATGTACATAGACGGACTACCTTTAAAAATTACAGGAAAAACTTGGAAAAACTCGATGACGTCAGTTAAAATGGCGTTAGCCCTCGAAACTTTCACTGAAAACATTCGACGTCGCCAACGCTACTCGTTTAAGTCACTGACGTGAAATCATCGTATCTTAATATAAATATATTTAGATTCTTAAGTAACGGCTGAAAAAATCTTAATTTTTGAGAATGATTCGTTATTCTCAAAATTTAAGATTGTTCAGCCGTTATTTACTGTAAGATATAAATCTACAGTGCTAGTTTTTCTGACACTGTTTCCGGCTAACAATATGCACGATTTTGTTACATACCCATCCGCCTTACATACATCCGAGGTCTGTTGCAGTTTACGGAAATGGCCGAGTGATGTTCCGAATGGATTATCTTTATTTTCTCACACTTGTGAGAAAAAATCTTTTTGAGTAAAAAAGTAAAGCAAGGCCAATCACTAAAGGCAATACGTTTGTCTCTATTATCAGCATTCGCTCAAAGCGTTTATTAGGTCGTACGGATTTTTTAAGCCTATCAAAACGAGAACCCTTTCTTGAATAACCATTCTCGTGTTATTCACAAAATATTCCTTCTGTGGCCAAAATTTTGGTTGCCAGTATAGATTGAGATCAGCCTTTATCATGCAACAAAGCCTGTATTGACCCGATATCACCTGTCTGATAAAATAACATGAAATCAGACAGTCTATTTTCAGAAACAATTTGCATATATATAATATAATTACACTATATTCCTAAGGGAATGTAGTTAATATAATAAAAAAGTTTACTCTAATATTTCGGCATTAAGCCTTTATCAAGAAAATCAAATAAAAACATTAAACTTTCACATATAGGCGTATTTTAAGACACTAACATGTTATTATCTGGGTAAATGCGCACAGGCTTATCTAACGCTACTCAACCTGCTTACTGAAAGAGTGAAAGGGCGAACAATTCAGCTAGACTATTAAAGCCCCGCTTTTTAAAATATGAAAATTGCAGGAAGTAATATTTTAATTCAGTAGAACAAGGGTTGCTATTCCAGAAATAGTAATTCAGCAAACACTAATTAACGTCCCGAGTCAATATAATGAAGGTAATTATTGTCAGGATATCGGATATAAATGATGGATGCTGAGCACGTCACCAGTCTATATTTGGCTTCCTCACCGGGGTAGTTCGGGATTTCACTTTAAAAGGCAAGGTAATATTTTGCAACAGTTCTAGATTCAATGATAATTAATTCGAACTTTTGTTTCATTGGGAAATATTACTTCTTTAAAATAATTTACTTTATTTCTATAGACTTGAAACTGTTTCTCAAACTTACTTTTTACTTCTAAGTCTGTAACATGTACATGTTTCATGTTCATATAGTGTACAGATCTTTGTCATTAGCAGGTTTAAAAAGGGACGGGTTCCAACCTAAAACGATTGTTTAAAGGATGAAGACAGTATTTTTTAAATTTCATTGAGGTATGAAAATAAAACATAATCATACTTTATGATTACGCGAAGCAGATTGATGCTTGAGTGTGATTAGGTTTTTAGTTTCATTCCTCCATCAAATTATTAAATACTCTTTTCATATCTTATAATTTAATAGTCTTACGCGAAAATATTAAGATTTTTACATAAAAAAGATAGATTCATTATGGGACTATTTTGAGTGCAACCTTACAAGCTAGTTGCGTAGTCTAACTTGTTTTTATTTAGTAACGAAACTTATTTCTCAGCCATTCAGAATGCACACATTTTACTGGAAAAATTGAAATAAAATAATTCTTCACTGGGCAAGCTTACTGTCGTAACTACAGCTTAAACATCATGTATGTATGTACGCCATTTTTACTGTCGTAACTACAGTTTAAACATCATGTATGTATGTACGCCATTTTTAGCTAGCAAAGCGTCAGCTTTTCTGGTTTTAGTTAACATACAAAATGTTGAGGTTCCTCCAAGTCTAAAAAAGTTCAAATAAATGCAACTGCCTCTGGAAGGTTAACCACTAAATCGATGAATCCTTTCGCCTTAAAAGTAGTTCTCCCGTAATGTCGCATACCTATGTCTACAGTTTCAACCCCCTCATACTTGAAGCTCGTATGGGCAAATTGGGCTTATGGTGAGTCATGTGATCATTTGATATCCCTCGTACGTCGTTCGTCATCAACTCTCTTTAGTGTTTATACCATAGGGGCGATAGTAAAGTTTGTCATTAAGTTGAAACGTATGAATTAAAATTTGAAACATTTCATATGAAAACACGAGAAAAGGATACCTGTTGACACTTTCTTTGTTAACATTTTAAGGGCCATACATTTAGCGCATTTGTGATGAAACTTGTTCAGTATGTTAGTTAAAATGATAAAACTTTCTGAAAGAGCAAAGTTCATCTGAAAATACCAACGTAGGGATATGAAAATTTGGACCACCCGTGATGAACAATGACCAGATTACTTTTTATGTCAGAAAGGGGACTCAGTTAGAAAATGAGAACATTTGAACAGAAAAGGGGGGAAATCGGGAATTATGAAAAAAATTTCACATTCACGGTTGTACAGTGTATTGGAATGTGGATTTCCAAGAATATCACATGTGTGCGAAGTAATGGCTTAGCTTAACCAGAATTTTCATAATGCACACTGCATTGTTCGGTCACTTTGATGAACTATATTCAAATAAGAACTTATTCGAAAATATGCTTTTTAACTCCTCGCTTTATCTTAATCCTGATTTTGTATAATAATAAATTTTTAAAGGGAAGATTACTAAAATATTTATGCTTTGCTAGCTTTCAATACTTTCAGTACTTTGATTTCTAAATCAGTGACAGAGAAATTGTCTTGTTCCGAACTTGGTTTCGGCAGGTTTTGAAAACGTTTTGAAAAGACATATGCGATTCAGAGCTGTTAGGTCCATCGAGGTTGTCGAGGAATTCAAACAGTTATACATTAAATACTTAAGGCAGATTTTGATTTTCAATTTGTGAAATCACACTTTTAATCATGTGTGGCCCGTCTCGCGATAAAGGACGATCAGGGAAGTGAGAAAGAGTCGACTCTGGTCAGACTGCACAATTTGTGCAGACTGATCAGGGTCGAAAATTTCGCTTTATGCTATTCCCTTTTTCATCCGGTATGACCATTCTTTTTCCTATAGTCAGGTAGGTGTTTATTTTTTAAATGCGTCCTCTGACTTACCTTGATTCTTTGTAGGCCTAATATTTATTTAACAGAGCTCCAAAATGGTTCTTTTTCGCATAACGGGTCAAATATATGCATTTCAGGACATGAAGCTTGCAGGTAGAAATGACGACATTAACATCGAAACATTCCCTCCAATAAACCAGCCAAGACGTTCAGAAAACATCCAAACTAACCAGTTTGCCGTATCAAAAAGCTACGACCGTTCATTCGGACTGAATCGATTTAGTTTATCAAATCAAACTGTAGCATCGCGAGATCGGACTTTCTACGGATTACCATTATTGCCACAAAGAAATCTTTTGCCGAGTGGAATGAAAAAAGTGACGCATAAACGAAATACAGGATTCAGTGCACAAGAAACAAAACAATCGTATTCACACAAACGAACAAAAGTAAAAAGGAATATTCCTCCAGTTTATAAAGAAGTCTATAAGATATCGTTCCCATGTACCTCTGGTTGTGCCAACTGCTCATTCACGAACTGTTTGGGACCCGTTCGTGTGTATGTATCTCAGCTGAGCAGAGAACCGCGCGAGCCATTTGTGAACGAAATTTGTGACGGTCAAGGTCGAAAGGTGATACCTCGACATCGAAGGAAGGAACTTCGAGGTTTGGTATACGACAAGGAGTCTCACGCACTCCACCCACCTTTACCCAGAACATTAACAAGCTGTACAAAGTCTCAGAAGAAATTCTTCTAACCAGCGAAATCGAAGAAAAACTAAACTTTATTGACCGGCAGGCACAAAAGGACCAGCTGGGAAGTGCGCAAAAGGTTAACCCATACTAGTTTCAGACTGACTATAGATGTGTTGTAAACCTATGTCCCGACACACTGCCAAAGAGACTAGATCTACTGGACGCGAGTTCTTATTACGAAAAATGCAATGAAAAGGCGCAGTCTGGATCAAAGTTAAAAATAATCAAAGCACTGAAAGTACTGATGGTGAACGAACCTGATGGCATTCTAGAATTATATATTAAATTCAATTAAAAAAGAGAAGATATGAATGTAAAAATAATTTAAAAAAAGGGGGAGGGAGGAATTGTCTTGACAAAATTTCCGTTATTCGGAAATTTCAATGTTAATTCAAAGAAAGGGAAAGATGGGGAAAATCCTGTTAGAAAAATATTTGTTAGAATATGAGTTGTTACTCTGTGAAAATTTCTTTTACACACTTGAAATAGGTACATTTATTAATAAAACATAAATGGAGAGAACGATTTAATCCTATCTAAAACTGTCTTCAACCTATATCCAATGGTGTTTGTTTTTACAAAAGTAATTGTTATCATGTTTAAGCTTATTTCAAGTAAATTTGTTGTATTTGTTTTAACTTTTTTTTATCTATCTTTGTTTCTTCTCACAGGATGAAAAGGTCTTTGAGTACCAACCAAAGAAACACCTATGAATATCAGTCAGTCCTGAACTGTACTCATTGTTTAAAGTTATGATTTGTTAACTTATTAATAGTATTTTGAACCATAACCTGAGAGATTCATTTTGATCATATCTGAAGCCAAAACCACTTCCGTGGTTGACACTTATGTCGTTATTCAATTTTATAACTCTGCAGGATGAGAAATATTTAGGTATAGGTTAAAGTGTGTATTTCCGTTTATTTATTGTCTCTACCGTAGCATGTGCCCATATGAGCGACGCCCCCAGAAGACGGTTAGTTGTTACGGGGGATAGTGCAAGGATACATGACGAATCTATTGCTGAGATCCGCCATGGTTCATTAACGTGCTCGGTGTAAAGCACCGTCTCACGGGGCCTCGGTTTAACGTCTAATCCGAAAGACAAGTAGTTTTTGTTAGTGTACCAGCCCGGGAACCGAACCCACGCGGTCGAACTTCAATGGTTTTGAAGTCCGGTGCTCTACCAACTGAGCTAATCGTGCTGGTCGTATAGGTTAAAGTGTGTGTTTGTAGGATTTAGGTCCCTCTGTGCTCTAGGCATATATGTTAAGGACCATGAGAGAGAAAGAAGCGGATACGAGGAGATCCGGGTTCATACGCCCCTAGCTCTTCCACGAAAAGACCTCCTTGGTTCTTTATTGTGCCCAGTGTAAAGCACCGATACTCGCGAAGCTACCTCTGGGTTTCTTACCAGTTCACTTCTAGTTGAAAATTCCTGCCTGGGTTGGGATTCGAGTATAGGTTAAAGTGTGTGTGTGTGCATTTCCGTTTATTTATCGTCGCTACCGTAGCATGTGCCCATATGAGCGACGCCCCCAGAAGACGGTTAGTTGTTACGGGGGATAGTGCAAGGATACATGACGAAACTACTGCTGAGATCCGCCATGGTTCTTTAACGTGCTCGGTGTAAAGCACCGTCTCACGGGGCCTCGGTTTAACGTCTCATCCGAAAGACAATTAGTTAACAATTAGGTTAAAGGAGGTCTAGTGCCTTATTAGTATAATTCATAGATAATTTCTGTTTAAGGTTTAGAAATTAAAGTATAACTTTTTATATTCAATAATTGCTTCATAGTAAATTGCATACTTACAGTCTTTATAAATATTATTTTTGTAACGTAATTTCCATGTCAAAAGCGAATAAGAATCTTATTTAAGAAGTTTATTTTTTAAAGGGAGGTAATAATTGCATGAACAAATAGTTTAAGTTTAATACCCTGTTTTTTCCTCCCGACTTTCCTCCCAATAAGAATTGAGAATCTTTACAATTGTCGGTTTATTTTTTGCACGAGAACCTATTGTTTACATTCAAGAGTTTGGATGCTTGTAAAATCACTCACTATAGATATCTTATTACAGTATTGCGGCTGATATTAGACTTTTCTTCTCGGAGCTAGTTTTTTCTTAAACTGTAGTTAACCAATTCTAAACGTATTTTGGAAAGGATGGAACCAGTTTTTATTCATCGATTAAGATTTTTATGATTTCTGTAAAAAACGCAATGACTTTTCCGAATAATTTAACAACTAAACCCGCCTGTCGAATTGTAAACAAGTGCATGACGGATCTGGTCCCCCCTTGACCACGGCAATATATACTCGTCAATTGGAGTGGTATCTAGGGTTGAATATTTAGCTATCATTTATTTAATTTTCAAATAGAATTTTGAATTGATATGGTTTTACAGATTGAAATGAAACACGAATGCCCCCGGAACAGCATTTTTTTAAAGTTTGACCTTGACAGATGACCTTGACCTTGTCACATGAACTTGACCTTGTCACATGACCTTGACTTTGGTGTACAGCTTTGTATGTCAAATACTTTTGGAGAAAAGGCAAAGGTTAAGTTTTCGGGTTAAGTTTTCGGACAGACGGACGGACAGACGGACGGACGGACAGACAGACGGACGGACAGACGGATAGACAGACAGACAGATAGACAGACAGACGGACATGAGTAAAACAATATGCCCCCGATCTCTCGATACGGGGGCATAAAAATGCAAAGTAGAATGGCCCCAATGAAATATCTCCCGTGCCTGTCGCATTTGGTATTCGGCAATATTCGCTTCTGAGATAGACGAATACGAAACGTTTTCGCTGGGAATAAGCCCTACTTCAGCCAACGCAATTTTACAGAAAAATCTTAAAAGCGACGTTCACCCCTATTCAAATAAAAGATACAAGAAAGGTTGTACATGTAAAACAGATATCGAATCATTCTTAAAACCCGTCTCGAGACTGACTGTCGCTAGTTGAAAAGTTATGTAAAACCGCGTTCTAATGACACAAGGTGTCTTGATGTGTCATTCGTCTCAACTCGGCCGATTCCTGTAACCTACATTTAACTCGGAGCCGTCGGAGATCGCCCGAGTATTGCCGAATGTAAGTTCAAGAGGACATGACCTAGATAAACACGTATTTCCGGCTAATTACTACAAGTTGCACCAGCGAAGGCTTGGGTCAAAAACATAGTATCTGTCTCTTCGGTGTTTAGACGCAAACTTTGTTTTTGCTTTAAACTCTCGACAAGCTTACGCCGATCAAAAATTCCCTTGATAAACATTGCAAGATCATATTGTGTTTTTCAAGGCGAATTTTCATTATCTTCACTTGATAAAGAAAACTAGAAACACGCCATTAAAGAAATAAAAAGTGATTTTGCGGAGAAAAATGTTGAAAGATACTAAATTGAATTTTAAGAGGCGCTACTTTATTTCAAATGTATTAACATCCAACAGGATTTTCCTGACATGGTATATAACACTGGTGAACGACGTTCGCTCACCAAAAACGTCAGGATGACACCACTGACTATTTATTACTAAAAAGGCAGCCAGAACCCTAAAGGATAAAATTGAATTTAGTAAATGACCTGAACTGTAATTTAATCATTTTCATCAATTCAACAAACTGCGCCTTATTTTTTGACTCGACAGCCCATAGAGTCCAAGTTATTAGCCCGGTCCATTCGGAACATCGCTCGGACTTTTCCGTAAACGTGAAAGTACCTCGGACATGAGTGTAGTAATTTTTGGTCAATTTTTAGGTAGGGCCTAATTCGGATCCGGGTAGTACTTTGGTTAATACGCTTGAAGAAAAGCAAATTCCTTTAATGCTTTCAGATCGTCTAGGGTGATCATTTTTGCATATTATGATTTGAAAGCAAACCGCAGAAAAACACTGCGTTTTGTTTTCAAATTATAATATGACCAAATTTTACCTTACGTTGATTTTGCTTTTCGCAGCGTCATCCTCAGTTGTGTTTGTGACGTCATATAAACCCACGTTCGAAATGACGCGCTTTCGTGGCAGCACACGTATTATTCCCGAGGTCTTTTCCGTAAAATCGCCGAGGGTTCCCGATTGAGCCCGATCAGGATTAAAAGAAGGAAACTGAAAGAACATGTCCAAAGCACCATTTCTGTGAAGTTTGTATGAATTCTACTCAAAAGTTTCAGAGGAGATGTTTATTAAAGAAAAAAATAACGGACTGACGATCTTACGACGGACACCAGGCCACAATAGCCCTGCGAGACCTCGTCATATTATTATTATTGCCAACTACTTTAAGGCTATTCAGAATACAGTGCTCATACATGTATTTGTTATGACGATAGATCTTGATTTTGCTCATCTAAATATATAAGTAAAGGTCATGTGACAAGGTCAAGGCCACCTGTTGGGGTCAAAGTCTATCAAAAAGTGCCATGGGAGGGGGGCATTCGTGTTTCACAAGCACATATTGTTTTCTTTTATATTAACTTAACATCCTCGGTCGAGATTCTGTAAACCTTAATTAATTTCAATGATACGAATCTTATTCTGCGATATGTGTTTGTCCGAAATCTTAAATTAATGTATTCTGTTGAAAATACAAGTTTGATTGTGAAGAGAATATAAATTTATGAGTAAAATGCATGAAAATCATACATGTCTAATAAAAGCCTAATATAGAGCTTTTAAACTAATGATCTAACTCCCGCGTGAAATTTTGTGACGTCATAATTTTATCAAGCAATGTCAATATTAAAAAGTGATGGTGTAATGCATAACGCATTTTCCCTACAATTTCGTATATTAAGGGCTAATGTAAAAGCGCCAGGTGAAATATTTTGCTACCTGTATTTCAATAAATTTTATACATGTACTCTAATCTTCTTTTCTCTCTTTATTTCATAGCATTACACGTTAATTTTGGGCTTTAACATTTACATAGACCCCGATCAAAATCTTTTAATGTTCGAGTGCGAAGTTAAACCATTTAAGGGTCTCTGCAAATGCAATCGTTTCAAAAAAAGTGATTTTACCCCCATTTTATTATTTTCTTTATTTCTGATAAGTGAACTGGGTGTGGCAACTTACAAAAGAGTCCCCAAATATGTGATGATCAATGCATTTTTTTTTCAGATTTTCCAACTTGAATATCAAATGAATATATAATTTTTCATTCATGATGTACTCTTAAAAAAAAGTACTTTGACGTTGAATATATATTTTAATTAAGACAAAAATTTCTTTATTTATATTTTAAGTTAGTCAAAGAAAGTGCAGATTAGGCTTCTTTCCACTAAATGAGAACAGAATAACCGTTCCTGATCAAAGATTTGAAATAGTGATCGATTTAAACCGTTACGTGAAAAAGTATCGCAGGCCCGACCTCTTGAATCTTGCCATACACTTTTTAGTCCGGAGATTTTACGCCGCCTTAGACTTAGAATGTCTTTAAGGTTGCGGTTTCAGTGAAATAACTGAAATGTCGTTGCGGTGTTCACTTTCCTGGACGTATGTTTTTTAACGTTTCAGACTTATCTGCCTCTACAAATAAAGCAGTAAATTGCGTAGAAGTGGTGCTAAAGGTTTTAGATAATGTGTCCCGAAATAGAATCAAAGAACTGAAAGTACTGATAAGTTGGAATGCGTTCAAAAGACGGTGACCTCAAGCCAGTACAAACCAACGTATTTATTCCAACAACGACAGACGCTTAAACCCCTGAATCGCTTTACAGGCCTGAGTCTGATGAATGAAAAATGATAACAAGAAGGCCAGAATGGCCCTAAACTGCTCACCTGAATGTTACTGGTCCAGAGGATCTCTCATTCAATTTGCCTAATCGTTGAAGAGATGTTATTCCAAGAATTTACAGTGATAATATACCCTGCCCACCCATTCACTCAAAATAGGCCCCGCCCTGCCACGGCCACATTTATGTTCTAATCAAAATTTTGCCAACAATTTTTGAAGAGAGTCATCAAAGGAAGATGTTTGGTTAAGTTTCATTGAAATCGGTCGAGTGATTCAGGAGAAGATGTCATTCAACGATTTTTTTGTTTCAGAACTAGCCCCGCTCTGCCACGCCAATACTTATGGGCTAATCTTAATTTCGCGAACATTTTTTAAAAAAGGACCACCCCAGAAACATTCTGGAAAAGTATCATTGAAATGGGCCAAGTGGTTCAGGAGAAAATTGCGTTTAAAGATTTAGGCTCAAAATAAGCCACACCCATATTAACGGGCCAATCAAAATATCGTGAACGATTTTTGAAAAGGGTCATCAAAGTAAGATTCTGGTAAAGTTTCATCGTTATCAACCATGTGGTTATGGAGGAGATGTCGTTCAAAGATTTCGGGCTCAAAACAAGCCCCGCCCATATTTATGGGCCAATCAAAATTTCGCGAAAACGTTTTAAAAAGGTTAAACCAAGGAACATTCTTGTAAAGTTCCATTGAAATCGGCCAAGTGGTTCAGGAGGAGATGTTGTTCAAAGATTCCGGACTCAAAATGGGCCCCGCCCTGCACGCCCATACTTATGGGCCAATTAATATTTCATGGACATTTATGAAAAGGGTTACCAAAGAAATATTCTAGTAAATGTTTCATTGAAATCGGCCAAGTGGGTCAGGAAATGTCGTTCAAGGATTTCAAAGTGAAAAATGCTACGCCCAGTCACGCCCATATTGATGGACCAATCAAAATTTCACGAACAATTTTTGAAAGGGGTCACACAAGGAACATTCTGGTAAAATTTCATTGAAATCTGCCCAGCGGTTTAGGAGAAGATGAATTTTTTAGGATTGTTGACGATGCACGACGGACGACGCACGAAGGTCTTAAAGCTCCCCTTGAGCACGTTGTGCTCACGTGAGCGAAAGTCTAAATATTTTCATTTCGTAATTGTAGACAGAAGTGTAAAGACGTTACGCAAGATACTGGTGAGACTTTACAAAAACGTCGACATTGTTAGCTTGTTTTTGCGATTAAATACCTAGTTTTCGTCGGAAATTAATGAAATCTACACCAAACTTTGTATCAAATAACATTATATATGATCACTTTGTAAGATCCGTATTATGTTAAATATACATAGGGTCTTTCGCCTTCTAAACGTATAAAAATAGTGTAAAAACGACGTGTCCCGCGTTACACTTTCCTCCGGTCGATGTCTTTCATTTTGCTGTCTTAATTACTTGGACGTTAACATGATAATAGTTTTTTATCTGGACGAAATAATAATGTTTCTGGTTTCGTCAGTGGTAATTTTTGAATTGTAGTTAGAAAAATGAAGATCGCGCGAATGATAGATTAATAAGATAAGAGCTGTCCCACTTTAACGACGATGTAAGTGAAGTCTCGTTCTTGTCTTTATCGATCTATGTAAAGTTCACTGATCACACTGATTTTTGCATCACAAAATACATTTTCTCTATAAATTAGAATAATGTAAATAAATTTATTTTTTGAAGCGCCTTTAAGAAGCATAGCGAAAATACAAAAGCCACCAAATATGTCCCACTGTCATTTTTTGACGTTTATAATTAAAAACTGCTATTTTCCACCTAAATTATTTATATCTTTAACTTTTTGCATTGAATTTGATTTTCTATAGAAAAATACATTTACATTTCTGTTTACAAAGATATGATTTTTTCGTATCTCGGCCTAATAGTTATGATTTTATTGATAAATACAAAGGTCACCCAAAAATGTCCCACCTACGTTGTTTTTCAGAACGCGACGATGATTTTCCCCGTTACGAAGCAAAAGCAGAATAAATATAGTTTAATGTATTCGCATTTCACATGCTTGATTTTGTATTTGTATTTTAAATTCTATATCACTCGATAATAATAATTATTATAATAATAAGTAAATAAATTGAATTACTCAAAATTTACGCATGATATATATACTTAGTTCCAAAAGAAAGTGTACACTTTTGAATTTTGAATATCTCTGAAATTACACAATTTATCGTCATGAAACGTCGTATGACCATCCCAAAGAGTATTTGCAAACGACATTTGAAAACAAAAATCACGGGATCAGCAAAAAATTTTCAGCTAAATTGAGACATTTGATTTCGCATTATTTGCATGTGTATCACGCGTTAGACGCACACTTGGTCTGAAAATACATTCAGCTGAATGTATGCGGCTTTGCTAAGCATAAAATCTCATTTTCAATACACTTGTGTATGATGCTTCCAGCGTGGTTTGACTACCAATAAGCGTCGAGGTCATCCTTTTTTAAGGCCTTTAGTAAGCAAATCGAGATGTCAAAGAACGCCATAGGACCATTCAACGACAAGTTACTGGCCTAACAACGTAGCAATGTATTACGTTGACGTACACGTAACGTCTGCATAAAATTAAAACTTTTGTTTGGAAATGGCTTGGAAATGCTTCTTAAACTCTATTATGCAACATCAACACATAGCTCTTACCAAAGAAAAAGTTGTAAAGGAGGTCAAATCTCAACAGCTTAAGTAATGCCATCGCGAATGCAGCTTGCGATACTTTATTCAAATATGGTTTGACTTTTAATTTCAAAAGGTCCTGTCTAAAGTATGGTATCAAATTAACTCCATAATAATCCCCCAACTTTGTAATAATCAAGAGAAATGCAAAAAGTGAAAGTGCACACTTTTTTTTATGGAACTAAATATAG
This sequence comes from Fragum whitleyi, assembly GCA_948146395.1. NCBI lineage: Eukaryota > Metazoa > Mollusca > Bivalvia > Cardiida > Cardiidae > Fragum > Fragum whitleyi. The sequence goes on along the minus strand of OX411548.1, from coordinate 28,682,959 downwards.
AAAAGAGGATGGAGATCCAGACTTTAACCTATATGAGAATAAAATAAAAGCAAAATGAAATAATAAAAATAATAAAAACCCCAACAACATGATACTGTCATAAACTGATCTGTTTGAGAACATCCTAAACAGTAAACAATGTATCAAACTGAACGAAAAAGAACTAAAATATTCAAAGTAGATTTCTTCAGTGGTAAGATCGATTGGTTCAGATATACACGATTTCGAATTCATCTTATAAATCTTAATTGAAAGTCCTTGATTTAAATATACGGTTCTGGTCAATAATCTAAAAAAACAAATTACTAGAAAATCAAAATCTCTTTTTTGAACCACTAGCAATGTTTGATTACACCCGATTATCTTTACTTTGAATGAGTATTTCAAAATTGCATAGAGCCAATTCTACTCAGCATTATATCATTGGATCTGCGACGGAATCTTCGGAAAACCGTGTCTATTTTGTGTCAGAAAAAATTACAAACTTTTTGTATTTGGATCTTGGCAAAGATTTACAGAGTTTCAATAAAAGAAATATATCGTTTGCAATTGTTGGCAAGAAAATAGTTCAGTTAAAACGGAACGTTATAGTTACGCCGACGTCGAAACTATTTGTAACGCAAAGGATCACCAGTATCTTGCGTAACGTCATAGCGAGCGCTCATTAATGTGAACCTGACCTTTATACAGAATAAATAATTAGGCTCATGAATACAATTCCGAAGATACTTCGGCACGTGACGATCAAGTATTGACATTCCGTTACATTATTTAAATTACAGGTATGCGTGGACTTATAGGTAAACCACGCGATTTGAATGTTCATAAACAAACTTTCGACGAGTTAATATAGATAAATTGGGACCAACGAATTTTTGCTGTCACGGTCTCTGACTAAATTGAAAGATCAAAGAAACGCAAAACTACTGGCATTTTTACCACTTTTTGAATTACATCGGTAAAAGTTGTGTGTCATAGCGTCAATGCAGCATGCTTTCGAAACCGTCTTGATCATGAAGAAACTAAAATTGAAACGAAAAAAACTCATTGAATATCGATAGGAAGTAAAAATAGTGTTTTCGTGCTGAGTTTCTTTACTATATCAGTATATAGATGATTACATTTGTAATAAAGTACCGTTATCTCACGCTGGTTGAATTTCAGTTCAATATACCCCTTAGTCCATGCTAAACCATAATTTCTCGTGTTTTCGAATACCGCGGTTGGACTATGATAGTATACCGATACACAGGTCACCTAGTCATGTAGCAGACGATTAAATTTTAAACAATCAAAGCACTGAAAGTACTGATGGTGAACGAACCTGATGGCATTCTAGAGTGATATATTGAATTCAATTAGAAAAGAGAAATTACGAATGTAAAAAAAAGTGGGAAGAATTGTCTCGACAAAATTTCCGTTATTCGGAAATTTCACTGCAAATTCAAAGAAAGGGAAAGAGAGGAAAAATCCTGTTAGAAAAATATTTGTTAGAATATGAGATGCTACTCTGTGAAAATTTCTTTTACACACTTGAAATAGGTACAGTTATTTAATAAACATAAATGGAGAAAACTATCTAAAACTGTCTTTAACCTATATCCAATGGTGTTTGTTTTTACAAAAGTAGTTGTTATCATGTTTAAGCTTATTTCAAGTAAATTTGTTGTATTTGTTTTAACTTTTTTAACTATCTGTGTTTCTTCTCAGAGGATGAAAAGGTCTTTGAGTACCAACCAAAGAAACACCTATGAATATAAGTCAGTCCTGAACTGTGCTCATTGTTTAAAATAATGATTTGTTAACTTATTAATAGTATTTTGAACCATAACCTGAGAGATTAGTTTTTATCATATTTGAAGCCATAACCACTTCCGTGGTTGACACTTATGTCGTTATGTATAGGATAGAAAACGAGTGCCGTGGTATATGGGAAATAGACACGAGCGTCAGCGAGTGTCTATTTTCCATACACCGCGGCACGTGATTTTTCTATCTGACTTAGACCACGCTTTTCTATCAGTGTCTTTTTTTTTACCCGAACCTCTTTACAATAAAAAAGGGGTAAAGCTCGCTTTGATATTACTAAAAATGTGTGTAATAATGCAGAAATAACTTATGAATCTCTTGTCGTTACTTTTGTAGATCTTTTGCATTTTTTTGCGACTGTAAAAAGTGTTTTGGAAAAGGCGCTAATATAAAATGGACGATATCTTTTTGCAATGACGCGGCAAGCAAAACCTGTCGAGATTCACATGCACGACATACTACAGTTCCGCAAGTTTATGTGAGTATCGAGAAACCGTTATTGCCTGTCATTTTCAATGTAAAATTGATCTTATACGCCTCACTATAAATTGTACAACTGTACCACCGTATATCTGTAAATACAAGCCTCGGAGTTGTATCAGTGATTTATACTTTTGAAATACTGTTCTCTAATTGGCCAATTCGCTTCAAGCGTGGTCTAATCAATTTTATAACTCTGCAGGATGAGAAATATTTAGGTATAGGTTAAAGGAGGTCTAGTGCCCTATTAGTATAATTCATAGATAACTTCTGTTTAAGGTTAAGAAATTAAAGTAAAACTTTTTATATTAAACAATTGCTCCATAGTAAATTGCATACTAAAAGTCTTTATTAATATTATTTTTGTAACGTAATTTCTACATCAAAAGCGAATAAGAATCTTATTTAAGAAAGTTATTTTTTAAAGGGAGGTAATAATTGCATGACTATGTCTATGATTATGTTTAAGTATAATACAATGTCTTTTTTTTCCTTCCGACTTTCTTTCCAAAAAGAATTGAGAATCCTTACAATTGTCGGTTTATTTTTTGCACGAGAACCTATTGTTTACCTTCAAGAGTTTCGATGCTTGTAAAATCACTCACTATCGGTATCTTATTACAGTATTGCGGCTGATATTAGACTTTCTGCTCGGAGCTAGTTTTTGCTTAAACTGTAGTTAACCAATTCTAAACGTATTTTGGGAAGGATGGAGCCAGTTTTTCTTCATCGATTAAGATTTTTATGATTTCTGTAAAAAACGCAATGACTTTTCCAGAGTAATTTAACAACTAAACCCGCCTGTCAAATTGTAAACAAGTGCATGACGGATCTGGTCCCCCCTTGACCACGGCAATATCTACTCGTCAATTGGAGTGGTATCTAGGGTTGAATATTGAGCTATCATTTATTTAATTTTCAAATAGAATTTTGAATTGATATGGTTTTACAGATTGAAAAAAATGCAAAGTAGAATGGCCCCAATGAAATATCTTCCGTGCCTGTCGCATTTGGTATTCGACAATATTCGCTTCTGAGACAGAAGAATACGAAACGTTTTCGCTGGGAATAAGTACACCGAATATTCGAGTGTATCCGTACAAGCCCTACTTCAGCCAACGCAATTTTACAGAAAAATTTTAATAGCGGCGTTCATCCCTATTCAAATAAAAGTACAAGAAAGGTTGTACATGTAAAACACATGTCGAATCATTCTTAAAACCCGTCTCGAGACTGACTGTCGCTAGTTGAAAAGTTATGTAAAACCGCGTTACCGTTTCTAATGACACAAGGTGTCTTGATGTGTCATTCGTCTCAACTCGGCCGATTCCTCTAACCTACATTTAAATCGGAGCCGTCGGAGATCGCCCGAGTATTGCCGAATGTAAGTTCAAGAGGACATGACCTAAATAAACACGTATTTCCGGCTAATTACTACAAGTTGCACCAGCGAAGGCTTGGGTCAAAAACATAGTATCTGTCTCTACGGTGTCTAGACACAAACTTTGTTTTTGCTTTAAACTCTCGACAAGCTTACGCCGATCAAAAATTCCCTTGATAAACATTGCAAGATCATTTTGTGTTTTTCAAGGCGAATTTTCATTATTTTCACTTGAAAAAGAACACTAGTATCATGCCATTAAAGAGAATAACAGTGATTTTGCGGAGAAAAATATTTAAAGATACTAAATTGAATTTTTTAGAGGCGCTACTTTATTTAAAATGTATTAACATCCAACATGATTTTCCTGACATGATATATAACACTGGTGAACGACGTTCGTTCACCAAAAATCTACTTGTGTGGGACTGTGTTGGGATTTCATTTTCAGTCAAAAAACATAAATTGCATGTAAAAATATGAAAATTTGTGTTTTTCACCCGCATCTAAAGATTATTAAATAGGAGACTCCATTAATGTATTGATTCGCTAGTTCATAAGGGTGACCAAATATCGCCGTTACAGTGAAAAAGCATGGGCGGTAATGGGTTAACAGAACACGTGCACTCCAACTTTACGATTGAATTCCGCGGGTTAGTGTTTTGTCGAATGGATAAGACCGGGTTTTTAATTTATTTAAATCACAAAGGCCAGGTTCATGTCAATATGCTTCCACTATTCTATATAATAGTTTTTCAAAAGTTAAATGTGTAATATGGTCGTTCAGAAAGAGAAACTATAGGTGTATTTTCAAAACTGAGCTCTGACGTAGGCGATGAGTCCATTACCATAGGTATATCGGGTATATTTGAAAAAGCATATGATAAGAACTGAACGTGATAACTTATTTCAACCTTGAAAGTACATGAATGAGTAAATCTTTCGATTTTAGACAAGCAATACGTTTCATTTGAAAGGTAATTTGTATTATATAAAGGTATTGTTTAAACCTGCTTTATCTATTTTGAAAGAATAGCTCGGGAATTTAACCGTTATAAGTGGACTTCACGGCTCACGGCGCAAAATCTACCTATAGACCCGTTAGAGAAGCAATAACATAATTCCACGAAAAACAGGTCGCGACATTACCAAATAAGCAGATCACGTGATTGGCTTGTGCTATTGCCACAATACTGAGAAAACAGATCGCGACATTACCAAATAAGCAGATCACGTGATTGGCTAGTGCTATTGACAATATCTGACATTATTGGACTTGACTTATCACATGATTCCCAAATAAAGTAATGCAAACATGTGATACTGGTAAATTCGTACGCAACTTTTAAAAAAATATCGTTTAAAACACAAATTAGCGTGTATAACAGTTTACATGAAGTAATAGTTGTGTAATTGCACAACATTATTACCTTTTATGAAATAAACTGTATGACTATATCAAGCTGAGATATACAAATAGGCCCTAAGTGTATTCACATCCTGTTCACGTGATATGTGTTATCAAAAAAACCGAAAAGAAATTATCTTTTGTTCATTTTGCGGTTTTGTTAAATCTAAGTTGGAATTGCTCCGCATTCCAACTTAAAAATCATTTACAACGGCTTGGGTTATGAATCCTGCCTTAAAGCGACTTTTATCATTATGACGTTTTTCATTCTTACATTTAACCATATTTAATTTCAAATCCGTGAAAAGACGTTTGATTTCAACAACGATTTAGTAGTGATATTTCATTCATAGCAAAATGAAGAACTTTTAGTACTACCCATTACATCTGAAACTGCCCGTGCTGTGTGAGAAGGGCAGATTTTGCGTAAATAGACGTTGACGTCGTTATGCAGAATCGCTATCAAGTGATTTATCGCAAAATGCGTAAATTTCTTCTAATACGATCATTGTTTACAATCAATCCGCTGTCATCGAAGAATTTGTCTCATTTAAGAAAACAAGAGGGCCGTTGGCCTGTGATCAGCTAATCTATGCCAGATATACAGGCTGAGTCTGAGACTTTTAAAGTTTTCTTTAATGAGTTGATCAATCCATGTCAAATATAAAGGCTGTAGGGATTCAAAATTCTCAACAAAGCACTCCCCCAAGATGCTCTGCACCTGGTGAATCTACAGTCATGATTTTAGCTAATTCAATTAATGTCCATATGCTGATCATCCATACCAATTATCAAGTCTGTAGGAATCCTGGTTCATTAGAAGTTTAAAGATTTAAAAAATGATCCAATGTACTACCGACTCCCCAAGACACTCAGTACCTGGTGACCCTACAGTCATGATTTTAGCTATTTTTATTAATGTCAATATATTGATCACCCATGACAATTTTCAAGTCTGTAGGGTTCCTGATCCTGGAGAAGAATAAGGTTAAAGATTTTAAAATTGATCCAAAGTACTACCCCCTCCCCCCTAATACTCCGCATCTGGTGGCCCTACATTCATGATTTGAGCTATTTATTTTAAATCCATATGCTCATCATCCATGCCAATATTGAAGTCTGTAGGGCTCCTGGTTCATTAGAAGATGAAGGTTAAAATTACAAAATTTTCACAAAAGTACTACCCCCCCCCCCCCCTGGTGCTCCGCACCTGGTGGTATTACAGTCTTGATTTTAGCTTGTTTTATTAAGGTCTGTGAGCTGATCCTCCATGCCAATTTTCAAGTCTGTAGGGCGTGTTGTTCAGAAGAAGAATAAGGTTAAAGATTATAAAATTTTCACAACAGTACTACCCTCTCCCCCATGGTGCTCCGCACCTAGTGAATCTACAGTCATGATTTTAACTATTTTTATATAGGGTCCATATGATGATAATCCATGCCAATATTCAAATCTGTCGGGCTCCTGGTTCATCAGGAGAAGAAGGTTAAAGTTACAAAATTTTCACAAAAGTACTACCCCCTCCCCCCTGGTGTTCTGCACCTGGCGGCCCAACAGATATGATTATAGCTGTTTTTGTTAAGGTCTATGAGCTGATCCTCCATGCCAAATTTCAAGGCTGTAGGGCTGCTTGTTCATCAGAAGAAGAATTTTAAAGATTTTCTTAAATTTTTAACTTTGGTTGCCATAGCAACCAGAGTTTTTCACCGATTTCAATTCTTTTAGCAAATCTTAAAGGGGATCACTTAAGGAACATTTCTGCCAGTTTGGTTAAAATTGGCCAAGTAGTTTAGGAGGAGATGTCATTTAAAGAAATTGTTGACGGACGACGGACGACGCACGGACGCCGGACAAAAGGTGATCACAATAGCTCACTTGAGTACGTTGTGCTCAGGTGAGCTAAAAATCGACTTTTAATCGATGTCAAAGAAATCTTTTGAAGAGTATATCTAGGGAGACGATAAACAATCATTCTTTACAAGTTTCAAAAGAATCCAGTTAAAGTTGGCAATCTTAAAACTGTGTTCAAACTGATACAATCTAGTCTTTCAGGTACAAAAGGACCATGATGGTCCTAGATCGCTCACCTGAGTCTCTTTGTCCTCTGGGACATCACATCAATTAAATAGGTAGATGTCAACAAGAATGTTTTCAACAAAGATTATGGTCAAATTGTTTCCTGCCTTATTTTTTTCTTTCTTTTTTTGGTAAAAAGGATATGCCTGCCTTGGCATAGACATTATTTGAAAATAAGCGTATGTAATGAAACTAAAGGGAAAGAAATAAAATCTTCATCAAGGCCCCTTCTCCTATGAAATGGCAGGGATCTTTCCAATTTTCTATAGGCTTCATCTTTGTGACCTTATACATAATCAGACCAAATTTCAAGTTTGGCCTACACCTAATGCCTCTCTAGATGAAAGAAAAAAATTGTCACTAAGGTCCCCTTTCCCCGTGATATGGCAATAATCCTTCCCGTTTGAAAAAAAGATTATCCTTGAGTCCTTACGAACATTCTGACCAATTTTCATGAATGTTGGGCCATATTTGTGGCTTCTAGAGTGTAAAAGGAGAATTTTTATGAAGGCCACCCGACAAAAATTCTGACAAAGTTTCATGATGATTGTCCTCTAGAGTGTAAACAAGAACAATGCCATTAAGGCCCCTTTTCCCGTGATATGGCATGGATCCTTCCTATTTTCCATACAGTTCATCTTTGTGACCTGACGAACAGCCTGACCAAGTTTTATGAAGATTGGACGATATTTGTGGCCTCTAGAGTGTAAACAAGACAATTGTCATTAAGGTCCCTTTTCCTGTGATAATGCATGGATCATTCTGATTTTAATTAGGGTTCATTCTTCTAAACTGACAAAATTTCGAAGAAGTTTCATGATGATTGGACCATATTTGTGGCCTTAAGAGTCTTAAAAAGAAAAGTGTCATTAAGGCCCCTTTTCCCGTGTTATGGAACGGTTCCTTCACATTTTCAATAGGGTTCCTCCTTGTGACCTGACGAACATTCTGACAAAATTTCATGATGATTGGTCCATATTTTGTTACCTCTAGAGTGCAAATACTTAAATTGTTGACATCTGACGACGAACAACGGACATTCAATGATCACAAAAGCTCATCTTGAGCACGATATGCTCAGGTGAGCTAAAAATCCGCCTGGAAATCACCAACCACAAATCTTTTTTACTTAAAGGGCTCTTTTCTTCTTTCATGTGCCGATGTATCTTCACTCAAATTATAAATGATTTTGACTTCAATGTTGCATAACCCGACCTTCGATCACGTGTTCTGGTTTCCCCGGACTGCCGTTCGTTTTGCAGATGTTTCAATGGCAAAACATTGGATATATGAAGTTCGTGACCTTTCGATTTTTACTATCAACAAGTTTATATTCTTTGTATTAGCTTACATTCAATCACTGCTTCAAAAATCTCCAAAATCCTTCTTGGTTTAAATAATCAATGCTTATGCGATGTATAATGAGATAATTTAAAGAGGTACTCAAGGTTTTATCAAAAGTTCAGTTAAAGACAATGCAAATTGGGACGAGGTGGTCCTTATAGACACTATCCACTTAGGTGAACCCCGAGATCGGACATCTGACTTACTAAAATAACGGGGGATGTCTCAAAATACACAAACAACTTATACCTGTAACCCTTTACTAATTTAAGTACATGTACATGTATTGCATGTATTGACTTATCGCCGATTTTTTCACAATAAAGTACTATAATTTTATGATGTTAAGGACGCGTAATATAACTAGATTTAAACGATATCGAAACGTTGGAGAAATGTTATCACTTTAAACACATATATACAAATGCACAAAGCGGGTAGCAATTTCAAAACGGTCGGAGACGTCCTTTCATCTCGAACAAATGTTTGAACAAGGGATCGGATCCAGCAAAAGTCAGCTTAAAAGTGGTTTGTTCGAATGGATCTACGACAAAAGAGAACGATTATTTCTAGATTCAGAAATATTCCCAACAAAAACACGTTTCAATATAAGCCATCCTTCGAACCCAGTCCCGTCGGACTGTCAATCTAGAGTTCGCGGGTTCGATCCCCGACGGCGGCACTCATTCTTTCCGACTATTTGTCTCTCACCAATGGGTTGATAATCGTAGACCTATGTGAGATAGCGGCTGGAGGCTAGGAAAGAATGTGGTGGTTGTACTGGTGAAAGAAACACCAGGAACCCATTGTTAGGTGCTCCAGCCGCCGCGATATAACTGAAATAATGTTGAAAGCGGCGTTAAACCCCATTCAATCAATCAATCGAACCCAGTCCCCAATCCGACGCCAGTTTGGCCAAAATTTCCCTAAATCCACTGGACAGTTTTATGGTTCAATGATTATATAATTACTACCAAGAGACTATTAAAAGTATCAGATTTCATGCAGAATTTAACAGTTGAGTAAAGCAGTGAAGCTGTTATTGTACAGACTGACCAGATAGTCCAAGGGTATCGCCAAAAAGAAGGTATTCCACGTCTGGACGGGTGAGCTCGCTCACAGGACTTAAATGTGATAGAGCATATGTGGAATGAGCTACAGGTCAGAGTTTCGGCTCGCCAGGTCCAGCCAAGGACACTCCAGGAGCTCGGCCAGATCCTTAGAGAAGAATTGTCTGTCATTACCCAAAGAGTGATTCAGAACTGTTTCAAGAAAACAGACCAATTTCTAGGGTCTCCCTGTTTGACCTACATTTAAAGTCTTCTTATCATTATAAAGCTTTATTTTCTTCTTAAAATTTGATAAACTGATAACAATCGACCATTTTCCAACATTCTTATAATCAGATTTCATTTTTTCTTGAAATTATAGTCTGAAAAAGTTTTGGTGCTAAGCAAACTTTGAGTATATTCGCAAAAACATTTTGCAAACTGGCCCCTCACTTTAGTAGAGTAAACAGATACCAGGGTCATAATGGGTTTGGGTAACGACTACCTGGGGTTAACCACCTATTATTTTCTGGTAAATCAAGTTAATGGTCAATAGAGCAGCGGTCCAAAATGTTACAGTCTCGTTGGGTCGGACGGAGCAGTGAACCAGCAAAGACTTAGATTGCCACATTTTGTTCTTCTCTTACTATTCTTTTAAATGGGGTGGGTGTTACGTATAAGATAGTGTCACAAAATCGCTTCGACCATGTTTTCAGGGATAGAGTCTGCGAGTCATCAGTGCATCAGCCGATTCGATCACGGTAACGTAATTATGTTACTTATGATTTAATAAATAAAATTCCACATGGAATCCATATTACTCAATTTAATTTCCATAAACATCTTTTTCAAATTTTCGGTCACCTGACCTTCATCAAGAAAAACACATAATAACTAAAAAATTTACATCTTCATCATTCCTCCATTACACTTTATTAATATAAGATCGACTATTTGTCTCTCACCAAGCGGTTGATAATCGTAGACCTATGTGAGATAGCAGCTGGAGCTAGGAAAGGATGTGGTGGTTGTACTGGTGAGAGAATAACAGGAAACAATTGTTAGGTGATCCAGCCGCCGCGATATAACTAAAAAATCGTTGAAAGCGGCGTTTAACTTCATTCAATCAACCAATCAATCAATCGGCGAGGCGTTTGTGAACTTTATCTACTTTATAAAATCTACTGACAAGTCTGTAAGAGTCGTGGGTGTCGAAAATTTCTTGTAATATTAATTATTGAACTTTTCCGAAATTAGAATTGCCCAGGGTTCCCGACTGGGTGTCCAAACTGTATCGACCACTTGTTGCTGGCGAGCGGCCGGGCTACGATCGGTCATCTCTCGTGGAACTGTCGATTTCGTTCCATCGCAGTCTTATTTTTTTTTTTTTTTTTTTTCGGGTTTTGACATTTGACATCCGTCAAAATTAGCGACGCCTCACCGGCGTATCGGTGGCTATTCGATGACTCGCTTCTTTAAACCTATATTCAATACCTGCCTCATCCTAAATTGTGCATTATCGCTGGCCAAGTAAGAAGACGTCGTCACGTAAGCGATTTCATAATTTGTCGCATTGAGACGTCGCAGCGAACTAAGGCTATAAAGCGTAACGTAATATGACGGGTTTTTTTTGCAGCGTAAAATTAGAGAAAAACAAACGCGTTTCATTTGAAACAACCATATACCATATTCTAAATTATACAATAAGAGGTGATTAACAAGAGTGCCCTAGTCACAAAATAGGTCGCCACTTTGCTGCTGTTTCACGAAAATAATTGTAGACACTACTTTTTTTGACAGAACCAAATTCAAAATGACCAAGTTTCATTTAAATCAAGACAAAAAGTAAGGAGGAGTTGCCTTCACAAGGCTGCAATTTCAATAAGCCCCCTACACTAAGTTTTAAGGGGCATAATTCAGGGAAATAAATGAGCCATAAAATCCTTGATCCATGTACATCTACAAATTATGGTGATGACATTGACCAAGTTTCATTTAAATAAAGACAAAAAGTAAGGAGGAGTTGCGTTCAAAAGGCTGCAATTTCAATAAGCCCCAGATACTAAGTTTTAAGGGACATAATTTAGGGTAAAATTAATGAACCATAAAATCCTTACTTCATGCTCATCTACCAATTTCGGTTATAACATCCACAAAGTTTCATTTAGATCCAGCCAGAAACTTAGGAAGAGTTGCATTCACAAGGCTGCAATTTCAATAAGTCCCAGAGACTAAATTTAAAGTGGGCATAACTGAGGCAATAAGCCCAAGAGACTAAGTTTTTAAGGGGCATAACTCAAGCAAAAATCAACGAACCATAAAATCCTTCTTTTATGCACATCTACCAATTGAGGTGATAAAATTGACCAAGTTTCAAGAAGATCCAGCCAGAAACTTAGGATGAGTTGCGTTGACAAGAAAAGTGGACGGACGGACGGACGGACGGACGGACTGACGGATAGGCGGCCGGATGGACGGACGGAGAAGATGACGCCAATATACATCCGCCTCCGGCGGCGTATAAAAAAATGAATAACTATCATAATCAGTGGCGTATCAAATATTTTGAGGGTGTAGAATCTCTGTAATTACGAAACAAAACCAATTTTATATAAACAAAGGCATTGAATTTCCGAATAACTAGAAAAGCTATATAAACAAGAGGGCCGTTGGCCCTGGGTCGCTCACCCGAGAAAAAAGCTTCATTACCTAGGTATGTCCATGCAACCACAGAAAAAGAGATTTTCACTTATTCATAACATTTGAAATAATCCCCCCCCCCTCTGCTCCTCCCCTGGTCATTATTTATTTAAGCTTTTTTCATAAAAGGTCTGTGATCAGCTAATCTATGCAAGATATACAGGCTGAGCCTGAGACTTTTAAAGTTTTCTTTAATGAGTTGATCAATCCATGTCAAATATAAAGGCTGTAGGGATTCAAAATTCTCAACAAAGCACTCCCCCTCCCCAAAGATGCTCTGCACCTGGTGAATCTACAGTCATGATTTTAGCTAATTCAATTAATGTCCATATGCTGATCATCCATACCAATTTTCAAGTCTGTAGGACTCCTGATTCATTAGAAGAAGTTTAAAGATTTCAAAAATGATCCAAAGTACTACCCCCTCCCCAAGACACTCAGCACCTGGTGACCCTACAGTCATGATTTTAGCTAATTTTATTAATGTCAATATATTGATCACCCATTACAATTTTCAAGTCTATAGGGCTCTGATCCAGGAGAAGAATAAGGTTAAAGATTTCAAAATTGATCCAAAGTACTACCCCCTCCCCCTAATGCTCGGCATCGGGTGGCCCTACAATAATGCTTTAAGCTATCTTATTTAAGATCCATATGCTTATCATCTATGCCAATATTGAAGTCTGTAGGGCTCCTGGTTCATAAGAAGATGAAGGTTAAAGTTACAAAATTTTCACAAAAGTACTACCCCCTCCCCCCTGGTGCTTCGCACCTGGTGGCATTACAGTCATGATTTTAGGTACTTTTATTAAGGTCTATGAGCTGATCCTCCATGCCAATTTTCAGGTCTGTAGGGCTTGTGGTTCAGAAGAAGTAGAAGGTTAAAGATTACAAAATTTTCCCAAAAGTACTTCTCTCTCCCCCCTGGTGCTCCGCACCTGGTGAATCTTTAGTCATGGTTTTAGCTATTTTTATAAAGGTCCATATGCTGATCATCCATGCCAATATTCAAATCTGTCAGGCTCCTGGTTCATCAGAAGAAGAAGGTTAAAGATTACAAAATTTTCACAAAGTACTACCCCCTCCCCCCTGGTGCTCCGCACCTGGCAGCCAACAGATATGGTCTTAGCTATTTTTATTCAGGTCTATGAGCTGATCATCCATGCCAATTTTCAAGTCTGTAGGGCTCCTGGTTCCGAAGAAGAAGAAGCTTAAAGATTACAAAATTTACCCAAAGTACTACCCCCTCCCTCCTGGTGCTCCGCACCTGGTGGCCCGAAAGATATGATTTTAGCTATTTTAATTCAGGTCTATGAACTGATCATCCATGCCAAGTTTTAAGTCTGTAGGACTACTGGTTGAGAAGAAGAAGAATTTTAAAGATTTCCTTAAAATTTCACTGTTTGTTGCCATAGCAACCAGAGTTTTTCATGGATTTCAATTCTTTTAGCTATTTTTGAAAGGGACATCCTAAGCAACATTTCTGTAAATTTTGGTGTTAATTGGCCAAGTAGTTTAGGAGGAGATGTCGTTTAAAGAAATTGTTGACGGACGCCGGACGACGGACGACGACCGGACGACCGACGACCGACGGACGGACGCCGGACAAAAGGTGATCACAATAGCTCAAATGAGCACTTCGTGCTCACGTGAGCTAAAAAGACAAAGGGCTTAGTATTATTTTTGTTGCTTTACTATAAACTCATCAAAACCGAGGAGAAGTTTTTATTCAAATTGTTCCGGTATATATTTTATTTTTTTGCCAGTTATTTCGAAACAACCGATAAAATGTGAAACACGCAACGTAAAACGTCATCAAAATGAGAAAGCGTGAATTTTTTTCAGACTTTTTTTTAGCATTCTCGTATTTAGCGTTTAATTCACAAAATATAGATTGTAGCATATTTTTGAAAATAATGGACTGACCTTTTTTTTTAAAATTTAATTTTTATTTAAATTAATCGATATTTAATAAAATTTTGTAACGGCTCGCGAAAATGGTGCGAAAAAAATGACGTAATTTCAAAAAGCTTGACATTTTTTCAGACTTGTTCACGTGAAATTTTTGTTTTTAATCAAGACACGAAAATAAACCAAATTCAAACTGAAGAAATAAAAATCTGACCATTTTTCTTTAATCTTTTTAGATTTGACAAATTCCTTTGTTTTGTATGATTATTTTTACGTTGAAGTTTTTTAGTCGTCATTTTTTGCTCCATTTTTAGCAGCGTTACACTTTCCGCTATTTTATTTACGAGAAGAGATTTTCGCAAAATTTTATCTGAAACTTTCAAAATTCACACTGTATAAGAACTAGTATTCTAGGTATCTGTGTGTAAAAAATTTACAATGATAAAGAGCACATCCGCGATTTTATGGCATTTTGAACATGTATTGAAAGAGAAGCATGTTACGCGTTACATGCGCTTTTTGGCGATTTTTTAGAAATAAACTCGTTAATATTTTTCATTCACAGCCATGGGTATTAGAATGTAGTGTCTATAAGAAAGAGCTATTCAAACGCTTCACAATGATGCACAATATTGTGTCGTTTTAGCCTAAACAGGGATTTTAATTCGAAATTAAATAAAGATATGACTGCGATGATTTCCATAAAATAGCCCGACGTTATGCGACGTCTCTATATTGTTGACGTCCGGTCGACGCATCAAAATTCCAACGGCATAGTGGAAAATCGTTTTTTTTCAGTGTTGATCTATATTTATTGAGTGAACAACAGAAGTTAAATTTTCAGAAGTGGCAGAACCACGAGTGAAATTATGGCTTTTGTTTGTCACGAAATGAAATATCAATTTATCTTATAAAAAAAAAAAAAAAAAAAAAAGATTACTCCATTTCTTTGATTAAAAGATTAAGCAAAATGTGGAACTTTAATGACTTATCTTCTTAAAGCGCGTCATTTTGCATGTGATTAGAAGGCAACGTCATCTTGAAGTTATATAGATTTGTTTATTGGGCAGTGATCAAAGAGTTCAAATAGAGTGAAATGAATTAAAGAATATGCAAATAATATAGCCAAATCAAAATAAAGATCAATTCTTTAGACAGTCAATATTTATTCGAAGCCCAATCTTTTGCCTTTAGAGATACCATTAAATGTTTAAAAAAGATTCTTTACACGTGACGGATTGAAAACGCAAGCAAAGACGATGATATCTCGACATGGCTTTAACGATTACTAGATTTTCTTTTAAAACGTATGATCGCATCAGTAGACTCACAAAAGCAGAAAGGTCATTATCTAGATCTAGTACGTTATGTCCTAACTGAAAGTTGGCCGCCGCCATATCGCAGTTGGTAGCGCGTAGGGCTGTCAATCAAGAGGTCTCGGATTCGATCTCCGACAGCGACACTCATCCTTTCCGACTATCTGTCTTCTACCAGGGGTTGATAATCGTCGACCTATGTAAGATAGTAGCTGGAGGCAAGAAAAGGATGTGATGATGGTACTGGTGTGAGAAATACCAGGAATCCGTTTTTATTGCACCAGCCACCGCGGTATAACTGAACGATTGTTGAAAGTGGCGTAAAACCCCATTCAAGTAAACCTTATTGAAAGTATACAGGGCAGTCTTGTCGAATGCAGGTTATTAAAATTATGTAGAATAATCTCCAAATGCGATTTAATACAGTAGGGGCCCATTAACTGCATGATTTTCATTACTTTAAAGGGTGTTCTTTTCCATTAACAAGAGCACCGCCTACGGGTGCCTACGCTCGGCTGTAAGTGCTGGATGGTAAAAAAACTAATGGATGGCGAAAAAAACTAAGTAGAAAAAGGGACATAATTAGCAGAAAATGTTTCAAAAGTTATCCCCTTGAAATAAAATGTTGCCCTTTGGATGGTGAATAAGTGTGTCAAGTTTCATGCGAATGCCTTCAGTAGAACCAGAGATATCACAAAAATGTCAAAGTTTTTGCATTTTTTTCACAAATTTTACCTTGAAAAATGACCTTGACCTTGACTGATGACCTTGAACTAGGAACCAACAGAAAGTGGTTTTCCCAGGCAATCATCATGTGAAATACGAAGACCCTATCACTTACCATTCAAAGTAATTGCTATATGTCAAAGTTTTTGCATTTTTTCACAAGTTTGACCTTGGAAAATGACCTTGACTTTGACTGATGACCTTGAACTTGGTACCAACAGAAAGGCCTAGTCCCAGGCAATCATCATGTGAAATATGAAGGCCCTATCACTAACCCTTCAAAAGTTATAGCAAAATGTCTCAGTTTTTGCATTTTTTTTTGTCAAATTTGACCTTGATAAATGACCTTGACCTTGACTGATGACCTTGAATTTGGTACCAACAGAAAGTGCTTGTCCAAGGCAATCATCATGTGAAATATGGAGACCCTATCATTTAACATTCAAAAGTTAGGCAATTTGTCAAAATTTTTGCATTTTTTTCACAAGTTTGACCTTGAAAAATGACCTTAACCTTGACTGATGACCTTGAACTTGGTACCAACAGAAAGGCCTTGTCCCAAGCAATCATCATGTGGAATATGAAAGCCCTATCACTTACCATTCAAAAGTTATCACAAAATGTCAAAGTTTTCGCACGACGACGACGACGACGACAACGACGACGACAACGACGACAACGACACCAAGGCTATAGCAATACCTCGGGTTTTCTCCGAAAACAGCCGAGCTAAAAAGGGTATTGATAAAGACAATAATCATTCTTTTTATAAAATTGTAAAAATCAAATGTTATCAGTGGGTACTTGCTGGGTTTCAATGTGCTGCGTTCGGTCACCAAATGCCATTATGCGCTCGCCGCGCAAGGTTTCGAACTGTTTTATAGCGAGCAACCTATGTGGAATGCAGCGGCAAGCGCTTTCAAAATTAACAGGTTGCTAGGCAACATAAGGTTTTGAGATAAAGGTCAAAGTGCTCTTGGATGAAATGACCACTTCCAGTTGTTGCTTGAAACATGTCAGCTGCATATCAAATATAAGCTTTAAAGTACTGTGGAAAAATGAGTTAACAGGTTCATTAGCTGACAGATAGACGGAGAGACAAACTGATGTGTCTACGATGCAGTATAGAAATTACTTAGCGTGGTTAGATAGATGCACCCACTTTTGAAATGATAAAGCAACATACATGTCCGAAATTTAATTGGTTCTTGTACCTCCATACTAACGAATCACACTTAAAAATATTATCAGAGACGTCATTCTTTTATATAATCATGATGTATCAACGATTATAGTTTCTTTAATTTTGAGACGACCCCTCTCAGTCCAAAGTCAGACATCCTATGTACGAAGTCCACCTAAGTGGATAATCTCTTATATGGATACTAAAACATCGATTAACAATTGCCTTGTTCAGTATACTTTTAATTGGGGCTTGGAAAAATAGAAAATTGTTAGCAACATTTTTTTGCATGTGACAAATAGCTTCTTAGGGAAGGTTTGTATGTGTACGTTTCAGTTTATGACCCAAAATTATTAAATAATAGATTTGTTTTATCAAGAAATGGATAACAAGCTCTGCTCATAAGTACAACATTAAAACAAAAGTGCGGACAAATGGTGATAGTGGGGATAATAGTCAAATTGATTGATAACCCACCATCTTCGGTCCTGCACCAAGCCAAAAGGAGATAGCGTCTATTATATCGGTTAAAAACGTGCTTGTTTCTCATACAGGTAGCCAAATGGCATATATTTTTTTTTAACAAATTGTAATTATTACAAAAGCTTTTGATTATTTCATGATAAAATATGAAGGCTAAATATCTAAAATACTGAAAAAATTACAAATATTGATTGTTAATAGCCTAATTTCATTATTAAATATGAACTTTTAACGTCTAACCAATGGTTTATTTATGGATCAAAGCATTTTTGCTTGGCTATTTATAGCAACACAAGTCGGCAGACGACAAAATGAAAGTAAGATAAGCCTAATTCAAATTAGTTTGAATCGCTCGTATTTTCCGATGATTTAAACAATATTCAAAGTAAACGGATATACTTTTTCATACAAAGATAATCACTTATAATTAAACGTGAGAGAGAGAGGCTGTTGGCCCCTAAGGCACATAGGCGTAACTAGCATCTTGAAATTTATACGCACTCAGAAAGCGACCATCAAAGAATATAGATCGATAGGATAAAGGCGACATGTGGACTGTGTCAAAAGATGAGCGTCATCCGTCCTCTCCCCTTTTTGTGATTTGAGCGTTGGTGAATTGTCAAAACATCGTAACTACAGCTTAAATAAGCTGTATGTATATGATCATTCATCAACGGCATTTTTTGAAAGAAGATTTATTTTTATTACCTACTTGCGTAACTTGCTTAATAGGAGCTACGCCATTGAGGCAGAAAATTAAATCTTTAGAACAAGATCTAAATCACTAGAAATAGATCCAGTCTTTTTCTGAAATAACAGGTTGTTGGACAGAGAAAACCTGGGCCCGTTTTTCTATGCTTCTTACGAAACAATGAATCGTATGTCAAAATCACAAATCGAACCTGGTGTTTTCAAACCTTGTTAGATTCTGTCTTGCACCAAGCCCCTGCTGGCATAATTCCATACTTAGTTACAACTGTAGAAGCAACTCTAATTTTTGACTTGCGCTAAAATGATCGTAAGATGTTTAGTAAAACAGGCCCTTGGTCTCCATAACTTTGTCATTGAAACATCTGCAAACCAATGGCGCCAGAGACGGGGTAAAACAGGGCACTTAAAGGTAGTCCCTCAGGTTACGTAAGATGTCAAAATAATCGGGTCATAGAGAAAAGGCCTGACACCGATCTTCGCTAGGGATGACTAATGAAACGTTCTGTCCCGGTTCATGAAAGGGTAGCGCTCGCAGCCCAGCGGCGGATTAAAAGGGGGTTCAGGGTGGTGGTTTCTATTTTTCAATGATAGATAAGATCTCTATACCTCTTTTTAAGGGGTACCCCTTTTTAAGAGACTACTGCCAGTCTAGTCTTTCTGGTTTGAAATGAAAATGATAGGCCTATTTCGAGGGGTGCGTTAAAATATTGTAAAAGCATATAAAGATATAGGCCCTCATAAGCAAGGGCGTAACTACCATAACGCACATTACACAAATGCGTTATAGAAATAAATCCTCTTTCGAAAAATGTTGTTGATGAATGATCAAACATCGGAAATACAGCTTATTCAAGCTGTAGTTACGATGTTTTGATTATTTACCAACGCTCAAATCATAGAGGAGAGCGGACGGAGGACATTTAATCTTTGTCACAGTCCACCTCTTGCCTTTATCCTTAATATTCTATGTTGGTCTCCTTCCGAGGTCGTAAAAATTTCGAAATCCTAGTTACGCCTATGATAATAATTTTTCGCAGACCTCTCAATTTACTCATTACTGTTTTTTGTTACTTAATCGTTTTTGTGCCAAGAAACAAAATTCCTTAGAACGGGTGACCTTGAAAGATGATGTTGAACTTGATATCTTTATAAGGCTTAATTCATTTATTAAATAACAAGAGTGACAGAATGCTCTTAAACCCCTAATCTGAATCACGGATCCTAATATATGTAGGCTCCCTATATTTAGAGTTCCTACCTAAATTTAATTTGCCCAGTGGATATCACCCTAGACTGGTCCTACTGTCGACTCATGTAATAATAGTCGACGGTAAGTGGGACCAGTCTAATATCACCCAAGTAACAAATTCGGGTAAAGTTTCATTGAAATAAGCCAAGTTGTCACAGTTTAGGAGGATACATCATTCAAAGAATTCAAGTGGTGAAAATAGCCGGGTCCTGTCTGCCACATTCATATGACCGAATAAGAATTTCACGAGGATTTTTAAAAGGGCTACCTGACAGGAACATTCTGGAAAAGATGAGTAGAATTTGGTCCTGTAGTTTAGGAGAAGATATTTTTCAAAGAATTAAATGTGAAAAACAGTCTTGGTTTTCTAATGAAATTGAGGCTTGACCTATATGGCCCATTTTCAAATGGAACAATCCTTGTGATAGTCCAATCTTTCTAACCAAGTTTACAGACAGACTGACACCCAAGGCCAGACAAACTGACACCAGAAGGAAACCTGGTATTGCTAAAGCTATTCTGACCTTTGGTCAGTGGAACTAAAAATGCCATGCCCTGCCACCCAAAATTTTCAAGCCAGTCAGAATTTTGCAAAGGAACATTCTGGCTCAGTTGCATTGAAATCAGAAACAAGAGGACCAGAATGGCCCTAAACCAATCACCTGAGTTTTATTGGTCCAGTGGATCTCATCCAAGTAACTTTCTTGTAAACTTTCATTCGCATTTGCCTAATTGTAGAAGAGGAGATGTTATTCCAAGAATTTAAATTGAAAATAGACCCTGCCCACCCATTCATTACTTAGGAGACTCGAAATAAGCCCTGCCCTGCCATGCCCATATTAATGGGCCAATCAAAATGTAACAAACAGTTTCTGAAGAGGGTCACTCAAGGAACATTTTGGTAAAGTTTTATTGAAATTGGCTCAGTGGTTCAAGTGAAGTTGTTGAATGATTAAGGGCTAAAAAAAGCCCCACCCTGCCATGCCCATATTTATGGGCAAATCAAAATTTTGCAAACAATTTTTGAAAAGGGTCAACCAAGGAACATTTCGGTAAAAATTCACAAAAACCGGCCCAGTGGTTCAGGAGGAGATGTTGTTCAAAGATAGTGGGTTCAAAAAAGCCCCACCCTGCCACACCAATATTAATGGGCCAATCAAAATTCCGTGATCAATTTTTGAAAAGTGTCACATCAGGAACATTCTGGAAAAATTCCATTGAAATGGGCCCAGTGGTTCAGGAGGAGATGTCCATATCCTGCCAGGCCAATATCCATGGGCCAATCAGGATTTTACGAACAATTTTTAAAGAGGCTCACTCAAGGAACATTTTGGTAAAGTTTCAATGAAATCAGCCCAGTGGTTCTGGAGAAGAAGAAGTTTTTAAGATTGTTGACAATGCATGACGCACAACGGATGAAGCACGACAGCATCAGGGTGATCCTAAAAGCTCCCCTTGAGCACTTTGTGCTCAGATGAGCTAACTAGAAAGCCATGAATGTCTTGAGTCTCTCCACAGTCTTGAAGTTCTTGTAATAGCAAATCAGTTTTGACTAGTTTTTTTAAATATTTTGGGTTTTACTGATGTTGAAAATGATTTCAAAGTTTCTACTATATAACATAAAGAGAAATGACCTTCACCCATAAAAGATCCAATCACAATTATTTTTGGCTGCATGATCATGGGTCACCCAAGGATCATACCAATGAAGTTTGATTGATATCCATCAATTAGATTCTGAGGAAATGATTTTCAAAGCTCACTATATTACACATAGAGAAATGACCTCTGCCCATAAAATAAAATGAAATTTGGTTGACATCATTGTTACATTATGAGAAAATGATTTTCAAAGATTCCTTTATATAACATATAGAAAAATGATCTCTGCCCATAAAATACATATTTTCCATCCAATCACAATCATTCTTTGTAGACTTATAAAGGGTCACTTAAGGATCATTCATGTAAAATTCAATTGGTATCCATTAATTAGAATCTGAGAAAATGATTTTCAAAGTTTCCACATAAAGATAAAACATCTTTTTCATCCAATCACAATAATTTTTGATAGACTGATAAAGGGTCACTCAAGTATCATTCCGGTGAAATTTGAATGTCATCATTCTTACATTATGAGAAAATGATTTTCTCAGATTCCTTTATATAACATATAGAAAAATGATCTCTGCCCATAAAATACATATTTTCCATCCGATCACAATATTCTTTTGTAGACTGATAAAGGGTCACTAAAGGATCATTCAAGTAAAATTCAATTGGTATCCATTGATTAGAATCTGAGAAAACTCAATTTTTACCATATTTGGAAATTAGCTACGCACATAAAATCCATGTTTTTTATTGGATCAAAGTTTCTTGAACAACTTTGAAAGACAGTCACCCAAGGTTCATTCCTGTGAAGTTTGGTTGGAATTCATTTCGTAGTTTCTGCGGAGAAGATTTTTAAAGAAAAGGTTTTCGACCAGACGCACAGACGACAGACACAGCGCCATGACAATATCCCCAGTAGCCTTCAGCCAGTGGCACTGAGAATGATTCAGGAGAAGTAAAAGTGAAGAAAGACCACCCTTTCCATCCCCATATTTATGGACCAATCAAAATTAGGCTAACAATTCTTGAATAGGGCTACCAAAGGAACATTTTGGTAAAGTTTCTTTGAAATTGGTCAAGTGGTATTGGAGATTTAATTCAAAGATTTAATAGTGAAAACAGCCCTGTCTTGTCATACCACATTTATGGGCCAATCAGAATTTTGCAAACAAAGATTAAAGAGGGTCACCCCAAAAGTATTTTGGCAAAATTTCATTGAAATCAGCCCAGTAGTTTAGGAGTGGTCAACCAAAGAATCCAAACTGAAAACTATCCCCGCTCTACCATGCCCATATATTCATGGACCCATCTGAATTTCGGGAACAATTTTCCAAGAGCGTCTCCCAAGGAACATAGAGGGAAAGTTACATTGAAATTGAACAATTGGTTTAGGAGGAGATGTGGTTCAAAGAATTCAAAGTGAAAACTGGCCCCTCCCTGTCACACCCATATTTAATGGTTCAATCAGAATATCATCACCCAATGAACATTCTAGCAAACTTTTCTTGAAATTTACCCTGAGGTTCAGGAGAAGAAGTTTGTATAAATTTGACTCCACACAACACATGATACACAACAGACGCAGGAAAATCATTAGAGCTCCCCTTGAGCATATTGTACTTGAAAATAGATATTATTTAATATTTCATTTTTATTGCATTTCTCTACATGATACCCCTGTTGCATGGTTGATTTTTTTTCTCTCACAAAATCTACATTTTTTATATCAAAAATACAAACAAGAGAACCATGATGGTCCTAGATCGCTCACCTGGGTCTCTTTGACCCCTGGGACATCACATTATTTTAATAGTCAGATATGAACAAGGAGATCATTTCTACATATGATCAATACCACAGAATATTTAAGCCATAAGCAGGAAGGATATGCCTTTTCGCTTTTTGATTCTATATAAAAAGGGATGCATCCGGGTGGAGCCCAAATGTAACCCCAGGATCTTGATATGAACAAACTTGGAAGAGGTCCACTAGATGATGCTACTTACTAAATATGTAACCTGTCTGCCTTCTGGATTTGGAGAAGAAAATTTTTGAAGATTTTCCTTTTATTTACCCTTCATGCTCAGAAACTAAAAGGGATGTGCCCAGACAAAGCCAAAATATGACCCCAGGGTCTTGATATGAACAAACTCAATAGAGGTCCACTAGATTATGAATATGAAAGCTTTCTGCCTTCTGGTTTCAAAGAAGAAATTTTTTTAAAGATTTTCCCTCTTTGATTCTATGTAAAAAGGGTTGCGCCCAGGTGGAGCCAAAATGTGACCCCAGTGTCTTGATATGAAGAAACTTAGTAGAGGTCCACTAGATGATGCTATATACCAAATATGAAAGCAGTCTGCCATCTGGTTTCAGAGAAGAAGATTTTTGAAGATTTTCCTATTTTCACCCTTTTTGTTAAGGGTAAAGGGAAAGTTAAGGGTGGATTTCATTTATTTGAACAACTTTGGTAGAGCTTGACCCAAGGAACATCCCTGCCAAGTTTCATCAAGATTGGCTGACTGGTTTAGGACGAGAAGATGTTTAAAGAAATTGGGGACGATGGACGATTGACGCTGCACGACTGACAACGGACATTGTACGATCACATTAGTTCACCTTGAGCACTTGGTGCTCAGGTGAGCTAAAAATAGTTACAAGGGAAAACCCCTTTTCCCCTTTGTGTGTCATTTTTCCCTTCCTCTTGTAATGTATTTTCCTTTCCCCTTTTTTATTTTGTCTTGTGAGTTTTTGTGTTGCAAAACTATGATGGTATCCAATCTTGTTTTACCCTATCTAGCTTCACCAAATCAAATGGGCTTAGACTGAAGGGCTCCTTCTGTAAAATGTCATTTGTGATTTCGTCAAAGAATTTCCCGTCCAATCCCTTTTCCCTGCACACTGCCGCAAACTTTGTCATACCACACTGAATAAGTCTTTTCTCAAGTTCTACCTTCGTCAATGTACTGAAAGCTTTTATTTTTTGCTGTGACATCAGAGTAGTATGCGGTGATATATGAGCAACTGGCTTTTTTGATTTACCATCTTTTTGTTTATCCTCAAAATTGATCGATCTTTTAGCCCTGATGCTTAATTCGGCTATTTCTTCAGCATCCGGATAATCATAGACTGGAAGCTCGTCCTCTTTGTCTCCTTCGAGTTGTGGGGCTGATGGGACAGACTTGTCTTTCTTCAGAAATTGTAATAATGGTTTAGATGTATGGTAGTAGTTTTGTTTACCTTCTTTTCCTCCTTTTCCTCCAATGACTTTATTTTTAAGTTTTTGTAACTGAAAGACATCAGAAAATAAGTTAAGTTGTCTTTTGAGGTATTAACCCCTATTCTCCTGAATATGAATTTTGTCTCAAACAAAATGCTTATATTTTAGAGAAATTCCAAACAGTATGGTTTTACCCACAATAATAAAGTGTAAATAGGCAGTGTAGACTAAGATCAGACTGCTTGTTTGTGCAGGCTGTTTTAGTCAGCACAGTATGCAAAGACTTCGTGGGGAGTGGGGATATACAATGAAAAGCTTGACAAGTATTTTCCTTTTGAAGTTGAATTATGTTATTTAACTCTTTGCTGTTTAATCCCTGCTTTTTACGTGCCTGTGATTTTATGATTGAGAAAATTTGTGAAACAAGAGGACCCTGAGGGCCCTAAATTGCTCACCTGATATTTCAAGTAAATTATCATAAAGACTCCATTTCCTATGATATGGCATGAACCTTCCCATTTTCAACAGAGTTCATTCTTGTGACCTGGCAAACATTTTGATCAAGTTTCATGAAGATTGGACTATATTTGTGGCGTTTGGAGCTCTTACGAGAAAATTGTCATTAAGGCCCCTTTTCCCGTGATATGGCACGGATCCTTACCATTTTCAAATGAGTTCATCCTCATGACCTAACAAACATTCTGACAAAGTTTCATGATGATTGGACCATATTTGTGGCTTCTAGAGAATAAACAAAACTAGAGCTTGTCACTGAGTGTGACTGAATACCCCCACGCAAGTGCTTTCAGAGAATGAGATACTTTGACAGAAGAAGCAAAAAATGCTTCAAATATAAAGATAACTCTTGGATTTGAGACCTCTAAATTGCGTCTTGCAAAACTTAAACATGTGATAAATGTTTTCAAGCTATTGAAGGAAAACTGAAGGAGGAGTTTGGGAAACAAAATTACAAGTATACGTGTTCAAAAAGAAAAATTGTCTTAAGTTCAAGGGGAGATAATTCATAAACCTGTGGGAGTTTTCACTTGAAATTTGTGTCTTGCAAAACTTCAACATGTGATACATAATTGTATACTGTTTCATTACTATTGAAAGGAAATTGCAGGAGGAGTTTGCGACACAAAATGATAAGTACATGGTAACAAATAGGAAAAATTGTCTAAGTTCAAGGGGAGATAACACATGAACCTAGGGGAGTTGACACTTGCAATTTGCGTCTTGCAAAACTTCATTATGTGATGAATGTTTGTATAATATTTCATAACTATTGAATGAAAATTGAAGGAGGAGTTTGCAACACAAAATTATAAGTACATGGTAACAAATAGAAAAAAATGTCTTAAGTTCAAGGGG
Source organism: Fragum whitleyi (assembly GCA_948146395.1). NCBI lineage: Eukaryota > Metazoa > Mollusca > Bivalvia > Cardiida > Cardiidae > Fragum > Fragum whitleyi. The sequence continues at coordinate 28,656,928 of OX411548.1, read as the reverse complement.
AAATAATTCATGAACCTGGGAGAGTTGACACTTGAAATTTGCGTCTTGCAAAACTTCATTATGTGATGAATGTTAGTATAATATTTCATAACTATTGAATGAAAATTGAAGGAGGAGTTTGCGACACAAAATTATAAGTACATGGTAACAAATAGAAAAAAATGTCTTAAGTTCAAGGGGAAATAATTCATGAACCTGGGAGAGTTGACACTTGAAATTTGCGTCTTGCAAAACTTCAACATGTGATGAATGTTAGTATAATATTTCATAACTATTGAATGAAAATTGAAGGAGGAGTTTGCGACACAAAATGATAAGTACAGTACATGGTAACAAATAGGAAAAAATGTCTAAGTTAAAGGGGAGATAATTCATGAGCCAGGGAAAGTTGGGACCTAAAAATTGCGTCTTGCAAAACTTCAACATGTGATGAATGTTTCTGTAAAGTTTCAAGGCTTTTGAAGGAAAACTGATAGAGGAGTTTGCAACACAAATTTACTACTATATGTGTCCACAGACTAGGAAAAAATGTCTAAGTTCAAGGGGAGATAATTCATGTACCAGGGGAAGTTGGGACCTAAAAATTGCGTCTTGCAAAACTTCAACATGTGATGAATGTTTCTATAAAGTTTCAAGGCTTTTGAAGGAAAACTGAAGGAGGAGTTCGCGACACAAATTTACTACTATATGTGTCCACAGACTAGGAAAAAATGTCTAAGTTCAAGGGGAGATAATTCATGAACCAGGGGAAATAAGGACCTAAAAATTGTGTCTTGCAAAACTTCAACATGTGATGAATGTTTCTTTAAAGTTTCAAGGCTTTTGAAAGAAAAAAGAAAACTGAAGGAGGAGTTCGCGACACAAATTTACTACTATATGTGTCCACAGACTAGGAAAAAATGTCTAAGTTCAAGGGGAGATAATTCATGAACCAGGGGAAGTTGGGACCTAAAAATTGCGTCTTGCAAAACTTCAACATGTGATGAATGTTTCTATAAAGTTTCAAGGCTTTTGAAGGAAAACTGAAGGAGGAGTTCGCGACACAAATTTACTTCTATATGTGTCCACAGACGGACGGACAGACAGACAGACGCACGGACGGACAGACAGACAGGCTGATTCCAGTATACCCCCGCAAACAATTGTTTTGCGGGGGTATAAATATTGTCATTAAGACACCTTTTTCTGTGAAATGGCATGGATCCTTCCCATTTTCAATAGACTTCATCCTCATGACCTAACAAACATTCTGACCAAGTTTCATGAAGATTGGACCATATTTGTGGCTTCTAGAGTGAAAACAAGAAATTTGTCATTAAGGCCCCTTTTCCTGTGATATGGCACGGATCCTTTCCATTTGAGCAATTTCATAAGGGAGCACCCAAGGAATATTTCTGCCAAGTTTGGTTGATTTTGACCCATAAGTTTAGGAGGAGATGTCGTTTAAAGATATTGTTGACAAAATTGTCATTAAGGCCCCTTTTTCTGTGAAATGGCACGGATCCTTCCCATTTTCAATAGACTTCATCCTCATGACCTAACAAACATTCTGACCAAGTTTCATGAAGATTGGACCATATTTGTGGCTTCTAGAGTGAAAACAAGAAATTTGTCATTAAGGCCCCTTTTCCCGTGATATGGCACGTATCCTTTCCATTTGAGCAATTTTCATAACGGACCACCCAAGGAATATTTCTGCCAAGTTTGGTTGATTTTGACCCATAAGTTTAGGAGGAGATGTCGTTTAAAGATATTGTTGACAAAATTGTCATTAAGGCCCCTTTTTCTGTGAAATGGCACGGATCCTTCCAATTTTTAATAGACTTCATCCTCATGACCTAACAAACATTCTGATTAAGTTTCATGAAGATTGGACCATATATGTGGCTTATAGAGTCAAAACAAGAAATTTGTCATTAAGGCCCCTTTTCCGGTGATATGGCACGGATCCTTTCCATTTGAGCAATTTACATAAGGGACCACCCAAGGAATATTTCTGCCAAGTTTGGTTGATTTTGACCCATAAGTTTAGGAGGAGATGTCGTTTAAAGATATTGTTGACAAAATTGTCATTAAGGCCCCTTTTTCTGTGAAATGGCATGGATCCTTCCCATTTTCAATAGACTTCATCCTCATGACCTAACAAACATTCTGACCAAGTTTCATGAAGATTGGACCATATTTGTGGCTTCTAGAGTGAAAACAAGAAATTTGTCATTAAGGCCCCTTTTCCTGTGATATGGCACGGATCCTTTCCATTTGAGCAATTTTCATAAGGGACCACCCAAGGAATATTTCTGCCAAGTTTGGTTGATTTTGACCCATAAGTTTAGGAGGAGATGTCGTTTAAAGATATTGTTGACAAAATTGTCATTAAGGCCCCTTTTTCTGTGAAATGGCACGGATCCTTCCAATTTTCAATAGACTTCATCCTCATGACCTAACAAACATTCTGACCAAGTTTCATGAAGATTGGACCATATATGTGGCTTCTAGAGTGAATTTTTACATGACTATCTCCCCTTAATTAGGTAATTCAGGCTGCCAAAACCAAAATTTACAACCCTTTCCTTTTTCTTTCTTTGCCTATATGGCATCTATTTTTTGGAAAAAAATGAAGAATATATTAATGAGCAAACAAATTATGAAATTATAGAAAGAAAATTTCCCAAAAATGTCACTTTCTACCATATAGATCAACTGATACATGTAAAAGCCATGTATAAGCAACTAAAAGACAGGCTTTTTAAAAGGCCAACAATTCCATGAAGACTCTACCAAGAACTATTCCTTGGAAAATTTGATTAATAATTTACCAATTTCTGAGAAACAAATTAAAAGTTCATAACTATTCTAAACTTTCCACAATTTAATCTAATTTTTCATCTGATCAACAGGGGTTTTTCTTTATCAACTTGAGGAAGGGTCACCAAAAAAGGGTTATGTAAGATTCCTAGTGCTAGCTGGAAAAATGATTTTCAAACTTTTCACTATTTATTTTTTTCACTATTTATTTGTTAAATACAACAACCTTCTAAATTTGTTTTGTCCCTTTCAACCTATACAGTTTTGAAAGTTTACATCATGTAAATATAGTTTAATTCTAGTTGTCTTACCAAGATTTTGCGATCTGATTGGAAGAAAAGTTGGTTTCATTACTCAATGAAAACAATTCTAATTACTCAGCCTTTTTGTACGCTTCCACGGAAAGTAGTCCGATAAACATTGTAATCCATGTTTTTGAGGGTAAACTTTTACATTTTTGTAACAAGAAATTAAATCATTACATATGAAGACACTTTTTGTTGATTTCATGGATGTATGAAACTAAAAACCTTATAACACTCATGTATGAATCTGCTTTGTGTATTCATACAGTGTGATCAGGCTTTTAGTCTCATACCTCAATGAATCATTAAATACTCTCTTCATGTCTTAATTTAAATTGAGAAATTAATGCTGACATGGAAGAATTGTTTGTTACAAACATTTTCTCATTTTCACACAATATGTTTGACCATGTTTGGTGATGCATCCACTTTTTGTTGTTGTGTGCAAGCTCTTTCAAATTGGACCAGTCTACAATTTCTAGTTAGAAAAGTTGTCAAGCCAGGAGAAGCTTATTTTAAAATTTGACCTTGACCAGTGAAAAGCAATATGAGAATTTGTTTCAAATTTTATATCTACTCATAGGTTCATAACAGCAAATAAGTGTGCCTGTTATTTTAAATTCCCTCCATAAATGCTGGGACTGTGTGCCAGATAACTTCCATTTAAAGGTTTGACCATGACTGTAGCAATGTCGGATCCAGAGGGGGTTTTGGGCGTTCAAACATACACCCTCTATAACTTAATTACACAGGTACTCAAATTTCATGTAGAAATCCAATCAAAACTGTGCATTACTAAGAATAACCCCATATTTGTATGTTTGAAACCCTTTTTAAAATATTGTCTGAATAAAATCTGAAAGACTAAAGGACAGATGGACAGACTGTAGCTCTAATGTACAAAAATCCAACTGTTATTCTAACAACTATGTCTTACTCATCCAACATAAGCATGACAAATACGAGATAAGGCTAAAAGGTTCATGATTTATAGCTGATGCAAATCAAAATAAGAATGATAATCACGCCAAATAATATGAGCCGGTGCGTGAGATTTCCAACAATTTTAAATACATGTATGCACTATGCGAAGGCTCTGACCAGCCTGTGCAATCGCACAGTCTGACCAGAGTCTTCACTTTGCACTTAGTAGATAGATAAGGTCTAAAAGTAACTGTAGACTATTAGGTAACTTTATATTTTCAGAATGTGGCTGTCTATGCTGCTCAATGTTTGCACCTAACGAACATTTCAAATTGTTGGAAATGTCACACACAGGCTCATATTATAATGAAGATTGTATTTTGATAGACTTTTCATAAATTTAAAATTATCATTTTAAGGAGTTCAGTTTTAATAAATTTGACCTTGAAAAATGATCTTGACATTTTCAGGTAACCTTGACTTTGGCATCAGCATATGAATATCAGTAAGACCTAAAATCATGAAAAAAAAAATGAACATAACCTGGAATAGGTTCTATGTAATTTGAAAATGTTAAGTTTTGCTAATTTTGACCTCAAAAGATGACATTGCCCTTGTCAGATGACATTGACTTTAGCGTCAGCAGATGTGAATCAATAGGACCTAGAGTCATGACATCAATGAATATTGTGTTTAATAAGGTTTGAAGAAACTTTAAAATTACCTTGTCAGACGACCTCGACTTTAATTCATGCAGATCGTATCAATTAGATCTATAAACATGCCAAATATAGCATTGAATCTTGAATATATAGACTCGAGTGATTTGAAAATGTTAAGATTTTTTTGAAGTTTTGCTAAGTTTGACCTTGAAAGATGACCTTGACCATGTAAGATTAGCTTGAATTTAGTATTTGGAGATGTGTATTGATGAGATCTACACCATGCCAATTATGAATAGTGGATCTTGAATAGGCCTGAAGGTATTTGAAAATGTTGAGGTTTTTTGGTTAAGTTTTGCAGACAGACTGAAAGACAGATGTATAATAATAAAACAATACACCCTGATTTAATCAATGTAGGTGCATAAAAAGAATGATTCTAGTAGAAGTCAATCAGAGGCTGCACATTAGAATTCTTTTATATAGGATGGTAGAATGACCACTCTAGGTTCAGAAATTCAGTAAACTGCATAAAAGTCTGACTTGAGTCTGTCTGTGAAATCTTTGATGTCAAACTAGGGCCAACGCTTCAAGCAGATACCCTGATAGTCCTTTTTTCCTTGACAAATCATAACAAAGAAAGACTCTTACTGCGCTTTTTGTCAGCTTTTCTTCCTTTACTTCAATTCCTGAAATTAGAGTTCAGTAAAAAACTTTTGTAACTTTCATTAACCCAATACCAATTGACAACAGTTTGCCAAAAGAAGCCAAATATAAAATTGAAGTAATTAAAAAGGTTAATTAGCTGGCTACTGTGTGCCATGTATTGTGAATAATCCATGACTTTTGCCCTGGCAGGGCAGAGCATAGGTTATGGGTCGTGCATTTAAGGTTAGGGTAAATCAGCTTATATCTATGAATACTCACTCTTATAGACAGTAGACATTTAAAACTTGAAATGATAAATCGTAGTTGGGTTACCAAACCTTTGTAACATCAGCATGGACAAGCTGAAGATATGAGGATTTGGTAACCCAGATATGAAATGTGTTCACTTTCGCTCAACAGGTTTTATCTATTTGGTTGTAGGATTCAGTTATCTAAAGGCATTAACGATAATTGACGACTGACTTCAAAAAAAATCGACATATTAAAAAGAATACTTGCCAAATTAAACTAAGCCACACCCTGCCACTGAATATAATAACACAGAATATCTAGCTTAATCAAAGCACTGAAAGTACTGGTGGTGAACGAATCTGTTGGCATCCTAAAGGGATATATTGAATTCGTTGAGAAAAGGGAAATTATGTATGTAAAAAATAATCAAAGGAAAATGTCTCGTCAAAATTCTAAATTCAAAGAAAGAGAAAGAGAGGAAAAGAAAGGCAGAGAGAGTGACAGACCGAGAGACAGAGAGAGATAAGCCTAGAGAAAAGAAAACAGGCAACTATAGTGTCTTGACTAATGATTCTTTTCTTAACTCAAAAAATAGCAGTCAGAAAGGTAATTCAATTTCCACATGCGGAACCCATATTTTAGCAGATTAAACAGCAGTCTTTCTGCATTTTGACTTTTAAACATTATCCGCTATGGCTCTGGTACGACCTGAATGCCCCCCCCCCTCCTCCGAATTAAAAGACCGCTGTTTCTTAATTGTAATTACAGGGTTTTGGTCTCTTTCGGTAATATTCAGTCTTGTGAAAGAATAATTATCTGATGCCATTGCGTAAAAAAGAATTAAAAACAACAACAACAACAAAAACAACAACAATTCGATAAAATCTATGTAGGAAGGTATTTTGTACAGCTAATGAATTGTCCAAATATGGTCGTTGTTCAAATTCTATTGCTCCTATCAAACGGCGGATAATCGTAAGCATAAGAGGGTAGAAGATGGCAGCTACGTACGGATGTATGCTAATTATAGTTCTGGTGCGAGAAATACCAATTTCCATGTTAAGGTAAAGGTGCTCCAGTCCACAGACGATTGATTCACAATCAAAATTTCGTTTTTTGTAATATTTTACATACTTCCAGTAAAACAAATAGATGAATGGTTGTATTGAGGAAATTCTAGAGCCATCCGAGGGATAGAAGCGCTACTATACAGTTGTAGTTACGATGTCAAGTACTTTGAAAAAAAATCCATTTGGTGTTAAAATTTGAAATTAGGTCTATCGTGTTGGGATATTTGTTCATTTGATTCTTTTATTTATTTATCTATTTACGACATTCATATATTAATAGTAAATCGTACCGAGATTGCTATATCCCCTGTTTTCCGGCTTTGTTTGAACCGAAAACAAAAAACAAACAAAAAAAACAAAAACAAACAAACAAAAAAACACCAGGGAATGGGATTTGGGTAATATGATACAAAAAATACCCGTAACCGAAGATAGTTACATTACACAAGTATGCAACAACAAGCTTTAAGATAACAAGAGGACCATGATGGTCCTATATCGCTCACCTGAGTGTGTCACTCATAACTTGTCAACCATGTTATGAAAACGACAATTTCTTTGATGTAAATTAAGGTAGGTTAAAATACGTCCTATTGCAACTTGATTTTTTTTAAGTTTCGTATATTTCAACTTTTCTCTTATCATGGTGTATTCTTTTAACAACTTTTAAAGACATTAACCCAAGGAACATTCCTGCCAAGTTTCAGCTTGATTGGCCCAGTGGTTTAGGAGGAGAAGTTTTTTTTCTAATATTTTCAGCAATTTTCGGCCATTTTTTAGATTTTCTGTTACCATTGAAACTTGAGTTTTTGATGAAATTAAATTCTTTTAACAACTTTTAAAGACATTAACCCAAGGAACATCCCTGCCAAGTTTCAGCTTGATTGGCCCAGTGGTTTAGGAGGAGAAGATTTTTTTCTAAAATTTTCAGCCATTTTCGACCATTTTTCAGATTTTCCGTTACTATGGAAACTAGAGTTTTTGATGAAATTAAATTCTTTTAACAACTTTTGAAGAGCTTCACCCAAGGAACATCCCTGCCAAGTTTCAGCTTGATTGGCCCAGTGGTTTAGGAGGAGAAGATTTTTTTCTAAAATTTTCAGCCATTTTCGACCATTTTTCAGATTTTCCGTTACCACAGAAACGAGGGTTTTTGATGAAATTAAATTCTTTTAACAACTTTTAAAGACCTTCACTCAAGGAACATCCCTGTCAAGTTTCAGCTTGATTGGCCCAGTGGTTTAGGAGGAGAAGATTTTTTCCAAATTTTTTCAGCAATTTTCGGCCTTTTTTTAGATTTTCCGTTACGATGGAAACTTGAGTTTTGATGAAATTAAATTCTTTTAACAACTTTTAAAGACCTTCACCCAAGGAACATCCCTGCCAAGTTTCAGCTTGATTGGCCCAGTGGTTTAGGAGGAGAAGAATTTTTTCTAATATTTTCAGCCATTTTCGGCCATTTTTCGGATTTTCCGTTACTATGGAAACTAGAGTTTTTGATGAAATTAAATTCTTTTAACAACTTTTGAAGAGCTTCACCCAAGGAACATCCCTGCCAAGTTTCAGCTTGATTGGCCCAGTGGTTTAGGAGGAGAAGAATTTTTTCTAAGATTTTCAGCCATTTGGGCTATTATGTAACCATGGCAACCAGAGTTTTTGTTGAAATTAAATTCTTTTAACAACTTTTAAAAAGCTCTACCCAAGGAACATCCCTGCCAAGTTTCAGCTTGATTGGTCCAGTGGTTTAGGAGGAGAAGATGTTTAAAGAAATTGTTGACGGACGGACAGACAGACGGACGGACGACAGACGGACGACGGACAGTGAGTTACCACAATAGCTCACCTTGAGCACTTTGTGCTCAGGTGAGCTAAAAACGGGATTTAAGCAAGAGGTGTAAATTTGGTAGTTGAGAACATAAGTTGTCTGGCAATGGATTAAATTTTACTTCATATCAAGGTTGGTCACAGTCAAGTGGTGCGTGTTTATGTTTCAATGAGAATTTGGACTAAATAAACGCGCCCTGCCTAATAAATGCGCTCCCCCATAAATACGATTCCCAGGCCCTTGACTATACGATCAACAACATCCAACCATCCATGGTCCGTGGTGAAAAATCCGGTCTCGAATTTAATTTCAATAGCTGCTACTCCACGACGTAATGTTCAATAGATTGTGGGTTTACTATCTTAAATTCCTATCAGGATAAGGCTGGTTGCGTCATTAAAAGATCGTTCAACATCTGAAAAACTAGCGCGTCCTGAATCGCGCAGTCTTCCGGAAGCGCGAAAGTTTAAAATTTAACACAAAATTAAAACTATTTCTCGTTATTCTTCAAAAGTCACGTGCGAACAAAATCCCCTTTCTTTGTTACGAAAATATTTCTGAAATCATTTCACCTTCTGCAAATATACAAAATACTCGAGTCAAATGATTAAATCCTAGTCACAATTCATACTGTCAAAATTGGAAAAACCCCATAAAATCTCGTGTGTGACTTATTTCAAAAGCGACGTCGCCGCTTGCAAGAATCTGGGGACTTCAAAGGGTGCCGACACGCGGTGACCCAGCTAGCTCCAGATGTGTTGTGTTTTCACTACGAAACACTTTCATTTCATGTACCGGGTGCATTGACACATCACAAAATTTTAGGATATAATACAGGATTATTCATTTCATACGTGAATAGGTAATGATTTATTAGACCGCTTTGTCCATCTATAGCGGAACATTGAATATTGCAACGTCTGGAACGATGCTGGAACTTCCTATCCTGTACAAATAATAACAATAATAATAATCTCGGCTTCTGCTTACACAATCACTTGCTTTTGAAAGCTGCAATTAATGGTCGAGGGTGACCGTATTTTGATAGATGACTTTGAATAACAGAATTACAATTCATTAGCTAACATTTTATTTTACTTTTTAAATCTATAACCTTAATAGATAAATAGAAAAGTGTACGTATTTCAATTGATAATTACGAACATGTTAACAGTTTGCTTCTCTTAGGTACCCAAATACGTTTTTTTTTTTTAATGAAGTAAAAGAGTCTGACATAATAGCGCCCCCACGACTTTTTGCATCGCGCCCGGGCGTGTGTAATAGAAGAAATACGGAAGGAACATTCCATTCGTTTGTAAACTTAACCTTTCGTCACTTATAAGCAAAGACTTCATTCATAAGAAGGCAGGTAAAATCGTAGTAGGTCATCACGTGTGGTATGGCCAATCAGGGGTGTGTAGAAGTTCAAGAGTTCACGACCTCAATAAACACACATTTCCGGCAAATTACTACAAGTTGCAATAGCGAAGGTTTAAATAAAAAACATAGTATCTGTCTATACAGTGTACAGACACAAACTTTGTTTTTTGCTCTCAAGTCTCGACAATCTTACGCCGATCAAAAATTCGCTCGTATAGACATTCCAAGATAATTTTGTGTTTTTAAAGGGTAATTTTCATTATCTTCACTCGATGAAGAATGCTAGTATCATGCATTTAATGAAATAGACAGTGATTTTCTAGAGATAAGTCTTTAGAGATACTAAATTGAATTTAAAGAGGTACTGCTTTATTTAAAACCTATTAAGATCCTACAGGATTTTCCATACACAGTATAAAACACTGGTGAACGAAATTTCGTTCACCAAAAATGAAGTTTTAAGGTAGTTTAGTCCAGTTGATCATCCTTTCACATACAGTCCATGGATTAAAGTGGTCTAGAGGAGAGCGTCGATCTCTTGACCCAAAGTCCTGAGTGTGATTCCTGGGAGCGGCTATCAATCTTCGATCTTTCATTGGTCCACGAATTTGGCATGAGTTTTGGTGAATTTCTCAGGGAGCGGAATGAGAGGGATTAGTCTAAGTTGTAAGAACTTGTTTCCCAATTGATGTAAAATAATTAGGTTTAAACTAGCAAATAAGTGCAGTTTACCAAAAATTGATATTCTGCTTTTGTTTATTTCACAGTAAACTGTGCTTTTCACAATAAAACAAATAACTTCATGGCACTGCCACTTGTGAAATTGTAGGTTTTGTTGTTCACTCAATGAAGAATATATTGATCTTACACTAAAACAAACATTGTCCTCTATTTTTCTAATGGTACAAAAGATGGTAAGATATAAAAATTCATATTAAAATCAATCAAAAATTATAGTGTGTGATTTTTTAATTGTTTCACAAAATGAAGAGGGCCGGATGTTAATTCTGAGAAAAAGAGAAATTATTTGTTGTAAGCAATTAATCCTTTTCCTACAACATTTCTCATTACTTTCAATCTTCTGCAAATCAGTGGCAAAAAGCCAATGCTTTATGTATGAACAAAGTCAAAGAACTAACAGCATCAGGTTAATGTCAGAAAAGTTTGACATCTCACAATTATGAATGAAATGTCTGTTGGGCCATCTCCTTTTTATACGTTTAAAGACAGGACTTATAATAGTATCTGCGGTGGTGTCTGGCAACTGATGGCCATGGGACAGGCAGTGTCCACTCCTTTGACAGAGAATAATTCTGTCACCTTATGCCAGATTGACTTGAAACTTGGCAATTATGTTCCTCTCATGATTACGGAGTGCTGTGTATAAGAACCCTAACTCTACCTTGCAAATTATTTTAGTTATTTCCCTTGTGTTTTTTTTTTATACAGAGACAGCCAGCAGTGAAATAGGCGTATCTTGTGACAATTTGCTGCCTTGTTATACTATACATACCCCTATATTTGTCAAAGTCCATGTCAGCCAATGTGGAAGGCTGGGCAGAAAAAGTTGGCTGTTTGGGCAAGGGTGGTGGACTTACTTCTTCATAATCTGTAATCAGAAGAAATTGACTTTGACAACATATACCAAACTGAATAGAAAAATACACTTGACAACAAGAGAGCAGCCTACCCTGTCCAGTGCTAGAAAGTGGCTTAAAATACTAAGTTGAAAAGGGGGCATTGTTTGGACAAATTAAAGTTAATAGATGTTTACTTTTTGAAAGTGATCATGTGGGCCAAATCTTAAGTACATGTAAATGACTTTAGTAATACCAGAGATGACTCAAAATGTCTAAGTTTGCAAGTTGATGACCATGACATTAATGAAAGCACCACTGCCAAGGCTTTAGCAATATGACCAAGGTTTTCTCCAAAAACAAATGAGCTTAAAATGAAAGGCTTCTGAAAGAAAAATTAACTATCTAGATCAAGCAAAACAGAATTATCTGGCAGTTCAGATATTCTTTTCCTTCTTCATACTGTACACATTAAATAAAATTATTCTATTCAACTCTTTTAATTTAATTACATCATTCTAAAACCTACAATATTTTGCAAACTTTGAGACATCCTTTTGGCTTTTGAACACTAGCAAATAAAATGCATTGTAGGTTTGAACATAAAACTTTGCTAATTAAGGTAAGAACTTTAAAATTCTTCAGCCAATCAGAATGCATGAATCTTGATAGACAAAACTAAAATTACATCATACCTTCAAATCCAGAAAGTGGATTAGAAAGTGGATCAGGCTTTGGTAGTCTTGATTTAGATTGTTTCTGTTTTATTTCTGTAATGGAGTAAACAAGTCAACTGTTAATTGTCCAACTGAAAAGGAAAAAAAACACCTGGAAAATTGTATTACAAACAAAGTCCTGAAAGCATTGGATGCAAAAATTGTTAGTGAGTATTCACTTTAAAAATATCATTTTGATTTTTTTCTGAAATGAAAATCAGATGGTATAAACAAAGATCAGCTTGCACATATGTGCTGGCTGATCTTTATGTAAACCTCCTACCAATGAAGGATTGTTCACGGTCTAAGCCTGATAAGGATTAATAGCTTTTTTGGTTCAAAATGTAAACTCAGGTGTCAAAGACTAAGATCAAATGGCAAATATGTGGTGCTGGCTGATCTTTGTCTAAAGCTCCAGCCAATGAAGGATTATTCCAGGTTCAGTATGATAAGGGTAAATATTTCAGCAATTAAAGCTCCAAACAAGCTGTAATGATGGCACACTAAATAAAGGGACATGCCAAGGAATATCATTTTTGGTGGACATTTACGTTCACCAGTGTTAATACCACGTTTGGACAATGCTGTCAGATGTTAATAGGTTTTCAAAACAGTAGTGCTCACTAAGATTCAATTTACTCTTTTTCAAGAACTGTATCCGTCTGACAACTAATCATTTTAAAAATGGAGGGAAACAAGGATTCTACATAACTTTTTTTTTTATTTTACTTTCAACACTCGACAGCAAGTCTCGAGAGAACTGTGTCTGCAATTTTTTACGTGTTTATATAAACACTTACCCTTTCTTTCTCTATTTGAGAATGAAAATCGCGGAACAATTAATTATTATCCTTTTATAGATTTTTTTCAAGCAGATAACAGCATAATTTGAATTATGAGATTACGAAGAATGGATTAGCATTACAAAAAACATAATAATAACCTAGATCATCTAATTGTCATTTTTTTCCTTTTATACCCCATGGATCAGCCAATCACTCTTAAAACTACACTGACACAAAGCCGAAAGTTATCGAAACCTTGTTATTAAGTGCTGACGATCGACGATATATATCGACGATATATGATGAGGAATGTATATCTGAAGCTAGATGCGAACTTGGGTCAGGTCATTTTCCTTTTATCTTAATTTTACATGTAAAATTTCTCTTTTCTCAACAAATGGAAGAATCAATCTAGTATGCCAACAGAAACGTCCACCATCAGTACTTTCAGTGCTTTGATTTTTTAAGAGATGAAGAGCTTATTTTTTAAATTAAATGCCTAATCACGCTGTATGAATTTGCAAAGTGGGTTCATACATAAGTGTGACTAGATTTTTCGTTTCATACTTCCATACTAATATGCTATTTTCTTATGTGACCCGTCAGGCAAAAAAGTAGACTCGGGGTAAAGCATAATGTGTCAATCCTAGTCAGACTGCGTGGACTGCACGCTGCACACTGACTAGTGGAAACATCTCATTATACAATGTACCAATGTTATCAAAAGTTAGCATGAACTCAAGGATTTTCAAATGTGATGAATCCAAAAATTATTCTTTTATTACCAGTCATCAACCATTTAACCCTTTCCTGTTTTACAAAATTTTAGACCTGTCCAAATTCAAAGGTTTTGTCAATCATATTTTAAAGTGGATTTAAATTGAAAAATAATCATTCAGCAGGGTAGAGAATAATGTGGAAAAAGAAGAAATTGCTTGTCAGAAGCAATTTCTTCTTTTTTTCACAATGTTTTCGCAATCATAAAATCACAGGCACGTAAAAAGCAGGAATTAAACAGCAAAGGGTTAACCTAAAGAAACCTAAACCTTAAACCTACATAGGTGTAACTAGAATTTTGAAATTCATACGCACTCAGAATGCTACCATTATGGAATATAGGATAAAGGTGATATGTGACAAAAGATGAATGTCCTCCATCCACTCCCCCTTTCTATGATTTGAAGGATGGTAAATAATCAAAACATCGTAATTACAGCTTCATCAACAACAATTTTTGAAAGAGGATTTATTTCTATAATGCACTTGCGTAATATGCATATGCCTACTTACAGTATATAAATCTATCTTGAATTACTAGGGTATACCTTTGGCGGTAGCCCTTATGTTACCTTTCTTTTGAACAGGCTTTAAATAACCATCTGCATAAGTCTGTCCTCTTCCAATCAATTCAATAAAAGTATTTTCATAATTCTCCAATGTTCCTTTATTTTTAGATTCTACATCCTCATACAGCTCTCCTTTCTGCCATTCTGTGTCATACTTAGATATTGAAGTTCCCACTTTACTATTTTCAACATCATCATAAACTAGAGACCTGTCCACAACATCATCATTAACTAGAGGCCTGTCCTCAACATCATCATTAACTAGAAGCCTGTCCTCAACATCATCATACACTAGAGGCCTGTCCTCAACATCATCATTAACTAGAAGCCTGTCCTCAACATCATCATACACTAGAGGCCTTTCCTCAACATCGTTATAAACTAGAGGCCTATCCTCAACATCATCATAAACTAGAGGCCTGTCCTCACATGAATTAAGATCCTTTGATTCTCTTTTTGTACAGATTCATTCTCAACTGTCCCTGATAGCATTGAGATTCTAACAGCTGAATAAAATTAAAATTCAAATATCATAGCTTCTGAAATTAATTGTTCAACATACTTGACTTTACTTACCACAAAATTGAACTACCTAGATCGAGCTTTTTAAGACACTACAAGTACTAAGTTTTTGTTATGAGATAATGCAACATGCAAATTCATTTCAACAGCCATAACTACTAGCATGAAGAAGCAATAAAGCCTGATCTTTATTTTTTTAGGTAATGTATCAGTTCATGTTAAACAATGGAATAGACAAGAGCACTGCATGAGGGTACCAATGCTCCACTGTAGATGAAAGAAAGGAAACAAATGAATGTCAAAAGAAGGCACAGTTACTACAAAAGTTATTCTTGAGTTATCTCATTTGCTAAGCAGGATCTCTCTTGCACCACTAAATGAATGTGACAAGTTTCAAGAAAATATCTCCAATAATAGGAGGCATAACATTGGCATTTTTCATACAAACAAAAACAACTTCAATACTGATATGCATCTAGTTAGAAATGCTAATAGAAGATGCATAATTACAACATCAGACTAGAAATATGATAGAATTATTGGAATATACAATTAATTTTGTGCATACACTGTTAGCATGTCCTGTATATATACCAACACCAATAATTACTTTAAGCCCATTTCCATGAAATCCTTATACATGTTCATCTGATATCAATACTTAAGAATTGTATCATACAAGAGAACCATGATGGTCATTTATTGCTCACCTGAGTCCCCATGATCACTAAAACATCACATTGATAAGATTGTCACACCGTATATCCACTTGGAGATAATTGCTTCGTATCTAGCTATGCCCTAGATTTAAGGTTGCTTTCAGAGGATATTTAGTAAAACATTTCCTTCCAGCTCCTTAGTAAAACAGAATGTAAAATTGACTAAGTCAAGAAGTGTCTGAATATGACCAAAAGGTATCATATCAATATCTCTGTGGATATTATAGATGTGATGCATGTATACAGTATATACAAAGTATCCAAGCTATTCTGTCCTCTAGTTTCCTTCTTTTTTCTATGTAAATAGCTATGTAAATAGGATGCACCCAGACAGAGCCCAAAAAAGACATCAGGGCCTGATGTTATTTGAATAAACTTAATACATGTACATGTCCCTAAGATGATACATATACTTATGTGACCTACCAAATATGAAAGTGTCCAACATTCAGGTTTCAGAGAAAATTTCGTTTTTGTTTCTATGTCAAAATAGCTCTGCCAAATGAGCTCTCACCCAAAGGGCATGATATGATTAAAATTGGTTGAGGTCCAGTAGATCATGCTAAATCTACATACTAAATATTAAAAGAGTTGTCTGCTTTAAGATTTTATTTACCCCTTTTAAATGCTCAGTGGCAACCAAGGTGAAGGGTGCATTTCAATTATTTCAACATATTTGCTAAAGGAACAATTTTTTTTCCAAGATTCATAAAGATTGGTCCTCAAGTTTAGAGGAAGAAGATGTTTATAGAGAAATGGTGAGTCATATGCATATTGAATGAAACACAAAGGACAACAGACATAATTGGCAATCACAATTAATGACTTTGAGTCTACTGAACAGGCATGTTGGAAGAAGCATAGGGATCTTAATTTAACCCCTACCACCCTACAGGCCAACATAATAAACTTTTTAATATTGGCCTGTGGGGTGGTGAAGGGGGGGGGAGAGGGTAGAATGGGGTGGGGTGGGGGGGTTAAATTCAGACCCCTATGAAAAAGAAAAGAAACTGCACAAAGGTAATTTCTCCTTTTCTTTTCTATGCTTACTTACGGATGGAATATTCTATTTGAGCTGTCAAGTTCTTTACTTTTGTTGGCCTTCCAAAATCAGTTCAGTCTGATCAAGGATCAAACTTCATGTCAGGCATATTCCAACAGGTTATGCATGAATTAGGTATCAAGCAATATCGGTCATCTGCTTATCATCCTGAAAGTCAAGGTGCTTTAGAAAGATTTCATCAGACCCTAAAGAATATGATAAGGTCATATTGTTTCGATACTGAGAAAAACTGGGATGAAGGTATTCATTTGCTATTATTTGCAGTCAGAGAATCTGTTCAAGAATCTCTTGGCTTTAGCCCCTTTGAGTTAGTTTTTGGTCATTCTGTTCGTGGGCCATTAACACTCTTAAAAGAGAAATTTCTTGCTGATGATGAAACACCCTTGAACTTGTTACAGTATGTTTCTGACTTCAGAAATAAACTGTCTAGGGCATGTGAGGTTGCTAGGTCAAATCTTAAATCATCTCAGAGCAAAATGAAGGCAAGATATGACAAGCATAGTGTTGATAGGAAATTCGAACCAGGTGATAAAGTCCTTGCTCTTTTGCCAATACCTGGCCGACCCTTACAGGCAAGATATTATGGCCCGTATACTATTGATAAGAAAACAAGTGATTTGAATTATATTATCAATACTCCTGGAAGGCGTAAAAATAAACAAATGTGTCATGTGAATATGTTAAAAAAGTATTTTGACAGAGATAGCTCTATTTCAAAACCGGTTACAGTTGTAAACACTGTCCCACAAGAATCAAATGTGATTGAATCAGAAGTTAATTCAGACTTTAGTGAAAAATCCGTTCCTGGTCCACCTAAACTTGAGAACTCTGAAATACTAAAGAATCTTGACGACAAACTTTCACATTTGGAGCCATCTCAACGAGAAGAGCTGAAACAGTTGATTAATGAATATGAGCACTTGTTTCCTGACATCCCAACAAGAACTGATAAAATATATCATGATGTCATTGTGGAAGATTCTCAACCAATTAAACAACATCCTTATAGAATGAATCCAGTGAAACAAAAAGCCCTTCAAGATGAAGTGAATTACTTATTGGAGAATGATTTTATTGAACCCAGCCAAAGTAATTACAGTTCACTTGATTTAGACTTATGGTTTCATTTAGTAGTACTGTGTTAAACTAAAAGGGGATTTCTCGTTATCTTAAAAGTGTGTTTAAAAGCGTGTTTAATTTTAAATTCGGATATTATTGGACTTATTATTTGTGGACCAGGAACTTAAAAAAATTGGATCTAAAATTAAAAATTTAGGATTAAACATTCAAGGTATTGTAAATTGTTTTTGTATTAGTTTCATATTGTCAATAATTCTGTAATTATTGTCAATAAAAATTGTTAATTGTAAAGTTTGTTGCTAGCTTCTTTGTTCGTGTTACATTGGCACGTAACATTTGGGGGCTCGTCTCGAGATACGAATATCAGACAAACATACAAAACAAAACAAATCAAACAAATTCTTCATTTAAATCTGCTGTTCAAAATTATTTAAGAAATTAATTTCATATTTCAATTTTGATAAATCTAGAGATCACTTTTACTATTATTTATCGAAATCTTACATTCTTATTTGAATACAGCAACAAGCTACCATGTCTTTTGACTTAGAAAAATTTACGCACGAACCTTCCGTGGAGCTATTGAATTTGGGTAAAAAGTCTGATTTGCTCAATCTTGCCAAGCATTATGAATTAAAAGAAGTCAAGTCCTCATTGCAAAAGCATGAAATTAAGAATATTTTGATTCAATATTTTGTTGATGAGGACATTTTTGATGAAAAGGCTCTATCTCTCATTGTTGATGTTCCATCAGTTACAAGCTCAAGAGAGCTTGAACTGTTAAAACTTCAACAAAGGGAGACGGAATTGGAAATAGAAAGAGAGAGAGAAGAGAGAAAATTACAAGAAAAACAATTAGAAATTGAAGAAAAAGAAAGAGAAAGGCAATTTCAAAGAGAAAAGGAAGAACGAGAAAGAGAAGAAAGAGAACAAGAAATAGAAAGAGAGAAGGAAAGAGAAGAAAGAGCAGAGAGAGAACGAGAAAAAGAACGAGAATTTCAATTACGATTAAAAGAATTAGAAATTCAAGATAGAGCAAATCAGCCCAGATATATGTATAATGACCACTTTGATGTAACAAAACATTTTAGGCTTGTCCCTCCATTTCAAGAAAATGAAGTTGATACATATTTCGAACATTTTGAAAAAGTTGCAAATAACTTGAAATGGCCAAAGGAGCAATGGACCTTACTTCTCCAAAGTGTCTTAGTAGGAAAAGCTCGCAATATTTATTCGCAACTTAGAACAGAACAAAGCAATGATTATGATACTGTAAAAGAACTCATTCTCAAAGGTTATGAGCTGGTACCAGAAGCATACAGACAACAATTTAGAAGTTGTAGAAAAGAATCTGGCCAGACTCACGTTGAATTTGCAAGAAACGAAGAAAAATTATTTGACAGGTGGTGCTATTCTAAGAAAATAGACCAAAATTATGATAATCTTAGACAACTTATATTAATTGAACAATTCAAAAATTGCATTCAATCTGACATTAAGTCACATTTAGATGAAAAAAATGTTGAAACTATACATGAAGCAGCTCGTTTAGCTGATAATTATTACCTTACACACAAAAAATATTTCGTTAATAAAGCAAAACCTGCTTCCTCACATCCCCAAAATAAATCTATTCAATCGAATTCACCTAAACCAAAGTCTACCGGTGAAACCAATGTTCAAAATCCCTTATCTCAAGTACATTGTACTTATTGTAAAAAACCAGGTCACCTTATTTCGGAATGTTTTAGATTAAAAAGGAAGAAGGAACTGAGTGCAGCCAAACCTACAGGGCTCACCAGCCTTCAGCCTAAATCACAGCCTTCTTTTGAGTTAAATTCAATTGTTAAGGCAGAACCAAATTCTGATTCCTGTATGGAGATTTTTGAACCGTTCATGTTGGATGGTTTTGTATCACTTTCAGGTGATATGTGCCCACCTACCCCTATTAAAATTTTAAGAGACACAGGAGCTTCTCAATCTCTTATTTTAGCAGATGTTCTGCCTTTTTCTGAGAAGACTTCGTCTGGTACTAGTGTCCTTATTCAGGGTGTAGAGTGTGGTGTTATTAATGTTCCTCTTCATAAGGTTAATTTGTCCTCAGATTTGGTTACTGGTTCTGTGGTTGTTGGTGTTAAACATTCTTTACCATTTAAAGGTGTACATTTATTGCTAGGCAATGACTTAGCTGGAGATAAGGTTGTTGTTAATCCTCTTGTAACTGACACACCTAATGTAGGTCAAACAGATGATCCTATTTTGCAGGAAATACCTGATTTGTACCCGTCATGTGCAGTAACTCGGGGTATGGCTAAAAAAGCTTCCTTGAAAAAATCAAATGATATTGACTTAACTGATACTTTTGTTGGTCAATATTTCAATGACGAGATTAAAAAGTCTTTTAGTCTTAGTCTGCCTGATACTCAGACAGACTCGTCAAAATTTTGTCAGTCATCTCCAAGGTCAAATGACCAAGGTCATGAAACGCATTCAAAGTCAAAGTTAATCCAGGAACAGCAAAATGATCCTGAGATTTCAAAGTTAATTGATAGGGCATTACCCGAAAAAGAAATGTCTCAGAATCCTGTTTGTTACTATAAAAAGAATGGTATTCTGATGAGAAAATGGCGACCATTTGATGTCCCAGCTGATGATGATTGGGCTGTTCATCACCAAATTGTTGTTCCAAAGTCATATCGCCGTGAAATACTTAGTATAGCCCATGAAAGTCCAATGTCTGGTCATTTAGGTGTAAACAAGACTTATCACAAGATTATGACTCACTTCTTTTGGCCTGGACTTAAATCGGACGTTTCCGAATATTGTAAAAGTTGCCACACTTGTCAAATGGTAGGGAAACCTAACCAAGTTATTCCAAAAGCAAGGTTACAACCCATTCCAGCTTTTGATGAACCTTTCAGTCGGATAATAATAGACTGCGTTGGTCCTTTACCGAAAACTAAGTCAGGTTCTGAATATTTGTTGACAATTATGTGTGCTTCTACTCGCTTCCCAGAAGCAATTCCTTTAAGAAACATTAAGGCAAAGTCAATCGTTAAGGCTCTTGTCAAGTTCTTTACTTTTGTTGGCCTTCCAAAATCAGTTCAGTCTGATCAAGGATCAAACTTCATGTCAGGCATATTCCAACAGGTTATGCATGAATTAGGTATCAAGCAATATCGGTCATCTGCTTATCATCCTGAAAGTCAAGGTGCTTTAGAAAGATTTCATCAGACCCTAAAGAATATGATAAGGTCATATTGTTTCGATACTGAGAAAAACTGGGATGAAGGTATTCATTTGCTATTATTTGCAGTCAGAGAATCTGTTCAAGAATCTCTTGGCTTTAGCCCCTTTGAGTTAGTTTTTGGTCATTCTGTTCGTGGGCCATAGAAAGCTTAATACACAAATGAATAGGGATCCCATACAGCACTTCTCATACATTTTTACTAAAAACAAGAGCCGTCAGAGACAGATTATGCTCCCCGAATAAGGCATTGTCACAAAAACAAGAGCCATGTTGGACATGGACATCCCCACCCACGAAAGTTTGATAGTAAACTGAAGCCTAATGGATTAAAGATTCTTTTGTACTGTCAGAGATTTACCTCCTATAAATCTAAGTAATAAAAATAACAAAGGGCAATAACTCCAAAATTATGCAAGCAAGAGTTGTAGTTCTTGTGCACTTCACTTCTCCTCCATAAGATCTATCCACACATAAGGTTTCAAGTTGATAGCTATTATACTTTAGGAGATATGCTCTGTGGTCAGATTGCAAGGACTCAAATAAGATGTTATCTTATACAGCAAACATAAAGGTAACGAACATTAAACTCCCTTTTTGCATGACATATTTTTAGACACAAATAATTAATACCTTATGGTAAAGGGCATCTGATTTGCTACTGAAATGTGAAATTTCATCAAATTCTGAGCATGAGACTAGGAGAAATGAAAGAATAACTGTATTTTATGCGCTAGCGTAAAGGTAACAAACATTTAGCCCCCTTTTTCCATGATATTTTTTTTTAACGTTAATTTCAAATTGTTTGTAGTAAAGGGCATCTGATTTGCTACTCAAATATGAAATTTCACTAAATTCTGACTGTTAGACTAGGAGAAATTTGGGAAAAACTGTTTTTTACCCTAAGTCCCCTTTTCCCGTGACGAGGCCTCAAATCCAAAAACAGTCACAGATGCATCATCACTATATCATAGGGAGTTCACATGGTAAGTTTCATTTGATTTGGCCCAAGGGTTATGGAGAAATAGGTGGGGACGGACGGACGGACGGAATTACTATTTTACATGCTAACGTAAGGTAACAAACATTTAGCCCCCTTTTTCCATGATATTTTTTTTTTACGTTAATTTCAAATTGTTTATAGTAAAGGGCATCTGATTTGCTACTCAAATATGAAATTTCACTAAATTCTGACTGTTGGACTAGGAGAAATTTGGGAAAAACTGTTTTTTACCCTAAGTCCCCTTTTCCCGTGACGAGGCCTCAAATCCAAAAACCATCACAGATGCATCATCACTATATCATAGGTAGTTCACATGGTAAGTTTCATTTGATTTGGCCCAAGGGTTATGGAGAAATAGGTGGAAATGGACGGACGGACGGACGGATGGACGGACGGAATTACGGACGGACGGACGGACGGACAGACGAAGCGGCGGCTATATGCTCTCCCTTCGGGGAGCATAAAAAAGTTGCTAGTTAATATTCCAGAAAAGGTGTTTCAACATATAATTGCATAATGTAGGAACAATTAAAACAAAAAGAACAAGATGTGTTTGTGAAACACGAATGCCCCGCAACGGCATTTTTTTTCAAAGTTTGACCTTGACAGATGACCTTGACTTTGGTACCAGCGGATGCGGATCATTGAGATCTATCATCATGCCAAATATAAGCTTTGTATCTTGAATAGGCTTGAAGATATTGGCAAGGTTAAGTTTTCCGGTTAAGTTTTCGGACAGACAGACGGACAGATGGACAGACAGACGGACATGAGTAAAACAATATGCCCCCGATTTATCAATGCGGGGGCATTAAAACTATGAAATTGATGCAAAGGTGATGATATCATCTAACCTTTGGTCCAAAAGCAGTCTAGCTAAAGGGGGATTGCAAATTTAAGTTGGCATTATTTTTCAAAAATAACAGTTCTCCTGAGGTAGACTGGATAGACAGGATTAACCCTTGTCATGCTGAATTAAAAATCTTTGCAAAATTTGCATTACAATCAATATGTTGAAATCCCAAGAGACACTCATTGTGAGTCAGTATTCTTTTGAAATTATGAATTTTCAACTATTCAGACTTAAAAAGGAGAATCAGTTTATATAGACAAAGATCTGATTGCACATAGACTGATCTTTGTCAATACCTACTGTCAAAGCAGGAATATTCTGGGCTCAGCATAACAAGGATGATGATGCTTCAATACAATACTTGATCAAAGCATAATACAAATAACTTAGCTTTCATAAATAATTTTAAATGCATTTAGATGTAACAAGGGTTTTTTTATAAGTATTTTCATTCTGAAGAACAGATTCAGATAACATGTAAAGTGCAATCCAGATATAAAGAGATTGTCAGCAGGGACAAGGCAAATTACCTTGTTATAACCCGGTCTTGTTGTATACTTTTAAATATAGCAGGATCAGGGTTCAGGAATTGGGTTAGTTTTCTTATAGCAAGGATCATACATGTATATTGAATCTCCAAAAATTAAATAGTAGCACCAATAATTATGTTTACCTCTGTGGTAAGCTGCTGATTTTGGTGGCCTTGGTGGAATTGCTTGATCATGTATCACTGAAAAAGAAACAAGAGTCTTCAGAGACGGATTATGCTCCCCGAATAAGGCATTGTCACAAAAACAAGAGCCATGTTGGACATGGACATCCCCACCCACGAAAGTTTGATAGTAAACTGAAGCCTAATGGATTAAAGATTCTTTTGTACTGTCAGAGATTTACCTCCTATAAATCTAAGTATTAAAAATAACAAAGGGCAATAACTCCAAAATTATGTAAGCAAGAGTTGAAGTGTTGGTGTATTGCACTTTTCCTCCATGAGATCTATCAACCCATAAAGATTCTAGTTGATAGCTATTATACTTTAGGAGATATGCTCCAGACAAAATCTAAGTATCAAAAATAACAAAGGGCAACAAGAGCCATGTTGGACATGGGCATAAGTCCCCTACCGGCTTTGTTTGTCTCAATGTTTTCCCACGCCAATTCTATCAGGGACGTCAAAACCAGGTCTTGTTTTGGAAAGGGTTAAACAAGACTTACATGAGTTGTTGTCTCTGCTGTGCCCACTATACAATTCATGCAAGCAATAGACAGATGCAAGAAATAGTATCAATAACAGTTACCTTGTCTGATCCAAGATGTTTTTCTTCAGTCTTGTTGGTAAGAAATGAGAACTTTCACTGGAGGTGATTAATACTGCTGCATCACCACCCTGACTAACATGGCTTATAAATTTTTTTACATTTTAAAACAGGTTTCATCAAGTTAGCTTGCTTAGTTATTAAGTTATTGCAGGATCCATTTTTTGCCATATTTTCACTATTTCCGTTACCATAGCAACCGCACTTTTTGTCAAAGAACAAACATAAAATGTGGTGCAAAATCTACACATTGCCATCTAGTCATATACCAAGTCTCATCAAATTAGCTTGCTTATTTATTAACTTATCGCAGGATCCAATATTTTTTGCCATATTTTCACTATTTCCGTAACCATAGCAACAACAATTTTAGTCTAAAAACAAAAATAAAATGATGTGCATAATCTACACATTGCCATATAGTCATATACCAAGTCTCATCAAACTAGCTTGCTTAGTTATTATCTTATCGCAGGATCCCATTTTTGGCCATATTTTCACTATTTCTGTAACCATAGCAACCTCAATTTAAGTCGAAAAACAAAAATAAAATGATGTGCATAATCTACACATTGCCATCTAGTCATATACCAATTTTCATCAAAAACGCTTGCTTAGTTATTAAGTTATCGCGGGATCAAGATTTGAGCGGACAGACGGACAGACGGACCGACAGACGGAGGGCAAACCTATAGTCCCCTCCGGTGTGAACACCGGTAGGGGACTAATAACTCCAAAATTATGCAAGTAAGAGTTGTAGTTCTTAAGCACTGCACTTCTCCTTCGTAAGACCTATCCACTCATAAAGTTTTAAGTTGATAGCTATTATACTTTAGGAGATATACTCCAGACATAATCTAAGTATCAAAAATTACAAAGGGCAATCACTCCAAGATTATGCAAGCAAGAGTTGTAGTTCTTGTGCACTGCACTTCTCCTCCACAAGATCTATCCACCCATAAAATTTCTTGTTGATAGCTTTTATACTTTAGGAGATATGCTCTGTGGTCAGATTGCAAGGACTCAAATAAGGTGTTATCTTATACAGCTAAAATAAAGGTAACAAACATTAAACCCCCTTTTTGCAAAACATATTTTAAGACACAAATTTCAAATAATTTAGGGTAAAGGGCATCTGATTTGCTACTCAAATGTGAAATTTCATCAAATTCTGAGCATACGACTAGGAGAAATGAAAGAATAACTGTATTTTACACACTAACGTAAAGGTAACAAACATTTAGCCCCCTTTTTCCATGATACAATGTATATTTTTTTTACGTTAATTTCAAATTGTTTATAGTAAAAGGCATCTGATTTGCTACTCAAATATGAAATTTCACTAAATTCTGACTGTTAGACTAAGAGAAATTTGGGAAAAACTGTTTTTTACCCTAAGTCCCCTTTCCCCGTGACGAGGCCTCAAATCCAAAAACAGTCACAGACGCATCATCACTATATTATAGGGAGTTCACATGGTAAGTTTCAATTGGTTTGGCCCAAGGGTTATGGAGACATAGGTGGGGACGGACAGACGGACGGACAGGCGAAGTGGCGGCTATATGCTCTCCCTTCGGGGAGCATAATAACGAATGTCACTGTTTCAGTGAAAAGGATGTTTAAGAAAACTGCAATTTCATCTAAGTCATGGGAACATAATTCAAACAAGTAATTAAGTGTTTTTAAGTGTCACATACTGAAATATTTTGCAAAGAAAAATTCATGATTGATGAATAACAAGTAGAAAGTTGACCTCCACCTGTTAAATACATATTTTTCTGATCTCAGTTATTTTGTGCAGCATGATAAAGGGTCACCAAAGGAACAATCCAGTGAAATTTGGTTAATATCCATCAGTAATAGTTTGAGAAAATGATTTTCAAAGTTTCCACTATATAACATATAGAGAAATGACATCCGCCCATAAAAGACAAATTTTTTTTACATCTGATCACAATAATTTTTGGTAGACTGATAAAGGATTACTCAAGGCTCATTCAAGTGAAATTTGGTTTATATCCATCGATTGGATTCCGAGAAAATGATTTTCAAAGTTTCCACTTTATAACATATAAAAAATGACCTCTGCTTATAAAATACATATTTTTCATCTGATCACAATAATGTTTGGTAGACTGATAAAGGGTTACTAAAGGCTCATTCCAGTGAAATTTGGTTGATATCCATTGATTGGATTCTGAGAAAATGATTTTCAAAGTTTCCACTATAAAACATATAGAGTAATGACCTCCACCCATAAAATACATATTTTTCGTCTGATCACAGTAATTTTTGGTGGGCTGATAATGGGTCACTCAAGGATCATCTCAGTCAAATTTGGTTGATATCCATCACTTAGATTCTGAGAAATTGATTTTCAAAGTTTCTACTATATAACATATAGAGAAATGACCTCCGTCCATAAAATGCATATTTTTCATCTGATCACAATAATTATTTGCAGACTGATTAAGGGTTTCCAAAAATCATTCATGTTAAAGTAATTCGATCCATCTATTACGTTCTGAGAAAACTCACTTTTTGTCGTATTTGGAAATTAGCCACAGCCATTAAATGTTTTTCAATGGATCAAAATTTCTGGAACAACTTTGAAAGAGGGTCACCAAAGGATCATTCCTGTGAAGTTTGGTTGAAATTCATCCAGTAGTTTCTGAGGAGAAGGTTTTTAAAGAAAAAGTTTACGATGGACGCACGGACACATGACAGACACAGCGCAATGATAGTGGTCTCAGTGGCCTTCGGCCAGTGGAGCTAAAAGGGGATGCACCTGGGCAGAGCCCCAATATGAGCCAATGGTCATGATATGAACATGTGGTAGAGGTCCACTAGATGATTACACTACATATTAAATATAAAAGCTGTCTGTCTTCTGGTTTCTCAGATGAAGATTTTTGAAGATTTTCACTCTTTGTTTCTTTATCAACAGGATGAGCCTGGGCTGAGTCAAAATAAGACCCCAGGGTCATGATATGAACAAACTGTCTAGAGGTCCAGTAGATGATGATACATACCAAATATGAAAGCATGTTGCCTTCTAGTTTCAGAGAAGTTTTTCACCCCCCCCCCCCCCCATCCCCTTTTTGTTGCAATGGCAATCAGAGTTTAAGGTGGATTTTGAATTTATTAGAACAACTTTGGTAGAGCTTTACCCAAGGAACATCGCTGCCTAGTTTCATCCTAGATTAGCCGGCCGGTTTAGGGCATAAGGAAGAAATTGTGGATGACAGATAACACATAACTGACAAAGGACACTGGCTGTCCACAACAGCTCACGTAAGTGCTCAAGTTAAATGTTATACCATGCTTTCGTTCATTTACCTTATCTGACACTATTTAAGCTGAGAGCCAAATAGGTGACATCACTATGAAAGTTGTATAGCAATCACATGCAAATGACACAGTTTAAAAAAAAAATTCTTATATTTTCACATTTTGTCTCATTATCTTTTAAAAGAAGTAGAATGATTATTTGTTTTTCAAGTAAGATCAATTGATATTTCATTTTGTAAACAACAAGACCTATATTTTTGCACAAGATTCTACCACTTGTGAGAATATAGGTATTGTTGTTCACTCAATAACATATAAATAGATCTTAAACTTAAACAAACAACTATCTCCTATTTCATTCAGCACTACAACAAAAGCTCTATTTTTCAGGAGTGGTGGAAACACAAGAGAAAAAAATGCTCTTTTTGTACATTCAATAAAGGATTTATTGAAACAACACAAGAAATAATAAAGATTAAACTATTTTGTTCAAGTAACTTATTTATCTTATTTAAATCTTTAAAATCATCAAAGGGAATTCGTGAAATTTAGAAACCAAATGGCCTAATGAGTCCTGTAAAAGTTAATAAGTGTTACACCTAAAGTGATAAATAAATTGAGTCTGTGCGTGAGATTTCCAACAATTTCAAATATGCACAAAGCAAAGACTCTGATCAGCCTGTGCATCCGCACAGTCTGACCAGGGTCTTTACTGTGCGCTTAGTAAATCTAGATAGATAAGGTCTCAAAGTATCTGTAGACCATTTGGTAACTTTATTTCAAATTGTTGGAAATGTCACGCACAGGCTCAATTACCTTTCTGTTTATTTTGTTGAGCTGCACCAATACGTCTTGGTCCACTTTTCTTGGAAAAGTCAACATAAAGTGTACCATCTAAAACTTGATTCAATTCATGCGACTTGTTACTGACGAGGAAGATTTCATCATAAACTTCTTCGTCCGAGTCAAGAAGAACATGGACTTGTATCTCACGAATATCTGAGTTATCCAGGGGTAGCACAACTAGTGAACGTCGAGCAAAATATTCAGAGTCAGGTTTTTGATGTTGGTTCTCTTCTAATGGCTTATAATGACCAATTATGGCATCCTGTTGTTCAAGTCTTTTTAACTTCACAGTGGCTGAAATTTGTAAAGTTTTGTTAGCCTTTATTGAAGGATTTCCTTGTACCATATTACCTTTAATAATAGCGCCCTGCCTAATAGTAGCAACCCTACTTTTTTTTACTAAGAAAACCCACTTCAATCGCCTAAATTTTATTAAATTTTTTAGCTTTCTTGAGATCTCTAATTTGAGATTAATTTTCTCTAAACAATCATTTATATGATTGTTTAGAGGAAATTCACCACCTCAAATTAAAGGGAAATGGACCTAAAAGACATCAATTTTAATGATTTTTTTAAATCAGAAAATGCATACTAAAAAAGCTCCCAGACCATATTATGTATAGCTTTCCGTAGCTTTTATTAGGAGAAATGCGGTATATTACTACATAATAAATTATTTTTGTCTTGATCTTGGAAGAAATTATCTTTGTCTCAAATTCTCAACTGAAAAGTCTTACCACAAGGATTAAAACTAAGATATAAAAACTTAGCAGTCAAAAGGTACCATATTTTTTACAATGTTCCAAGTGCTGCATGACATCAGCCCTGTATTTAGGATGACAAAACATTGCAAACTGTTTTTATAATATGACCCACGTAGTCAGAGTGAAATAACCCCGTTGAATATTTTTGATATTACACAAGTGTTATTACACTAGTGGAATAACTGCAGATGAGCTCAGAGTGAATAGCAATGCTATTTTGTTACCGCGAAAATGACGTCATAATGTATGTTTTGTGATGTCATTTTTAAGGGGCGTTATAAGTTTGGCGGTAAATTGAAACGTTGAATTTCAAAAATTTTGGTGATTTTTCGCTAAAATTCGGGTCATATTATAAACAAAATATAAAATTTGTGCTCATAAAATACAGAATTTATTAAACTCGTTATATGAAACAGATTAAAACTCGGCGCAGCCTCGTTTTTATCTATTTATAGATGACTTGTTTAATTAATTCAGTATTCAATGACCACTCATTCAATATCCTCTATATATATACTGATTATACCCAGCTTTGGACATACATTTGCAAGCAATTTGAAACAGTGTGTACCATTTTGTCATCCTGAACGCAGGGATGAATACTCTATCATCAATATTTACTATGATATACTAGGACACATGTACTGACATCGACGGTATGATTAAGGGTCTGCCTAAGTATAGGAATTCAAGGTTTCAAGGTTTACAAAAAGGTAACCACAAGGGGTCAGTGCAACACTATTGTAAGTGCCTATATATGTATAGGCGCTTACAATAGTATTGCCCTGACCCCTCGAAATTTAAATTTAAATTTAATTTTCCCCTTTCATCAAGATTCAAACACACTCAAGGGTAATAAGATGTTATCTAATATAACCCTCTTATCTGTACTTCCTGATATGCTTTATTGTAATCCAAAAAAACATTTGCATGCCAATAAATAATTCTCTACTATAGAACTAATATGTCTGTGTTGCAAAGACTTTACATTGACAATTTCCTTTCAATATAGATCATTTGTCGTTTTTATCTATTTATAGATGACTTGTTTAATTAATTCAGTATTCAATGACCACGGCACTCATTCAATATCCTCTATATATATACTGATTATACCCAGCTTTGGACATACATTTGCAAGCAATTTGAAACAGTGTGTACCATTTTGTCATCCTGAACGCAGGGATGAATACTCTATCATCAATATTTACTATGATATACTAGGACACATGTACTGACATCGACGGTATGATTAAGGGTCTGCCTAAGTATAGGAATTCAAGGTTTCAAGGTTTACAAAAAGGTAACCACAAGGGGTCAGTGCAACACTATTGTAAGTGCCTATATATGTATAGGCGCTTACAATAGTATATCCCTGACCCCTCGAAATTTAAATTTAAATTTAATTTTCCCCTTTCATCAAGATTCATACACACTCAAGGGTAATAAGATGTTATCTAATATAACCCTCTTATCTGTACTTCCTGATATGCTTTATTGTAATCCAAAAAACATTTGCATGCCAATAAATAATTCTCTACTATAGAACTAATATGTCTGTGTTGCAAAGACTTTACATTGACAATTTCCTTTCAATATAGATCATTTGTGTTTTTTTTACATTATTGCTGGTAAAAAATTTGCTTCTTTTTAATGCTATCGTTATTAACCCTTGTCATGATGAACCTGGAATATTCTTATTTAGCATAAGGTAAAGACAAAGATCAGCCTGCACATATGTGCAGCCTGATCTTGGTATATACCACCTGATGTCTCTTTTCAAAAAAGAAAAGTTGAAAAAAATAAATTTTTCAAAATAAATACTGACCAACAATAAGTGCATCCAGAATTGGCAGCACTTTGATTTCAATGAATTTGTATCAAAGATTTTTACATTATAAGGGTAGGACTATTCTTTCCTCATTGAAGTTTATTTTTTTATTTCTTTCTATCAAAAAAAATCTAATTTGAAGTTTAGTCAACAATTTCTTTTAAGTAGACAAGTCAATTAAGACTCATAATTAAGTTGAAAACTTTTCAAGAATGGGAAGGGGGGTAAAGTTGGGTACTTAGAAAATTCTTTATAGATAGTACATCTAACCTTGGCTATTTCTACAATTTTATTCATTTATTTTTTTTCAGTCAGGCACAAGTTTTTTTATGAAAAATTAAAACCAGACAGTCTAGGCTAAGATCAGACTGCAGATCTGTGCAGACTGGTTTTAATCTCCCTAGGCGTAACTAGGATTTTAAAATTAATACACACTTAGAAGGCAACCAACATAGAATTTATAGGATAAAGGCAAAAGTGACAAAAGATTAATGTCCTCCATAGGCTTCCCTTTGGTGAATAATCAAAACATCAAAACTACAGATTGAATAAGCTGTAGATTGGATGTTATAATCATTCATCAACAATTTTTGGGAAAGAGGATTTATTTCTATAACGCACTTACAAAATGTACATAATGGTAGTTAAGCCCTTGGTCTCTACTGTCTGCAGAAGCTTTATGTACAAACAGAAATACAAAGTTTGCATGAAATTTGCCGCAAACTAATCTATTTGCAAGAACAATAAGCAGCAACTTAATATGTGTTTGCGGCAGAAAATCCATTTGCTACAAACATTTTGTAAACTCCTTGAATAAAAAAATGTGTTCCTGCAAACTATTCACAAACAGGAAGTTTGCAGTAAGTTCGCGAGAACATATTTTTTTTATTAGTCAGATCATGCACTTAGCAGGAAGTTTGAAAGAAGATGAACTTTGAAAAAAATCTTTAAGTTTCATTCCAACTGTTAACAATTATTTTGAGTAATTTTAAGCCTTCCCATACTGATTTAAGTGAATATCTAAAAAAGAGATCAGATCATTCAGCAGAGGTCACCCAGAGGTTCAACACGGAAAATATCATGATATGGTTAAGGATATTCATTCTAGATTCAGAAAATGCATAGGTCTACTCTGACAAGTAAATATGGAATCATGAAGTTTGAGGAAGAAGTCTCAGATTTACATATTAATAAAATATTTTTTGAACCCTTAACTAGAAAATCCAGTTCAAGTCCTGCAGACTCCGCTATTCTTTTTTTTTTTTCATTTTTTCTTTAACTAAAAACAATTAGAAACCAAACTATTGAACATGAAGTCATTTATGACCCATGGATTACAAAAGCAACATATTAGAAATGGAAAATACCTTATTTGTAGGTTGCAGAGAGATCACTGGGAATTTGCAAGAACAGTTTGCTGCAAATTTGCATGAAAGCCTCATTTGCATATGGAAAACGAATTTGCAGCAAATTTGCCACAAACATTTGTTTGTGTCTACACTTTATTGTTTATGTTGTTTCAGTTTTATAGATTACTTTAAAGACTGACTTGTTCTCGATCATGTTTTGCTCTTTTTTATCCCTACAAAACCAAATTTTATGGTCAAGGGGTCAATGACTCTCAAATTAAAAAGCTAGCACAATGATTAAAGTAAACATCTAGGAGAGAGAAGAAGTTGCTAGCTTAGCTAGCCATTTAGCCATTTTTGCTTTCATCACAATTCTTTCCCTTTCTTTACAAATTTCATTGATTTTTTTTTCATTTTTAATTTTCCTTTAAAATTCTAAATTTTTATTTCAGTTTTGACCATTTTGGAACGTCGATACTCACCACTTATAAGTTTCATGTTATCAATACCTTCTTCTATATCCATGGTGTAAAGGTGCTTTATCTCGTCGTCGATAAATGTCACTACAACAGGGAAGCCATATCTGTGCAGATAGGTAAAATGAATAACAAGTTTTTATTATATGACCTACATTGCGGGAGTGAAATAACCCCGTTGAATATTTTTGATATTACACAGGTGTTATTACACTAGTGGAATAACTATGCAAATGAGCTCAAAGCAAATAGCAACGCTATTATGTAACCGCGAAAATGACGTCAAAATGTATATATTGTGACATCAGTTTTAAGCGGCGTAATACGTTTCGCAGAAAATTGAAATCTTGAGTTTCTAAAATTCTGGTGATTTTTCGCAAAAATTGGGGTCATATTATAAATAGAATATAAAATTTGTGCTCATAAAATACCGAATTCATTAAACTCGTCATCTATAAATAGCCTAGTTTTTATATGTTTATAGATGACTCGTTTAATAAATTCGGTATTCCATGACCACTCATTCAATATCCTCTATATATATCATACCTCATTTATCCTAAAGAGTTCTCCCGGATGCCATATAAAACATGAACAAGGAACTTTGATTACAATCCTGTTTTTGTATTTTTTTTTTAAAAAAAACATCTATTAAAATGATGCTTTTTTACTTTCTCTGCTTTGATTTGAGATTAACTTCCTCTAAACATTCATTCATTTAGATGATTCTTTAGAGTAAATCAATCTTAACTTTAGAGAAAGGATCAATCACTAAAAATTTCGAAATTTAAATTTTTCTTAATCAAGTGAAATGTTGTTTTTTAAATGTGAATATTGAATACAATCATTGATGGGGCTCTTATTTATTAGAGGAAGTATATGGTAGATAAAAAGAAAATAAAATTTGAAAAATCAAAGGTAGATCAAACAATCAATCAAGTTAATTCATTTCTTTCAATAATGATTCAATATTTTTTCCCTTAATTCATAATTCTTCTTAAGGGAGCAATGAAAAGCAGATGATTCATGCATGGATCCATATTTTTTTCCTCTCTGAGTTTGGGGTGGGTGGGAAGATAGTGTAAGAAAGATTTATATTTCATTAAGTGAACAACAAAAGCTATATTTTCACGAGCAGTGAAGCTACAGGTGAACATAACTTTTGATGTTTACACAATGAAAATTGATTGATCTCACTCGAGAAACCAGAGTTTTTACTTCTTTAATGCAAAAGTGAGACAAAATGTTAACTTTTTAAGCCAAATTTTCTTAGATAGGGTCATTTAGCATGTGATTGCTATGCAATGTTCATGATGATATTGTCGCTATTTAACAACTTATTAATATCATCTTTTATCATTTTAACATTTATCTAAATTCAAAATTTGAGAAAATTCTCAGATGAGTAGCAAAATAGCTTTTTAACCACAAGTCAAGATCTTTGTCCTTTTTGGTAGAAACATAAATGTACATGAAGAATTGATACCATATTTCCCCTAATAAATGCTCCCGGGAGCTATACATCACATGGTCAGAGAGCTTTTGTTTATTATGCATTTTCTGATGAAAAAAATCATTCAACTTGTGTCTTCCAGGCCCTTTTCCCTTTAATTTCCTCTAAACAATCATATAAATTTCATCAAGTTAGAGAAGAAGTCTCAACAAGTTTTTAAGTATTTGAAGTGGGTTTTCTTAGTTAAAACGTAGGGGTACTACTACGAAGGGTGATCCATAAGTTCAGCCAATAGGCTAATAACTCTCACATTTCTAGTTTGTTCAGTATTAAACTTGGTTAATGTGCAGTTTAGTTACAACGAAGAACATTAATGTTATTATTTTTTCAGAATTGTCTTAAGACGCCTTAGCATAAATTACCATAGTAACATATGTATGCTAAGGCGGGGGAGTGAGAAAAAATATTGACGATCTGTAAAATAAATAGTTTACTGTAAGTTTTCTGACACTTTCGTTGTAATTCCTTGGCTAAATTAAATAAGAATGCCTTTTTTTTTTTAATTTTGACATGATCTATGTTATTCATCAATCCAAACATTTAAGATAATTCAGAAAAATGATAAAGATGTGCAGAAGAGAACTTTTCCTAAAGCTATCCCAGATATTCGAAGAGGGCAAGGCTTCAAAGGAGTATTTAGAATGGTCTAATTGGGTTTTAGCGAACAAACTTAACCCAATTGATTCTTATTATTTTCTCAAAATAAAGGTCCTGCATTTTGCTCTCCACTTCACTAGAAATACCATGCATATAGAAATTGTTAACAAATATGATTCCAAATGGTATGTGGATAATTTCTGCGAGTTTGTGTGTCATGCACAGAAAGGCATGAGAGTAAGCGGAGGCTATGTAGAAAAGAATTATTGTTGACGTTGCATTGGGGACTTCTTGCTCCCCCGCCTTAGTAGAGGGTTTCTGGCTTGTTTTGTGAGTTTTTCAGCCTCTATTGAATGTTAATATTAAAAAATGTACACATTTGTTACACAGATAATGCATTAAAAGACTGTATAATTTTTATTTTGAAAGTTAAATTTTCTGTTGATTTATAACCTTATTTTAGGAACTTTTGGATCAACCCTTGTATTAGAGAGGGTGCTTTTATTAGAGGAAGTACAGGATCTCTGGGCGTGAACCTTGACCTTCTTCACTGCAAATTTTCTCAGAAATTCAAAAGTCATTTGTCTCTAAAACTATCATGGTCACAGACATGAAACTAAGAACAAAATGAGAGGGCAAATGAAATATTGTAATACAACTTTGCTGATGTAATTTGCTCACCTACTGAGTCTTACAACTGTTATAATGTCAGTTGTAACCTCTATTATGGTAGTGGACCTGTAAAAGTTCCGCAATGTTTCCGAAGTCATGATCTTTAACAGTGTTAACCGAGGTTTCCTCATGATTTCATTAGGAAACCTCAGTTGACATTGTGAAAGATCATGCATTCTGAAATGTTGTGGAACTCTTAGTGGTCCAATACCCTTAGAAAAAAATCTAGTTCCTCCAAATTAAAGTTGCTAATTTCTTACCTATTTATGACTTCATTTAATGTATACTCATTTTCATCTGGAAGTGTTTTGAACTTCCCCTGTTTTGTTACCGGAATAGTGACAGACACCTCTTGTCTATTTATATGGGTTGAAAAAACCAGATGATCTGGTCCAGACTTAAAACTGGGGATTGTTCTATCCAGCTCAATAAAGGAACCAGCCTGAATTGTTGTCTGTTTCCCATCATCCCTTGTGACAACAATGTTGCTCAAAACTTGAGCGTATCTTGGAAATATTCTTTGTAAATGATCAACTCCATGACAAATCTGCTGACTGTGACAAGCCTTTACTGTGCCATTGTAATTCAGTGGAATGAGTATCTCTCCTACCCGTAATTCAACATAAGGGTCATCAGGATGTGTGACATGTTCAAGAGTTCTGTCAACTTTGTCTAAATCGTTCACGAAGTCAGCGGCTACCTTCTGTAGTATAACACGCTTGTCAATCTTGATGACGTCGTCTTTAGAGATACTTTCGGACTCTGTGGCATCCATGTAACCTTCTGAGAAGCAGACGACACATGGCAAATTGAACTTCTTGGTGATTTCATCCAGCCGGTATGTTTCTGTGCTCCAACGACCAACAGACATTCTTCAACCACAACCCTGGAATAAAGTTTTTTTTCACTTGAAATGTGTGTGGGGTTATAAATGAGGTTTAACACCACTTTTAATAGTATTTCAGTCAGAATTATCTAAGAGATTGGAGCCATAGATTATATTTACAATTTCAACAAACCCTTGATAAGTATACTTAAAGTGAATATACTATTGCAAGCCGAATGCTAGATGTGCATTTTTTCAAACAAAAGTCCTATGAGAGAAAAAAACTCTGACTATAGACATAAATTGTAGATTACCAAGTTAATAGAGAAAAAAAATGACAAAACAAATGTTGGATCAACCTTTTCTGTGCTATTAATATGGCATATTCCTTCTATACATAAAGCTATCACAGACAGTATAAAAGATCAGCTTGAACAGTCGAGAAATCTTAAGGTAGTGGACCCGTAATAGTTCCGAAACATTTCGGAAGTAATGAACTTTAACAGTGTTAACTGAGGTTTCCTAATGATTTTCATTAGGAAACCTTGGTCAACACTGTGAAAGTTCATAAGTTCCGAAATGTCGGGGAACTATTATGGGTCCACTACCTTATGTACAATTATAGCACGGATATCAAATTTATACCAAATTTTTTGCCAATCAATGATAAAAATACATGTAGCAAATATAGATAATTCATGAATCGCTTAACACACATCCTGAAATTTTGATGCGTTGATTAGAAAATATTGTAATAAAAGTGGAAATTGCTTAGGCCCCTAGATTAGCAATTCTCTTTCTGTCAGCACATTTCTACCCCATTTGACATTTGGGAATCTTATCCTTTATCATATAACTAGAAAGCCATGAATGGCTTGTGTCGCTCCACAGGCTTAAAATTATTGTAAAAGCAAATAAAAGTTTTGACTAGTTTTTTAGATATTTTGGCTTCTAATGATGTTGAAAATGATTTTCAAAGTTTCAACTAAATAACATATAGAGAAATGACCTCCGCCCATAAAGGACATATTTTTCATCCAATCACAATAATTTTTTGTAGGCTGATAAAGAGTCACTCAAGGACCATTCCAGTGAAATTTGGTTGATATCTATAAGTTACATTCAGAGAAAATCTTTTTCAAAGTTTCCACTATATAACATATAGAGAAATGACCTCCGCCCATAAAATGAATATTTTCCATCCGATCACAATTATTTTTGGAAGACTGATACAGGGTCACTCAAGGATCATTCAAGTAAAATTTAGTTGATATCCATTCATAAGATTCTGAGAAAATGATTTTCAAAGTTTCCACTATATAACATATAGAGAAATGACCTCTGCCCATAAAATGAATATTTTTCATCTGATCACAATATTTTTGGTAGACTGATAAAGGGTCACCCAAGGATCATTCATGTAAAATTTGATTGGTATCCATCAATTAGAATCTGAGAAAACTCACTTTTTACCATATTTGGAAATTAGCCACGCCCATTAAATCCATGGTTTTCATTGGATCAAAATTTCTTGAACAACTTTGAAAGAGGGTCACCCAAGGATCATTCCTGTGAAGTTTGGTTGAAATTCATCCAGTAGTTTCTGAGAAGAAGATTTTTAAAGAAAAAGTTTACGAACGGACGCACGGACGCACTGACGCACGGACGGACGCACGACGGACACAACGCCATGACAATAGCCCCAGTGGCTTTCAGCCAGTGGAGCTAAAAAGCTTTGGTAGACAGTATAAACTGGGATCAGCCTGCACAAATGTGCAATCTGAGCTTAGCCTAAACTGTCTTCTTTCTACTTTAATTTTGGGGAAAAACCTCAATCACAAAGATTGAAATGTCCCAAAACTTGACATGAAAAATATCATAAATTCAGCAGGATAAGGCTTGAAATATGATTGAAGACATTTTTGTCTGAACTCTTATAATCTGGGCAAGCCTAAAAGTTTATTTTTGAGATGAAGAGATTATTAATGTTGATTTCATGGAGGTATGAAACTTAAAACCATATCACACTGTATGAATATGTGAAGCAGATTTTTGTTTTTGTTTCATACCTTTTTAGCCAATCAGAATGCATAAATCTTGGTTAACTCAACTAGAATTATATTAATGTTGTGTGAGAGGTCTTTAATAATAATTAAGTTGGAATGCGGAGCAATTCCAACTTAGATTTAACAAAACCGCAAAATGAACACAAGATAATTTCATTTCGGGTTTTTTGATAACACATATCACGTGAACAGGATGTGAATACACTTCGGCCTATTTCGTATATCTCAACTTGACATAGACATAGTTTATTACACCAAAAAGAAATAATGTTGTACAATTACACAACTATCACTTCATGTATATTATCAATACGCTTATTTATGTTTGAAACGATATTTATAAAAAGTTGCGTACGAATTTACTAGTATCACATGTTTGCATTACTATATTTGGAAATCATGTGATAAGTCAAGTCCAAAAAAGTCAGCTATCGACAATAGCACAAACCAATCACGTGATCTACTTATTTGGTAATGTCGCAACTTGTTTTTCGTAGAATTATAGCTTCTTTTAGAGGTCTAGTTTCTCTTTCTGAACGACCTTATTACGCAACAAAATAGATAAAATGCTTTGTACCTTTTTGTTTCGTAAACCATCATTAGAAACGCGCAACACCTACAGATTATTTATCTTTATTAAAAACCCGATCAAACTAATGTTCTCTTATTATTTTTCTATGCGCAGTAAAATCTTTTTCCCCGTGTACTTCCCTATGACACGAGTTGACCTCACGCGTGTGTAAACAAAAGCCGTTTTCTGATTGGTCCTACCAAAGGTGATGACCTACTACGATTTTATATGCCCTTTTATGAATGAAATCTGTACTTATGAGTCACGAAAGGTCAGGTTTACAAACGAATGGAATGTTACTATATATAGCCCAAAATCTCATAAAAACATACGAGGGTTGTCCGGAAAGTTCGTAGACAGCCTGAAATTCTCATCAATTACTTCCTTTTTATTCAAAATTCATGCGTTAATCGCTACCCTAATTCTCACTGACTTAATACCAGAAGAAAAATGTTCAACATTTTTATTGACATGTATATGTCAGTTGCCTTAGCAGCCCCACCTAGCGGTACAGGGAGCGTCGAAATTATAAACGTTTACCGATAACGATCGAATACTAAAACAACTTTTTCAAGGATTATATCGTTTGAGAATAACAAAATTAACATGTATTTATTGTGCCCATTTAATGAGTTTTATCTTTTAATATTTTCAAGATGATCGCTTCATAAATACTTGAATGAATGAAGAATATCAAAGCAAACCATGCCCCAAATTTAACGGAAAATGACGTTGCAGCGGTCTGAGCAGCGTCTAATCTGCATATTTCACGAGAATCTGACAAACGCGAAGAAATATACATCTGGACTTTTTCTTTTATGAAAGAAAAAATCATTTAGAAAATTAACAATGCAAATAAATGAGTTTTGCGCATTTTTTTTGTATGGCTTTAATGAAAACAAATGTTACAAGACTACTTTAATACACATGACCTTTTTTGCTTAACCCTCAGATATATTGAGCTGATACATAAAATCTGATACAACTGAAATATTTTGGAGAGGTAGTAATCCCTTTACCACCCAAAAAAGATACCCCTCTAGGGGTATATACAAGTCCGGTAGGGGACTTGGTATTGCCATGCAATACTTCAGAATGCTTGTTTCAAAATGGTTTGACTCTTACTTCTGTGAAAGCTTTTAACTAGTTCAACTTGTTTTCTTCACGCTCTTGCACATGAACACGTTTAAGAGCACCATCATACCCCCAACTCAGAAGTAGAGTATATTGATTTCTTATTTCTGATTTTGTCTGTCAGTCCATTGACCTTTTGCTTTTCGCTAGCAAAACGGAGAAGCAATTGACCTGCAATAGCGAAACTTTAGAAAAATGTTGCCCATGACCTAAAGAAATGTCTTATTGTTTCGTGGTCATACATGTCAATGTCATAAGTAAACCCCAACTGTTAACAGTTTCCACTCTAACTGAACAACCAATTGACCCATATCATAAAATTTGACACAAATGTTGTCAATGACCCAAGAAAGTCCCCGATTTTGGAATCACGCAGGTGTATAAGTGTCCATTTAAGCCCATAAGTCGGCTGTATGGTCCATATCATTTTCTTCCTTTTTGTCATTTTTCTTTCATCAGATTCAGGCCTGTATAGCGATTCAGGGGTTTTAGCGAAATACATTGATTTATATACGCCCGTCAAAAGACGATGCGTATTATGTGATCACTTGTGGTGGACGGGAGGCGTACGCTTAGTAAGTTGTTTGAGGTCACCGTCTCTTGGACGCATTCCAACTTATCAGTACTTTCAGTACTTTGATAATAATAATAATAACGACTTTATTTAAAGAGGATACATATTTGGTTTCCCAATCTTCCATATGGTCCTCACAAAATTGGTTTACAAAAGCATACAAATATTTACACAATTTTATACAAGATGATCAACATGATTTACCTATTTCCCTACAATCCAGCTTTTAACACCTAAGGAGAGGCCTTTGGAAACATCATGGAAAATGAAGAAATGACCTGTTACAGGCACTTTTCCTTAGTCCTAAATGTTTCCTTCCCCAAAACTTAAATGCATCATAGGCAATGTCTATGAATTCAGACCTGGGGTCTTAATCCTTGTTATCTAGAAA
The DNA here is from genome assembly GCA_948146395.1 of Fragum whitleyi. Lineage (NCBI taxonomy): Eukaryota > Metazoa > Mollusca > Bivalvia > Cardiida > Cardiidae > Fragum > Fragum whitleyi. Next base: position 28,615,929 of record OX411548.1, on the reverse strand, counting down.
TGGGTCAAGGATATTTTCTAATTCAATAATCAAAAACACTGTAATAAGATAAGAATGTTGGGTTATCCTAAGTTCCTTAGCTACACCACTGTGTTTTCAATTTTTTTGGCGAAAGGAATTTTCAAAATTAACGAAAGCAATTTATCGACCAGTATTAATCATTTGTAAAAGTTTGTTTTACATCAAAATTTGAATAGTATAGACTGCTGACAAGATACATAAAGGCCTTTCCAATGTTTTCAGCAGTTTAGGTTCAGAATCAGGATTTAACCACAGACAACTTGAAATCAAATAATGCATACAGCTTTTGTTCACATAATACCTTTTGACAACATCATCACTTTAACAGATTAAACTAAGTTTTAGGGAAACACAGGTAAATAAATCAGAGTTAACAAATACTTTTATGTCATATTCTTTTGTGTCTAGTTGCTTGTGTAGATTTATTTTCTGTAGGGTCAAATTGCACTTAGAAAGTGGAAGTTTTCATAAAAATGACATTTGGCAATAAATCAACATGACATATATAAAACAGACATAGAAATTGAGAAGAAGAAGAAGAAGAATGCTGAAAGTTGAAAGTTGTACAGTGTGTTCCTCTAATTTTCAACAGCATTATTTCTCTTTCTTCTGATAAGATTACACCGACCAATGAATATTTAAGCATAGTTTAACAACTGGACATTGATTTTTATTACTAGACAATTCTATATACTAGCTTTGAAGACATTTAGTTGTATTTCAGTTTAAAGAAGTAGCATGGAGGATCATCATCATACCATTAACAAATCGAAACTCTTTATCACCAATCAGAGAAATCAGTAATGATACTAGACATAAATATTTAGTCATAAGAAGATTAAACAGTATGATAATTCTTTATTAAGTTAAGTAACATTAGAAAACTAGACATTTGCAGTAAACAAATTTGGTTGATTATCCTTAATACATTTTAATGATAAACTGCCTATCATTCTGTTTTATGTATGCACAAGTAGACCTTCAGGAAATTTCCACTGTAGATAATTTGATTTGAATCTTTCTATAGTATCTGAATTCCTGACTTGAAGCGGAAGAGTATTCCAAATTTTTGGTCCTGAATAGTTAAAAGTCTTGCGAAAAATCTCGACCCTTGGTTTTGGCACATGTAAAAGATTATTTTCTGAAGATCTTAAATGAATGTTATGACAACTGGATGCTCTGTTGCACTTTGCTTGAATATACATAGGAGCCATATCGTGCTTTGTTGCTTTATACATACCGTAAGTATTGATTTTTTGTATTCCACTCTATCACTGAACTTCATCCATCCGAGCCTTTTAAATAAAGACTCAGATGGAGTATCAATTGGCTCTTCTAGAATTATTCGAGCTGCACACTTTTGGAATTTTAGAATGTCATTTACTAAGTCTTTACTACAGTTTCCCCAGATTATACAACAGTAATCCAAGTGGGGTAATATATAGGCATTAAAGTACAGTTTACGAATATCCAATGATAGAAATTTTCTTATTCTTAACAAGAGATACAGCAATGAGTTGCATTTTTTTAGTGTACATTGGACTTGGATGGTTGAATTTAGACTAGTGAAATGAAGTTAATATAGTCATCAGGAAAAGAGTTAGATAAAAATGTACACTATTGAGACTTACTTTATTCATTTATGGAAAATCCAGCTTTAAAACATGCATGCAATATTCTCATAGGAGCAACTAAAATGTTAAAAAAGTTAGGATTAAATTGTTATCTTAGAGCTTCCTGGTCGAGAGAGTTATATTACTGGCTGTATTCATAACGAAATGTCATGCTGAATAAATTTTGGCTAAAAAAATTCATCAAAATCAAAGGGCAAAAATACTGAAAGTACCAACTATAGGTTAATTTTTATTTGAAAAACTAAATCTATTGACAATTCTGGTTTGAAAGTGAGAATCAGGTGGTGTAGACTAACATCAGGCTGCACATATGTGCAGGCTGATGTTTGTCTATAGCTCCTGCCAAAGTAGGAATATTCCAGGTTCAGCATGACAAGGATTAATAATTGCTGCATATAGCCCTCATACTGTTGGATTTTAAATTCAGTTCAAACAATAGCTAATTTTTAAGGCATTTCAACCATGCAGTCTTAAATTTGCTCTATCTTTTCCCAACAATTATACAGTATAAAGCAGGCAGCGGATTTTAGTTAAGATCAGATTGCATATTTGTGCAGGCTGATCTTAGTATGAACTGTCTGCCAAAGCTTTGTGTTCAGCATGAAAATGTTGTGAACAGTAGAAGATTTGATTTATCCAGCTTTGCTTATCCTTGAGTTGCGGGATCAAACTCTGGCTTTCCCTTTAACTAATTTTGACAATCTACAAATCTCATTGAAACAACAGTTTGTTATTTTGTCTCTCACCTAGGTAAATTTTAAGCTGTGAACCTGAATAGATTAAGGAGCTGGTGCCTACAATAGAATGGTGTGGTTAATCTCACAGAAAATCAAAGTACTGAAAGTACTGATAAGTTGGAATGCGTTCGAGAGACGGTGACCTCAAGCTTCTAACGAAGCTGACGCCTCCTGCACACCAGAGGTGATCACATAATACGTTTCGTCTTTTGACGTGCGTATATAAATCAATGTATTTCTTCAACGAGAGACGCTTAAACCCCTGAATCGCTATACAGGCCCGAATCTGATGAAAGAAAAATAATAACAAGAGTGGATCTTTCCCAAGAAATTTTCTGGCAAAGATTCTTTCAAATTTGCCTACTTGTTGAAGAGGAGACATTATTCGAATTATAAGCAGTCATAATAGACCCTGTCAACCCATTCATTACAGAGGAGACTCAAAATTAGCCCTACCCTGCCACGCCCATATTTATGGGTTAATGAAACTTTTACCAACAATATTTGAAGAGGGTCATTAAAGGAACATTCTTGTAAAGTTTCATTGAAATCTGCCCAGTGGTTGAGGAGGAGATGTCGTTCAAAGATTTTGGGCTCAAAATAAGCCCCGCCCTGCCATACCCATATCTATTAGCCAATTAGAATATAGCGATAATTTTGAAGAGGGTCACCCAGGGAATTCTGGCAAAATTTCATTGAAATTGTCCCAGCGGTTTAGGAGAAGAAGAAGTTTTAAGAAAGTTGACCACTCACGACGGACGACGTAGATCCTAAAAGCTCCCCTTGAGCACGTTGTGCTCAGCTGATCTAAAAAGGAAGAAAATAATACGGACCATACAGCCGACTAATGAACGCACAGGCGAACACTTATACACTCAAAACAGTTTTTATATAATTTTTCAAATGACTTCTGCTCGATTTTTGTTATCAATTATATTTTTAATTAGAAGTCAAAAGGTTGATCAGTTAGAGTGGAAACTGTTAACTGTTAAAATTTACTGATGACCGTGACATGTATGACCCTGAAACAATGGGGCATTTCTTTGGGACATGGGCAATATTTGTGTAAAGTTTCATTGTTGCAGGTCAATTGCTTCTCCGTTTATCTAGCGAAAAGCAAAAGGTCAATGGACTGAGAGACAGACATGATTAAATCAATATATGCTACTCTAATTCTGAGTTGAGGTACAGTTAATAACATCGTGAAATTGATAAGGTAAACGATTTTGGAATGATTTAGGCATGATGTCGAATGAGTTCGCGCAGCGAGTTTTTAGTGAAATTTAAGGGAGGGACGAACAAAATTAGCGATATATAAAACCTATATAAAATATGCATAAAAGTTCAATCAATAGCTTTCTATTTCGCCAAGAACCAATCAGACGCTTTAAATTTAAATTATGTCAGTGGAATCGCGTTTTGGTTCTTGCTTTATTCATTTTGAATGTACATGTTGATATTATTTTTTTAATAACATTGGGCGTTTTTGAATGGTCTGAGTGAGTGTTTGGAATGAATGAATGGAGCGCTGTGTGAGCGATTAAGAATGTTTTTATTGAGATGAATGTCAATTTCACGATGTAACTAACTGTATGATGGTGCTCTTAAAAGTGTTGATGTGTAAGAATGTGAAGAAAATGAGTTGAACTAGTTGGTTTGTTTCAAATGACAATTTATCTTGGTGATGGAATGCAATTGGGCAAAGATATTCATAATTCAATTGAAGATGAGGTGGCAAGAGTTTTTTTGGATGAGTATTGGGTTTTTACAATGAAACATTCATATAGATAACTGCAATATGACGGAAAACAAACGACAATATGTTGCACAAATATTTATTAACTTTAAAAGTGTATCATCACTTTAAGAAAAGATTTTTTATTTCGTAGCTTAGACAGAAATTTACGATATAACACCCTGTCAAAAGTTAAATGTGTAATAAGGTCGTTTAGAAAGAGAAACTATACCTTTAAAAGAAGCTATAACATAATTCTACGAAAAGCAGGTCGCGACCTTACCAAATAAGCAGATCACGTGATTGGTCTGTGCTATTGCCACAATACTGAGAAAACAGATCGCGACATTACCAAATAAGCAGATCACGTGATTGGCTAGTGCTTTTATCAATTGCTGACCTTATAAGAATTGGCTTATCACATGATTTCCAAATATAGTAATGCAAACATGTGATACTAATATATTCGTACGCAACTTTCAATAAATATCGTTTAAAACATAAATGGGCGTGTTAATAATATACATGAAGTGATAGTTGCGTAATTGTACAGCATTATTACTTTTTGATGAAATAAACTGTATGTCTTTGTCAAGTTGAGATATACAAAATAGGCCGAAGTGTATTCACATCCTGTTCACGTGATATGTGTTCTCAAAAAACCCGAAATGAAATTATCTTGTGTTCATTTTGCTGTTTTGTTAAATCTAAGTTGGAATTGCTCCGCATTCCAACTTAAAAATTACCTTTGCAAATGGAGCTAAAAAAAGAAGGCTATAATTGGCTATTGTACCAATGCCAAGAGATATCATATATATTAAAACTGTTGAAAATGTTGTAAACCCTTTTGGAACCATGAAAATAAGCTTCCACACAATCTCATATGTCATTTATGTACCTTTTGAAAACAAGCTAATGATAGCACTGAAACAAAAGGAGAAATTGCTTGTGACAAGCAATTTCTCATTTTCTTGCAATCTTTCCTTTTCCATAAGTCTTTTACTATTACTTTCAATTTTGGAAAGATTCTTAATTAAGGAACTAGTCAAAGTATTGCAAATGTCTTAAATTTATATGATTTTTAGTGCTTAAAAAAGTTTTTAAATAATTTCTCAAAATGCCATCATTGTTGTCACATGATCAATATTTTCACCCATCCCAAGCTGTTCACAGCAAATTCCTGTTGACCCAAGGTTATGGCAGACAATATAGACTAAGGACAGCTAACCTGCACATAATTACAATCCAATTTTGCATCCTCTCAAAAAAGTTTGGATCATATAAACCAAAGCTGAGCCCATGCCTAATGTTTTTATTCCTTCTAGGGTCTTAAATCATAAATACAAACTCATTGGATATCTAAGTAGAATTCGCTATTTTGAATTGTCGATTACATACAAATTTACTGTAATCACAACAAAATCATAATACTGTATTTGAGTAATACTATATAATATTATATGCTATTTATAGTATGTCATCAATTACCTGTACTTTTAGGTCTAGATTGTCCACTAGTGCTCTGCTTTTCCACAGAATTCTCCTTCCAGATTTATCATTTAATTTCCATAATTCAGTCAGGTTGCAGATCTCCACCGAAAAATATGTTGCATTCCAAAATATATCTGCTTCCTGCTTAACCCTTTCCTGTTTTACAAAATTTTGGACCTGCCTAAATTCAAAGGTTTTGCAGACGAAAATTAAAAGTGGGTTTAATTTGAAAAATAACCATTCAGTAGGGTAGAAAATAGTGTGGAAAAAGAAGAAATTGCTTGTCAGAAGCAATTTCTTCATTTTTTACAATGTTTTCTCAATCATAAAATTACAGGCACGTAAAAAGCAGGGATTAAACAGCAAAGGGTTAAATTTTTCATCCATCTGCTAAAATTCTTCTGCATTTCTATCTAAGATCAGATCCCCATCTACATACTCCACTTTTTTTTTATTGTGCTGAAAATTCTGCAGGGAATATGGCTGGAATCTTCAATGGTATTAACCCTTGTCATGCCGATCCTGGAATATTCCTGCTATGACAGAAGGTATAAACAAAGATCAGGCTGCACTAGCTGCAATAATGTACCCCTCTCTCTAATATGCTGCCATCCCACATCAGAATATCAAAAGGGATGGGGGTACGTTATCGCAACTAAGGCTGCACATATGTGCAGTCTGATCTCTGTCTATACTACCTGATTATAATTTTTGATTCAGAAAAGTTTGAAAAATTATGTTTTCACACAAAAAACTGACTCACAATCAAGGAAACCAGTGCTTTCAGCAATTCGATTTTGAATCAATTTTGCAAAGGTTTTTATTCAGCATGACAAGGGTTAATTGTTTAAAAGGAAAAACATTGAGAGAGAGAAGAAAAACAATTTTTTTATTCACAATGTTTTCTGTTCTTTTTGCAAGATACTTATCAAATTGTTGTACTTTAAATTATTGTATGTCTACCTGCAACTTCTTCAATACTTTGAGCCAAACTGAGCGTTAAGGTGGCACTACATCTAGTTATCAAAAAGGGTGTCACCACAGGGGAATGTCCCGCTGATTATTTTTACAAGTATATATAATAATATTATTATAAATATTTTAAAAAAAAATCAGTGAGACATTCCCCTATGGGTGTCACTAGAATTTTGGAAATTATATAGAAATCTACAATGTATTTATGCAATCAGAAGACAATCACCAAAGAAAATTTAGGATAAAGGTGATATATGGACTTTGACAAAAGATAATTGCCATTCACCTGCTCCCCTTTTTTATGATTTAACCCTTGTCATACTGAATAAATTTTGGCTAAAAATTTGAATCAAAATCAGAGGTAACAAAGCACTGAAAGTTCCAACTGTAGGTCAATATTTATTTGAAAGCCTAAATCTATTGGCAATTCTGGTTTGAAAGTGAGAAACAGGTGGTATAGACTAAACTCAGACTGCACATTTGTGCAGGCTGATGTTTGTCTATAGCTCCTGCCAAAGCAGGAATAATCCGGGTTCAGCATGACAAGGGTTAAGATTTGGTGAATAATTAAAATTTAGTAACTACAGCTTCAAAAAGCTGTTGTAACAATGTGTTGATAATTTATCAATAGTATTTTGCGGTAATAAAATTTATTTGCAATACATATTTGCGTTATGGTAGTTACTCCCTTGATATTTGCATGATGCATACTGTATATCAAAATGATACTTTGAATTACTGAAGATCTGTAGGTCTGAACCTGTAATTTACAGAAATAACAACCAGGGTATGAAAGGGTCTCTTTACCTTCCCTTCATTGTATTTTTTCATTTTTTTTACAGAATCAAATGCAATATAATAGTCGTCTATATATGTCCGTGTCTCGGAGAGAAAAAAATGTGAAAGTGCAGAAAATAGTATTTGGATGCTTCCCTTGTACTCAGAGTACTTTGATTACAAAATCAATCCCACAATGCAACTGCATATTTCTGTCAAAACAAATAGCATGGCGCCGACAGCTGAGGTAAAAATAACATCGACTTGAAATATTTGTGTAAAAGCGTAGAATTATTCATGATTGAGATCAGATAATCTGCGTGTGTATCCTTCATTTACTACTATACTTAAATGATTTTAAGATGGCGACGAGAATCAGTCAAAGTCTACAATAAATCCCGTAGTTAGGCACGCCAAAATTTTTCGAACGATTTGGTTCAATTGCATTTAGACGAACAGTTACTTTGACGATTGAAGTTTAAGATTATTTGCATAAATTTATGTTCTCTTATCGATAGATGGGGGGCATATTGTTCGGGAACCAGTTAAACCCACGGGGAAATGTTCCGCTGATTTTTTTTTAGAACATATATGATAATATAGACAAGGGATCGAACTCCATTTTGGAACGAAAATCACCCGGCACGAATCGAGCGTCGATTTCTAAGTCAGTTTTTACCCAATCTGAATGCCCAATACATCATTTCATAGCTAAATGGATAAACTACCAACGAGTACTTAATTAAATTACCAAACAAACTTCGTTTACGAAAGCCAAACTAAAATGTCGTGCAATTCGACGTCAATTTCGCATCTAAGACAAATACCAGCACAAAATGTTACAAGAATAAACATTCATACAGAGCCACAATCAAAACGTCCAAACCGGCCCCCCAAAATAGTCAAACCGGCCCCAAATCGGTCAAACCATCCCCAAATCGGTCAAACCAGCCCCAAGAAATAGTTTAACCGACCCCTATTTATTTTAATTTTTTTTGTTTGATACAATTATTTTACTTTAATATTTTGAACCTACGAAATTTCAATAATCTCGGTCCATGATATACACATTTTAGAGTCCCCATATAAAACTTAAGCTTAATTATGTTATTTCGTGCGCTATATGTATGTTGTAAAAAATAATTATATCATGATATTTTGAATAAAAAAATCCGTTCTATTTTTCAGAATCATTTTGTCAATGTAATGCACAAGAAATATGTAAAAAAAAATAAAAGATATTACCGAGGTTGTCTTCTTTTTTTACATGCGCTTTGCATTGTTCGGTTTAACTCAGGTTTTCTTAGTGATTGATTATTTAACCAATAACGCAATTAAAGGCCAATGCCAATCAATAATCTGTAAAAGTGTTTGTTGATTTTATCAATTGTACAATTAAATATCAATGGTAATCAATACACAGTCGTATACCTGGTACAGTGCAGTAAAAAAAAGTGCCCAGTGTAGAAGCATGAAAGATGGCGGACGTAAACAACGATAAAAATTAGGTAATAACTTTCCAAAAATGTTTCTCCACTGGTTCAAAATCGCCTCAAAACCTTGTATCTCCACTGTACCAATGGAAAAAACGGCCTGTTGCTGCACTGGACCGTTGTCCATTTACAAAAACTGAAAATGTCACTTTCCACAATGCTTTTTCAGGGCTGTCAAAAATAGGGATGGTTTGTTGGGGTTTGGGCTTACGATAGGTCGTTTGACATAGGTGATTTCATTAGTAATGAATCAAATATTCTGGAATGAATCTTGGGATCACCGCTTCAATTTCGGTTTTTGCTATTTTCCCAACTTTATCGATTGAATCCAAGTTGTGTAGTAGGCATCACGAGAAATCAATGGGAAAATAAGAAAATCGGACATTTCATGTTGGTCACAATGCCTATCATTAAACACCATCAGTTAAATTAACCTGTATTTTTGCGATTGAAAATGTACCTACTTTTTATCGTTGTTTACGTCCGCCATCTTGTATGCTTCTACACTGGGCACTTTTTTTTACTGCACTGTACCAGGTATACGACTGTGCAATAATCTGTAAATCATTAAAAAAAAATAAGAAATATAATGAAACCACGATAATTGAAGCAATATTATACACAAACGGCGCCATATAACATTAAACTATTACTACAAGTGAACCATTTTTTCAAAGCTTGATACATACATGTTGCAGCGAACTGAAGTCCCCCATCTTTAAAATACTGTTGCAACATCGCGTTAATAGATTCCATACAGTGATATTTAATGTACAGACTTTAGGAAAGTCACAATTGTTGATGGACCAAATTTGTTTTTATTTAAAGTGGTGCAACAAGACAGCTTTTTAAAAATTAAAAGAAGTGTCTGGGTCTAACATGAAATGCTTGTATACTTGTATAAACATTATGAAAAAAGGCGAACTTTTTGTATACCTAGTTCTCGTTTTCCCATAATATTTTCAAACCGTATCACACCATTTTATCATCCGGTATGCAACCCTTTAAATTTGGTACATCCTTTTTTTTTTTGCATTTTTTAATTGTTTAGCCGAAGTATGTGTGTCTTCTTTGGTAAGCTTCTTTACCATTATTAATCAGTGTATTGCAAAGTTTAAAAGCTATTAATCAGATGGATAATTTTCGCACAATATATTCAAATGTCAAACATTACGCGTGGCGACTGTATGTTACAGTCTTATCAATTCTATTATTTGACTAATTATACATTAACACTTCAGAGAAGATTTGTACTCAAAATGACTTCATAAAATGATAACCATACAAAGTCAAAGTTTGAAAAAGAATAAAAAAAGGTTCCAAAATGGCCTCATAAAAATGATATTACTGGTGACTGATTAAAAATGGTCTTTTGTTTATTATTTTCTTGGTTATTTTGTTGAATATTTATGGTAAAGAGTTCAAGATAGGCAATTTAAATGAATAAATAAATTTTTCATAGTGTTTCTTTTTTCTTAGACGACACTCAACACAACTTTCAAAAATAAAAAATCACGGAGCAATACGTTTCTATATAATTATCACCCTTGTCTTAATTATATTGGGGCCGGTTTAACCGATGGAAAATCGATATTGGGTAGGTTTGACCAATTTCGGGCCGGTTTGACTGGGGGCCGGATTCACGAGGGGCCTGTTTGACTGTAAAGCTATTGTTCAACGGTGTCTGTCTTCCTTTTTTTCTGCGAAAAATTTACCTGCTAACTAAAATTTCCCCTGTCCAACCTTTTTCAGGTATCCTTGTTCATTTTTGGGATTAGGGCTCTTCTCATCAATCTTCATCCCCATGAGGGTCATGGTCACCTCACAAGGTCTTGCTTAATTGTCAAAATCAAATTGAAAAAAAGTCTTTTTGTTTCAAATGACTGTTTTACAAACACATCTTGTTTTTACCTTTCTACATCTACTCCATACTGCTTTTCAGTCAATACTGACTAAAACTAGCAGGTGCTTTATGTTGCATTAAGTCCTAAGATCATAAATATTTGTTAAATATTTGTTTAGATGGCCCTGTTAAGACATTGCATTAAAAAATTAAATGTTAAAATTGAGGTTTAGTTGCGACCAGGTTAAATTAAAGTGCAATAATGAAATGTAAAGTATTGTAAGAGAACATGCTTTCTATACTTATCTACGTCTCCCCTTTAACGAAATTGGAGTCTCTCCCATACCTCTTCCTAGACCAAACTGAGTGTTCTCTTTGACTCTAGAAGTCTAAAAATGCAACTGGCATTTTTGGCCTTTTTTTCACGTCTTAACTACTGTAACCTCTTATAACCCCCCACTCCCTTCTACCTGAAACTTGATTATTCTAAAAAAAAAACTCCGGGGTTGTATAAGAGCTTCAACAGTACAATATGCTTTTATGTATTCCAGGGGATGGAGGAAAGGGGATCCAGCAATGTTATTCTCTTCAATGCCACAAAGAAAGAGCTTTTCACACCAAATAATGGTTTCAAAACCTTAAACAGAAAACTAAGGTCCACCTGGAAAATTAATACGTGAGTAGTTCTTTATATCTCTTTTAACCCTTGCAATGCTTAGCCTCGATTATTCCTGCTTTGCCCAGAGGTATAGACAAAAAATAGCCTGCACAAACATGCAGCCTGAATTTAGTCTATATCACCGGATTTTCCTTATTAAACCAGAAAAAAGTAAAAGGCTGCAGGGAAAAGACTAACAGGGGCCCAGTTGCCCATGGCCCCTAGAAATTGGGCTGGCCTCTAGATGTTTGGAGAAATTGTCCATACCTGTAATGTTAAATTTTGAATTTTGTTAGTCTGTGCCCCTTTGTCAAAATTGTTAGTCTTGTTAGTCTTTCACTGTGTAATATCAAAATAAATAATGACTCGCAATATGTGCATCCAGTGCTTTTAACACTTTGATTTTAATTCAATTTTGCCTAGATTTTGATTCAGAATGACAAGAGTGAAATTCTGAGGAGTGCACAAGATTGATTTGGTGCCTGTGAGTTCCAAGCAAAAAATAAGCAATCAGCATTTTCAGAAGAGATACAAATCAAATGGAGGTTTTTCTGTATTTTTTAAAGAATTAACCTATGATTGTCCTTGGTTCTTGAATAAAGATTGAATTCATAATCCCTCTTCGGAGGCTCAAAGGCAACTTTAAGGACTTTGATCAACAGGTTGCAAAATTAACCCTTTGCTGTTTAATCTCTGCTTTTTACGTGCCTGTAATTTTATGATTGAGAAAACATTGTGAAAAAAAGAAGAAATTGCTTCTGACAAGCAATTTCTTCTTTTTCCACACTATTTTCTACCCTACTGAATGGTTATTTTTCAAATTAAATCCACATTAAATTTTCGTCTGCAAAACCTTTGAATTTGAACAGCTCCAAAATTTTGTAAAACAGGAAAGTGTTAAGTAAAAACATACACTGTTACAGAAACTCACTTATTAAAATTTTTAATTCCGTACATCACCAAGATGAAGTAACATCTTATACTCTTCATTGACAACTCAAATTTTCCTTCTGTAATAAGCAGGCACAACACTCAATGTAAATTATTTGTTTCATATTCTGTACTGACAATTTCTTGTTTTCTTGAAAAATTCCTTAAGGTAGTGGAACTGTAATAGTTCAGCAACATTTTGGAATGAATGAACTTTCACAATGTTACCAGAGGCTTCCTAATCATTAGGAATCCTTGGTTAACACTGTTAAAGTTCATGACTTTCAAAAACTATTATGGGTCCACTACCTTAAACTCATTTTCAAAATCCTTTATTTTCTAGAAATAAAGAAGAGATAACCGATGATAAGCTGTCAGGTGTTAGAATTTTTGTGTTGGGTGGACCCAGGGAAAAGTTTTCACAGGCAGAGGTAGGTTATTAACCTGGTTCATAGATCTTTGTTTATGTCAAAATGAGGATAATGGAAATTATTTGATTGTTATCCCCAGTTTTGACCCTTAACCCTTCAAGTGCTGGACCCAGAATATTCCTGCCTTGGCAGGGGGCATAGACAAAGATCCGTCTGCACATATGTGCAGTCTGATCTTAGTTTATACCACCTGGTTTTCCTCATTAAACTGTAAAAGATCAAAAATTGCTTTTATCAAAATATACACTTAAAATGGAAATACATGTACTACCATCCAGTGCTTTCAGCACTTTGATAATTCAAGGTATTTGCCAATGATTTTATTCAGCATGACATTGGTAAAATATGTAGAAATATGTGTATCCTGCACTGGTTACTGAATGTTAGAAATAAATGTGACCCGTCACAGGAATAGGGACCCTCTGGGTAATGTTTAAAGTGTCGATCCTAGTCAGACTGCGCGAATTGGGCAGACTGACAAGATTCGAAACTTTTTACAATGTGCATATTTTCTGAATCTATAATGATCAATCTACCTTCCAGTGAAAGAATTTTTGAAACGCGACTTCTGGTTGACATATGCTGGATCAAATCTCTTTTTCAATAATTCATTTAACAGAATTCCCGGATGGTCCCTTTTTGTGTTTCGGATCACAAATGCTTATTGTTTGTGTCAATTCAACACAGATCATGAATAAGATTTGAAACTGTAAACTTACTTAGACAGCAACTTATTTACTCTTCTCTAAGCTCTTTTTGTTTCCTTCAAAAACAGTTTTTACTCTCAGAATATAATGGTAGTCCTAAATTTCAAATGACACCACAAGCAGTAAAATGTTAATGCAGTATATATTATATTTTGGATACTATTTGAATTGTAATAACTGTACACTTACTACTTTAAAAAATTGCAAAATGCAGGACTTCTTGACTGTCAGAGGTCTTTTTTGGAATAGGATATTTTTGAGCAATCTAAGAATTATAAAGCCATTAAGAAAAGAAAAATATTGGCTGGAAAATGATTGGAAAAGGAAAAAAATCATTATAATATGACTTGTGTCATAGAAGTTAAATAATATTGAATATTTTTGATAATTCACATGTGTTATTACACTAGTGGAATAACTATGCAAATGAGTCAAGAGCGAATAGCAATGCTATTTTGTAACTGTGAAAATGACATCATATTTTGTATATGATGAAGTCATTTTTAAACTGCGTTAGAAATCACATAGAAATTAAATTGATGAATTTCAAAAGATTGACAATTATCGCAAAAGTTCAGACCGTAAATAATTATAAATAGAATATCAAATTTATGCTGATAAAATATTGAATTAAATAAACTTGTCATCTAAAACAGATAAAAATCAGATATGTTCTTGTATTTATCTGTTTATAAATGACTCCTTGAATAAATTTAGTATTCCATGACTGCTCATTTAAAATCCTCTATTTTCAAGTCATTGGCATTGGTATTTTTAAGGATGTAATATATAGAGGATAATCATTTGTTTCAGTGTAAGATCAATTTACATTGCATTGAGTGAACAGCAAAAGCTATATTTTCACGAGTGAAAATAAGGCTTTTGTTGTTCACTCAATGAAATATTAATCAATCTTACTAAAAAACAAACGATTATTCTATTTCTTTTATGCAAAAATGAGACAAAATGTGAAATTTCTTTTCGTAAATACATATTTTCGTAAAGCGTGATTGCTATGCAACATTCATTGTGACGTCACTTATTTCGCCCAGTATAGATGACGTCAGATAGGATGAAACGCACAAAAGCAGGGTATAATTTTTCGACGATTTCACTTCTTTTGCTGTGAGATTATCAAGAGATAATCTACGGTTATTTCTCGATAAACCACCAAAATGCATTAAAGAATGAATGTTTCTATTTCAGTTTGATGTGATGAAGAGATATTTAGATACTGGGGGTAGTGTGCTAGTTCTGATGGGTGAAGGGGGAGAGTCCAGATTTGATACAAACATTAACTTCTTCCTGGAAGAATATGGTATCAGTGTCAACACAGGTAAGGAACCATGCTAAATGTAGTCAATATTGCTTGAGCAAACATGTCTATTAAGCGACCAATTTTATTAATTGACCATCATAAAAAAATCCCTTCAAGGTAAGCAAAATCCCATAGGATTCAGTACAAGTTATCCTACAATCTATAAATGCTATTGAAATGACTAGTCACATTTATCAAATGATATTGTATGAAGCGACCATTCCCATAAACGACCATTTTTGTTCTGGTTCCTTCAGTGGTCACTTAAAGCTGCCCTTTCACAGTTCTTCAAACGAAAAAACACAAAACTGATTCTAAAATTCAGATTTTTTTTAATTTCCCAATGTGTAAGAATCTCACATGGGTATGGCACTAACAACAACTCATTTCAAAAAATCGTAGCTTGAATGTTCGGAGTGGCAAGATCAGTGACAAAACTAGTCTAACTATATCTAGTCTATAAATTACGAAATTGTTATTTTTCATGTTTAATTGTCACTTGACATGTATCAATATGAAGTTTCCCAATTGACATATGCTTCGACCTTAACATATGATAGAATGGAACAAACAATTGGAATTGCATGCGTATATAGTTGGGTCAAAATTTAAGAATAATCTTTAAGGCATTATTAATCACTTTTTTTCAGAGTGGAATTCTGCTAAATTCAGTAACATCTGTCTTTTTTTCATTGCCCTACCAGATCGAATCTTATTATTGTAGAGTTTTCTACACAATGAAGTCATAATTTCCAATTAATTTTGCAAAAAATGTCAAAAATCTCATTTTCCCAATCTGTGGAAGAGTAGCTTTAACACAAGTTTTACTGTAGTTATTAAGCTACAGGAGGCAGTGTTCTAGTTGTGATGAGTGAAGGAAAAAAAATCGAGCTTTGATATCAAAAGAGGTGCAGATAAGAGGGAGTAAAGCCAGTCTTAGTTCTTTATTTCTCTTCTTGACGAGAGGATTCCAATGAGTACCAACAACATAGGGTTGGTGCTATAATTATAGAAATACTTCAATCTAAAATCCAAAATACCCCCTCTGTCTGTACCTATGTATCAACATTAACTTCTTCCTGGAGGAATATGGTATCAGTATAAATGGGTTAAGAGAGAGCATTGTACATGAGTATTATATGGATTACTATGTCAAGGTAGTGTAACCTTAGTAGTTCCGCAACATTATAGAACTTGTGATCTTTTCCAATGTTGACCAAAGTTTCCTAATGAAAATCATTAGGAAACCCAAACTAACACTGTTAAAGTTCATTACTTCCAAGAGATTATACTAGAGTATTATGTGGATTACTATGTAAAGGTAGTGGAACCTTAAAAGTTCTGCAACATTTTAGAACTTGTGATCTTTCCCAATGTTGACCAAGGTTTCCTAATGAAAATCATTGGCAAGTTGTTGTGGGTCTATTACTGGTCCACTACCTTAAACATACATGATTGGAACAGTCACAATATTCTCCTGCCATTCTCCTGAATTCTGTATTGCCTTTTGATATAGGTTTTGCAAAGTTTTGTATTGTGAATTAGGGACCTACTGCTTGTCAAAACAATTTTATTCAAACTTGAGTTACAAGGTACAGTTGCCCATCAACTATGTTGGCCTAAAAGTAATGTTGGCCATTTAGACCCAATTGCATAATAAAGAACATGGTTTACAAACTGTAGAATTTGGCTGTGAAATTGACTTTTTATGATTTCTAATGATCTCAATGATATCAAGTTTTCATAGATACCCTTATCCCCTGCTCTCAAATTGTACAAGAATATTTTCTATAACTTTGCCATTTCTTGAAAAAATGGCATGAAAGCATCCCTATAACTTCAAAATTTCCCAATTTTCATAAAATTTTGAATTTATGCAACTAGACAAATGTGGAGCCCACTTTGCGAAACCACAATATTTCACTGAAACCTTCTAGAAGACATAACTATAACTTGATAAAAATATGGAGGTGTTGCAAGAGGGGCTGCATATTTTTTTGTAACTTTAAATTACTATTTTGGGGGGAAATTAGGCATTTCCGCTGATTTAGGCCACCTTTTTAGGCCCCCGATAGGGAGGCATAATAAATTTGACTTGTCCGTCCGTCCGTCTGTCCGTCTGTCCGTCATTCCGTCCAAAAACTTTAACATTGGCCATAACTTCCTTATTACTATCAAAGCGGTGTCGGGGGCATTGTCATCTTACAGTGACAGCTCTTTTTTATGTATTTTAATGAAACTTTATGATTTTGGAAAAAAGACTATACTGTATTTGAGAGATTGTGTATAGAATAATGAAAAAAGGTAGGTTTAATTGTGTACTTTAGAAATTAGAAAAACGTTCATTTTACAGGGCCAATTTCTTATGTTAGTGAGCTGTGTCCTTTTAAAGGTAAAACATATAAATATTATGGTTAACCCTGAGGTTACCACTAAACTTTCCTTATGCAATTTAGCCTTAGAGATGAAATTATTTTGCTCATCCTGTATCTTGTTCTTTTTCAGATGCTGTGGTGAGAACATCCTATTACAAATATTTCCACCCTAAAGAATGTCTCATATCTAATGGTGTGTTAAACAGGGCCATCAGTCAGGCAGCAGGCAAATCTATGGGCTTTGGGGCAGATGATGAAAATAATGCACAGTAAGTAAGGAAGCATATTTTAGGAAGAGTAAGGATAGCAGGGGTTGACACTTACTCCTGAGATGAAGGAGTCAATTGGACTCCTTAAACATGAAATCAAGGAGTCCAAGCTCAAAGTTAGGAGTCCGAATTTTTATAATGGGAGAACATTATTGAAAAGAAGAAATTGCTTGTTGTAAGCAATTTCTTCTTTTTCCACAATGTTCTTCCAAAGAAGAGTTTTTTCTCAAAATACTACAGGATGCAAGCAAATGTTTTCTTCAACATCTTTTGCATTGAAAAGATCTACTAGTTTGGCAAGTGTTAGAAAGGGCACTGCTCTGTGCATTTGTTTTTCAAAATATTCTCATATGACCCTTGGAGTCCATCGGACTCCTTATTCCCAAATGGAAGGAGTCCCAACTAGTAAACAAGGAGCCTTGACTCCTGGACTCCCTTGAGTGTCTAACCCTGGATAGACAAACAGATGTTCTGTAAAGTCTACTCTGTGTTTGGTCCAATAAGCTCAATGTTATATCCTTGTAATAGATCAAAGAAACGTTTTTATGTACTGAAACTCAAATATCAAACAGACATGGCCAAGGACCCGGAAAAACTGTCAGACAGGTGGTCTGACAATCCTTTGAAAACTGTCAGACAAGAGCCAGACCTGTCAGACCTAACATTTTAGTGGGCAAATAATATCATAACTGTTTTCTTTCCACATTGAGAGAGAGAAAAAAAATTAGTACCAATAATGTTATAGGCCTTACTAGGTTGTCCTCTCAATCTGTCGGTGGTTTCACTGCTTTATTTTAAAGCTGACATTCTGAAATTAACAGTGTCAAAAAAAAGAGAAAATGTCTTTTCAAGTCAGATGGTTACAGTCACTTGTGGCTTTCATTAAAAATAACAGCATATATAATTTGATGGGACGAACCATCTTTGGTATAAGCAGAAAATTATTATACCCCCCACCTACGAAGTAGAGGGAGGTATATTGGTTTCACCATGTCTGTCTGTCTGTCCATCAGTCCATCCATCCGTCCGTCCGTCTGTCCGTCCGTAGACCTTTTCGTTTCCGGACTCTAACTCAAGAACCAAATGACCTACAATCATGAAACTTTATACAAATGTTCCTTATGACCCAAGGAAGTGCCCTATTGTTTTTGGGTCATGTAGGTCAAAGGTCAAGGTCACAGTCAGCCTTTGTTCAATTTTCGTTTCCGGACTCTAACTCAAGAACCAAGTGGCCTACAATCATGAAACTTTATACAATTGTTCCTTATGACCCAAGGAAGTGCCCTATTGTTTTTGGGTCATGTAGGTCAAAGGTCAAGGTCACAGACAGCCTTTGTTCAATTTTTGTTTCCTGACTCTAACTCAAGAACCAAGTGGCCTATTTTCATGAAACTTTATACAAATGTTCCTTATGACCCAAGGAAGTGCCCTATTGTTTTTGGGTTACATAGGTCAAAGGTCAAGGTCACAGAAATTTTTTGTTCAATTTTGTTTCTGGACTCTAACTCGAGAACCAAGTGACCTACAAGCATGAAACTTTATGCAAATGTTGCTTATGATCTAAGGAAGTGCCCTATTGTTTTTGGGTCATATAGGTCAAAGGTCAAGGTCATAGTCAATTTTTGTTCAATTTTCATTTCTGGACTCTTAACTCAAAAACCAAGCGACCTAGAAAATTGAAACTTCATGCAAATGCCTCATATGACCTCAATATTAGTTACAAACACATCATGCACTAATAGCACTTGCATTCTGACAAAGCTCTTGTGGGGGCTATTAGTCCACTTTGTGACAGTTCTAGTTTTAGTCTGTGTGGTTTAAAAACTAGAAAACTACAAAAAATTCTGGCAAAATAAAAATAAGACTAACTAGCAATTATTCTTTCTAAATTGGATCCTAAAATCATATCTTCGTCCTCTTAATTGATACAAGTTGTAAAAGAGCATTTTCTGTTTATTGCGGTGCCGAAAGTCTTAGAGGAACAGTCCATTGATGAAATCTAGACCTATGTAAAGTTTAAGATTAATGTTTGATTTCATGAGAAAGTTGACCAGAATAGAGTTTTCATAAGTGAAAGAAAGGATTTACTGTTAAAACTGCTTTTTTTGATCAGAAAATTGTGTCAGACATTCAGACTGACCACAAGGTAAAATTTACTAGACCAAGGAGATTTTTGTCAGACATGTCCGATGGTCTTTTGCCATGACTGATGTCAAAATAAGAAAAATTCATTTAAAGCATGTCAATTATACTGGTAAAGTATTTTTGACTTGTTAATTGTTTTATTGAAAAAATAGAGTAAAGTCTACAATTCTTTTATTAACCTGTCCACTTAAAACATGTATCTTAAAAAGTATTCAAGTAATTGTTGAAATGAGGAAATATTTTGTGTAAGAAATCTTAGTTGATTTTATTGAACACCTCTTTACGTTCAACTACTAGGAATTGTGTTAATCTAGTGATGTGTTCAAATCTGTGCAATTATTAATATATGTCTACTTTGATGTATTTAATAGAGCATTACAATTTCTGTACCCATATGGAGCCACAATAAATGTGATGAAGCCATCAGTGGCCATATTATCAACTGGAAGTGTGTCATTTCCTCTCAACAGACCTGTATGTGCTTTACATAGTCCTAGGGTAAGTAGATAATCTCCCCTGTGTTTGGGATGTAAAAGCGTTTTGTGAGCGCTTTGAGATGATGCACCGCTTTGCATGTGCACATACATGCATATGTGCAAAGCGAGGTATCATTTCGAAAACGCTTTGCTAACGTTTTCATCCTGAACGCAGGGCAGGTCATCTAGATATTATTTGATTTTTATGCCCCTGTATCAATAAGATATTGGGTGTATTGTCTACTCTAGTAACTCTACTATCATCAATCTATGTTTCTGTCTGTCTTCAATACTTAACTAAAAACTCGACATTGCCAAATACTTCAAGCCTATTTGATATAAGATAATATTCCATGGCTTCAGATAGAAGGGTATTTTAGATTTTAGAACAAAGTTTTTCAATAAACAAAGCACAAGTCCTAGGTTGGTGGTAGTTATTGGAATTGTCTCTAGACAATTCAAAAGTGTGTCCACAACATAGTGTTTCATTGAGAAACAAAATGATTTTGAACTAGCTATAGCCCCCTTTTATCTGTACCTCTACAATGTTTAGATTGGGCATGACAAAATATGTACAGTCGATATAGTTCAAGCGACCACGTCTATTAAGCGACCAATTTTATTAAGCAACCACCATAAAAAGTCCCTTCGACATAAGCAAAATTTTTGAAAAAGAGGACATTCTTAACGTAATATTGGTTATTATTGAATCTTATATTGTTGGAGCCCATTAGAATTGTCTCAATAAGACGATTCTAATGGGTTCAAACATCATAGGATTCAGTATGACTTGACCTACAATCTGTAAATGCCTTCAAAATGAACTGTCACATTTATAATTGTATTGTACAAGGTAGAAAAGTTTATAAAAGTTTTGTTTCCCCCTTAAAATTATGCTTCCATTCATATTGAATTTTCATATTTTTACCTTGGGATTTTTTTATCCCAGGTGAACAGTTGGTATTTAAATGTCTTAGTTTTACATTTCAGGGTTCTGGCAGGCTGGCAGTGTTTGGTTCAGTTCACATATTCCAAGATCAATACATTGATAAAGAAGAAAACAATAAAATTTTGGTAAGTCTGTCCACATCATGAATTATCTTAATTTCAAATGGCAAGTACTGTTAGGATTGAATCAGGGGTGTGGAATTCCAATGCCCAACTTGTCTGATATGGACTTTCTACCAACAGATAAGTACTCTTTTTGAAGCTATTTGTCCTTGGACAAGTTAATACCAGGGTAATGCTTGGAATGGTACTAAATGAATCTAAAAGATCAATTAGCCTAATGTTTGTATAAAAGGGTAGAAAAGATTGTTTTTAGAAGAAAATTTTAAAAACAATGTTTCCTCAAAATTTATCCTTTCATTTATCTCATCTCTTTTTTGCAGACAAGTTAATTTTGATTCTGGACAAGTAATAACTTATCTTTTACTTGTCCAGGGACTGAGGGACATGTGGACAAAATCTGTATTTCCACACTCCTGATTGAAATTTCAAAATTAATATTTTTGCTTACATTTGGTATAGTTCAGAATGGAAGTGAAAACATTTTCTCATTCTAGAATATGACAAAGTACCCATATCATCTAATGTTATTGTCTTTCGATCTTTATTGAGCTTTCATCCACCATCATAGAGTAGTTAAATATTGTAATTTCCTCGTTTCATCACAAAAATTAAAGTCATATTATAAACAGAATATTAAATTTGTGCTAATTAAATATCGAATTTATTAAACTCATCATCTTAAACAGATATAAACTCGGTGCAGCCTCGTTTTTATCTGTTTATAGATGACTCGTTTAATAAAATCAGTATTCAATGACCACTCATTCAATATCCTCTAATTACAGGATGTGCTGATTCGGTTCCTCACCACAGATGAAATCAAGTTGAATGTTATTGATGCTGAAGATCCAGAGGTAAGGAAGACAGGTTTAACCATAAAAGGGGAGAAAAAAAAATGTTGAAAAGGAATGAATCATTGCTAACCAGCAATTTATGAATTTTCAATAATTTTCCTTAGCATGATAAGAGGATTTTTGCAATTTATCAACTTTGTTTTGTTGTCTGGGTTGAGTTAAGGAATAAAATGAAAACAGTGTTGGCCTGACATCATTTCCATGTCTCAGCTTGAATCAGATGTGGCTGCCTATGTGTATACAGGCTTATAGACTGTTACAACTGTTTCATGCTAACCTATCAATTTAGACAAGTGCAGTTTCTAATATAGGCTAGGTAGAAGGGGGCTTGAACCAGCCCTGTGTTCAGGATGACAAAATGGTACAAACTACTCGCATAATGTAGTAGGATTTGCAATCAGTTTGCAAGAAACTTGGCATGTGTGTTCATCATCACAAGAGCTACCAAGGGGGGTAACAATGGAAGCATGTTTGTAAGAGTGATGTCCCTTTTTCTTTTTAGATTTTATGCATTATTCACCACCTGCAGCCAAGTGTTGCACCCATGGCAGTGCTCTTGTTATTTCTCAGGTATAACTTAAGGCAATTGTTTCAAACTTTGTACACATGTTCACCATCAAAAGAGCAAGCTACATTATCAAGGGAGAAAAATCATGTATTTTTTGCAAATTATGCTTCTTTGTCAACTCAGATTTTTTTTCACAAACCACTACCCAATAGACGAGTGCTGTTTCAATATGCTTTATTTGATGAATTTATATTCACAGTTTGTCATGTTTATATTGTTACTAGGTATCAGATTACAACACTCTTCCTGATGTATCAAAACTAGCAGATAAACTAAAAACCTGTCTACAAGAGAGTGATGATATACCCAGAGATATAACTGCACTGTTTGATAACTCACTGTTTAAACTGGATACCAGCCTAGTCCCAAAATCAATCAAGTAAGCTTGTCAGATCGTGCTTCAACATTATGGCTGTTGATTTCAATTTTTGCATGTAATGTTTCTGTTGAATAAACAGTATTTCTTAATATGTACATGTGCTTAAAAGATGTAAATTATATCCATTGGCTAGAAAAGGTTAAATTGCTGTAGTTTAACTTATTGGCATTTTAAGTTGATAATAATCATTAATTTACAATTACTAAGCTATTATGGATAAAAAAAGATTAACAGCTTATTTCTAAAGAAAAATGTAAGTGGCTAAAGATGAATTTGAAAAGCACCAAGTTAAAGGCTAAATGTATATTTAATAGATTTATGGGATGTACATAATTTTTTTTATACTAATGATTGATTGAAACAAGTGGTTATTGTGTCAATATTTTAAGATTTTCAAAATATGAGAGTGTGTATTAAGAAAGGACATAATCAGAGCTACAGAAAGAGGGAGTATTTTGGATTTAAGTTTAAAAGATTTCTATAACAGTAGCATAAACCCTCTATTGTTGGTACTCAATGGAATCGTCTCATCAAGACGATTCCATTGAGTACCCACAACATAGGGTTTTATTGAGAAATAAAGATTTTAGACTGGTTATACCCCCTCTTATCTGTACCTCTGATATTCGATATTTCAGAGCATATGAACAACTGAATGTTAAACATGAGTCTTTGTCCCTGATAACACCACAGTTTGAGACCCCATTACCACCTTTACAACCAGCTGTAAGTAATAGCTGATAAATATATAATACATTCTTAGTGTTTTGTATGAAAAATATCTAACAAGGTTTGGGGAATTGAAAATTGTTGAGGCTCAGTTTGAGACCCTACTACCACCTTTACAACCAGCTGTAAGTAATAGCTGATAAATATATAATACATTCTTAGTGTTTTGTATGAAAAATATCTAACAAGGTTTGGGGAATTGAAAATTGTTGAGGCTCAGTTTGAGACCCTACTACCACCTTTACAACCAGCTGTAAGCAATAGCTGATAGATATATAATACATACTTAGTGTTTTGTATGTAAAAAAATATCTAACGAGGTCGGGGGAATTGATAATTGTCCTGGTTCTGCCCAGACAAGTATCAATTCCCATTACTTATTTATATATTTTTTTCATACAATACACTTAAGTTTGTATTATATTTATCTTATAACCTCTATTGCCTTGTTTTTGTAGATGTTTCTAACTGAAATGCAAGTTTATAAAAATAACCACATTTTGTTATTGTTCTAAAACTATCTATGTGATATCATAAAAAATATCATTTGGGATGTTATCACACAGATATTTGTAAAGTTATAGGATAGAATGTTGTCAGATGACACAAGTTGAGACTGGCCTAAATTTAAACAAGTGAATGTATCATTTGTAAGAAAGAAGGATCCTACATTATGTAAAACATAATTTCACAGGGAGATTAGATAGGTAAAGTACATTTCTGTAAGAACTCAATAGAATAAACTACATAAATAATACTTTCACAGTCAGCAGCATCACAACACATTCCAGAATTCAAAATAAAGCTTTCATTTCAGGTCATAATGAGATTGAAACTATGTTTAAATATATCCAAGATTACTTTTATTTGTTGTCTGCTTTCAGGTATTTCCTCCTTCATTTAGAGAATTGCCTCCCCCATCTCTAGATCTGTTTGATTTGGATGAACAGTTTTCATCAGAGAAAGTTAGACTGGCTCAACAAACTAACAAATGTAAGCTCACTGATGACTTGTGCTCTTTGCCTCTCTTACTTTAAAGAAATATGATTGAGGGGCGCAATCGAAAAAATCAACTGTTGGCAAACAGAAACACACAAATTGGTTTAACACTACCTACACCTTTGTTTTTACTGTATGGATTGTTCCTGCACACTTTTTCTACACCTACCCTGCGTTCAGGATGACAAAATGTGCAAACTGCTTGCGAAATTATACCCAACTTTGCACACAAGGGCACTTGCAAAGCAAGGTAAAATTTGCATATAGTTTGCTCTGTTTTGTCATCCGGAATGCAGGGCTGAATGTTCATATCTCAAATAGTCTCCTGTAGCTGGAAAGCCTAAAATTTGTCAAACTTGATTGAAAGCTTTAAAGGTTTATTTTTCCTTTGCAGCTCTCTATTATCTAAAATCTGTTAGTTTAGGCTAGGAAGTTTGTTACATTCAAATATTTTTTTTCTGAAATTTCACCAAACATACTTACTATTTGAATCTTCCTATAAACATATAATTATAATGTCATGAAAGTTAAAGAAATTAAACTGGATATTTGAATTTCTATCATATAAAGCATTGTAAGTGCCAATCTAATATTGTAAAGTAATTATGAATGTTGAATTCTGATTTCATAAAAAAAAGGTATACATACATATAGTTTTGGCAGATTGCAGTCCAGCCTTGTCTTTTAGATCCAAAAATGTAAGTGAATGTTAAGAAATTGCACCCTGCTTTTGAACATGAGTGCATGTGCAAAGCAAGTAACATTTGTGAAACATTTTTTTATCTCGGATGCAGTTCAGGATTACAGCCAACTAAAATACTATGGTATATATTGGTCAATTTACAGGTACTGATGATGATTTAGAGTACTATGTGAGAGAATGTGGAGATATCCTAGGTGTGACCACAAACCTAGCTCAGGATAACAGAGACGCTAAACACATCATTGAACATATCTTTACACAAGTGGTCGAGTTCAAGAAACTGAACCAGGTATGTACTTCAGATTCAGGATTGTGATTTGGGTGGATAGATTATTTTCTTTAATGCTTCTTAGTGGATTATGGACAAGAAGGGTAGATAATCATTCAATAAACTCACCGCCTATAATCAAAAACTTAAACCCTGCTTGCGTTTATTTCATTCTATCTTATGTTATCTAACTGGAGTCCACTAAATGGCGTCATTATGACTTTTAAATTGCAATCAAATGCACTGATTTCTTGCTATATCTTGAACAGTACTATCAAGACACAGGCTTTCAAAGAGTCAGTAGAGCGGTCTCAGGCCCTCAAGGGCCTCTTTTTTGTGGGTGTGTATGTGCATATAAGATTGATTTAACTTTCATTTCATTAACATTAAAAGCTGTATTTTCACAAACCTCATAAGAAAAACAACTTTTTATACAAGAATGAAGGTGGATGTATATCAGTATTATCCACTCTGTCTGTCTGTAAATCCATCTGTCAGTACATTGAATTCTCGTGAACTCCTTCATTTTGGCATGGATTTTCATGAAACTTTCACAGATTGATTGAATTGAGATTTATGCCACTTTCAACAATTTTTCAGTTATATCTTTGTGGCTTGAGCCTCTAACAATGGATTCCTGGTATTTTTCTCACCAGTATTACCATCAAATCCTTTCCTAGCCTCCAGCTGCAATCTCACATAGGTCTATGATTATCAACCCATTGGTGAGGGACAAAAAGTCAGAGAGAATGAGTACTGCAATCGGGGATCGAACCCAGGATCTCTAGATTGACAGTCCGACACCCTTCCAACTGAGCTATGACCGCGGCTGAAACTTTCACAAAATCTTCCCTATCAAATGGCATTTGCATATTGTAAGGACTAGCTGGAAATCTGTAAATAAAAAACCTCTCATGGCATACCTTGTGACCAGAGCACTTCGGATATTCTCTCAAGGAAAGATAAGTCAATCTTGCACTGAAACAAACAAATATCCTCTATATTTATTTATTATAGGAACAAGATTATGACACTAACCAATATGGAGGGGGTGGAGATGTACTGGGACTGTAGTGGACAAAGACAGTTTTATCTGAATAAATGGAATGATCTGTGATAACATCCGTCAGGGCATAACATATCAACTATTGTATATTGTAGGATAACAGGGGTGTGGAATTAATATGCCCCACATGTCCAACATAGGCTTTTCTACCTTTGGACAAGTATATTTTGCCCAAGACCAGTTATTACCAAGTAAAAACCTTGAAATTGCACTAAACAGATCTATGAGATTTAAAAGCCTAATATTTGTAGCAATTGGTAGAGAATATTGTTTTTAATGAAGAAAATTATGGGTTTCAGCATTTTCTTCTCTAAGAACAATGTTTCTCAAAGTTTATCTACTTTCTTCTCTTGTTGGTATGTTCATTTTGATCATGGACAAGAAGAAAATCATCTTTTACTTGTCCAGGGACAAGTAGAGAAAATGTATAGTTCCACACCCCTCAAGTGACATATCTCTTAATAAATGCATACCATGAATATTCATTAAACCTCATGATTCTTCATGCTTTAAAAAATTTAAAAAGCCCTTATTTTAGGGGGGTGGGGGTAGATTAAATAAATATCAACCTAGAAATATGAAACTTTGCAAGCCGTATTGAAATGATTGTTTCAAGTATGGTATTTCAAGGCCAAGGACAAATTAAATAAGTCATTACTCAAGTAACATATAAATATTTAAACATTAAAACATTGATTTTGATGTTATGGGCAAGATTTAACTGTTATTGTGAGTTGAGTAAAATATTTTATCTAGTGCTATTTTGGGTGATATTTTGTGTAAGTAGCAAACCTTTTAAGGTTGTGGACCTGTAATAGTTACGCAACATTTTGGAAGTAATGACCTTTCACAGTGTTAACTCAGGTTTCCTAATGATTTTCATTAGGAAATTTCTTTCAACATTGTGAAGGTTCATGAGTTCCGAAATGTTGTGGAACTATTACCGTTCCACTTCCTCAAAAACGTACTTACAGAAGATTGCAGCTGTCAACTAAAAGTTGATTAGCCATATGAATCATTCTGTTGACCTTAAGTATGCTGTTGACCTCCCTCATTGTCTGTAATTGATTTCAAACATGTTCATAACTACAACATATTCACTTTGTGGTTTTGCCGTTCAAGTAACATAGACGCCCACCAAGGCTTTTTGATTTATGTCGAAGATCAATATTCTGCAGAAAAAAGACATTTAAATATGCAGCCCAAAGTCAGACTGAGGGGCGTGACCAGAGATGGTTTAGCTATCGTACAATACTTGAAGTTGCATATCAAAATCCAAAGATGTAGTTTTTAAATGAGGGGTAAAAATGAAAGAAACAATGTTGTATTTTTCCTTGAAGAATAATTCAAACTTTGTGATTGATTAAATCGATGGGTCAGCTTAAATCACTTGAAAGTGCCTATAAAAATATAGGAACTTACAATAGTAAAAGCCTTTGAAACACATAACAATATTATAATAGGTTTTTCACACTATTACTTTGTTTTGTAAAGATCTGAATACCTCATAATGTATTCCGTCCATCAGGAATGAAATGTACATATCAGCTATTATGATTAATTTATTAGAAAACCAATAAATTTTGAAAACATGTTTTCATGTGTTGTTTATTTGATTATAAGGATACAATGTACTGTACCAATAACAATGCTGCAAAATATGATAAGAAGAGGATATTGAAAGAGTGGTCATAGAATACGGAATTTATTAAAAGAGTCATCTATTAACAGATAAAAACGAGGCTGCTCTGATTTTTTATCTGTTTATAGTTGACGAGTTTAATAAATTTGGTATTCAATGAGCACAAATTTTATATTCTTTTTATAATATGACCCGAATTTTTGCGAAGAATCACCAAAAGTCTAGATCTTACATTTAAATTTTCCGCAAAACTTATTACACCATTTAAAACTGACGTCACAATACATACATTATAGGGAACTTCGGTATGACGTCATAGCCCACTAGCCAATAAAAATGGTTGGCGTTAAATAGCCCAGCTCTATTTAATTTATGTAAATATCGCCCAATCTATACCACTTTTTTCGCTTTACTTGAAAAAAAGGTATCAAACCAATACATATTCGAAGAGTCAAACATTCGAAGTTTTCAGAAAACATGCTTGTAATGAAAATGACACGAATTTAGAATTAATATCCATTCTTTGAAAACACCACTATCAAAAAGGTATAACATCGATTTGGTTGATTTTCTGCAAACATTAATCATTTTTTACCGCTGATTTATCTTGATTTTATTAAATCCTGATTTAATGTTTTCTTTAAAATCTTATTTTTATAAGAAATATAGGTTTATGTTTTGATTGTTTATGCGAACAAAATCGTTCGGTAAATCGGCATTGATAGTCTTTCCCAATCGCTCAAAATATAACCATTATAAATGTATCCCAACAATATCTACTACACTACGACAAAAAAAATCGGCACGTTACAATTTTCCTTAGATGCTTAATGGCATTCCCTAATTGGGGAATATTGATTCTTGAATGACAAGTGGTGTCATTATCGATTATTTGTTTGACAAACCCTTTCACCTTGTTGAAAAACTGAAAAGGTATTCGATTTGCGCTAATTGAACTGTTTGATTAAAAAGTGTTCAAACTGAAGATTTTTATTATGCCCCCGATAGGGAGGCATCATAGATTTGACTTGTCCGTCCGTCTGTCTGTCTGTCCGTCCGTCCGTCATTCCGTCCAAAAACTTTAACATTGGCCATAACTTCCTTATTACTTAACATATTCGCATCATACTTTACCACAACATTCCTTGGTACTTTACCTTTCTGTAGGCACATACTTTGGTGACCTTGACCCCTGGATGACCTTGACCTTCAACATAGATTGGCCATAATTTAAAATCAAAGCGGTGTCGGGGGCATTGTCATCTTACAGTGACAGCTCTTGTTTATGATGCTAAGAAAGTTCCATGACCGACGGATATATGAATTCAAAGTCGGCTTGTAAGACGGATGGACTAGATGGATGAATGGATGGATAATTGGAAAACACACAGATAAGTGAATGACTTACAAAAGTCAGAACTTCAGACTAATGATGGAACATTGTGCATGTAACAGGAAATGAAGGAAGGAATGAAGGAATGAATGAACGAACGTACGCACACACGCACGAACGGAAGAACGAATGTCATTTATTTACAGCAAGTTAGAAAATGAATATGATTTTAACGAGATGGCCTTAGGAGGTTTGTAATTAGTCGAATGTTACAATTCTTTAGTTGCAATGTTTTGAAGCATGTGAATTATTTTGACTTTTTGTATGACAGCATGTTATTTCTATGTCTGATTAAGCATAATATTTGATGTGTCAACCAAGATTGTGCTTTAAAGACTAGTTGTGTCAAACTAATAGCAACCAATCAATGGCATATGACATGGCTTATTGATTGGTGCATGACCACGGTCAGATCAAAGATAATTAGAAACGTGATATAAAACGTTGCGTAAGAAAGGGCGATCTTTATGAACCGTGCACGTGTGTGTGATTAGGGGCTACCATTTTATGACATTGACAATATTGATTGGTGCATCACGTTATGGTCAGATCAAAGAGATACGCCGTGTAGTATAGATCATTTGGTTAGGAATGCCAAACTGTATGACATATGTTTGTGTGCTAAGCCCCGATGTTTTTCATGTCCCATAATGAAATTTCTCTGTTAGAGTTTTTATACCTAACAGTATTTGTTCGAAAAGCCGTTTCATCGGAATATCTTGGATTTGCAACAACGCTTATTATCTAATATGACCTTAGTTTCTGAACATGTGTGTGTGTGTTTCCATCTCTATCAATTTGGATTAATATTTAGACAGCATATCACGATTCTCAATATTCCTAGGTAAAAATGATTGGATTTATGTTGTTAACACCATTAAGGATAAATACAAAACTTAAATCTATGTTTGGATGATCTAAGGCGGGATAAATATCGTAACTGGGATGAAGAAAAATTAAATTTCAAATTAACGCGGAAAAGGTAGGATATGACATATTACATTGCTGAGTGGCCAAAATACCGTAAGTACAGCTTTATTTGTGACCTATTTCCGATACTTTGGTTTCTCAACTACGATTCATTTGGATTCATATGCCTCTCCGGGTGGTTATATTTTGACACAAAGTATTCGTTTCATAGACTTTGTCACATGATGACAACTGCATAACCAAAAGAAGGGGTGATTTATCTACATTTTGATACATTTTTCACTTGGAATAAATCATTACATATGTATAATCTTACTATTTGAAAATTGGATTTTTTGCTCTTTGTGTATGTAAAAATGGTTGGCAACGCCAACCACTCATATTTTGATGACGTCATCAATACCTGTGCCAAAGTCCCCTATTTATTATATGAGGCTGTGCCGAGTTTTTATCTGTTGTACAACCCCGTATTTATCTGTTGTAGATGACAAGTTGAATAAATTTCAGTATTTCATAAGCAACTAATTTGATATTCTATTTTATTATATGACCTGAATTTTTGTGATAAAACGAGGAAATTCCAGATATTTATCAATTCAAGTAATTCCGCAATACACATAACGTGTTTGCTAAAGCACATCAGCAAATTCATTATGACGTAATTTTCACAATGAAAAAATAATGTTGTTATTCGTTCTAAGCTCATTTGCTTAGTTATTCCACTAGTGTAATAACACCCATATAATTTCAAAAATATTCAATGTGGTTATTTTACTCCCGTGATGTAGGTCATATTATAAATCTACTTAAAAAGACTTGTAGAGGAAAGAAGGACCACATCGAGACCGTTTGGAATAAATATTTTGAAAAAAAGATTGGTTCCACAAAAGGTCAACTGGAGGATGCATTATACAAGATTTTAGACATTCTTTTATAGGAAGGTAGTATGATCATTCTAGAATAGAAAATAAGCCAAGTGCAAAGAGTTTTCGACCCTCTTCAGCCTGCCCATTCTGACAACAGTGGACCCTTAACACTCTTCCCATTAGATCCTTTTCACAAGATGAGTCACCAAAAAATAATCTTTGATCCAAAACTACTATTACGAGTTTGATAACATGGAGTCCTCGGAAACCCCAACAGATGTTTCTTTAAGTCGTGGTATTGTCATTCTGCTTGGGTTGTGTCTAAAGGTGTAGTAATGGGCAAGTAGATGTAAAACAGGAGCCTAGATCATGTTTGAAAAAAGATCATTGTTATATTTTCATATTGTAGATAAGCACAGAACAAGAGCACCACCTACAGGTGCTCAGCTGTTGGGTGCTTGATAGTGGATAAAAAATCTAAGATGGAAAAGGGGTATTTTCACAAAATTCACCTAGAGTTACCCTCCTTGATAGTTAACAATGCTCTTTTGATAGTGAACATACGTGCCAAGTTTCAAGTGAATGTCTTCAGTTTAACCAGAGATATCACTAGAAGTCAGGAGTTTTTACATGATAACTAAGTCTGTAGCAGTACCTTGGGATTTTTAGCTCCACTGGACTAAGTCCAGCATAGCTTATGTCGTGGCCTAGTGTCAATTGTTAGTGCATGCCTCTGTGCATCTGTCTGTCCGTCCAGTATCTTTTTTCTCTAAACATCTTCCTCTTTGAAACTACTGCTCAGAATTCAACCAAACTTCATAGGAATAATCCTTTAAACATACTTTTTCAGATTTGTTCATAAAATTCTGATCGGGGGCGATGACATGGGCTCTGCGGGCATCACTGAAATATGGTCTCATATGATGGAATACTAAAAATCTTCTCTGAAGCTACTGTTTAGAATATAACAAAATTTCACAGGAATGATCCTTAGAACATATTTTTTCACGATTTGTACTTAAAAATGCTGAACGAGCTGTTGACAAGGGCTCCCATGTCACTGAAAAATGGTCCCATATGATGAAATATAAAACGAGCTGTCTGAAGAGGAGTGAAACTTGAAACTGGATAGTAACAGCAAAGATTGACATTGGAAAATTCCATTGTCTAGAGGATTATATGATGGTCATAGAAGATGTGCAAAATTGCCAAGCAATAGCTAAAGTAGAAACAGAGAAACAACTGATACTCAACAGTTGCATGTAAAAACTCAACCAATATTTCTAAGTCCGAAAAGGGTTAATTAAGATTCAACTAGATTTCATATCAAATAATGAATATTTTTCTAGAGGCTGGTAATATGGCCCAAAAGAGAGCAAAAATTAAATTCAATATCCGAGTATGGATCTTTGTCTAAAGGCTGGTAATATGGTCACAGAAGCATGAGTAAAGTTTCAAAGCAATAGCTTTTGTAGAACAAGAGATTTGACACACTTGTGTAAAACCTTCATCAAAGCATCATCTGGACCCCTGGTTGACTGGAATAGCCCCTCTATTATACGAATATAGCTAAAATTTTTCTTCTCTAAAACTCAGATTTATAGCTCGGCTGTTTTCTGAGAATTGCTATAGCCTAGGTCTCATTGTAGTTGTCGTTGTTGTTGTGCGAAATCTTTGATTGCCTTGGACAAGCACTTTCTGTTGGTTCCAAATTCAAGGTCGTCATTCAAGGTCAACGTCTTTTTTCAAGGTCAAACTTATCAAAACAAGAGCTGACAGAGACAGATTATGCTCCTGCGAATAAGGCATTGTCACAAAAACAAGAGCCATGTTGGACATGGCCATCCCCGCGGCGAAAGCTTGATCGTAAACTGAAGCCTAATACATGTAGATAAAGGATTCTTTTGTAATGTAAGAGATTAACCTCCTATAAAATCTAAATATTAAAAATAACTAATTTAAAGGTCAAATTTGTGAAAAAAAAAATGTGAAAATTTTGATATTTTGTGATTATACCCCCCACCTACGAAGTAGAGGGGTTATATTGGTTTCACCATGTCGGTCTTTTTGTCCATCCATCTGTCCCTTCGTAGACCTTTTTGTTTCCGGACTCTAACTCAAGAACCAAGTGACCTAGAAACATAAAACTTCATGCAAATGCTGCATATGACCTCAAAATTTGTTACAAACACATCCTGCACTACTCAAAAGCACATACACTTTGACAAAGTGCTGGTGGGAGGTATAAGTTGGCTCTGCGACAGTTGTAGTTACTATTGAATGGTAAGTGACAGGGCCTTCATATTTCACATGATGATTGCCTGGGACAAGCACTTTCTGTTGGTACCAAGTTCAAGGTCATCAGCCAAGGTAAAGGTCATTTTCAAGGTAAAATTTGTAAAAAAATGCAAAAACTTTGACATTTTGTGATATCTTTTGAATGGTAAGTGATAGGGTCTTCATATTACACATGATGATTGCATGTGACCAGGTCTTTCTGTTGGTACAAAGTTCAAGGTCATTAGTCACATGGTCACATTGTCAAGGTCATTTAGTGAAAGTCACTCATTAATGGCATTAAAACTTCAAAATTGGCTTCAATTTTCGACTGGTATAGACACCAATTGTTGAAAAGTGGTATAAAGCAGCATTTTTAGCTCAGCTGTTAATGGAGAACACCTAAGGTATTGCAAAAGCCTTGGTGTGGTCCTTTTTGTTTGGTGGTGTAACGTTGTTGTTGTCTTGCCAAAACTTTGACATTTTGTGATATCACTGGTTCTATTGACGGCATTCACTTGAAACTTGGTACACATATTCACCATCAAAAAAGCAACCTTTTCTATCAAAGGGCTAACTTGTGCAAATTATGCCTATTTTCTACTTCTACAGTTTTTTCACCATCCAGCACTTACAGCCGAGCGTAGGCACCCGCAGGTGGTGCTCTTATTTATATTCTGATAGGGCTTATGACGTTGGCATGTAGACTAAAATAAGATCATTTTTTTCTCACATTAAACTTGAGATCACCAATCAAATTGCTCCATGATTTTTCATAACTAGAAAGCCATGAATGGCTTGTGTCGCTCCACAGGCTTGAAATTCTTGTAAAAGCAAATAAAAGTTTTGACTAGATCTTTAGATATTTTGGGTTCTACTGATGTTGAAAATGATTTTCAAAGTTTCAACGATATAACATATAGAGAAATGACCTCCGCCCATAAAGGACACATTTTCCATCCAATCAAAATAATTTTTGGCTGCATGATAATGGGTCATCCAAAGATCATACCAAAAATGTTTGTTTGAAATCCATCAATTACATTCTGAGAAAATGATTTTCAAAGTTTCCACTATATAACATATTGAGAAATGACCTCCGCCCATAAAATATATATTTTCCATCCGATCACAATAATTTTTGGTAGACTGATAAAGGGTCACTCAGGGAATATTTCAGTGAAATTTGGTTTATATCCATCACTTAGATTCTGAGAAAATGATTTTCAAAGTTTCCACTATATAACATATAGAGAAATGACCTCCGCCCATAAAATACATATTTTTCATCCGATCACAATTATTTTTGGAAGACTGATAAAGGGTAACTCAAGGAACATTCAAGTAAAATTTAGTTTACCGTATATCCATCACTTAGATTCTGAGAAAATGATTTTCAAAGTTTCCACTATATAACATATAGAGAAATGACCTCCGCCCATAAAATGCATATTTTCAATCCTATCACAATAATTTTTTGTAGACTGATAGAGGGTCACCCAAGGATCATTCATGTAAAATTTGATTGGAATCCATCAATTAGAATCTGAGAAAACTCACTTTTTACCATATTTGGAAATTAGCCAAGCCCATAAAATCCATGTTTTTCATTGGATCAAAATTTCTTGAACAACTTTGAAAGAGGGTCACCCAAGGATCATTCCTGTGAAGTTTGGTTAAAATTCATCCAGTAGTTTCTGAGGAGAAGATTTTTAAAGAAAAAGTTTACGACCGGACGGACGCACGACGGACACAGCGCCATGACAATAGCCCCAGTGGCTTTCAACCAGTGGAGCTAAAAATGAAAAACGGCAGCAAATTGACCCAGGGTAAAAAAATGTTGCTTACAGTATAGAGTGACACTGGGTTTCTGAGAATGTCTGGTGATAGCTGCTTACACATTCGCTCTGAACACAATTAAATAACTTTAAATAAGAAGGTGGAACAACTCCAAATTAAGAGAGAAAGAGTTGTGGCCCTTGTGTATTTAGATCAATTCACCCATAAAAGTTCATCTTAATAGCTACTAAAATTTTTTCTCTAGACAAAATTTAAGGACTTTAAAAACAAATTCAATTTGAGCCAGCAATGTGGCATTACTTAATCCATAATGTCAGAATCTAAATCTCAGGTGCTTTCATTTTAGCGAGATTCTTAAGATTCATTCTAAGATAAAGCATTTAGTAGGTCGAGATTTTTAAGCCTCTTGATAAGAATCTTTAGGATTCTAAATGAGGAAACAAAGCTTGCTTGGCATTCACTAAAATGGGAAGCCTAGACAACATCAAATGTTTTCACTCAAGTTATCAACGAGTGAAATTTGGTTGATATCCATTAGTTACATTCTAAGAAAATGATTTTCAAAGTTTCCACTATATAACATATAGAGAAATGACCTCTGCCCATAAAATGCATATTTTCCATCTTATCGCAATAATTTTTTGTAGACTAATAAAGGGTCACCCAAGGATCATTTCTGTAAAATTTAGTTTACCGTATATCCATCACTTAGATTCTGAGAAAATGATTTTCAAAGTTTCCACTATATAACATATAGAGAAATGACCTCCGCCCATAAAATGCATATTTTCAATCCTATCACAATAATTTTTTGTAGACTGATAGAGGGTCACCCAAGGATCATTCATGTAAAATTTGATTGGAATCCATCAATTAGAATCTGAGAAAACTCACTTTTAACCATATTTGGAAATTAGCCAAGCCCATAAAATCCATGTTTTTCATTGGATCAAAATTTCTTGAACAACTTTGAAAGAGGGTCACCCAAGGATCATTCCTGTGAAGTTTGGTTAAAATTCATCCAGTAGTTTCTGAGGAGTTGATTTTTAAAGAAAAAGTTTACGACCGGACGCACGGACAGACGCACGACGGACACAGCGCCATGATAATAGCCCCAGTGGCTTTCAACCAGTGGAGCTAAAAATGAAAAACGGCAGCAAATTGACCCAGGGTAAAAAAATGTTGCTTACAGTATAGAGTGACACTGGGTTTCTGAGAATGTCTGGTGATAGCTGCTTACACATTCGCTCTGAACACAATTAAATAACTTTAAATAAGAAGGTGGAACAACTCCAAATTAAGAGAGAAAGAGTTGTGGCCCTTGTGCATTTAGATCAATTCACCCATAAAAGTTCATCTTAATAGCTACTAAAATTTTTTCTCTAGACAAAATTTAAGGACTATAAAAACAAATTCAATTTGAGCCAGCAATGTGGCATTACTTAATCCATAATGTCAGAATCTAAATCTCAGGTGCTTTCATTTTAGCGAGATTCTTAAGATTCACTCTAAGATAAAGCATTTGGTAGGTCGAGAATTTTAAGCCTCTTGATAAGAATCTTTAGGATTCTAAATGAGGAAACAAAGCTTGCTTGGCATTCACTAAAATGGGAAGCCTAGACAACATCAAATGTTTTCACTCAAGTTATCAACAAGTGAAATTTGGTTGATATCCATTAGTTACATTCTAAGAAAATGATTTTCAAAGTTTCCACTATATAACATATAGAGAAATGACCTCTGCCCATAAAATGCATATTTTCCATCTTATCGCAATAATTTTTTGTAGACTAAAAAAGGGTCACCCAAGGATCATTTCTGTAAAATTTAATTGGTATCCATCCATTAGAATCTGAGAAAACCCCCTTTTTTACCATATTTGGAAATTAGCCATGCCCATTAAATCCATGTTTTTCATTGGATCAAAATTTCTTGAACAACTTTGAAAGAGGGTCATCAAAGGATCATTCCTGTGAAGTTTGGTTGAAATTCAACCAGTAGTTTCTGAGGAGAAGATTTTTAAAGAAAATGTTTACGACCGCACAGACACACGGATGACGTGACAATAGCCTCAGTGGCTTTCAGCCAGTGGGGCTAAAAATCAGACATTATGAAGTCTTTTCATTTTTTTCTAACAAACTCATCTCAGTTGTAGAAATATAATGAGAATTGTGGTGTAGTAAGTTACCAAATCAGGTGGTGTGCAAAACTAGGAGGTAAAAGGCACTTAAAGTAATTCACCCCATTAAAATGGACATCATTTCCGAAATAGAAGATATATATAATACATACTTGGTATTTTGTATGAAAAAAATATATATCTAACGAGGTTGGGGGAATTCATAATTGTCAAGGCTCTATGTGATATCATAGAAAATATCATATGGGATGTTATCACACGGTTATTTGTATAGTTATAAGATAAAATACAAACACATTTCATATATCAATATCAAGTTTTAATATTATAGTTTAGCTAGCAAATAAATTATCAAAAACATGTGTGCACATAATTTCATTTCCACTTAAACCTGTGGAGTCAACATTAAAGTATTAAACCATTAACAGGCAATCAGCCTTTCTGATGCCATTTAGGCAGTTACAACTCTTTGGTGCTGAGCCATCGACATGCAGTTCTTATTTTTTCTTGAAATCTTTTGTTAGCATATTGTCTGAATTTTGACTAGAGTATAATTTTCTTGTCTGGAAATGGATCACTTTTTTCTTATTAATACTTTTTGATTCTGAAAGTAAAATGTTCAGCTGTAAATTCCATGATAAGCATAGGTAGAATAAGACACACTTTTTGGCCATCGAGTTCATATTTTGAATTTGGTTGGTTGAATGGGGTTTTCACCATTTTCAACAATCTTTCAGTTATACCGTGGCTTGAGCACCTAACAATTGATTCCTGTATTTCTCACACCAGTACCATCATTACATGAACTTAAAGCATAATACAAATAAGTTGTTACTTATAACAACTTATCAAAATTCTCTTTTATGTTTTTACATTTAGAGTAATATTTTAAAAAGTTGGCATGAGAAAGTTATGTCATATAATATTCAATCAAATTCTGACAGTAACAACGCTCATATTTTATTTTCATAGTTTTTGTGATTCAACCGTATTAGGCATCAATACATGAGGTTGTCTTATAAAAGTGAAAATTTGCAGATACACATCTGAACAACATTCAATGAAAGAGCTTCAGTTTCTGATACATAGTCACCAGAAAGGAACTTCTACAATAAAATTCACTTTGGCATTTGTGGTCTCAAATTTTCAACAGTTACTATGAATACTGATCACTATTTTGTCTCTATTTTGACAAATAATGTAAAGTGGAACTTCTAGAAAATGAAAATATAGATTTATTCATACTTAATCAGTCAGTTATCAACTGATTTATTTTGGTTTCAATGCATTAAAAATATGTGGCCCAAAAGAGCCTATTTTGCTCAACTGGGATTTTAGAACTCACTTTGTTGCAATAAATAGACCCATTGTTGAAAAACTATGTTACAAGCTGGATAGTAAATTATTGAACAAAACTGAAACATTTCTCTCTAAGAACATGTATGCAAATAAAAAGAAATTTCTCAATACATTGTATTTTGTTTTGTTACTTGAATGCTTCAATCACAATGTTCTTATTTTTGCAAGGGAAATACATTAAGATAAGCTTTCATGTTATGTGCAGTTTGATTTCATTTCAAACAATATAACCTATAACCTTTGAAACTACAGTTCTTTATAAGATTAGTTTTTAAAGAAAAGTAAAATCCTGGCTTTCAAGAACTTCAGACCTTCAGTTCTAAAGTAAATTATAAAGAATTTATTCAGCAGGATTTTATTGAAACTTGGGACCTGGGGCCTATTTTACTAAACTTCTTACGAAATAATTGTAAGTCAAAATCACAAATTGTACCTGGTGTTTTCATTCATTGTTAGATTCTGCCTTGCAAAATCTCATTGAAATCATCTTTAAAAGACAATTCCAATGAGATTATGCATGACAGTTTTCCATATTTAGTTACTACTTTAATTTAGGCAACTTTAATTTTTGACTCACACAGAAATGATCGCAAGATGTTTATTAAAATAGGCCCCTGATTATTCATCAAATTGTCTTTGAAGAATCAAAGCTTACAGTGCTCTCATTAAGCGGACGTCGACGTAATATACGTCCAGAATTTCAAAAATTACGTCCAGAAAATCAAACCCGGGCGTAAAAAAACGTCCGAGATTCGAGGAAAACGTCCTGTAATTTGACCCTGGACGTTTTACAAATTTACCTCTTTAAGGATTTAACGTAAGTCTACATGTGCAAAAAATCGATAATCATCGCGAGCATACGCATTAAACTGTTAAAGCTGACCAAAACAAGCCATGTGTAACGTGCAGGGTATTAGATTGTCGCTATAACAACCAGTCTTTGATAACGCAATCATGTCGGGTTAGCGACGCGTCATTACCGCTTCTGTCATTACCTTTCTTCGTCGGATACAGATCGCGTGGGTCCTTTGATAGGATTATTGAATCAAAGAAAATTCAAGTTAGAGGAATATTCGTTATCAAACGAAGTTCATGAAGCTCTAAATTTCGAAATATCGCTTCTTAAGAGTCTTAGAATAGATCTACGGGTAAATTATCCGAAGTGAAAAAGACGCCACTGGAAAACATTTACAAAAGGTCATTCGACTGTCCTCGTTTAAATACGTTTAGAATCGGCATCTTTGGAGAACGCCGGGAAATCCCAATGACGTCATTTAAGTTGTCTGCAACATGTCTGACGAGAGATTTTAAATGACGAATTTACTATTTGGATTATTCTGCGTAAGTTTAAATAGGTTTAGAACTTTTATTGGCACTCTACCTAGAACATTCGCCACCTTTTGGACGACTGGCGGAGGAAAATTAAAGCTGCATTAATTTCCGTAATATCGCCAGATACCAAAACATTGTAACTAAAATTTGAGTAAGCTGCATTTCCTAGGCTCACCGCGCAAGATACATCTAAGGACCGATTCCAAATAGAAACTCCACATTTTCTCAAATTAGTTTACATAATTTATGCAATGAAAATAATAAAAGGTGATTGTGAAACCAAAGCTCGTACCTGCAGCTATAAGTCAAAGCTACAAGTTTTAAGGCTTGGAAGTCGTTTATCCTAAGAGAACCAACTAGAATCATTGACTTTAAGCAAAAAATTAACGTATATTTAACATGAAAACAGCATTTACAAAGTTTGCAAAAAAATGTTGGTGGGGTGGGGGGGGGGGTAAAAATTCCTAACTTTGAAAAAAAATTCCTGAAATTCCAACATGGAATTACAAAAATTCCTGATTTTGGCCCTTATTGAGAGCATTGAGCTTTATGTGATGACGTGAGCTAGAATTTAATGTCCTATGATTTATTGAGACCAAATTAAGGTAGGGTATGAGATGGAAATTATCAATATATGTTTGTTACACCAATGCCCCTGCCAATGCCATTTACATAAATTTCAAACATAAATGACCTTTATAAAGATGCAGAGGCATAAAAAGATTAACTGACACAGGGGTATGACAAAGTTCTATAGACTTGGTTTGAACAAAAAAAATGAGACAGCTCCTGTATAAAATGTACAAACTAACTAGAAAGCCATGTATGGCTTGAGTCGCTCCACAGGCTTGAAATTCTTGTAAAAGCATGAAAAAGTTTTGACTAGACTTTTAGATATTTGGGGTTCTACTGGTGTTGAAAATGATTTTCAAAAATTCAACTATATAACATATAACAAGAGGACCAAGATGGTCCTAGATCGCTCACCTGAGTCTCTTTGACCCCTGGGACATCACATTAATTAGATAGGCAGATGTCAAAAAGAAGATAATTGCTTAAGATCACTACCATGGAACGTTTTCAGCAGAGAGCAAGACAGATATGCCTTTTTGCTCTTTGATTCTATGTAAAAAGGGATGCACCCGGGTGGACCCAAAATGTGAACCCAGGGTCTTGATATAAACAAACTTGGAAAAGGTCCATAAGATGATGCTACATACTAAATATGAAAGCTGTCTGCCTACTGGTTTCAAAAAAGAAGATTTTTGAAGGTTTTCCTATTTTCACCCTTCATGCTCAGATGAGCTGAAAGGGATGCGCCCTGGTGGAGCCCAAATATGACCCAAAGGTCTTGATATGAACAAACTTGGTAGGGGCCCACTAGATGATACTACATACCAAAAATGAAAGCAGTGTGCCCTCAGGTTTCCATTAAAGAAGATTTTAAAAGATTTTCGCTCTTTGATTCTATGTAAAAAGGGTTGAGCCCGGATGGAGCCCAAATATGATCCTAGGGTCTTGATATGAACAAACTTGGTATAGGTCTACTAGATGATGCTACATACCAAATATGAAAGCTGTCAGCCTTATGGTTTCATAGAAGAAGATTTTTGAAGATTTTCATTTTTTTTACCCTTCGTGCTCATAAGAGATAAAGGGATGCACCCGTGCAAAGCCCAAATATGACCCAAGGGTCTTGATATGAACAAACTTGGTAGAGGCCCACTAGGTGATGCTTCATACAAAATATGAAAGCTGTCTGCCATCTGGTTTCAGAGAAGAAGATTTTAAAAGATTTTCGCTCTTTGATTCTATGTAAAAAGGGTTTGGCCCGGGCAAAGCCCAAATATGACCCCAGGGTCTTGATTTGAACAAACTTGGTAGAGGTCCACTAGATGATGCTACATACCAAATATGAAAGCTGTCTGCCTTCTGGTTTCAGAGAAGAAGATTTTTAAAGATTTTCATATTTTCACCCTTTTTGTTAAGGGTAAAGGGAAAGTTAAGGGTGGATTTCATTTATTTGAACAACTTTGGTAGAGCTTGACCCAAGGAACATCCCTGCCAAGTTTCATCAAGATTGGCCCACTGGTTTAGGAGGAGAAGATGTTTAAAGAAATTGTGGACGACGGACGACGCACGACGCACGACTGACGACGGACGCCGGACATTCTACGATCACAATAGCTCACCTTGAGCACTTTGTGCTCAGGTGAGCTAAAAAAATGACCGCCCTTAAACGACATATTTTTCATCCAATCACAATATATTTGGGAGACTGATAAAGGGTCACCTAAGGATCATTTTAGTGAAATTTGGTTGATAACCATCAGTAAAATTCTGAGAAAAAGATATAACATATAGAGAAATGACCTCAGCCCATAAAATACATATTTTGCATCCAATCACAATAATTTTTGGTAGACTGATTAAGGGTCACTCAAGGATCATTCCAGTGGAATTTGGTTGATATCTTTCAGTTATATTCTGAGAAAATAATTTTGAAAGATTCCACTATATAACATATAGAGAAATGACCTCGTCCATAAAATGAATATTTTCCATCCAATCAAAATGATTTTTTGTAGACTGATAAAGAGTCACTCAAGGTTCATTTCAGTGAAATTTGGTTGATATCCATCAGTTACATTCTGCGAAAATGATTTTGAAAGTTTCAACTATATTACATTTAGAGAAATGA
Organism: Fragum whitleyi; assembly: GCA_948146395.1. NCBI lineage: Eukaryota > Metazoa > Mollusca > Bivalvia > Cardiida > Cardiidae > Fragum > Fragum whitleyi. Next base: position 28,572,837 of record OX411548.1, on the reverse strand, counting down.
CCTCCGCCCATAAAATACATATTTTTCATCCAATCACAATTTTTTTTGGTAGACTGATTAAGGGTCACCCAAGGATCATTGCAGTGGAATTTGGTTGATATCTTTCAGTTACATGCTGAGAAAATAATTTTGAAAGATTCCACTATATAACATATAGAGAAATGACCTCCGTCCATAAAATGAATATTTTCCATCCGATCACAATGATTTTTTGTAGACTGATAAAGGGTCACCCAAGGATCATTCATGTAAAATTTTATTGGTATTCATTGATTAGAATACGAGAAAACTCACTTTTTACCATATTTGGAAATTTGCCACGCCCATTAAATCCATGTTTTTCATTGGATCAAAATTTCTTGAACAACTTTGAAAGAGGGTCACCCAAGGATCATTCCTGTGAAGTTTGGTTGAAATTCATCCAGTAGTTTCTGAGGAGAAGATTTTTTAAAGAAAAAGTTTACGACCGGATGCACGCACGCACGGACGGACCGACGCACGACGGACACAACACCATGACAATAGCCCCAGTGGCTTTCAGCCATAGGAGCTAAAAAACAAACAATTATATATACAAACAAGCACTAGTTCTGTGAACAAAAAGCACATAAATAATATAATGCAGAAACCATACAAAACTTTAACAAAAAGCATTACAATTTATGGCAGCATAATGATAGCAATGCATTGTGAGTGGTAAGTACAAAACTATAGTAAGTGCCTTTATCGTGGTGGGCAATCACGTGACACAATTTTTTTCAATATTTTTCTGTAACATTTGACTGATTTGAAAAAGGTCATAAGTAGAGAAGACATAATGACACCAGGAAATTGCTGGATGTGGTAGATTCTTTGAAAATCTGCAGATAAAAAATGTTATTGATGACCAAGTGAAAACTTACTTGGTCGCCAATAACTTTTTTTTTATCACCATGTTTTTAAAAGATCTGCAATATCCAACAAATTCCTGACATTTTCCCAATTTCTCTGCTTCAAACCGAATTCAAATTGGTTATATATTGACAAAATTATACATGATTTTCTTTAACCCTTTGCTGTTTAATCCCTGCTTATTACGTGCCTGTGATTTTATGATTGAGAAAACATTGTGAAAACAGAAGAAATTGCTCCTGACAAGCAATTTCTTCTGTTTTCCACACTATTTTCTACCCTACTGAATGGTTATTTTTCAAAGTAAATGCACTTTAAATTTTCGTTTGCAAAATCTTTGAATTTGGACAGGTCAAAATTTTGTAAAACAGGAAATTGTTAAATTGGCAAGTACATGTTTCCTTGCCGTGTATATCTATAGGCACTTACAATAGTTTTGCTCTGACCAATTGTCTGCAAGTTCCTTCAAAATGAAACAATCTTTAAATCTAGCCTAGTAATAAAGGGTAATTTAACCATTGACAATAGCCCCAGAGGCTTTTCACCAGTGGAAACAAAAATATGTACAACTAGTCTACTGTTTAACTTTATAACATATTCCATACTGGTCTGTCATCCTGAGCAATCTACATACATGTATATTTACACTTAAGCAAAGACGATTACAGAGACAACAGAGATCTTACAGATATTTCACCCTGCAGAAATTACATATGGTTTTCTGTCTAATTGAAAACTTTATGAAAAGACAACCTCATTTTAACAGAGAAATGTACAAGCCCTAGATTTCTCTAATTGAAATAGTTTAGAAAACAAACTAAACCTTTTACGTAAAGCCAGAAAAGAGCACTGTTGTAACAGGCCTGTGTTCAAAATGAAAATACATGTATCCCCAAAACATTTTAGAAATAGTAACCGGCTTTGCACACATACCAACATGCAAAACGGGCAACCTTTTTTGTACTGGGCTGTTTTCGGAGAAAACTAGAGGTATTACGATCACCTTTGCGTTGGTTTGGTGTTGATGTTGACCTTGGCGTCACAAACTTTAACCTTGGTCATATCTCTGTTGTTATTGGAGATATCTTCATGAAACTTGACATGTGTGTTTCACCATCACAAGAGCTATCCAGACTACCAAGGGGGGTAACTCTGAAAGCATTTTTGCATTATCCAACACCTGCAGCTTAGGGTTGCATCTGTTGGTGATGCTCTTGTTAAATGACTTCAAACATTTTTGGTATCCTTAAAGGATAGCCTATGAATGATCTATTTTGGATAAAGTAGTGCTGTACCCAAAATTTTAATCTTCTATAGGCTTGACTCTTTATCATTTCTTGTGAGGTCAAAACAAGCACCATGAATTATTTATATTTGATTAGAATGCCTGTTTAAAACTAGAAAGCCATGAATGGCTTGAGTCGCTCCACAGGCTTGAAATTCTTGTAAAAGCAAATAAATGTTTTGACTAGATTTTTAGATATTTGGGGTTCTACTTATGTTGAAAAAGATTTTCAAAGTTTCTACTTTATAACAGATAGAGAAATGACCTCTGCTATTAAAAGACATATTTTTCATCCAATGACAATAATTTTTGGCTGCATGATAATGGTTCACCTAAAGATCATACCAAAAATATTTGATTGATATCCATCAGTTACATTCTGAGAAAATGTTTTTCATAGTTTCCATTATTTAACATATTGAGAAATGACCTCCACCCATAAAATGTATATTTTTCATCCAATCAAAATAATTTTTGGTACACTGATAAAAGGTCACTCAAGGATCATTCCAGTGAAATTTAGTTGATATCCAAAAATCAGATTCTGAGAAAATGATTTTCTAAGTTTCAACTAAATAACAAATAGAGAAATTACCTCTGCCCATAAAATGCATATTTTTCATCCAATCAAAGTAATTCTTGGTACACTGATAAAGGGTCACTCAAGGATCATTCCAGTGAAATTTGGTTGATATCCATCAGTTACATTCTGAGAAAATGATTTTCAAAGTTTCCACTATATAACCTAAGAGAAATGACCTCCGTCCATAAAATGCATATTTTTCATCCAATCACAATGATTTTTTGTAGACTGATAAAAGGTCACTCAAGGATCATTCCAGTGAAATTTGGTTGATATCCAACTGTTATATTCTGAGAAAATGATGTTCAAAGTTTCCACTATATAACATATAGAGAAATGACCTCCGCCCATAAAATGCATATTATCCATCCAATCACAATGATTTTTTGTAGACTGATAAAGGGTCACCAAAGGATCATTCATGTAAAATTTAATTGGTATCCATCAATTAGAATCTGAGAAAACTGACTTTTTACCATATTTGGAAATTAGCCACGCCCATTAAATCCATGTTTTTCATTGGATCAAAATTTCATGATAAACTTTGAAAGAGGGTCACCCAAGGATCATTCCTGTGAAGTTTGGTTGAAATCAATCCAGTAGTTTCTGAGGAGAAGATTTTTAAAGAAAAGTTTACGACCGGACGCACGCACGCACGGACGGACGGACGCACGACGGACACAACGCCATGACAATAGCCCCAGTGGATTTCAGCCAGTGGAGCTAAAAATAAGAGGGCAATAGTGGCCCTTAATCGATCACCTGAATTAACAATCTAAAAAAATTCAAGGTATTTCTGTTTTGACCCTGTGACCTGGTTTTTGACCCCACTTGACCAAATTTCAAACTTGTCTGAGATTTGATCAAGAAAAACATTCTGACCATTTTTCAGGTTGATTGGGCTAAAAATATGGTCTCTAGAGTGTCCACAAGGTACTTCTAAAACTTGACTCTGTGACCTTGTTTTTGAACCCACTTGACCCAAAGAAATACTTGTCCGAGATTTCATCAAGATAATTATTCTGACTAATTTTCAGGTTGATTGTGCATTTACTTGTCTGAGATTTCATCAAGATAAACATTCTGACCAATTTTCAGGTCGATTGGGCTAAAAATATGGTCTCTAGAGTGTCCACAAGGTACTTCTAAAACTTGACCCTGTGACTAAGTTTTTGACCCCGTTTGACCCAAATTCGAAGTTGTACAAGATTTCATCAAGATTATCATTCTGACCAATTTTCAGGTTGATTGGGCTTAACATATGACCTCTAGAGTGTCCACAAGGTAAATGTTGATGATGCACCACGCACAACGGACGACGGATATCAAGTAACCCCAAAAGCTCACCTTGAGCACTTCGTACTCAGGTGAGCTAAAAACACAAGGTATTGACACAACCGATGCACATTATGCTCACTAAGGTTGATGTGCGAAAGCTTTCACATTTTGTCAAAGGTACAGAAAAGAGGAAGTAAAGTCAGTCTAAAGTCTTTATTTCTCGTTGAAACCCTATAATGTGGGTACTCATTTGAATCATCTCTACGATTCCAATAAAGGATTTATGCAAGTATTATTAAAATATTTTAATTTGAAATCCATAATACCCTCCTATAACTGTAGTTCTGTTAGTGATACATTTGGCATACATATTGGCTATCAAATGAGTCACCTAGAATATCAAAGGAAATAACTCAGAAATGTAGATGTTTTTTTTTTAAAGATTATGCCCCCCTTTGTACAAATTTTTCATCCACTATCCAGAAATCATGTTTTCATTGAAACATAAAAACATTAGTTGGTGAAGGAGCTTTTACAAACCCTTTCCATCTGAATCTGTCAAAAGTTTTAACATTTGGAAATGGACTATTACATAGTTTTCAAACCAAATATATAATTTCATATACATTGAATATTAATACATTTATCTTGGAATGTAACTTCATAAATAACAACATCTTAATAAATAAGTAAATAAAAAATAACAACTTGATCAACTCTTTTAGCCCTGTCTAAATAGTTTTTACTCTTAATACAACTCAGAACAAACATGAAAACATTATAGGAAAAGAAGAAATTGCCTGTCTCAGGCAATTTCTTTATTTCCATAATGTGTTCTACCATAAAAGTCATATGTTTAAGGAGTAGCAACTTATAATTCTCATCAATATCCTCTTTCAAATAGTGTTGTGACTCTAGTCCAAATTTTCTGTTGATCGATTGCCAGTATATATATATTACCTGGACTGAATCAAACCTATTACTTTTTAAATATTTATCCTCATGTTGTAACTTTTTTGTGCAACACAAAAACCAGTCTTAGAATATGACCTTTATATCAATTGTTGCCAAGGTTGAATTCCAGGTTAAGCTTCAAAGGACAGATGGAGATTTCTTTGTACCAAAAGGTAGGATAAAGGGCCCTTTATAAATAGTAATTTACAAATCTTTCAGAAGTGTAATGATGATTTATCCAAAATCTTATTAATCTGATTGTTGAGAAAAATTTAAGGAAGATAGATATCTCATTTGGATTGTGTGAATTGAATCAGATAATGCAAACATGCGCAGAGAAATAAAAACTTGATAGCATTTTGTTTTCGGAAATTAGAATGGCAAAGGTTAACTGTGATATCTTATCTCAGTTGAAAAAAACATGAACGTTTTAAAGTTAGAAGATAACAGAAATATGATGTCAGATCTAATTAAACAGCCCTAACTGATTTATGTAGTAGGCAATATTCAATCATTATCTACATCTTCAATGTACTTTTAACACTTTACAGCTTAACAAGTTTCAGATGTAATTAACTCATTACCAAATCACAAAATCTAAGACTCTAACATACTCCTGATGTCAAAAATCTATTGTTAACAAGATGTGTTTGTGGAACACTAATACCCCTGATTTTTTTTTATTTTCTTAAAAGTTTGACCTTGAAAATTGGCCATGACATTGTCAGCTGACCTTGGTCTTGACCTTTAATGAAACATATTAATAAAAGGTACATAAATGTGACCCGTCATGCAAAAAAATTTACTTTCTGGGAAGTGTGTAAAGTGTCAACTAGTCAGATTGCGTGGACTGCACAGACTGACTAGGGTTGAAACTTTTTGCACAATGCTTATTTCCTGAATCTAGAATGATCAATCTATCTTCCAGTGAAAAAAAATTCAAAATGCAACTTCTGGTTGACCAATGGTGGATAAAATCTCTTTTTCAATAATTCATTTTACAGAATTCCCGGATGGTCCCTTTTCGCATGACGGGTCAAAAATATGAAAAATTATGAAAAACCTAACTCAAATGGTGTTAAATTTATTGGAAAATGTTGAGATTGTAGATCGATTTTGCGAAAAAATTGTATGTTTCAATCGAATTCTGCAATTCATGCAATGCTTTGCAAAGCTTTGTATTTTGATAAATGTTCATTAGAGTGCCAAAGTCACAAAAAAAGCCACCAATCAAATATGCCTAGCAGAAGATCACTAAACCCCAACAAGATGCACAATGTCAGATAACAAGGAACAGTCTGTGAATATTCTATTGAAATCCGTCATAATTGTACGAGTTGTGTTCACATGAAGAGGCTGTAGGTAGACACATAAAATGTAAAAAGTCTGTTTTGGGGATTAATAAACAGACAGAGAAGATGATGAAAAAGATGAAATTGTGTGAGAAAGAATGGTGTAACATCAATTAGTGCAAAATTATTGTAAGCTCCTATATATCTCATAAAACTAGCACCATCTATAAACAGGTCAGTGGAAGTACATGGTCATTTCTGTGCTGGCGTTTCCAAGATTGGTCAACGGTATATCCATTCCAAGTACTACTTCTCTATAGCCATATGATAGTCTTGTGGGCAAAGTTAATTGGTCCATGTGATCCCTGACAGTTGATTGGTCACAATCCCTGACAGTTGATTGGTCAGAATCCCTGACAGCCGATTGGTCAGAATCCCTGACAGTTGATTGGTCATTTTGTCCAAGGTTGACAAATGGATGCATAGGTCTGAAGGTTGATATAATTTCTACAGGTGAAATATCTTTTAAGAGTCACAAATCAGGAAAGCGGGTTGGGTCTTCACGATATTGTTTTGGAACAAGGAAGAGAGAGTCCTGTAAATTTTCTCTCCACTCAAAGAACAAGAAAGTCACTTTGGCAGTTACTGTAGGGAACACTGGGAGCTCTGTAAATAACAAAAGGATTTAGATATTTAAAATCAAAACAACAGTATAGCTACAGATAGAGGGGGTGTTTTGGTTTCAAATTTTAAAATTTCATTATTCCTAACTTAAACCCTATGTTGTTGGTACTCATTTGAAACGTCTCATTGAGACAATTCAAATGAGTACTAACAACATAGGGTTTCATAGGAAAATAAAGATTTCAGACTGGCTTTACCCCCTCTTATCTCGACCCCTGTATAAGGTTGGTTTAAATGGAAATTCATTATAAAACAATCACTTTTTGATGCACATGAAGAATAGAATTTGAGAAACATAAGTCAAGTTGTCTTCTTTTCTCACAATGTTTTGTACTGTTTTTTATGATATCTCAACTTCAAAATAACATTTAATAAGATGTCTTTAAGAATTAGCGGACATGGACTAGTCTAAAACTTTGTAGTCAAATGATGAATAGCATGATTGGAAGTATAGTAACCAACAATTATATAAAGTTAAACTATAGAAATTATTTGAAAACATATCCAGTTCTGAATTTGTATTACTCTAATGCCCCCAGAAACAGCATTTTTTTTTTTAGAAATTTGATCTTGATAATTGACCTTGACAAATGACCTTTATTGATACATTAATGAAACAAACCTTCATGCCAAATATAAACAGAATCACTTGAAAATGTTTATTTTGCATTTAGGGTTTAGCAGACAGACATACAGGCAGACAGACAGAGGTAAAACATCATGCCCCTGATCTATCAAGGTGGGGGCATAGAAAAAAAGGAATTTGAGACATACAAAGAACTGACCCTGGATATAATGACCAGGTCCAAAATAATATTTTCTGAACTAAGAATGGTTATTCTACTTTACTATTTGTCTCTTTTGGAATACTCAATCTTTATTTTTTTCACCTTGATTTGATCCAATTTTTAAATATATGTTTTACTAAGTTCACCCCTAAAATATTATCTACCTATTCTGACAGGGAAGCCAGGTGGCAATTTGTTCTCCATGAAATCTCTTAGTTTCTGGAACTGTTTGAATGGGGCTATCACTTCTAGAACATCTAGTAATCTGTTAACAAAATAACTTCAAATGATCGGACACTTATAATAATAAGTGTATATATATATATATATATATCGTCACACATTGGGTTTTCTGCAGTTGAGGTAAAGACGTGGATAACAATACAGATTTACAAATAGATGGGGTATTTGGGATTTCAAATTCAAATATTTCTTAAGTTGGTAATTAAACTCTGTATCATTCATTGGTATTCATTTGAAATGTCTTATCAAGACGATGCAAATGAGTACCAAAAAAGAAATAAAGTTTCACGAAATTACAATATTAGACAGGCTTTTCCCTCTCTATCTTGATCCTTGACCTTATTCTCTTTCTAATATTGTACTCTACCTTTTGACTCTTATTTCTTAAAATCAAATGAGCCTGTGTGTGACATTTTCAACTATATCACATGTGTGTGACAGACAAACATTGAGCAACCTGGACAGCCCCACAAAGCAAAGAGAATATTTTCTTACTGCCTATAGAGGATTTAAGACCTTATCCATCGCCTGAGTGCATAGTTAAGACTGATTAGCCTGTGTGGATGCACAGGCTTACCCAAGGCTCTACCTTGTGCATATGTGAAATTGTTGGAAATGTCAAATGTACTGTTGAACTATGTACACTGTTGTGTAACAAAAGCCCCCAAACTGTAAAATAAGGTCCATACAGATCAGCCGGGGTAATTTTGCATTTTGAAGTTACTGTGGATAGCAACAATCTTTGAATAGCAGTTTACTGCTATATCAATGGCTCAATGTAAAACAGTTGTAACTGCCTATATGGTTATAGGCAGTTTCGACTGTTTTGCACTGAGCCAACGATATGCTGCCACTTTGGCCTTGTCCCATAATCAGCCACAATAGACCGTTTGAACAGTACTTTCAACATCATACTTTATGAACCATTTATATGAAATATATGACAAAAATATTTTTTGCAAAATGAAAATGCTTAAGACTACAAGGCTACAACAGTATCCAAGGTTTTCTGAGTAAATCAAGAGGGCCGTTGACCCTGTTTCCTCACCTGAGAAAAAAGCTTCATTACCTAGGTATGTCCATGCAACCACAGAAAAAGAGATTTTCACTTATTCAATCAGATAACATTTGAAATAATCCTTCCCCCCCCTCTGCTCCTTCCCTGGTCATAATTTATTTAAGCTTTTTTCATAAAAGGTCTGTGATCAGCTAATCTATGCCAGATATACATGCTGAGTCTGAGACTTTTAACGTTTTCTTTAATGAGTTGATCAATCCATGTCAAATATAAAGGCTGTAGGGATTCAAAATTCTCAACAAAGCACCCCCTCCCCCAAGATGCTCTGCACCTGGTGAATCTACAGTCATGATTTTAGCTAATTCAATTAATGTCCATGTGCTGATCATCCATACCAATTTTCAAGTCTGTAGGACTCCTGGTTCATTAGAAGAAGTTTAAAGATTTCAAAAATGATCCAATGTACTACCGCCACCCCAAGACACTCAGCACCTGGTGACCCTACAGTCATGATTTTAGCTATTTTTATTAATGTCAATATATTGATCACCCATGACAATTTTCAAGTCTGTAGGGTTCCTGATCCAGGAGAAGAATAAGGTTAAAGATTTCAAAATCAATCCAAAGTACTACCCCCTCCCCCCCTAATGCTCTGCATCTGGTGGCCCTACATTCATGATTTTAGCTATTTTATTTTAGATCCATATGCTTATCATCCATTCCAATATTGAAGTCTGTAGGGCTCCTGGTTCATTAGAAGATGAAGGTTAATGTTACAAAATTTTCACAAAAGTACTACCCCCTCCCCCCTGGTGCTCCACACCTGGTGGCATTACAGTCATGATTTTAAATATTTTAATTAAGATCTATAAGCTGATCCTCCCTGCAGATTTTCAAGTCTGTAGGGCTTGTGGTTCAGAAGAAGAAGAAGGTTAAAGATTACAAAATTTTCACAAAAGTACTACCCTCTCCCCCGTGGTGCTCAGCACCTGGTGAATCTACAGTCATGATTTTAGCTATTTTTATAGAGGTCCATATGCTGATCATCCATGCCAATATTCAAATCTGTCGGGCTCCTGGTTCAGAAGAAGGTTAAAGATAACAAAATTTTCACATAAGTAGTACCCCCTCCCTCTCGTGCTCCCCACCTGGCGGCCCAACAGATATGATTTTAGCTATTTTTATTAAGGTCTATGAGCTGATCCTCCATGCCAAATTTGAAGGCTGTAGGGCTTCTTATTCAGAAGAAGAAGAAGGTTAAAAATTACAAAATTAACCCAAAGAACTCCCCCCTCCCCCAAGTGCTCCGCACCTTGCGGCCCGACAGATATGATTTTAGCTATTTTTATACAAGTCTTTGAGCTGATCATCCATGCCAAATTTCCAGGCTGTAGGACTGCTTGTTCTAAAGAAGAAGAATTTTAAAGATTTTCTTTAATTTTCAACTTTGGTTGCCATAGCAACCAGAGTTTTTCACCGATTTCATTTCTTTTAGCAATTTTGGAAGGGGACTACCTAGGGAACATTTCTGTAAAATTTGGTGTAAATTGACCCAGTAGTTTAGGAGGAGATGTCGTTTAAAGAAATTGTTGATGGACGCCGGATGATGCACGGACGCCGGACAAAAGGTGATCACAATAGCTCACTTGAGCACTTTGTGCTCAGGTGAGATTAAAAACTAAAGATAAATCTAAGCATTATATTTAGATACTTACATATCTACAGTCATTGGAAACTCTTTACTCTGAAAAACAAAGAGGATCATTAAGGGCTTTGACCAAAATATGAAACATTTGATGCTTTGGCTATTCTCTAGAGTGACTGAAACATTTATAAGGGTACAGGACCGGAAATAGTTCCAGTTTTGGAAGTCATGAACTTTAACAGTGTTAACCAAGGTTCCCTAATGATTTCATTGGGAAACCATGGATAACATTGTGAAAGACCATGAGCTCAAAATGTCGCAGAACTATCATTGGTCTATTACCGTAAATCCTTATTTTTCTACCTTGTTGACATTTCTGTCAGAAATTACTAGACCAATTACTGCCATCTAATTCTGATCACTTTATATATATATAATACATACTTAGTGTATTATATGAAAAAAAATATCTAACGAGGTTGGGAGAATTGATCATTGTCGAGGCTATGCCGAGACAATTATTAATTCTCACAACCGAGTTTGATATTTTTTTCATACAATACACTAAGAATGTATTATATTTATCTTATAACCTATATTCGTCTTGTTTTCGTCGGTGTTTCTATCTGAAATGCAAGTTTCTAAAAATAACCACATTATATCATGTTCTAAAAATAACTATGTGATATCATAAAAAATATCATACGGGATGTTATCATACGGATATTTGTATAGTTATAAGATAAAATATGACCATCTATAATGACAAATCACTTATCTGAAGTGACTCCATGACAGAATTTCATGTTCTGTTTATTACACCTGGTAATAAGGTGCAGAAGACATAATATGACATTTTCCTATTTTAAGATTTTAACCTTGTATTTATTTGGGAATGTGATGGTTAAAGAAGAAATCCTTTCTCTATAGAATTTATATAGATTGTCAATAATATGAAATGTTTGGAAAAGCTTAATATGCATGTCTAAATTACATCGATAAGCCTATCTAAGCCACTATTCAAAACAAGAAAATGAATTTCAAAATTTTTATTACCATGGCAATAGTAGCTTTAAATGATTTACTGCTATCTTTACTTATTGGTGTTCTCCCCAAACATGGAGGATGGCCATTATCGGCTGTTATATATTCCTCCCACGTAACAGTGGTCTGTACAGGGGGCTCTAAGGAAGCTCTTCTCTCAAACTGAAATACAGTAAAACTTGTGTTAAGCTACCACTTAAGGGACCACCAAAAAGCAGTCGTTTATGGGAATGGCACCTTAATACGAAATACTATGATAAACGTGACAGTTCATTTTGATACCATTTATAGATTGTCAGTCAAGTAGTACTGAATCTTATGATGTTTGAACCCATTAGAATCGTCTTATTGAGACAATTCTAATGGGTTCCAACAAAATAAGATTCAACAATAACAAATTTTATGTTAAGAATGTCCTCTTTTTCAGAGATTTTGCTTACGGTGAAGGGACTTTTTAAGGTGGTCGCTTAATAAAATTGGTAGCTTAATAGACGTCGTCTCTCTAGCAATATCAACTGTATAAATAGAACTGTGACTTGGAAATTTCAGTTTCTAACAGAAGACAGAAGCTATTATCTAATACCTGTACATATTCTGATACCATCTGTACTGCCATGTACATGAACAATGCACAAATTGAAAACTACAATACAAACTTTTAACTTGAAGCACTCTTTTTGTTTTAATTTCAGGCCTTAGATGTGAATAAGGGTGTCAATATTCTGTAGAATCACAAAAGTATTGTGATTCTATGAATACTGTATGAGTTTTTCAGTTCCGATAATTTACTTTTACTGTTTTTAATACAAGCAAATTCGTTGAATTGATATCCCCCGCCGAACATATTTTCATTGTCAATGGAGATTATATCAAACTTAGGTACAGGTTATCTTTTATATACATCAACCTATAGTTTTCAAGAAATAGCGCAGAAACGAATGTCATTCTGTATGTATATGGCTTAAACAGTCAGGGGCAGTAACTCTAAATTCGACAGTCAAACCGGGTAACCCCGACGATATGCGCATGTCCTCTTTGTAGTGAAGCTATGTGCCAAGTTTCATTGAAATCCGGTCTATAGTTATTCAGAAATAGCGCGGAAACGAATATCACTATGTATGTATATGGCTTAAACAGTCAGGGGCAGTAACTCTAAATTTGACGGTCGAACCGGGTAACCCCGACAATATGCCCATGTCCTCTTTGTAGTGAAGCTATGTGCCAAGTTTCATTGAAATCCAGTCTACAGATTTTCAAGAAATAACGCAGAAACGAATATCACTATGTATGTATATGGCTTAAACAGTCAGGGGGAGTAAGTCTGAATTCGACATTCGAACAGGGTAACCCCGACGATATGCGCATGTCCTCATTGTAGTGAAGCTTTGTGCCAAGTTTCATTGAAATCCGGTCAATAGTTTTCAAGAAATAGAGCGGAAACGAATGTCGGATGGACGGATGGACGGACGGACGGAAGGACGGACATGGCAAAAACAATATCCCCCCCCCCCCCCCCCCCCCCCCCGAAAAATTTTTGTGTTCAAAGTTTCAAGTGAATGCCTACAGTAGAACCAGAGATATCACAAAATGTAAAAGTTTTTGCAAGATGAGGATGACCTCAATGATGGCAAAGACAACACCAAGGCTAAAGCAATACCTCGGGTTTTCTCTGAAAACAGCAAAGCTATTAATTTCATCTGATACAAAGTAATGGTTTATATCATTATAAATAAGTGACAATACAATTGTTTACCTCTTTGTTATCCCAGGTACCTTTACTCAGATTTTCCATCATAGCTTTGTTCTTTTGGATATCTTCCGGCGATAAATGCTCCCGTCTGAAATGAAATTACAAGTATTCTTTTCCCTGGGAAAGCCAACCAGTCTTACATGAACTAAACAAATGCAAAACTGAAGGTCTAAGAATTAGGAGAGGTGGTTTTTACTATTGCAATAAAAGCATCAAAATTTTATAATGCTTAATGAATATGATTTTTTTTTTTGACAACTTACAGGAGCAGATGGTTTATCACACCAAGCTTTTTGACCTTTCAAAACTATGTCATGCAAATCTTCAATATATGGTTAAATGATTATTTCAACTTATTGACCAAATTTTGACAAATAGATTGTTTGTTTGAATGCCATCCCATCCTTTCCTAGCCTCCAGCTGCATCTCAAGTAGGACTACGATAATTAACCCATTGGAGAGAGACAAATAGTCAGAAAGGATGAGTGCAGCCATTGGGGATCCAACCTGCGTCCTCTAGTTGATAGTTTGATGTGCTACCAACTCCGCTTTGATGGGACAGATCGATACAACGAGAGCATCGCCTACGGGTGCCTACGCTCGGCTGTTGAGTGCTGGATTGTGGGGAAAAAATCTAAGTCAAAAGAGGGCATAATTTGTTCAAAATGCATCTAGAGTTATCCCCCTTGATAGTATAGGTTGCTCTTTTGATGGAGAACATGTGTGCCTAGTATGAAGTAAATGCTTTCAGTAGAACCAGATATCACAAAATGTCAAAGTTTTCGCACGATGACGACGACAACAACAACAACGACATGAAGGCTATAGCAATACCTCTGGTTCGAGCTAAAAATCAGAATGTTATGCAGATGAAATGCTTCAAGCTTATCATCAAGGATATTGAAACTATGGATGGAGGTCTAGATACGAAAGGTACACCAATCTAGAGTTGTTATTTCTCTACAAACCCCTATACATTTAAGTAACCTAGGGTCAGGTATTGTTTCCCACTATATCAGAGTATTTCTCAGGCTGCTGGCCACCAGCTCTAGACTGGTCCAAATTTCCACTATTTGAATAGCCTAGAATAGGCTATTCTATCAGTTGAAAGTGGGACCAGTCTACCACTAGGTAGGATTCAGGTCAGAAATAAGTTGGCCCCTATTCAAATCAAGAGACAACTCCCAAGATAGAATATAATGACACTATTGAAGAAACAAGAGCCATGTTGGACATGGGCATAAGTCCCCTACCGGCTTTGTTTGTCTCAATGTTTTCCCACGCCAATTCTATCAGGGACGTCAAAACCAGGTCTTGTTAAAGGGTTAAACAAGACTTACATGAGTTGTTGTCTCTGCTGTGCCCACTATACAATTCATGGAAGCAATAGACAGATGCAAGAAATAGTATCAATAACAGTTACCTTGTCTGATCCAAGATGTTTTTCTTCAGTCTTGTTGGTAAGAAATGAGAACTTTCACTGGAGGTGATTAATACTGCTGCATCACCACCCTGACTAACATGGCTTATAAATTTTTTTACATTTTAAAACAGGTTTCATCAAGTTAGCTTGCTTAGTTATTAAGTTATTGCAGGATCCATTTTTTGCCATATTTTCACTATTTCCGTTACCATAGCAACCACACTTTTTGTCAAAGAACAAAGATAAAATGATGTGCATAATCTACACATTGCCATCTAGTCATATACCAAGTCTCATCAAATTAGCTTGCTTACTTATTAACTTATCGCAGGATCCAATATTTTTTGCCATATTTTCACTATTTTCGTAACCATAGCAACAACAATTTTAGTCTAAAAACAAAAATAAAATGATGTGCATAATCTACACATTGCCATATAGTCATATACCAAGTCTCATCAAACTAGCTTGCTTAGTTATTATCTTATCGCAGGATCCCATTTTTGGCCATATTTTCACTATTTCTGTAACCATAGCAACCTCAATTTAAGTCGAAAAACAAAAATAAAATGATGTGCATAATCTACACATTGCCATCTAGTCATATACCAACTTTCATCAAAAACGCTTGCTTAGTTATTAAGTTATCGCGGGATCAAGATTTGAGCGGACAGACGGACGGACAGACGGACGGACGGACAGACGTAGGGCAAACCTATAGTCCCCTCCGGTGTGAACACCGGTAGGGGACTAATAAGTCTAGATATATGTATACAAACCTTTTCTTTGATTCTAGTATTAAGCCATTTACATGAAAATATTCTGCCTCATAATCTCCTATAGTTTCCTGAAACAAAGTCAAATTTTAGAAGTTAAATCTTGATAATTGACCTTGATGGATGACCTTGACCTTAAGATTAAATGAAGTTTATTGATGAGAGGAACCTTCATGCCAAATATAAGCATTGTAATTCAAATGATGTTGAGATTTGAGGAAAAGGTTAACATGGCAAGTGAAGTTTTTGCAATCAACCAGAAACCAGTAAAACAATATGCCCCCATCTATAGATGGGCATAAAAATTTTTGACTTTTGCAGGTTTAAACAAATGGCTTTTTTTTCTTCTTTTCTTCTATTCATAGTTTCATAGGCAAGACAAAAAGTCACATTTTTATCCTGTCTGAAAGACCACCCGAAAATGTGATATTTTTGTGGATATCTGAGCTGCCATTATGTCATTTCTCATCAGAATGTCTATCTACATTACTCAGTTTTATTATCTCTGAATAACAAGCCACTCTATGCTCGTGAAAATGTGATATTTCTAGATATAACAGTTTACTTACAGTTTTATCTTCTCTGAAGAACCAACCACTCTGTGCTCGTGAAAATGTGATATTCTTAGTGGACATCTGAGCTGCCATTATGTCACTTCTCATTAGAATATCTATCTCTTCTTGAATTTCTTGGTCTGTTTCCTATGACAAGATTTTGATATAGGGATGATTGTATTTTTCACTGCATTTATAGGAGTATAAAGTGCAAGAGCCCTAGTACATGATAAATACGCCCAAAGGGTGTTTTGTTTATGCCATGTGTTAAGAAATTGCACATGATGCTCCAATTAACACATTGAAAAATACACTCCACCCTTAAAATTACAATCCTTTAGATCTAAGAAACAAGAGGCCCAATAGGACCTGTATCGCTTCACTGGCTTTAACATCTTTAGACTTTCATTAAACAAAGCCCTGCCAAGCCAATATTTAAGGGCCAATCAAAATTTTGCTAGCAATTTTTGCAAAGGGTCAACCAAGGAAAATCTTGTAAAGTTTCATTGAAATTGGCCAAGTGGTTCAGGAGGAGATGTCCATCAAAGATTTCAGGCTCAAAATAAGCCCTTCCCTGCCACACCAATATGTATGGGCCAATTAAAATTTTGTGAA
Source organism: Fragum whitleyi (assembly GCA_948146395.1). NCBI lineage: Eukaryota > Metazoa > Mollusca > Bivalvia > Cardiida > Cardiidae > Fragum > Fragum whitleyi. The sequence continues at coordinate 28,556,014 of OX411548.1, read as the reverse complement.
CAGTTTTTGAAAAGAGTCACCCAAGGAATATTCTGGTAAAGTTTTACTGAAATAGGCCATGTGGTTCAAGAGTTGATGTTGTTCAACGATTTCGGGCTCAAAATAAGCCACGCCCTGCCATGTCCATATTTATGAGCCAATCAAAATTTCTTGAACAATTTACTTTAAGGTTCATCCAAGGAACATTCATGCTAATGATCATTAAAATTGGCCCAATGGTTTGGGAGGAGAAGTTTTTTAAAGATTCCAAGGACGAAAAATGCCCGGCCCTGCTAGCCAATATTGGGTGGTCGGTCAAAATTTCTTTTACAATTTAAGAAGAGGGTAGCCCAAGGATCATCTCTACCAAGTTTCGTTAAAATCTACCTATTAATTTGGAAAAAGAAGATTTAATAGTGAAAAAAAAATGCCCTGCCACGCCCATATTTGTGGGCCAATCATTTTTTTTTTTTTAACAATTTACATTAAGGTTCATCCAAGGAACATTCATGCTAATGTTCATTAAAATTGGCCTAATGGTTTGGGAGGAGAAGATTTTTAAAGATTTCAAAGACAAAACAAGAGCCGTCAGAGACGGATAATGCTCCCCGAATAAGGCATTGTCACAAAAACAAGAGCCATGTTGGACATGGACATCCCCCGCCAAGAAAGCTTGATAGTAAACTGAAGCCTAATAGATAAAAGATTCTATGTACTGCCTCCTATAAAATCTAAGTAATAAAAATAACAAAGGGCAATAACTCCAAAATTATGCAAGCATGAGTTGTAGTTCAGGTGTATTGCACTTCTCCTCTATGAGATCTATCCACCCATAAAGATTCAAGTTGATAGCTATTATACTTTAGGAGATATGCTCCAGACAAAATCTAAGTATCAAAAATAACAAAGGGCAATAACTCCAAAATTATGCAAGCAAGAGTTGCAGTTCTTGTACACTGCACTTCTCCTCTATGAGATCTATCCACCCATTAAGTTTCAAGTTGATAGCTATTATACTTTAGGAGATATGCTCCAGACATAATCTAAGTATAAAAAATAACAAAGGGCAATAACTCCAAACTTATGCAAGCAAGAGTTGTAGTTCTTGTGCACTGCACTTCTCCTCCATAAGATCTATCCACCCATAAGGTTTCAAGTTGATAGCTATTATACTTTAGGAGATATGCACTGTGGTCAGATTGCAAGGACTCAAATAAGATGTTATCTTATACAGCAAACATAAAGGTAACAAACATTAAACTCCCTTTTTGCATGACATATTTTTAGACACAAATATCAAATACCTTATGGTAAAGGGCATCTGATTTGCTACTGAAATGTGAAATTTCATCAAATTCTGAGCATGAGACTAGGAGAAATGAAAGAATAACTGTATTTTACGCGCTAGCGTAAAGGTAACAAACATTTAGCCCCCTTTTTCCATGATATTTTTTTATTACATAAATTTCAAATTGTTTATAGTAAAGGGCATCTGATTTGCTACTCAAATATGAAATTTCACTAAATTCTGACTGTTAGACTAGGAGAAATTTGGGAAAAACTGTTTTTTACCCTAAGTCCCCTTTTCCCGTGATGAGGCCTCAAATCCAAAAACCGTCACAGATGCATCATCACTATATCATAGGGAGTTCACATGGTAAGTTTCATTTGATTTGGCCCAAGGGTTATGGAGAAATAGGTGGGGACGGATGGACGGACGGCGGAATTACTATTTTACATGCTAACGTAAGGTAACAAACATTTAGCCCCCTTTTTCCATGATATATATTTTTTTATGTTAATTTCAAATTATTTATAGTAAAGGGCATCTGATTTGCTACTCAAATATGAAATTTCACTAAATTCTAACTGTTGGACTAGGAGAAATTTTGGAAAAACTGTTTTTTACCCTAAGTCCCCTTTTCCCGTGACGAGGCCTCAAATCCAAAAACCATCACAGATGCATTATCACTATATCATAGCTAGTTCACATGGTAAGTTTCATTTGATTTGGCCCAAGGGTTATGGAGAAATAGGTGGAAATGGACGGACGGACGGACAGACGGACGGAATTACGGACGGACAGACGAAGCAGCGGCTATATGCTCTCCATTCGGGGAGCATAAAAATGCCCGCCCTGCCACGAAAATATATGGTGGTCAATCAAAATTTCTTAAACAATTTAGGGAATCACCCAAAGATCATCCCTACCAAGTTTCCTTAAAATTTGCCCATTGGTTTGGGTGGAGAAGATGTTTAAAGAAAAAGTTTACGCACTGACGGACATACAGACTGAAGCACGCACAACAGCCACAATACCATGACAATAGCAAAAAATTAACAAGAGGGCCAGAATGGCCCTAAACCACTCACCTGAATTTATTTGTCAAGTGGAACCCATCCAAGTAACTTTCTGACAAAGTTACATTCACATTTGCCTAATTGGTGAAGAGGACATATTATTCAAAGAATTTAAAGTGAAAATAAACCCTGCCCATCCATTCTTTACGGAGGCAACTAAAAATAAGGCACGCCCTGCCATGCTCATTTTTATGGGCCAATCAAAATTTTGCAAAATAACTTTAAAGAGGGTCATGAAAGGAACATTCAGGTAAATGTTCATTGAACTCGGCCCAGTGGCTCAGGAGAAGTTGTCTTTCAAAAATTTCAGGCTCAAAATAAGGCCTGCCCTGCCATGCCCAAATCTTTGAGCCAATTAACATTTTGCGAACAATTTTTAAAAATAGCCATCCAAGGAACATTCAGGTAAAGTTTCATTGAAACTGGCCCAGTGGTTTAGGAGATGTCATTCAAAGGTTTCAGGCTCAAAATAAGCCCTGACTTGCCATGCCCACATTTATAGGCCAATCAAAATTTCGCGAACAATTTTCAAAAAGGGTCACCTAAGGAACACTCTGGTAAAATTTCATTCAAATAGGTCCAGTGGTTCAGGAGGAGATGTAAATTAAAAATTTCCGGAACAAAAAAAAGCCCCACCTTGCCAAAACCATATTTATGGGCCAATCCAAATTTCACGAACAAATTTCACCCAAGGAACATTCTGGTAAAGTTTCATTGAAATCACCCAGTGGTTTAGGAGGAGATGTCGTTCATAGATTTCGGGCTCAAAACAGGCCCGCCTGTCATGCCCACATTTATTGGCCAATCAAAATTTCGCGAACAATTTTTGAAAAGGGTCACCCAAGGAACATTCTGGTAAAGTTTCATTGAAATTGGCCCATTGGTTTAGGAGGAGATGTTGTTCAAAGATTTCAAAGTGAAAAATTGCAACGCCCTGCCATGCCCACATTTATTGGCCAATCAGAATTAAGCAAAAAATGTTTAAAGAGGGTCACCCAAGGAACAATCTGGCAAAGTTTCATTGAAATCGGCCCAGTGGTTCAGGAGAAGAAGAAGTTTTTCTAAATTGTTGACGGCGGACGACAGACGATGCACAACTAACTCAGCATCACCCTAAAAGCTCCCCTTGAGCATGTTGTGCTCAGGTGAGCTAAAAATTGAAAAAATGCCACGCCCTGCCATGCCCATATCTATGAGCAAATCAGAATTTCAGGAACAATTTTTTAAGAGGGTCACCCAAGGAACATTCTGGCAAAGTTTCATTGAAATCGGCCCAGGAGGAGAAGAAGTCTTTCTAAATTGTTGACGATGGAAGACACATGACAGACTAAGGGTGATCCTAATAGCTCCCCTAGAGCATGTTGTGCTCAGGTGAGCTTAAAAGGCTAATACTAGTATAAAATTGTTTCCACCAAGTATTTCTCCATTCTTCAACAAAACTTAAAATTTTCAAGTGTGGTTGAGGGGGTTGCTTGATAATATCCATCGAGACTCTATACACAGCTGCTCAGAATCAAAATCATGTGTGTTTTAGCTCTGTTTTCAACATTTATTTATAAGTCAAGTAAAAATGACCACAGTCTCAATAAAACTGACATATCTTTTAAAAGGATTATGTTCAATAAATGATTTCTTGCTGTAAATCATTACAAGGAAATTCACTTTAAAATTAATCAGAACTTGTTCTTGCAGCATATGTAATGTCTCCCATATCTGAATTTACAGCAATAACTAAGTTGTTAAGTTGTATATATATATATATTTTATTTCTCCACCACAAGGACGAGCTTTTCTTTACAATGATAACAAAGAAGAAAAGAACAAATTTGAAGTTAAATCAGACAAATATGCATAATATCACACACTCGCTATCACACACAAGCAAGCATACAAGCAATCATGTATCAGTAAATAACATCACGTGATTTACAAGTTGAGTGATTTTGGAATGACTTTGGAATGCTTTTGTGGAGTGGGTTTTGAATGAAACCACATCAGAGAGTTTTTGAGCCATCGGAGTGAGTGATTGGGATGAATTTATGGAGCGCCAAGTCAGCGATCAAGGCAAATATCAAATTTCCGATGTTGCTGTATACATTTACATACACACTATAACTATAACATCTCTGACTTTTCAGCATTAACATAGTTGTTTAGTTGTATACAAACTGTAAATTGTTTTACAAATGAGCCAGTGCATGATATTTGAAACAATTTCACGGCTGCGCAAGGTACAAATGTTGGGCAGTGTTGAGAACAACACAATTCAACAATGATATATGCTTTACTGCATGAAGATGGCTTAAGACCTTATCTATATAAAGGGAGCATAGTGAAGACTCTGGTCAGACTGTGTGGCCAGAAGCTTTGCTTTGCGCACATTTGAAATTGTTAGAAATGTCACACACAAGCACAAACATTTATTATCAAACTGTTCATTTCTACCTGATATCCTATTCGCTGATAAACTTTGAGCTTGTTATCCATGACAGTTAGAGCTTCATTAGGCGGAGCATCTCCATTAAACACAAATGTTATGTCTCCCCTCTCCCACTTCATGTCATTAAAATCTACCAATGTTGTATCCAATCTGTAAGAAAACAAAAACACCTTTACGTTGAATAAATCCTTTGAAAAGATACACCTGTAAATAGTGGGTGTGTTTCTTAATATCAAATGACTGATTTTAACCCTTTGCTGTTTAATCCCTGTTTTTTACATGCCTGTGATTTTATGATTGAGAAAACATTGTGAAAAAAGAAGAAATTGCTTCTGACAAGCAATTTCTTCTTTTTCCACACTATTTTCTACCCTACTGAATGATTATCTTTCAAATTAAATCTACTTTTAATTTTTGTCTGCAAAACCTTTGAATTTGGACAGGGCCAAAATTTTGTAAAACAGGAAAGGGTTAATATCAAATGACTGATTTTAATAAGCTTGGGTATCAAAATTACCCTTAGTTACACAAGGCTTCTGCTAGTATTTGAAACTGAGGAGTCATTAAATCCTTAAATATGAAATTCTTTGGGTCAAAACTGGTTTAAAAGATGCATAACAACAGGAAGAGAAAATTATGAGTAGAATCAATTGACCTTTTCTTGTAAAGATATGAAGTCAGTAATTAATTCTTTAAGTTTTAAAAGGTTTATAAGATCATATGACATCACTGAAAATTTGAGGGAAAAACACAGTTTTGACTCTTAGAAATTTCTAAGGGGTCAAAATAATGTATTTTAAGAAATTTTAGAGCCAAAATCCTTAGTTACAGCAAAAACACGAGCCCCATAGATCAGACAAAGAAATATTTTTTTAGAACTAATGTAGTAATAATAGACTATTATTGATAGTCCAAGCTAAAAACAGGGAGCTCATAATTTTCATATTTTGAATGAAAATTGTGAAAAACAAGAAATCATTGTAATAACAATTCTCTTCTTTTCCGAAATAATGTTTCTAAAAAAAAGATTTTCTTTAAAATAAAAACAGTTTGCAGATGCATGAAAATGTTATAAGCAACAAATTATGTCTTGAAGTGATCTGAAATTTCAACAGATAGAAAAAGGGTTGAAATTCTTGGAATACCTGTTTGTGGAAATATTGAAAATTTTCAAATATTGGAAATACCAATTTGACGTCATGACTTACAAAATGATCGAGTTTTGCCCACAAAATGAGGAGTGTTGGACTCACAGACTTCCTTTAGAGCTGAATCCAGTGTAAGTGCTAGTAAAAGTGCTTGCAAAAGTTTAGCAGCAACTTCTTGATCTCTTAAAGATAAAATTCACTCAAGATCTATTAGGCGGCATATACCTTTTAAAGACTTAAATTTACTTAAAAATTACTTTTGGGAGAGCTGTTAGACAATAATTTGATATTTGTGACTGAAAAACTGTTGTAACTGTCTTCTACTCAACTGAGCTCTTAAACCAGAAAAATAATGTGTTACCGTATACTTGATCCTCTTTTATGTATTTTACACAGATCTGAAGGCAGGATTCTTGATACTAAAGGCACTGAAAAACACAATCAATTAAACGGATTAAATGAGGCATGTACATGTATAAAGTATACAGAATATTCAATGTTAGAATCTAAGAGATAATAATATCATTGATGTTTACAATAAAGTTATGGTAGTTTTGGGGGTTTTCTCAATGGTCTCTTACTATCACTTGCATTTTTTGTCTATAAGCAAGGCAACAAATTGCAGGATCAACGCAAAATGTTTGTAACTGCCTATAAAAATAAAAGCAGTTATAACTGTTTCACACAGAGCCATGAATATAATTATGCATATTGGAACTTATATCAAATAAACTTACTATTGTTTCATTGTTTGCATATATTGTATATACAACATTTTCAAGTTTTTTTCAACGGCTGAATGGAGTTTTCAAGGGTTTTTTGTTGTTCTTAGGCATATTCAAGGGTTTATAAATCAATGGTAAAATTTAAGAGTTCTAAATATATATTTATATATGCTCGGTACCTGTACTTTATGAATATGTACAGGTTTTTAATCTGATATCAACCACAAGAGATCCCAAGGGCTCAATAGATGGGGCCATAGGGTCCCTTGCTTATTGTTTTGGAGTTCCTACTTTAAATACCAGTATGTACTTTTTCTTACAGTTTTTTGTTTAAAAATTGAGTTAGTATTCGGTTTTAGGTAACATAAAGTATAGACATATGCAAACACTTGAGGTTCAACTTCAAGAAAGAAAAGACAACTGTTTATATCAGTCTTCAATACTTTACAAAGTTGATCCTTAGAGGGACCATGTGACTCATATCAGGTTATTTTGAGGGTCCCTACTTCATCTTTGTGGGTCTCAGACTAGTAAAACCTGTGGCCCTTAAAATCCTGAATGAATACAGAATGTGCAGATGTACATGCTTACTTACCCCAACTCTGAAAGTCCCACTTCAGCTCTAAGTAGAAATCTCCTATATCACTAAGGGCCTGCATAAGGGCAGGTCTGCGTTCATCAAGGGCCTCCCTGGACTGTTGTTTTAATTTCTTGAGCAATGTATAGACTGCAAATAAAACAAACGGGATGATAATTTACTGTGGTCAAGAATTTGTTGACTAAAAATGCAGCAAGAAAGGTCTTTTGTGGAGCTATGTACAATGTACATATAGTTTAGACAGAGGATATTGCAAGAGTAAAACTATTGAGGCATGCAGTAAGATTTTAGCCAACACAGCCTGCTTTGTACTTCATTATTGTGAGAAAAAACTTTAGCCAGGCTGAGAAAAGAGAACCAAAAATGATATGATTAATGTAAGGCATCCCCTTAACTTTTTCTGCTTATGAAATCATTCATTTATACTTATACAATTTTACAGCAAAATAGCTGTACTTCATTAATGCATAAAACAATCAATGTATTTAGTAGTACATGTTTAGCATATACTATGTACAATATTTACAAATTTGTTAACACTGAACAGTGAAAAGATTCATATTTCCTAACAAATGTCACCTACTTGTTTTTCGATCTCCATAACTGATAGCCTCTGCAAGAGGGGTCCATCCTGCATTATTCTTTACTTTAACTGGTGCTCCATGAGCCAACAGCAACATTATACATTCTACAAAGAAATAAAATAGAGGATAATCTTTTGGTTCAGTATAAGATCGATTTATATTTCATTGAGTGAACGACAAAAGCTATATTTTCACAAGTGGCAGAATCACAAGTGAAAATACAGCATTTGTTGTTCACAAAATGAAATGTCAATCGATTTTACTTATGAAACAAATGATAATTCTAATTCTTTAATGTAAAAATGAGACAAAATGTGAATATATTAGGACTCATTTTCTTAAACATGTCATTTTGTATGTGATTGCTATGCAACAATCATAGTGATGTTTCTTATTTGGCTCCACTTGTGTTTTCAGTCCATAAAAGTTTTTATAATTATCATTCTTTGGTTTTAATGCAAACAACAGTTTCTGATGTGAAGAGTTTAAAGACAAAGATTATGGACATGCACATTGCATGTATAGAAGATGGCAAAAACAAGATGTGTGTTCGGAACATTTATGTCCACCAAACAGGAATTTCTCAGAAGTCTAACCTTGTCAGATTACCTCGACATTTAAATGAAGTATATCAATAAGAGGACCTAATGCCTAATATGAGCACTGTAAAATGAAAAGTATTGAAGTTTTACCTTGACCTTGATAAAATGACCCTCCCTAGTTGCCTCCTTTTGTAAGCAAGCTGCTAACCAAATATCAGTTTTGTAACTTGAATAGGGTTTAAGTTACCAGAAGATGTTTAGTTCATAGGTTAAGTTTCTTAAGACAGACAGATAGACAGACATGCTAATACAATATGTCCCCGATCTATCAATATGGGGGCATTAAAACAGACAAATTTACAGGTCATTTCTCCCTTTATATTTCTACCTTATTTCCATCTTGATTTAAATTTTGTCACAAAATTTTTGTTTGCATTATGAAATGGTGTCTTGCTATAACCTTCTTTCAATTTGAAACTAGACTATAATTTGTCATCCAGTAAACACTTACCTTTGTGTCCTAACATTACAGCCAAATGAAGAGGAGTGTTTCCTGAAATAAAGAAATAGATGGGGAATTTAAATGATAATCTTTTTTAATACTTTTTGTGCTTATATTAACAATGATGGTTAATTTGTTTACACACAACAAAAAAATCCTCACTCATTATGTTCATGACCTTTATTCTTTTTAAACAAGAGGACCAGTATAGCCCTTACTCACCTGAATAATGTAAAATGAATCACAACAAACATGCAATAAAAGTGGGCCAGAATGGCCCTTAACCACTAACCTGAACTTTATTAGTCCAGTGGATCTCATCCAAATTATTTTCTCGCAAAGTTTCATTCACATTTGCCTAATTTGTAAAGAGAAGATGTTATTGGAAGAAGAATTTAAAGATGAAAATAGACCCTGCCCAACCATTTATTTCAAAGGAGTCTCAAATCAAGCCCCATCCTGCCATGCCCATATTTATGGGCCAATCAAAATTTCATGAACAATTTTTTAAAAGGGTCACAAAAAAGTTGTCAAGGAGGAGATGCTGTTCAAAGATTTCAGGCTCAAGATAAGCCCCCACCCTGCTACGCCAATATTAATGGGCCAATCAAAAGTTTGTGAACAACTTTTGAAAAGAGTCATCTCAGGAACATTCTGCTAAAGTTTCATTGAAATCAACCCAGGGGTTCAGGAGGAGATGTCTTTCAAAGATTTTGGGCTCAAAGTAAGCTCCGCCCTGCTACGCCCATATTTATTGGCCAATCAAAATTTTGTGAACAATTTTAAACAAGAGTTGTCAGCGGACAACGTATCTCGCCAAAACTGCTGCTTGTCACCGACAACTGTTGACTAAAGGTCTAAGTTCAAGGCCAATATTTTTGGTTTAAGTCCAATAACTTATATATATCAGTCTGATTTAGAAATAAGAAAGAAATTGAGGTATAACGGCCATAGGTATGGGCACTCAGAAAATATAAGCAAGGTTTAAGTTTTTAAAAGTCCATAAAGGTCACAGTGAAAGCCTATCACCTAGTGAGTGTGTATATGAAGTAATGATGTCCCTAGGTAAAATCATTCAAAATATGTAAGCAAGGTTTAAGTCTTTTGTTAAAGTTTTTGGTTAAAGTTTTTCTAAGTCCATAAAAGTTCAAGGTCGAAATATCAAGGACCTTGGTAAACAGTGAAAGCCTATCACCTAGTGACTGTGCAAATGAAGCTATGATCTCCCTAAGTAAAACAATCAGAAAATATAAGCAAGCTTAAAGTTTTTTGGTTGAAGTTTTTCTAAGTCCATAAAAGGTCTATGTCAAAATGTCAATTATCTTGTTGAAATCAGCAACAAGTCCCCTCCACGGACATTGATGATTTATTTATGTATGGGGACACGGGCTTAATTAATTATTCATGAATTCGACATGAAAAAAAAAAAAATTATTGTGTCCGAAATTATGGATGAAATTCAGTATATCACATTTCACTATTATTTTTGTAAATATGAGATACAACAAGATCACAGGGTATAACGTGCCACGCCGACACCAGAAGGTTCATGGACACCTGATCGATATTTTCGATATGGAACTAACGGTGGGGCAACTTTTTGCCTGATTTGTAAACCAAAATAATCATAAAAAAGTTGGATTCCATCATTTTGAGGGTAGATTTTGTACCATGCAAAACTATGATATTGACACGACAATTTATTTACCCTTTACTACACAATCCAATGTTTTAGTCACCAGAATGGTTATCTTAAGGAAAACATTGATTGAAAAGAAGGAATTGCTTGTAAAAAACAGTCTCTTCTTTTATCCCAATGCTTTTTACATTATTTTATTCATTTTTGGAGATGGGCTCGGTAGATGACAAAACTTTTCCCGGTTCAGTTTAAAACCATTGACTAGTACAGAAGCAAGTCTTGAAACAGTTATACCGGTATATTCTTTTTGCCAGAAGTTAGAAAGAAGTAAAAAAATGTTATTATATTTATTTAGACTTTAAAAAATCTCAACATATAAGTCTATGCCATGATTCTCTTTGCAAATGATGTCAATTGAGAGAAAAAGTTCAGAATTGATATTTGTTACAAAAGATTGTATGTTTGAACTGCATTGGTTATCCCTTTTTCTTATTATCTTTTTTTTTTTAGATTAAAATAATTAAACTTTCCGAACCACCTGTCTCTTGATTTGTGTTCACCTTTTTTCACTTCAACACATGTCTGATCAGTAGGCTGATCCGGAGCTTTCCATTTTCAAAATACATTATCCGACGGAATTATGCACATGCACGGCGTTTCAGAGATTCACCGGCACTGATTATTTTTCTCATGTTTTTTTCGGAACATTTCTTTAATCAAATAATTGTTTTAGTCAAAATACCGATTTTACAAAAGGCGAAAGAGATTCGGGACAGTTAGAAGGACACCGACTAATCATTTACTTGTTACGAATAAATCAAGTCGATCATGTTGTCTTAGGATTGTCTTCGTCCACTTGGGGCCCTGCTGGAATTCAATAACCGGTATATAATTAGTGAATCAAGTGCTTCAATCAATATATTAATTGTTCACATGTTTCGTTTATGCATAACAATAGCCAAAACACATCGCCGGGCAGAGTCTAGATTCCATTCATTGATAGTCAAGCTCCGCCTACAAGGTCTACTAATAGCCCATTACAATTGGCTGTTGGGGTCAATTTATGCCACGCCTACCGCACCCGTCTATCGGACTTCAGATATGGCTATTATCGATTTTTCACACGACAGCTAACTTACGTAAACAATCATTTACATGTTATACACAGCCGAGAGGTTACAAGTCGGGACGCATGCCTTAGAAAAACTTGTCGTCCAGTGGAATCCTTTGATAGGATTTTTTGTTGTCCACTGAGAAAAGTTGTCGTCTAAGACGACACTACTGTTGTTTCCGAGAGCCCTGTCACTGATAAGTGTGCAAATAAAGATCTAAGAGAACAGATTATTCAAAAGACATGAACAAAGTAAATTGCCATTATAAAACATAAATACAAATATATTGATACCTTGATACCTTGATCTTCGGGCCATAATGTTGGATTTTAATCCATAGAGGGTCCCTTTTATCTTCTTGTCTTCTCTTATACTTGGTTTATGCCCAAACAAGATGGCTTGAATTTGTTTATGTTCCAATCTTCAGAGTTTAGCCGTGACTTTAAAATATTTACCGAATCGGCAGAAACACATTCTTTAGATAGTCTGTTCCACAGATCAATAGTTCTGTTTGAAAAGCTGTGTAATCGTAAATTTGTGTTACACTTAACTTCACTTTTACTGAACTTAAGGTGGTGTCCACAAAGGTCTGAAGAGGCAAGTGTAAACATCTGGTCCCATTTAAAATCATTATGGTTATGAACACCTTTGAATATTTGTAGCATGTCATATCTGTCCCGTCTGTACTCTTGGGTTGGGAGTCCTAACTGTTTTAGTCTTTCTTCATAAGTAAAGTTCTTCATTTCTGGTATTAGACGAGTAGCTCTGCGCTGAATATCTTCAAGTTGTTTAATATCTTTCTTTAAATATTGTGTCCAAACAAAAGAGCCATATTCGAGTACTGGTCTTACTAATGATTTGTAGAGAATCAAAAACATTGGTTTCTCTAAATATTCAAAAGATCTGTGTATAATGCCAAGATTCCTCTGTGCTCTTTTAATAATGTTGCTAATATGTAAGTCAAAGTTCAGGTTGCAGTCGAAAGTAATACCAAGATCTTTTTCAGAAGTTACATTTTCTATTGCAGTGTAAGTTCCATCAGAGTTTTTTATGCAGTATCTAAAGTGATCATTTTTTCCACCAATATGTAGGGCCTTACATTTCGATGCATTGAATGAGAGTTTCCATTTATTGCTCCAGTCACATAGATTGTCTAGGTCGTTTTGTAAGCTTTCAGAGTCTTGATCACTTTTTATAGATGTATTTATTTTCCTGTCATCCGCAAATATTCAAACGATATTGGAAGTCACACTTGGTAGGTCATTTATAAAACACAGAAATAAAACCGGCCCAAGAACACTACCCTGGGGAACACCGCTAACAACGTCGGCCCATGATGATGTTTCTGTTTTACCCTAACCTGTTGCTTCCTATTTGTTAAAAAACTCTTTATCCACTGTAGAACCCAGTCTCGTACACCTAAGTGGTATAATTTTGAAGTAAACGTTCATGAGGCACACTGCCATTGTCAACATATTGAGTCCATTTGGCTGAGACTTAGCACCTTTTTTAAATATTGGTGAAACTGTAGCGTTTTTCCAATCCTCAGGCACCTTTCCCTCATCAAGTGATTGTTTAAAAATCATGTATAATGGATAATATAGTTCATTCTTTGTTTCTATTAACACCTTCGGGTGAATTTTGTCCGGTCCGGGGGATTTGTCTGGTTTGAGCTTACTTAACTGTTTCAAAACATCCTCTGGGGTTATAACAATATTGGAAAGCAGATTTTCCTATCATCATGTAATGGATCTTGAAGGTCATCAGTTTGAACAAAAACACTACTGAAGAAGTCATTCAATACCTCAGCTTTTTCTTTATTATTTTGTACAGTAGACCCCCAATTTGGTCGCGTGTTTTACGCTTTGAGTTCACATGTTTCCAGAAGGATTTATTATTATCTTTTAATTCGTTGACAATTTTTCTCTCATACGAAAGTTTGGCTAGTTTCTTGGTACTTGTGCAATTATTTCTTGCTAATACACAGGTGAACAGGAATATTTGTACTTTTTCCACTTTTTTCTTTTTTCAGCAACAGCTTGTTTACACTCTTTATTGAACCAAAGCGGACTGGAAACTTTTTTCACAGAATTTATCTTTTGAGGAATACTTTTAATGACACTGTCATTCAAATGACGCTTAAACAATACCCACATCTCATCAATATCTTTATTTTGAAATAATGATTCCCAATCTGTAGAAGCGAGTTCATTTCTAAGTTGGTTATAGTCACCTCTGTAGTACTGAAATTGATTTTCACTGCAATGATCGTATTAAACATGCATCACAACGATCACATAATATACTGCTTGGTAGAGGATGGGCTAAAAAGAACTTAAATATATTTATTGGAACATTTCAGAAAAAAACAACACCTGTATACTATACAAAATACAAGCTATTGTATATACTGGCCAAGTTGACAGACTTAGTTTAACACAGGCAGATGTTTTAACAGGCTGAGTTGACAGGACACTGTTGGAGTGTGCATGTGCAAATTTAAAGTGCTGGATTATTGGAGACTACAGGCAATGACATTTAAGTTGCCAGCTGAAAAATTGATACTTTGCTTTCCAGGTTTTCTTACTTGATAGCAGTTTATTTTGCTGAAATTCCAGATGATGGGGATTCTTCTTCCGAGGATCTTCCCATAGGAAGAGAACTTATTTAGAAATGGTTTGTCAATTGATACAAGCCAGGAAAGGATGGTTACCGTGCACGTCTTTCTGAGCCACGTCATGGACTCGTATCAGTTGGGAGACTAGCTTGATATCGCCATTGAATACCCCTTGATGTAATGGAAAGTCTTCGCCGGGAGAAATCTGGTTGTTCTCCCCGTTATCTGCCATGTCAATGAATTTTTCTTAGTCGATTTGCTGACCTCTCTGTTTATTTACTCTTTTACGTCATTTCCGTAGTTCACCGGTGCATTTTTTAAGTTAATCGTAAGAATACAACAACCTCCCCACGTAGGAGTTAAAACAGTCCGTAATTTGGTCTGAACAGTCCAAATTATTTTTTACATTTGTTCCAAACAGTCCAAACATTGAAATTGTCATATTTTCATTCCCTTTCCGATATTTAATAATTTTCAAAGACAAGTTTGTTTTTCGTGACGTTTAAAAGGGTATGCAGACGTTTCGTACCATAACCATTTCATACCATAAAATATATTACCATTTCGTACCAAACGATGACCCTTTCGTACCATAGGCGAAGACGTTTCGTACCATATGTTCACCATTTCATACCAAACATTGACCATTTCGTACCAAAATGGAAAAATCAACTGATTGTTTTTCAAAATGTTTACTTCTTAAAAAACTGAAGTTTTTCCTCCAGGTAAATTTGCACGAAAAGAGTTGTATTTGCTTGTGCTGCGAGCCTATAAGGTTTATAGCATTTACTAAATAAAGGAGTAAGCCAAATTGTGCCGATTGAATAGGTTGATTGGCTGGTATGCTGTTTGACACATGTTTGCTACAAGATTGGTAATAACAAATTGCGGACAATGAATTGTTTGGTGTTTGCCTTCGATTATTAATTACCAACTAATTAGCAATAAGCATTGTTGGTTAATTGTATAAATAACGACATGCTTTGGAGAGTGTATAAGATTGGTGATACCTTTTTTGAGACTAAAAGAGACTAATGGATTTATATTCAATGTTCTAAAGCAATTGCAGCACGTCATCAAGTAGTAAATACATAATTCAGGAAAAGAAAATGAACATGTTCAATTAGCACTGTCTATATATTAAGAATATATAATTTCAGTTTTTAAAGAAAACTATAGCAATTTTGGCAATTTAATGAATTATTTCCAGTATGATTAAGTTCTAGTTACGACGTTTTGTTTCGTAACTTATGATTTTTCGGGTATAGATGCTGACAAGTTTACGAAATTCAGACGCCTTATAAAATTCAAGCTTCAACAATAAAAAATAAATAAATTGAACAAATATTATCATCATCCGCCCACCTTTTTGTGTATATTTAATTGTTTTGCATATATTCTACACCTCAGAGTAGTATGTATCATGTACCGTTTTTATAAAATGATAAAATATCAACAGAATATTATTTAATAAATTTTGATTTCTTTCTGTCATCCCAAAACCACACATGAAATGATAATTTTATGGTACGAAACGACTTTTCCTATGGTACGAGACGTCATCACCTATGGTACGAAACGTCTTCGCCCATGGTACGAAACGTCTTCGCCTATGGTACGAAACGTCTTCGCCTATGGTACGAAACGTCTGGTACGAAATGGTTATGGTACGAAACGTCCATAATTCTTTAAAACTTGTAATTCTTCAATCGAAGAATTCAAATTTCCATGGAACCCCTTTCTTTTAGCCTCGGTAATTGAGTGTCGCTCCATTCCTCTATAAATAACTGTCTGAATTATAGAGTATATAAACAAAACTTTAAGTTTGAACAATATTTAGATATTCTCCCAACAAATCTGGCTACTAATATTTTCCGCTTTAGATGTGCAAATCACAAATTTCCGATAGAAAAGGGAAGATTTGACTACATACCTAGAAATGAAAGAATATGTACTTTATGCAATTTAAATACATTATGAGATAATTTCATTATCTTTTTGATTGCAAACATTTTAGGAATGATAGGAAACAATATATTGCTAAAAAAATATTAGTCTTACCCAAATGCGCTAAATTTTGTAATGTTGGTGAATATGACAGACAGACCTAGCTTAATTAAACTTTCTCTTTTATGCGAAGTAGTTATAAAAACTTTCAAGTAAGTGTTGTTATTAAGTTTGTCAACAGTCGTTGATGTTGTTTCGAGGCGTTGCATTTGTTATACTAATGTGTATCAGTTGCGGTGTTTCGGAGCGACATCAACGACATGCATGTAGTGAGAGTCAACAAACTTTAAAACTGCCAAGATATGTACATGTAGTAAACCTTTCAAAACAATGGGAAGACTTGGTATGAATGTTTGGATTGAGGAAGAGAATGCTATTACTTAGCATTTTCTTACTCTACCTAAATACATATTTCCTTTTTCAATCTTCTAGTCATATTTTGTTGTATTATATTTTTCTTTCTTTTAATTATGTTGTTAACTTGTTGTTATTTATAATTGATTATAATGTACTTTTTTTGTCCGATGCCTCAAAGGGGCCAGGACTTTCCAATTAAAGTTTACGAAGTCTAACTATATTTATCGACCATGTGACAACTTGCTTCTCGTCCCCATGAATAATTCATGAAGCAAATTGAATAGTGGTCTTTTTTTTTTTTTTTTTTTTTTTTTTTTAGCCTGCATTTCACGTCATTTCGTAAACTTATTCAAACTGCCATATCGAAGCTTTCTTTACTTACAGGCGTGGCAACAACGTCATAGCCTTCGTCATCGGGCACATATTTCGCTAGCCTATAAATACCCAGCAAGCATGAAATTTTTGGACCAACATGGGCAGAATCTGTGCAAAATGGTGATACGGGGTCCATGTAGGTCCCGTTTGTAGCACAATTGCCCATGAATGTCCCACATGGGACCCATGGGACCATTTTCCTCGTGTATCTGGATTAATAAAGGGCAGACCGTGGGCATTTTATCTTATGGGCCAATATGGATCCCTTACTGAAAAGATTGCCCATAAAGCACCCATGAAGTACCCATACAGTTCTTAAAAGTTTGAAATGTTAAACTTTAAACTTAAGGTTGTGCTGATATTGGTGTCTCTCTATAATACAGATAAAACTTGGATCGTGCAGTATTCTGTGCAGTATGTTTACCAACAGGAAATGGATTAAGAAGAAAGAATAGCAATACAGATTACCTAAAGGCGTAAAAAGATTAAAGTTCTCTATACTATATAATCATTTATTTTCATCTTCATTTAGTTCTTTCTTCATATAGCCAGATGTACATGTCTTAAATAGTACATGAAAACTTTTACAATGAGATCAGCATCGTCTACTTCTATCATTGTGGGAAAATGTGTAAAGAAATTGTGGATGACGGACAAAGAACATAGGACGACGGAAATTGGACGATAAAAAAAAGCTAAAAAAATCCCTTGAAGAATGGTCTATGAACTGGCTAATAAATCATAACAAGCATGAAATTTTGGTGCCGAAACGGGTAGAATCCGGACAAAATGGTGATATGGGGCCATGTGGGTCCTGTTTAATGGATTATAAAATAATTGCAGATGTAGGGCCCACATAGGACCCATGTGACTATTTCATTAGTGTATTCGGGATTCATATGGGCAGATTGTGAGCAAAATATCTTACGGGCCCTATATTGGTCCCTGAAAAATGCCCATAAAGGACTCCTGCAGGGCCCTTAAAACCTAAAAATGGCGAAGTTTGTAAGTGCCAGTCTTTTTTCTAAAATTTTTATGTATTATTTTTTATTGATTTATTTGTTTCATACTAAATGAAAGTGTTACCAGACAATTCCAACCACAAAAAATATATCTGCAGATCATGAGTATTATAAATTGTTAAAGCCGTTTTATGTTTCAAATGACTTTAGCTACACGAAGCTTTGAAATTGTTAAAATTTTAACTTGAGGATGAGCTGACATTGTTTTTTTTCTATAAAACGGATAAAACTTGGACTGTGCAGTAATCTGTATAGTATGCTTATCAGCTCTAAAATGGATTAAGAAGAAAGAAAACAATACAAAATGCCCTTAAGGCGTTAAAAGATTAAATTCTCTATGCTATTTTATCAAATATTTTCATCTTCATTAAGTTCTTTCTTCATATAGCCAGATGTAAATGTCTTAAATAGTACATGAAGATTTTTAAAATGAGCCCAGCATCATCTACCATTATTATTGTTCGAGTATTTAAATGGATATCTTTTTAATGGAGTTATGACGAATAATGAATCACTGAAGATATCACAAAAATCACGAAATGTGAGTGATGTATTTTTTTATTTACATTTGTTGTACGCATTTTTTTAAACTAAAATAGGTTTAACACCACGGACTCTTGATATTCCTTTTGCCCCATTGAAAAAAATAGAAAGAAATTAAGGGTGGGAGGGGGGTTAGAATTTATAAACATTTTATGATTCAATACCAAGATTAGCAAAAATATTTTAAAATCAAATGATAAGTATACGAAAGTGCATAAAGTTGTTATAATAGAGTTGTATATAATTATCTTAAAAACAAATTTTGTTACTGTTAGAAGCTTATATGCTAGTTCTTAGTTTTTCATAAAATCTACATTTTATATATCTATGTTGTCTCCATACATACAAACCCGATCATACATGAATAAAGAGTTTCTTTAGAGCAACTTACTGGAGCCCAGAAACAAAAGACAATTCTACTATATACAATTATAGGGAGATGAGGAAAGCAGAATTTTAAACTCTTGATCATCGTCTGCATTTCAATAACTCCGATGTTATTCATGTGTTCATGAGCACATGAATATTCTAAGTGTGCCCGTGCCAAATTGACGGTCTCAAGAAATCATGTGGGATTTTCCAACTAGTGTGTTATAATAGCAGACAGTTATTTTAACTTCTGTGTTTCATTTCAAATAATTTCTGGTTCTATGTCTTCTATAGACCGAGTGTGTAAGCTGCATGTGTTTTAATGCTATTTGTATAGTTGTTGTATTCGTGAATAAAAATGTTATGTCTTATCTTCGGTTGGTAACCCAAAACCCATAAAGAGTCCGTCTCTAATAAAGTTGTAGTTATGAAGTTTCTGTCACAAGAGACACCACGACTTTACAATCAATTACGTTTCGGTAACTTTTTGTACGATGTAAATTGTCAAAAATATCAATGTGGCCGGAGTCAGAATCAATTCAATTAGGGATCGTATTAGAAAGATTTATCGGTTGAACCGGTCCAACGTTCAAGATGCGAAAACGTTTTGGAACGTTTAGAAACTGCATCCACTTTGAATATCAGCTGCAAAGCGGGGTAACATATGTCAAGCAATTTTGTGAATTTTTTCATCATGAACGGCGCAGATTCAGATGGGTACTTTTGATAATGGTATATTAACAATTTTCCCACCGAATCTGTCTGTAATCTAGTATGACATACAACATGGGTCAAAAGTATTTCATTTGTGATCTGCCGTGCGTTTAGTAAGTGAAACAGTCTATGAACGTTTGGAAAAAAATACTTTGCGTTATACGTAAGTTCACGTGCAAAGTGGACAAGGTTTCGCAAAAGTATTGCAAATATTTTCATCTTGAATGTAGGGATGTTCCTTTTTCGTGCGATTGATATTATTATTACTTTTTAATTGTAATTTTTAATCACTAATTATGTCTAATTAAATTGTTATGTTAAAAATGATTAAAAATAGCTTTATTGTTAATGAGCAGCGATTTCTTAACTATGATTTTATTAAATTTCCCCTAGATATAAATATGCAATATTAAATTTCAATAAAAGATTATTTTTTTTTTTGTTTCATTTATTTATTAGCAGCGAGGATTTTTTCTTTGAAACGACGTTTTGGAAAAGAATAAACCGCAAGCAAATAAATTTACAATACGGTTTTGTCATTTAGGATATTATATAGTAACCTATGTGACAAGATCTGATTATGGATCAATTAACAATGCCCTTAACATAATGAAAACGGACACAGAAATTAGCGAACAACTTAAATATCATCACTGCTGCTCGCATAAGCAATATTCGGCACATAGCCCCAACAAAAAGTTTAAAATGAATCTCTAAAGTCAACACAGCTCATCTTTGTAAATGTCTGATTTGATTGGTATGTTAATTTTTTAGTAACATCCGCGGTCCGTCTTTTTAATTATCTCAACCATTTTCACAATTATTGCCATAAGTATTGATTAACAATGTTGAACCTTTTTCTCCGTCTCCAGATTGTTCTTCATGTTGATTCAATATTATTGGTGTCTATAATATATCTGACCCGAGGACTCACTAAGTCGAGTTAAATCAAGAAAAGTTTAAATTACTTGGATACAAACTGTTCAAAATCCCCCTCTTTTATGTAGAATTTCACTTTAAAAAAGCAAACAACACAATTTTGAAAATGAAAAGAATCATCATTATATAATGCTTTTGAAGTTAACATCAAAGATTGATCTACATTATGCAGATTTAACAGATATATTTGCTTTTATCATAAATACCCAATACGGGTCAAACCTGTTTCAAATAAAAGAAAAATATAAGAAAACAATATAGGAACTATATGGGACCATGGTGGTTAAATATTGGTTATACTGGTCCTAAATTACTTCCATATGGGACAAATAACATCAAAATCTGGGTACCAGATGGGCCCCTGATGGGTATTTTAAGCCCATTTTGGTCCCATATGTTTCCCATATAGTACCCTTTAAAAACCCTTGTAACCATATGGGTCCATTATGGGCTATTATTTTCCTATTCAAGCCCATATAGGGCCCTAATAGCTTGCCCACGTGAGGCCAATCCAGGTCCCGGTTGCACATCCCGTCTGGGCCCACATGGGTTGCCCATATAGGTCCCAAATAGATCCCCGCGTGGAACCCTGCCTGGGAATTTAACCAAGACAAATGTAAACATTTACATATAGGAAAAGAAAATAATTACAATTACCAATTAGCTTGAAAAGAAATTTCTAACGACAAAACAGAAAAAAAGATCTAGGCTATCATATAGATGACAGATTGGCATTCAGAGAACATATCAACACTAAATCAAAATCAGCAAACAAAATGGTAGAGTTTATAAAAAGAATTTTCAGTCAGACATAAAGATGTTCAAGATACCATATAAAAGTTTAAACCGCCCACAGCTTTAATATTGATCAAATGAGTGGTCTGCAGCCTATGAAATAGATGATGCAAAATTGGAGAATGTACAGAGAAGGGCTACCAAGATCTTACATTGAATCAACTAGGATTACCAAAGCTTCAAAACAGAAGACAAAGATCTGATTTAATACAAGTACCTAAAATTATGAAGAATATAGACAAGGAAGACAAAAAAAAAAGCTTTTCCTGTCCAGTCGTACCAAAAATTTCACCAGAGTTCATGAGTATAGTATTTAGAAGAAAGTGTTTAAAACGAAAATTCCCTAACAAAGTTTTTCGCAAAGAACAGCAAGTGCCTGGAATAATCTGCCAAGGGATATTGTCTAAAGTAAAACTGTAAATAGGTTTAAAAGTGCTATAAATAATTGTTTTAAAAATCACTCGGTCAAGTTTTCTCCAGCTTGTTACGGGTCGGAAGCGGGCAATCGTGGGAGACCAGGAACTCAAGAAAGAGGCCATAGAGGCAATAGCCTATATTCGGTCTCTGTGAACAGGTAAAAAAAAACAGGTTAAACCGAGGTAAATGGACCTACCTCTCTACATGTGTAAATATTGAAGCCGTCTCGCGATTAAGTTTTATCAACTATTTCAAAATGGAAACGCAATAAAAATTTTATCACTCAAAACCGTCAAACTTAAAAGACAAGTCAATTGCACTGCTATTTTACATTTAACGGATTAAAATGTGCAGTTTTTCATACGAGTGTTTAGAAAGCGTCTGAGTTAAGGTTCGACGTTTGACACGGAGTTTACATCTTGAAGTATCAGAAAGTCTTATTTTTGCTAAAATTACCTCGGGTCCAATATAGTAGGTTCAAAATGATTTCAATGTTGCTAGAATTACCCCGGGTCCCATTTAGTAAGTGTTTCAAACACATAGAAAAGATTCCTGATTTAAGTTCAAAATGATTTCAATGTTGCTAGAATTAACCCGATTCCCATAAAGTATATGTTTCCATCACTGAGAAGTTTGCCCGGGTATGTCTAAAAAGATTGCCAGAAGTACCCCGGGTCCATATTTCATTAACAGAGAATGTTCCCGGGGTAAGTTCAAAACGATTTCACTGTTGCTAGAATTATCCCGATCCTATATGGTAGATGTTACCGATGCAGAGAAGATTCCAAGATAGTTCAAAACGATTTCAATGTTGCTAGTATTATACCGGGTAACTTATATATAGTGTTACCAACACTGGGTTAAACGGTTTTAATAAAGATAGAATTACCCCGGTTCTCCTTAAATAAGTGTTACCGACACAACGAACATTAGCGGGTGAAGTTTAAAACGGTTTTAATGATGCTAGAATTAACCCGGGTCCCTTGAGTAAGTGTTGCCAACACAGCTGCTATCTCACATAGGTCTACGATTATCAACCCATTGGTAAGAGACAAATAGTCGGAAAGAATGCGTGCCGCCGAAGGGGATAGTGTAAAGGCTAACTTCATCTCAGAAATCTTAAAAATACACAAATTCTAACTTTGAAAACTCGATTGTCGTTAGAAGGGGTGATTGTGTGAATTAGTTGTAGACTCAGTCTTTATCTCATGAAAAAAGTTAGTTATAATGGTCGACATATTGCAATCTGCTGGAAGTGGGTAAAAGGAATGTGCTTTAAAGGAGACTTTAAAGTGTTTTCAGCGAGTTTGGCGCCAGACCAAGTAACTCATCACAAAATAATTATAAAGAGACGTCAGAATACCGAAAAAGATATATTTTAGTTGCTACTTCATTACTTCTCTTAAAATATATGTCAACACTTATCAACAAAGAGACACCTCTCCCCAGTCAATGCGATGCACTGGCAATAAGTTCTGCATATTCTGCTATCATTTGTTGGAAATCTGAATATTCAAAACAACATTTTCTGGTTGTCGATGGAACAAAATTTATTCAACATTTTTTTTTTTAATTTCTAGATTTTTGGGTGATATGAAAAAGTAGGCCTAAAAATTAGACTTCTTCCGTCTATTTATACATATTAGTTATACATCCAAATAAAATTTCTTTTCTGATGGCTCGCAAATTAGCTCGCAAATTATTTTTAATTTAGAATACTCTGAATACCATTTGAATGCCGAGAAGTTTCACCTTCTTAGGTTTAATTCTACTTTTAATATATCTTTTTTTTTTAATCTGGAGATGTGAAAGCCAGTGCACCGATTTTGGCCCTCTATGGCCTCTTGTTCTTGAATATGCAAGCTAATTAAGGCCATTAAAAAAGCAAAACAAAAGACATTTTGTAAATTAGATATTGTAACTATATATTGTCCACAAAATCCTGAACAAACTGTTGTTACAGAATTTTAAACGCCCACTTACAATTTTAAGTTTGTTTTGAGAAAATTACTTAATGTTTTACTGATAAATAACGTTCAAACATTTAAGGGTGTGTCATGAAGGGGTTCAATGAGCGAGGCAAGTGCTCCTTCAATTCTAACCAGCTCACCCTACTACAGTAACACTCTTCACTGCAATAAACAATCAAAGTCCCTAATATCACTTGCTTAGCATTAAGCACATGATCAAATATGTTTTGCATTTAGAGAAAAAATTAAACTCACAAATATATTTTGAGCTCGATCAAAATTGATCCATTAAACATCTGATTTCACGTAAGTGAGGAACTACCTTGGCAATTTAAACACCCCTAAAAAATCACCAAGCTACGATCTTCGGTCAAACAATCTAGGTCTCTTGTTTAAGAAATTAAAATCATACCTCGGCAACATTATTGTTCGAAGAGTTCGAAGAGATACCTTAACCCTTTTTTTGTACTGTAGAGCTCATACGCTTCTGTCGCTGGAAGTATTGGAGGACCGCTGCTTCCTCAGGTCAGACGAACCCACTCACTAGTCATATACATGTATCCATGATAAAAAAAATCCCGTGGAAAAGGAGAGAGACATCGAGATCATGTCCTAGGTGACGAAGCTGGAGTCACATGCCTCCTCTAAGCAAAAATCATTGGTAATCTTTTGTTTATTTGTTTGTTTGTTTGTTTGAATGGGGTTTTACGTCACTATTAACAATCTTTCAGTTATATCATGGCGGCTGGTGAACCTAACAATGATATTTCTCTCACCAGTACTACCATTACATCCTTTTCTAGCCCCGTACTGCTATCTTGCATAGGTCTAAGATTATCGACCCATTGGTGAGAGACAAATAGTCGGAAAGGATGAGTGCCGCAATTGGCAAGCCAAACTCAAGATTCATGATTAAGACATAATGTATGGTTCTAAATATTTGTTGTTGAGTTTTTTTTCGGTTTTTTTTTTTTTTTTTTTTTTTTTTTTGGGGGGGGGGGGGGGGGGGGCGGTTATGAGAGCACTCATTCCTATGTTTGATTAATTTCAACGCGAAATTTGAAAAAAAAAAGCCAGAGGGGGTTCGTTCGTACACCCCTGGATCCGCCACTGGGATACTACTGAGTATATGGCGTGAATTTTTGCGATCCACTCGAACTACACAAAACAAATTAAATAGTGGCTAGATATTATCTGTTATTACTCTTCCATGAAAAATGCATTGTTCAAGACAAAAATACCCACCGTTACTAATTTGATGTTTCGCGGGATAATTCCAGAGGTTTCTCATGTATATTAAGGGTCCGTGGGTCCCGGTGTAAAGAAGTCAGACCGGCCACATTTTTCGTCGGCTTAACCTGCGACAATTCAGTAAAGAACGTAACTTAAATGCCCGTAAAACTGTTAGAATCAATAATTATCATATAATCAATGATTGTAAGTCAGGAATCTATTTATTTAAAAATTCAAACGCAAACTTTTTGTTAAAAAATGACTGAATAATCAAACTTCTTAATGTGAAAAACCGGGTTGTTTTGCTCAAATGTGAAGCGGCCATTTTTTGGTTTACTTGACGTGATATAGCTTTGCAGCTTTTAAAAGACCTGAAAGATAACCAGACATGAGAGTACCTCTATATCTCACTAAATTCCTCTCAAAAATTAAGGTCATAAGTCGATTACATCGTTAATAATGATCCCTTTGAGTCACCATACAGTGATATGCTTTCCATGCTTCCGATTGGTTGATATCGGGGGTGTGCTAGACTGGTTAACCTGTCCCAATCTACGCTACCCTCCGATACTGGGACAGGAAAAACCTAATTTTTACCATGCAGGTTTCTGCATGGTAACAATTGCGCATGCGCAAGGATGGGCGGAGTTTATTGAAAGGAAATATCTTATCGAACCGAGGGTTATGAATGCTTGATTCGATATCCCTTGACTCGTGAAGATGGGAAAGGAAATGACTTTATGATATAATACTCTACCGCTAAATGTTCACTTAAAGACCTTTTTATTGATATAGCCATTCTTATTCATCATTGACGAGAAAAGAAATTTAAATATGATAGAGTTGATGTTTAGAAAAAATTCTAGTTAAACAATTTCTTTACAATGTGACATTAGCATTCGTTTGCAACGTAAACGTTTAGACCACTGATTGAATAATTTTTTGTTACCCGAATTCGGTAACCTGAAAGAGTTTTTTGTTCTTTTTCCGATTGTAATGTTTGTGGTTAATAAGCACCGAAAGATGAGAAATCCATTTGGCATGGAAAGCATAAAATTTTCATAAATACAAAACTTTATCACGCTTCGCCATTAAACATTTTTTACAAATAAACCAAACAAAGTCTTTTTCTTGTATTTTCTTCCGGCATTACATTGTTTATTTTCTCTACATTAATGTATTGTTTATTTATTTCTCTATTAATATTTATCAATCTTTCGTGATTTTTTGGTAATTTAAATTGCGAAATCAGTGGCTTTCACAGAAGAAACAATCATAGAAATTCTATAATTTCAAACAAGCGCACCGCCTACGGGTGCCTACGCTCGGCTGTCGAGTGCTGGATGGTGGGAAAAAATCTAAGTCTAAAAATGGGCATAATTTGTTCAAAATGCATCTAGTTTTATCCCCCTTGATAGTATAGCTTGCTCTTTTGATGGTGAACATGTGTGCCAAGTTTCAAGTGAATGCCTTCAGTAGAACCAGAGATATAACAAAATGTCAAAGTTTTCGCACGACGACGACAACGACGACGACGACAACGACGCCAACGACGACGACACGGAGGCTATATTAATACCTCGGGTTTTCTCCGAAAACAGCCGAGCTAAAAATTTAGAGTTAATTTTTGTAAATTAAATCTTTAAATAACAACATATTTCAGACGCATCGTGACATCAAAGAGTTTTCATTGGCTGTCGAAAATGAGAGTAGTATAGAACAGGAAAGTTAATACACAATGAGGAATTTTCGAAGCATATTCTACAAATTTTCTGTTTTTCGTGTTGCGAAATAGGGAAATTCATAATCACTGATCAGACAGCGCGAGACGCGAATGACTAAGTGAAACGAGTCAAAACTTTTTATTTAAACAAAAAATAATCTTCATGGCCGTTTAAACGTGCAATTTAAGTATGTTTTCTGTCATAAGGTTCATGTTCCATTTTTATGTAATGCAAAAACGTTAAAATTGAAATGTAATATAATTTAGATAGTGAAAATTTCTCTTGTGCAAATACCGGTCAGTTTTCATAAGATAAGAATTTGGATTATTAATCGTCGATGTGCTACCAAAGCCGCGCAACTACAGTTTTATTCTAACTATAGGCCTACTTGCGTGATTTAAGTGGCCCATCGAAAATATAATAAACTTAAAAAAAATCCGGGGAATCTTTTTAACAAAATAGAGGTAATAGAAAGAGAGAATTTCAATATTTATCTTATACATGGCTCGGAAAGAAGGGAGCCCATGTATATTCAGCGTTGAAACATCTGGGGCCCAGATGTTTCAACGCTGAATATACATGACACGCGATTCGTAGACCGCGGTCTCTTTCATCTATATATTGGCATCGGGAATATAACTGTAATAAATCCTTACTTCTGTCTGCGTTAGTATATCGTTTTGTACACGGCTTTCGTCGACACGCCACGCCCATATACAAAACGGCCAATCAGAATCATCAATGTATTTTGGCCAATGAAACGAACGGATACAAAGGACCAATGATATCCATGATAACATTAGATTTTACCTGTCTCAATATCGACAGATTGAGACAGGCTCGCCAGTCAAGGGGTGTGCTTGCGTGTATTGATTAGTCGGAAGGTTCGCATTTGTTCATCTAAATTGATAGTAGGAGTGACCCCACCGGACTTTGGGCCTTCTTTGTTCTATATAAAATTGCACTCTTTTCCGGTGCTGTGGTCGGTTCCACAGAAAGGGTTGACCTTTGACCTCTTTAGCCCTTCATCTTCGTTCAATGTCCTACCTTAAAGTAAGAAAAAACCTCGGGAAACTCCCTTCAACTTTTGCGGTACCCAAGCTTAATTAGAGGTACCGTCTTTTTTCCACCCATGAAGAGGACAGCTACTTTGGGTACGACCCCCACCCGTTATCCGTACTTTCGCAAAGGAAATCGTACACAGAGAAGGTCAAATCACGCGTTTAATCAAAGAAGAGATGCAAAACTAGGTGAAAAGAACAAAAATGAGCACATGGGTTACTATTTTACCCTCAAAAATAACGTTTCAATGTCGCACTACTTTTTCTAAAGGATCTACTTTTACCATACAATGACCTCCGGAAGAAAATTCCAGTGAGGTCACTCCTAAATTTTAGAGGTATTCCTTTTCCTCGAACTTTAAAACCGCTTGATCAATGCCTGGGGATATTGCGAGATAGAATAAACCCACCAAGAAATTATATTTTCATTTGTCACTAAAATAGGGCCATTTTAGGACATAGCCTGTTTTCCGAAAAAAAGGCCAGAAGTCAAGTTGATGTTAATTGTGGTGCACCTTGTTTAAAGAAACCATTTTTTCTCATTACGTAACAACTGGAACTCTTTGGGACAAAAATTATTTTGAAATTTGAATATATCGCTACTTGTTTTGCAAAATATGCTTAACGTGATTTGCTGATAGGGCAGCGGAAAGGGAGATAATTCTTGTGAGTCGTTGCTTTTTTGACCGAAAAATCCACAATTTCAGCCTCTGCAGGCCTGCCACTACCACAAAATCATTAAAACGGAGATCCGAATAGCATTTTCTGTAATTCAATGTCTAAAAGCATAACAAAAAGGAGAAAAAAGAAGCTTTTAATCCCACGAAACACATTCTTTGAGTAACCAAACGGTATACTAGAGCTTACAGGAATGAAAATAGGGTTCACGTGGAGTAAAGGGTAAATTTTCGATATCTGTGATTTTTAACCTATTTTTTTCGTGAGTTAAAGAATTTTTGTTGGATAGAGTTTCTTAAAACGTAATAATTACAAGAAATAAGAAAAAAAATTACAAAACAGACATACCAAAATAGAAAAATTGGGTCGAAGTTGTGTGATTTTGGGGTCGAGTGCACTATTTTCAATTCAACAAAAGATATTTAGATTTAAAAATATACAAGGAAATCCATTTTTTCTCGTTCATGTGTTGTAGTGTAACCGAATTAGATGCATGAACAATAGCACGAGAAAAGGAGACAAGAAAAAACGGGATAACGATCGGGGGTACCCACTTCAATAAATACCAGCTTTGAATGGGGTGGTAAGGCTATGATAAAGGGTCTCTTATGTCACGTTATGCAATGTTGAGAATTTTATTCACATGTGAGTATTGAGATATGTTTTCTGTAAACTTAATTTGACAAATACCCGAGATTTCTCAATAAGGAAAAAAAATAAAATGACAAGAGAAAACAGAACTAATTATGTGATCATGGGCCATTTTGGCTTAAATTTACCATTTGTCTCCGCTAGTCAATTACCAGATTCAAATATTTTTCCTCAAATTTTCAGTTTTGAGGTATTTTTGGCGATTGCCAACTCAATTTAAAAAACAAAATTGCAGAACTATTAAAGAAACACGTCTTATTTGTTATCGAAAGACGTCCCCCACCTGAGATCAACTTAAGAAAAAAATCGTTGCCAGGGTAAGGGTTACGTGTTTCCACCACTTTTCTCACGATAGTTTCGAGTTTCATTTTATGCATGTTGAAAAACAAAAGCTTATCGAGCTTGTTAGCCTTCAACACGCGATTCGGAGTGATAAAAACGCAAGAAAAGTGTCATAAAGATAGTTTCAATTACTAGAAAACTCACCTATTTGGATTAAGGGGGCGGTCTTTTGTGGCAAAAAGTTCGTCTTTACTTGGCAAATATTGGGATATTTCTTGCTTGTTCCAATGCGCTGGGTCGTTTCAAAGTAATGAAAGAAATAAAAATCAATATTTGTAGAGAGAAGACGGTTTTTTACCACATTGAAGTCATCCCGAAATTTTGCTTAATACCCTAAATTCGGTGGTATTGGTAAGGTTAAAGGGTTATCTCGCTCATCCTATCGGGTTGTTTACATAATTAATTACACCCACTTGAACAATTAAAGTGATCCTTCCGATACTAAAAGTAAAAACTGACCTAAATCTTATTTAAAAGTGCTTAAAACAACGAAATATTTGATCAACGAGTTAAATTTGAAAAAAAAATAAAAAAAATTAAATCGATTTAAAATCAGATAAACTGACTAAAATTGCAAATTTTGCACTTTTTGATAATATTGGTAAAGAATTACGTCATTTGCAACCATCGAGAGAGGCCAAAATCCGTTTCGAAGAAATCGGGTCATTTTGTCATCTAGGAGTGACCCCACCGGACTTTGGGCCTTCTTTGTTCTATATAAAATTGCACTCTTTTCCGGTGCTGTGGTCGGTTCCACAGAAAGGGTTGACCTTTGACCTCTTTAGCCCTTCATCTTCGTTCAATGTCCTACCTTAAAGTAAGAAAAAACCTCGGGAAACTCCCTTCAACTTTTGCGGTACCCAAGCTTAATTAGAGGTACCGTCTTTTTTCCACCCATGAAGAGGACAGCTACTTTGGGTACGACCCCCACCCGTTATCCGTACTTTCGCAAAGGAAATCGTACACAGAGAAGGTCAAATCACGCGTTTAATCAAAGAAGAGATGCAAAACTAGGTGAAAAGAACAAAAATGAGCACATGGGTTACTATTTTACCCTCAAAAATAACGTTTCAATGTCGCACTACTTTTTCTAAAGGATCTACTTTTACCATACAATGACCTCCGGAAGAAAATTCCAGTGAGGTCACTCCTAAATTTTAGAGGTATTCCTTTTCCTCGAACTTTAAAACCGCTTGATCAATGCCTGGGGATATTGCGAGATAGAATAAACCCACCAAGAAATTATATTTTCATTTGTCACTAAAATAGGGCCATTTTAGGACATAGCCTGTTTTCCGAAAAAAAGGCCAGAAGTCAAGTTGATGTTAATTGTGGTGCACCTTGTTTAAAGAAACCATTTTTTCTCATTACGTAACAACTGGAACTCTTTGGGACAAAAATTATTTTGAAATTTGAATATATCGCTACTTGTTTTGCAAAATATGCTTAACGTGATTTGCTGATAGGGCAGCGGAAAGGGAGATAATTCTTGTGAGTCGTTGCTTTTTTGACCGAAAAATCCACAATTTCAGCCTCTGCAGGCCTGCCACTACCACAAAATCATTAAAACGGGGATCCGAATAGCATTTTCTGTAATTCAATGTCTAAAAGCATAACAAAAAGGAGAAAAAAGAAGCTTTTAATCCCACGAAACACATTCTTTGAGTAATCAAACGGTATACTAGAGCTTACAGGAATGAAAATAGGGTTCACGTGGAGTAAAGGGTAAATTTTCGATATCTGTGATTTTTAACCTATTTTTTTCGTGAGTTAAAGAATTTTTGTTGGATAGAGTTTCTTAAAACGTAATAATTACAAGAAATAAGAAAAAAAATTACAAAACAGACATACCAAAATAGAAAAATTGGGTCGAAGTTGTGTGATTTTGGGGTCGAGTGCACTATTTTCAATTCAACAAAAGATATTTAGATTTAAAAATATACAAGGAAATCCATTTTTTCTCGTTCATGTGTTGTAGTGTAACCGAATTAGATGCATGAACAATAGCACGAGAAAAGGAGACAAGAAAAAACGGGATAACGATCGGGGGTACCCACTTCAATAAATACCAGCTTTGAATGGGGTGGTAAGGCTATGATAAAGGGTCTCTTATGTCACGTTATGCAATGTTGAGAATTTTATTCACATGTGAGTATTGAGATATGTTTTCTGTAAACTTAATTTGACAAATACCCGAGATTTCTCAATAAGGAAAAAAAATAAAATGACAAGAGAAAACAGAACTAATTATGTGATCATGGGCCATTTTGGCTTAAATTTACCATTTGTCTCCGCTAGTCAATTACCAGATTCAAATATTTTTCCTCAAATTTTCAGTTTTGAGGTATTTTTGGCGATTGCCAACTCAATTTAAAAAACAAAATTGCAGAACTATTAAAGAAACACGTCTTATTTGTTATCGAAAGACGTCCCCCACCTGAGATCAACTTAAGAAAAAAATCGTTGCCAGGGTAAGGGTTACGTGTTTCCACCACTTTTCTCACGATAGTTTCGAGTTTCATTTTATGCATGTTGAAAAACAAAAGCTTATCGAGCTTGTTAGCCTTCAACACGCGATTCGGAGTGATAAAAACGCAAGAAAAGTGTCATAAAGATAGTTTCAATTACTAGAAAACTCACCTATTTGGATTAAGGGGGCGGTCTTTTGTGGCAAAAAGTTCGTCTTTACTTGGCAAATATTGGGATATTTCTTGCTTGTTCCAATGCGCTGGGTCGTTTCAAAGTAATGAAAGAAATAAAAATCAATATTTGTAGAGAGAAGACGGTTTTTTACCACATTGAAGTCATCCCGAAATTTTGCTTAATACCCTAAATTCGGTGGTATTGGTAAGGTTAAAGGGTTATCTCGCTCATCCTATCGGGTTGTTTACATAATTAATTACACCCACTTGAACAATTAAAGTGATCCTTCCGATACTAAAAGTAAAAACTGACCTAAATCTTATTTAAAAGTGCTTAAAACAACGAAATATTTGATCAACGAGTTAAATTTGAAAAAAAATAAAAAAAATTAAATCGATTTAAAATCAGATAAACTGACTAAAATTGCAAATTTTGCACTTTTTGATAATATTGGTAAAGAATTACGTCATTTGCAACCATCGAGAGAGGCCAAAATCCGTTTCGAAGAAATCGGGTCATTTTGTCATCTAGGAGTGACCCCACCGGACTTTGGGCCTTCTTTGTTCTATATAAAATTGCACTCTTTTCCGGTGCTGTGGTCGGTTCCACAGAAAGGGTTGACCTTTGACCTCTTTAGCCCTTCATCTTCGTTCAATGTCCTACCTTAAAGTAAGAAAAAACCTCGGGAAACTCCCTTCAACTTTTGCGGTACCCAAGCTTAATTAGAGGTACCGTCTTTTTTCCACCCATGAAGAGGACAGCTACTTTGGGTACGACCCCCACCCGTTATCCGTACTTTCGCAAAGGAAATCGTACACAGAGAAGGTCAAATCACGCGTTTAATCAAAGAAGAGATGCAAAACTAGGTGAAAAGAACAAAAATGAGCACATGGGTTACTATTTTACCCTCAAAAATAACGTTTCAATGTCGCACTACTTTTTCTAAAGGATCTACTTTTACCATACAATGACCTCCGGAAGAAAATTCCAGTGAGGTCACTCCTAAATTTTAGAGGTATTCCTTTTCCTCGAACTTTAAAACCGCTTGATCAATGCCTGGGGATATTGCGAGATAGAATAAACCCACCAAGAAATTATATTTTCATTTGTCACTAAAATAGGGCCATTTTAGGACATAGCCTGTTTTCCGAAAAAAAGGCCAGAAGTCAAGTTGATGTTAATTGTGGTGCACCTTGTTTAAAGAAACCATTTTTTCTCATTACGTAACAACTGGAACTCTTTGGGACAAAAATTATTTTGAAATTTGAATATATCGCTACTTGTTTTGCAAAATATGCTTAACGTGATTTGCTGATAGGGCAGCGGAAAGGGAGATAATTCTTGTGAGTCGTTGCTTTTTTGACCGAAAAATCCACAATTTCAGCCTCTGCAGGCCTGCCACTACCACAAAATCATTAAAACGGGGATCCGAATAGCATTTTCTGTAATTCAATGTCTAAAAGCATAACAAAAAGGAGAAAAAAGAAGCTTTTAATCCCACGAAACACATTCTTTGAGTAATCAAACGGTATACTAGAGCTTACAGGAATGAAAATAGGGTTCACGTGGAGTAAAGGGTAAATTTTCGATATCTGTGATTTTTAACCTATTTTTTTCGTGAGTTAAAGAATTTTTGTTGGATAGAGTTTCTTAAAACGTAATAATTACAAGAAATAAGAAAAAAAATTACAAAACAGACATACCAAAATAGAAAAATTGGGTCGAAGTTGTGTGATTTTGGGGTCGAGTGCACTATTTTCAATTCAACAAAAGATATTTAGATTTAAAAATATACAAGGAAATCCATTTTTTCTCGTTCATGTGTTGTAGTGTAACCGAATTAGATGCATGAACAATAGCACGAGAAAAGGAGACAAGAAAAAACGGGATAACGATCGGGGGTACCCACTTCAATAAATACCAGCTTTGAATGGGGTGGTAAGGCTATGATAAAGGGTCTCTTATGTCACGTTATGCAATGTTGAGAATTTTATTCACATGTGAGTATTGAGATATGTTTTCTGTAAACTTAATTTGACAAATACCCGAGATTTCTCAATAAGGAAAAAAAATAAAATGACAAGAGAAAACAGAACTAATTATGTGATCATGGGCCATTTTGGCTTAAATTTACCATTTGTCTCCGCTAGTCAATTACCAGATTCAAATATTTTTCCTCAAATTTTCAGTTTTGAGGTGTTTTTGGCGATTGCCAACTCAATTTAAAAAACAAAATTGCAGAACTATTAAAGAAACACGTCTTATTTGTTATCGAAAGACGTCCCCCACCTGAGATCAACTTAAGAAAAAAATCGTTGCCAGGGTAAGGGTTACGTGTTTCCACCACTTTTCTCACGATAGTTTCGAGTTTCATTTTATGCATGTTGAAAAACAAAAGCTTATCGAGCTTGTTAGCCTTCAACACGCGATTCGGAGTGATAAAAACGCAAGAAAAGTGTCATAAAGATAGTTTCAATTACTAGAAAACTCACCTATTTGGATTAAGGGGGCGGTCTTTTGTGGCAAAAAGTTCGTCTTTACTTGGCAAATATTGGGATATTTCTTGCTTGTTCCAATGCGCTGGGTCGTTTCAAAGTAATGAAAGAAATAAAAATCAATATTTGTAGAGAGAAGACGGTTTTTTACCACATTGAAGTCATCCCGAAATTTTGCTTAATACCCTAAATTCGGTGGTATTGGTAAGGTTAAAGGGTTATCTCGCTCATCCTATCGGGTTGTTTACATAATTAATTACACCCACTTGAACAATTAAAGTGATCCTTCCGATACTAAAAGTAAAAACTGACCTAAATCTTATTTAAAAGTGCTTAAAACAACGAAATATTTGATCAACGAGTTAAATTTGAAAAAAATTAAAAAAAATTAAATCGATTTAAAATCAGATAAACTGACTAAAATTGCAAATTTTGCACTTTTTGATAATATTGGTAAAGAATTACGTCATTTGCAACCATCGAGAGAGGCCAAAATCCGTTTCGAAGAAATCGGGTCATTTTGTCATCTAGGAGTGACCCCACCGGACTTTGGGCCTTCTTTGTTCTATATAAAATTGCACTCTTTTCCGGTGCTGTGGTCGGTTCCACAGAAAGGGTTGACCTTTGACCTCTTTAGCCCTTCATCTTCGTTCAATGTCCTACCTTAAAGTAAGAAAAAACCTCGGGAAACTCCCTTCAACTTTTGCGGTACCCAAGCTTAATTAGAGGTACCGTCTTTTTTCCACCCATGAAGAGGACAGCTACTTTGGGTACGACCCCCACCCGTTATCCGTACTTTCGCAAAGGAAATCGTACACAGAGAAGGTCAAATCACGCGTTTAATCAAAGAAGAGATGCAAAACTAGGTGAAAAGAACAAAAATGAGCACATGGGTTACTATTTTACCCTCAAAAATAACGTTTCAATGTCGCACTACTTTTTCTAAAGGATCTACTTTTACCATACAATGACCTCCGGAAGAAAATTCCAGTGAGGTCACTCCTAAATTTTAGAGGTATTCCTTTTCCTCGAACTTTAAAACCGCTTGATCAATGCCTGGGGATATTGCGAGATAGAATAAACCCACCAAGAAATTATATTTTCATTTGTCACTAAAATAGGGCCATTTTAGGACATAGCCTGTTTTCCGAAAAAAAGGCCAGAAGTCAAGTTGATGTTAATTGTGGTGCACCTTGTTTAAAGAAACCATTTTTTCTCATTACGTAACAACTGGAACTCTTTGGGACAAAAATTATTTTGAAATTTGAATATATCGCTACTTGTTTTGCAAAATATGCTTAACGTGATTTGCTGATAGGGCAGCGGAAAGGGAGATAATTCTTGTGAGTCGTTGCTTTTTTGACCGAAAAATCCACAATTTCAGCCTCTGCAGGCCTGCCACTACCACAAAATCATTAAAACGGGGATCCGAATAGCATTTTCTGTAATTCAATGTCTAAAAGCATAACAAAAAGGAGAAAAAAGAAGCTTTTAATCCCACGAAACACATTCTTTGAGTAATCAAACGGTATACTAGAGCTTACAGGAAGGAAAATAGGGTTCACGTGGAGTAAAGGGTAAATTTTCGATATCTGTGATTTTTAACCTATTTTTTTCGTGAGTTAAAGAATTTTTGTTGGATAGAGTTTCTTAAAACGTAATAATTACAAGAAATAAGAAAAAAAATTACAAAACAGACATACCAAAATAGAAAAATTGGGTCGAAGTTGTGTGATTTTGGGGTCGAGTGCACTATTTTCAATTCAACAAAAGATATTTAGATTTAAAAAGATACAAGGAAATCCATTTTTTCTCGTTCATGTGTTGTAGTGTAACCGAATTAGATGCATGAACAATAGCACGAGAAAAGGAGACAAGAAAAAACGGGATAACGATCGGGGGTACCCACTTCAATAAATACCAGCTTTGAATGGGGTGGTAAGGCTATGATAAAGGGTCTCTTATGTCACGTTATGCAATGTTGAGAATTTTATTCACATGTGAGTATTGAGATATGTTTTCTGTAAACTTAATTTGACAAATACCCGAGATTTCTCAATAAGGAAAAAAAATAAAATGACAAGAGAAAACAGAACTAATTATGTGATCATGGGCCATTTTGGCTTAAATTTACCATTTGTCTCCGCTAGTCAATTACCAGATTCAAATATTTTTCCTCAAATTTTCAGTTTTGAGGTGTTTTTGGCGATTGCCAACTCAATTTAAAAAACAAAATTGCAGAACTATTAAAGAAACACGTCTTATTTGTTATCGAAAGACGTCCCCCACCTGAGATCAACTTAAGAAAAAAATCGTTGCCAGGGTAAGGGTTACGTGTTTCCACCACTTTTCTCACGATAGTTTCGAGTTTCATTTTATGCATGTTGAAAAACAAAAGCTTATCGAGCTTGTTAGCCTTCAACACGCGATTCGGAGTGATAAAAACGCAAGAAAAGTGTCATAAAGATAGTTTCAATTACTAGAAAACTCACCTATTTGGATTAAGGGGGCGGTCTTTTGTGGCAAAAAGTTCGTCTTTACTTGGCAAATATTGGGATATTTCTTGCTTGTTCCAATGCGCTGGGTCGTTTCAAAGTAATGAAAGAAATAAAAATCAATATTTGTAGAGAGAAGACGGTTTTTTACCACATTGAAGTCATCCCGAAATTTTGCTTAATACCCTAAATTCGGTGGTATTGGTAAGGTTAAAGGGTTATCTCGCTCATCCTATCGGGTTGTTTACATAATTAATTACACCCACTTGAACAATTAAAGTGATCCTTCCGATACTAAAAGTAAAAACTGACCTAAATCTTATTTAAAAGTGCTTAAAACAACGAAATATTTGATCAACGAGTTAAATTTGAAAAAAAATAAAAAAAATTAAATCGATTTAAAATCAGATAAACTGACTAAAATTGCAAATTTTGCACTTTTTGATAATATTGGTAAAGAATTACGTCATTTGCAACCATCGAGAGAGGCCAAAATCCGTTTCGAAGAAATCGGGTCATTTTGTCATCTAGGAGTGACCCCACCGGACTTTTGGCCTTCTTTGTTCTATATAAAATTGCACTCTTTTCCGGTGCTGTGGTCGGTTCCACAGAAAGGGTTGACCTTTGACCTCTTTAGCCCTTCATCTTCGTTCAATGTCCTACCTTAAAGTAAGAAAAAACCTCGGGAAACTCCCTTCAACTTTTGCGGTACCCAAGCTTAATTAGAGGTACCGTCTTTTTTCCACCCATGAAGAGGACAGCTACTTTGGGTACGACCCCCACCCGTTATCCGTACTTTCGCAAAGGAAATCGTACACAGAGAAGGTCAAATCACGCGTTTAATCAAAGAAGAGATGCAAAACTAGGTGAAAAGAACAAAAATGAGCACATGGGTTACTATTTTACCCTCAAAAATAACGTTTCAATGTCGCACTACTTTTTCTAAAGGATCTACTTTTACCATACAATGACCTCCGGAAGAAAATTCCAGTGAGGTCACTCCTAAATT
The DNA here is from genome assembly GCA_948146395.1 of Fragum whitleyi. NCBI lineage: Eukaryota > Metazoa > Mollusca > Bivalvia > Cardiida > Cardiidae > Fragum > Fragum whitleyi. The sequence goes on along the minus strand of OX411548.1, from coordinate 28,517,928 downwards.
TTAGAGGTATTCCTTTTCCTCGAACTTTAAAACCGCTTGATCAATGCCTGGGGATATTGCGAGATAGAATAAACCCACCAAGAAATTATATTTTCATTTGTCACTAAAATAGGGCCATTTTAGGACATAGCCTGTTTTCCGAAAAAAAGGCCAGAAGTCAAGTTGATGTTAATTGTGGTGCACCTTGTTTAAAGAAACCATTTTTTCTCATTACGTAACAACTGGAACTCTTTGGGACAAAAATTATTTTGAAATTTGAATATATCGCTACTTGTTTTGCAAAATATGCTTAACGTGATTTGCTGATAGGGCAGCGGAAAGGGAGATAATTCTTGTGAGTCGTTGCTTTTTTGACCGAAAAATCCACAATTTCAGCCTCTGCAGGCCTGCCACTACCACAAAATCATTAAAACGGGGATCCGAATAGCATTTTCTGTAATTCAATGTCTAAAAGCATAACAAAAAGGAGAAAAAAGAAGCTTTTAATCCCACGAAACACATTCTTTGAGTAATCAAACGGTATACTAGAGCTTACAGGAATGAAAATAGGGTTCACGTGGAGTAAAGGGTAAATTTTCGATATCTGTGATTTTTAACCTATTTTTTTCGTGAGTTAAAGAATTTTTGTTGGATAGAGTTTCTTAAAACGTAATAATTACAAGAAATAAGAAAAAAAATTACAAAACAGACATACCAAAATAGAAAAATTGGGTCGAAGTTGTGTGATTTTGGGGTCGAGTGCACTATTTTCAATTCAACAAAAGATATTTAGATTTAAAAATATACAAGGAAATCCATTTTTTCTCGTTCATGTGTTGTAGTGTAACCGAATTAGATGCATGAACAATAGCACGAGAAAAGGAGACAAGAAAAAACGGGATAACGATCGGGGGTACCCACTTCAATAAATACCAGCTTTGAATGGGGTGGTAAGGCTATGATAAAGGGTCTCTTATGTCACGTTATGCAATGTTGAGAATTTTATTCACATGTGAGTATTGAGATATGTTTTCTGTAAACTTAATTTGACAAATACCCGAGATTTCTCAATAAGGAAAAAAAATAAAATGACAAGAGAAAACAGAACTAATTATGTGATCATGGGCCATTTTGGCTTAAATTTACCATTTGTCTCCGCTAGTCAATTACCAGATTCAAATATTTTTCCTCAAATTTTCAGTTTTGAGGTGTTTTTGGCGATTGCCAACTCAATTTAAAAAACAAAATTGCAGAACTATTAAAGAAACACGTCTTATTTGTTATCGAAAGACGTCCCCCACCTGAGATCAACTTAAGAAAAAAATCGTTGCCAGGGTAAGGGTTACGTGTTTCCACCACTTTTCTCACGATAGTTTCGAGTTTCATTTTATGCATGTTGAAAAACAAAAGCTTATCGAGCTTGTTAGCCTTCAACACGCGATTCGGAGTGATAAAAACGCAAGAAAAGTGTCATAAAGATAGTTTCAATTACTAGAAAACTCACCTATTTGGATTAAGGGGGCGGTCTTTTGTGGCAAAAAGTTCGTCTTTACTTGGCAAATATTGGGATATTTCTTGCTTGTTCCAATGCGCTGGGTCGTTTCAAAGTAATGAAAGAAATAAAAATCAATATTTGTAGAGAGAAGACGGTTTTTTACCACATTGAAGTCATCCCGAAATTTTGCTTAATACCCTAAATTCGGTGGTATTGGTAAGGTTAAAGGGTTATCTCGCTCATCCTATCGGGTTGTTTACATAATTAATTACACCCACTTGAACAATTAAAGTGATCCTTCCGATACTAAAAGTAAAAACTGACCTAAATCTTATTTAAAAGTGCTTAAAACAACGAAATATTTGATCAACGAGTTAAATTTGAAAAAAAATAAAAAAAATTAAATCGATTTAAAATCAGATAAACTGACTAAAATTGCAAATTTTGCACTTTTTGATAATATTGGTAAAGAATTACGTCATTTGCAACCATCGAGAGAGGCCAAAATCCGTTTCGAAGAAATCGGGTCATTTTGTCATCTAGGAGTGACCCCACCGGACTTTTGGCCTTCTTTGTTCTATATAAAATTGCACTCTTTTCCGGTGCTGTGGTCGGTTCCACAGAAAGGGTTGACCTTTGACCTCTTTAGCCCTTCATCTTCGTTCAATGTCCTACCTTAAAGTAAGAAAAAACCTCGGGAAACTCCCTTCAACTTTTGCGGTACCCAAGCTTAATTAGAGGTACCGTCTTTTTTCCACCCATGAAGAGGACAGCTACTTTGGGTACGACCCCGTCCCGTTATCCGTACTTTCGCAAAGGAAATCGTACACAGAGAAGGTCAAATCACGCGTTTAATCAAAGAAGAGATGTAAAACTAGGTGAAAAGAACAAAAATGAGCACATGGGTTACTATTTTACCCTCAAAAATAACGTTTCAATGTCGCACTACTTTTTCTAAAGGATCTACTTTTACCATACAATGACCTCCGGAAGAAAATTCCAGTGAGGTCACTCCTAAATTTTAGAGGTATTCCTTTTCCTCGAACTTTAAAACCGCTTGATCAATGCCTGGGGATATTGCGAGATAGAATAAACCCACCAAGAAATTATATTTTCATTTGTCACTAAAATAGGGCCATTTTAGGACATAGCCTGTTTTCCGAAAAAAAGGCCAGAAGTCAAGTTGATGTTAATTGTGGTGCACCTTGTTTAAAGAAACCATTTTTTCTCATTACGTAACAACTGGAACTCTTTGGGACAAAAATTATTTTGAAATTTGAATATATCGCTACTTGTTTTGCAAAATATGCTTAACGTGATTTGCTGATAGGGCAGCGGAAAGGGAGATAATTCTTGTGAGTCGTTGCTTTTTTGACCGAAAAATCCACAATTTCAGCCTCTGCAGGCCTGCCACTACCACAAAATCATTAAAACGGGGATCCGAATAGCATTTTCTGTAATTCAATGTCTAAAAGCATAACAAAAAGGAGAAAAAGGAAGCTTTTAATCCCACGAAACACATTCTTTGAGTAATCAAACGGTATACTAGAGCTTACAGGAATGAAAATAGGGTTCACGTGGAGTAAAGGGTAAATTTTCGATATCTGTGATTTTTAACCTATTTTTTTCGTGAGTTAAAGAATTTTTGTTGGATAGAGTTTCTTAAAACGTAATAATTACAAGAAATAAGAAAAAAAATTACAAAACAGACATACCAAAATAGAAAAATTGGGTCGAAGTTGTGTGATTTTGGGGTCGAGTGCACTATTTTCAATTCAACAAAAGATATTTAGATTTAAAAATATACAAGGAAATCCATTTTTCTCGTTCATGTGTTGTAGTGTAACCGAATTAGATGCATGAACAATAGCACGAGAAAAGGAGACAAGAAAAAACGGGATAACGATCGGGGGTACCCACTTCAATAAATACCAGCTTTGAATGGGGTGGTAAGGCTATGATAAAGGGTCTCTTATGTCACGTTATGCAATGTTGAGAATTTTATTCACATGTGAGTATTGAGATATGTTTTCTGTAAACTTAATTTGACAAATACCCGAGATTTCTCAATAAGGAAAAAAAATAAAATGACAAGAGAAAACAGAACTAATTATGTGATCATGGGCCATTTTGGCTTAAATTTACCATTTGTCTCCGCTAGTCAATTACCAGATTCAAATATTTTTCCTCAAATTTTCAGTTTTGAGGTGTTTTTGGCGATTGCCAACTCAATTTAAAAAACAAAATTGCAGAACTATTAAAGAAACACGTCTTATTTGTTATCGAAAGACGTCCCCCACCTGAAATCAACTTAAGAAAAAAATCGTTGCCAGGGTAAGGGTTACGTGTTTCCACCACTTTTCTCACGATAGTTTCGAGTTTCATTTTATGCATGTTGAAAAACAAAAGCTTATCGAGCTTGTTAGCCTTCAACACGCGATTCGGAGTGATAAAAACGCAAGAAAAGTGTCATAAAGATAGTTTCAATTACTAGAAAACTCACCTATTTGGATTAAGGGGGCGGTCTTTTGTGGCAAAAAGTTCGTCTTTACTTGGCAAATATTGGGATATTTCTTGCTTGTTCCAATGCGCTGGGTCGTTTCAAAGTAATGAAAGAAATAAAAATCAATATTTGTAGAGAGAAGACGGTTTTTTACCACATTGAAGTCATCCCGAAATTTTGCTTAATACCCTAAATTCGGTGGTATTGGTAAGGTTAAAGGGTTATCTCGCTCATCCTATCGGGTTGTTTACATAATTAATTACACCCACTTGAACAATTAAAGTGATCCTTCCGATACTAAAAGTAAAAACTGACCTAAATCTTATTTAAAAGTGCTTAAAACAACGAAATATTTGATCAACGAGTTAAATTTGAAAAAAATTAAAAAAAATTAAATCGATTTAAAATCAGATAAACTGACTAAAATTGCAAATTTTGCACTTTTTGATAATATTGGTAAAGAATTACGTCATTTGCAACCATCGAGAGAGGCCAAAATCCGTTTCGAAGAAATCGGGTCATTTTGTCATCTAGGAGTGACCCCACCGGACTTTTGGCCTTCTTTGTTCTATATAAAATTGCACTCTTTTCCGGTGCTGTGGTCGGTTCCACAGAAAGGGTTGACCTTTGACCTCTTTAGCCCTTCATCTTCGTTCAATGTCCTACCTTAAAGTAAGAAAAAACCTCGGGAAACTCCCTTCAACTTTTGCGGTACCCAAGCTTAATTAGAGGTACCGTCTTTTTTCCACCCATGAAGAGGACAGCTACTTTGGGTACGACCCCCACCCGTTATCCGTACTTTCGCAAAGGAAATCGTACACAGAGAAGGTCAAATCACGCGTTTAATCAAAGAAGAGATGCAAAACTAGGTGAAAAGAACAAAAATGAGCACATGGGTTACTATTTTACCCTCAAAAATAACGTTTCAATGTCGCACTACTTTTTCTAAAGGATCTACTTTTACCATACAATGACCTCCGGAAGAAAATTCCAGTGAGGTCACTCCTAAATTTTAGAGGTATTCCTTTTCCTCGAACTTTAAAACCGCTTGATCAATGCCTGGGGATATTGCGAGATAGAATAAACCCACCAAGAAATTATATTTTCATTTGTCACTAAAATAGGGCCATTTTAGGACATAGCCTGTTTTCCGAAAAAAAGGCCAGAAGTCAAGTTGATGTTAATTGTGGTGCACCTTGTTTAAAGAAACCATTTTTTCTCATTACGTAACAACTGGAACTCTTTGGGACAAAAATTATTTTGAAATTTGAATATATCGCTACTTGTTTTGCAAAATATGCTTAACGTGATTTGCTGATAGGGCAGCGGAAAGGGAGATAATTCTTGTGAGTCGTTGCTTTTTTGACCGAAAAATCCACAATTTCAGCCTCTGCAGGCCTGCCACTACCACAAAATCATTAAAACGGGGATCCGAATAGCATTTTCTGTAATTCAATGTCTAAAAGCATAACAAAAAGGAGAAAAAAGAAGCTTTTAATCCCACGAAACACATTCTTTGAGTAATCAAACGGTATACTAGAGCTTACAGGAATGAAAATAGGGTTCACGTGGAGTAAAGGGTAAATTTTCGATATCTGTGATTTTTAACCTATTTTTTTCGTGAGTTAAAGAATTTTTGTTGGATAGAGTTTCTTAAAACGTAATAATTACAAGAAATAAGAAAAAAAATTACAAAACAGACATACCAAAATAGAAAAATTGGGTCGAAGTTGTGTGATTTTGGGGTCGAGTGCACTATTTTCAATTCAACAAAAGATATTTAGATTTAAAAATATACAAGGAAATCCATTTTTTCTCGTTCATGTGTTGTAGTGTAACCGAATTAGATGCATGAACAATAGCACGAGAAAAGGAGACAAGAAAAAACGGGATAACGATCGGGGGTACCCACTTCATTAAATACCAGCTTTGAATGGGGTGGTAAGGCTATGATAAAGGGTCTCTTATGTCACGTTATGCAATGTTGAGAATTTTATTCACATGTGAGTATTGAGATATGTTTTCTGTAAACTTAATTTGACAAATACCCGAGATTTCTCAATAAGGAAAAAAAATAAAATGACAAGAGAAAACAGAACTAATTATGTGATCATGGGCCATTTTGGCTTAAATTTACCATTTGTCTCCGCTAGTCAATTACCAGATTCAAATATTTTTCCTCAAATTTTCAGTTTTGAGGTGTTTTTGGCGATTGCCAACTCAATTTAAAAAACAAAATTGCAGAACTATTAAAGAAACACGTCTTATTTGTTATCGAAAGACGTCCCCCACCTGAGATCAACTTAAGAAAAAAATCGTTGCCAGGGTAAGGGTTACGTGTTTCCACCACTTTTCTCACGATAGTTTCGAGATTTTTATTTTATGCATGTTGAAAAACAAAAGCTTATCGAGCTTGTTAGCCTTCAACACGCGATTCGGAGTGATAAAAACGCCAGAAAAGTGTCATAAAGATAGTTTCAATTACTAGAAAACTCACCTATTTGGATTAAGGGGGCGGTCTTTTGTGGCAAAAAGTTCGTCTTTACTTGGCAAATATTGGGATATTTCTTGCTTGTTCCAATGCGCTGGGTCGTTTCAAAGTAATGAAAGAAATAAAAATCAATATTTGTAGAGAGAAGACGGTTTTTTACCACATTGAAGTCATCCCGAAATTTTGCTTAATACCCTAAATTCGGTGGTATTGGTAAGGTTAAAGGGTTATCTCGCTCATCCTATCGGGTTGTTTACATAATTAATTACACCCACTTGAACAATTAAAGTGATCCTTCCGATACTAAAAGTAAAAACTGACCTAAATCTTATTTAAAAGTGCTTAAAACAACGAAATATTTGATCAACGAGTTAAATTTGAAAAAAAATAAAAAAAATTAAATCGATTTAAAATCAGATAAACTGACTAAAATTGCAAATTTTGCACTTTTTGATAATATTGGTAAAGAATTACGTCATTTGCAACCATCGAGAGAGGCCAAAATCCGTTTCGAAGAAATCGGGTCATTTTGTCATCTAGGAGTGACCCCACCGGACTTTTGGCCTTCTTTGTTCTATATAAAATTGCACTCTTTTCCGGTGCTGTGGTCGGTTCCACAGAAAGGGTTGACCTTTGACCTCTTTAGCCCTTCATCTTCGTTCAATGTCCTACCTTAAAGTAAGAAAAAACCTCGGGAAACTCCCTTCAACTTTTGCGGTACCCAAGCTTAATTAGAGGTACCGTCTTTTTTCCACCCATGAAGAGGACAGCTACTTTGGGTACGACCCCCACCCGTTATCCGTACTTTCGCAAAGGAAATCGTACACAGAGAAGGTCAAATCACGCGTTTAATCAAAGAAGAGATGTAAAACTAGGTGAAAAGAACAAAAATGAGCACATGGGTTACTATTTTACCCTCAAAAATAACGTTTCAATGTCGCACTACTTTTTCTAAAGGATCTACTTTTACCATACAATGACCTCCGGAAGAAAATTCCAGTGAGGTCACTCCTAAATTTTAGAGGTATTCCTTTTCCTCGAACTTTAAAACCGCTTGATCAATGCCTGGGGATATTGCGAGATAGAATAAACCCACCAAGAAATTATATTTTCATTTGTCACTAAAATAGGGCCATTTTAGGACATAGCCTGTTTTCCGAAAAAAAGGCCAGAAGTCAAGTTGATGTTAATTGTGGTGCACCTTGTTTAAAGAAACCATTTTTTCTCATTACGTAACAACTGGAACTCTTTGGGACAAAAATTATTTTGAAATTTGAATATATCGCTACTTGTTTTGCAAAATATGCTTAACGTGATTTGCTGATAGGGCAGCGGAAAGGGAGATAATTCTTGTGAGTCGTTGCTTTTTTGACCGAAAAATCCACAATTTCAGCCTCTGCAGGCCTGCCACTACCACAAAATCATTAAAACGGGGATCCGAATAGCATTTTCTGTAATTCAATGTCTAAAAGCATAACAAAAAGGAGAAAAAGGAAGCTTTTAATCCCACGAAACACATTCTTTGAGTAATCAAACGGTATACTAGAGCTTACAGGAATGAAAATAGGGTTCACGTGGAGTAAAGGGTAAATTTTCGATATCTGTGATTTTTAACCTATTTTTTTCGTGAGTTAAAGAATTTTTGTTGGATAGAGTTTCTTAAAACGTAATAATTACAAGAAATAAGAAAAAAAATTACAAAACAGACATACCAAAATAGAAAAATTGGGTCGAAGTTGTGTGATTTTGGGGTCGAGTGCACTATTTTCAATTCAACAAAAGATATTTAGATTTAAAAATATACAAGGAAATCCATTTTTCTCGTTCATGTGTTGTAGTGTAACCGAATTAGATGCATGAACAATAGCACGAGAAAAGGAGACAAGAAAAAACGGGATAACGATCGGGGGTACCCACTTCAATAAATACCAGCTTTGAATGGGGTGGTAAGGCTATGATAAAGGGTCTCTTATGTCACGTTATGCAATGTTGAGAATTTTATTCACATGTGAGTATTGAGATATGTTTTCTGTAAACTTAATTTGACAAATACCCGAGATTTCTCAATAAGGAAAAAAAATAAAATGACAAGAGAAAACAGAACTAATTATGTGATCATGGGCCATTTTGGCTTAAATTTACCATTTGTCTCCGCTAGTCAATTACCAGATTCAAATATTTTTCCTCAAATTTTCAGTTTTGAGGTGTTTTTGGCGATTGCCAACTCAATTTAAAAAACAAAATTGCAGAACTATTAAAGAAACACGTCTTATTTGTTATCGAAAGACGTCCCCCACCTGAGATCAACTTAAGAAAAAAATCGTTGCCAGGGTAAGGGTTACGTGTTTCCACCACTTTTCTCACGATAGTTTCGAGTTTCATTTTATGCATGTTGAAAAACAAAAGCTTATCGAGCTTGTTAGCCTTCAACACGCGATTCGGAGTGATAAAAACGCGAGAAAAGTGTCATAAAGATAGTTTCAATTACTAGAAAACTCACCTATTTGGATTAAGGGGGCGGTCTTTTGTGGCAAAAAGTTCGTCTTTACTTGGCAAATATTGGGATATTTCTTGCTTGTTCCAATGCGCTGGGTCGTTTCAAAGTAATGAAAGAAATAAAAATCAATATTTGTAGAGAGAAGACGGTTTTTTACCACATTGAAGTCATCCCGAAATTTTGCTTAATACCCTAAATTCGGTGGTATTGGTAAGGTTAAAGGGTTATCTCGCTCATCCTATCGGGTTGTTTACATAATTAATTACACCCACTTGAACAATTAAAGTGATCCTTCCGATACTAAAAGTAAAAACTGACCTAAATCTTATTTAAAAGTGCTTAAAACAACGAAATATTTGATCAACGAGTTAAATTTGAAAAAAAATAAAAAAAATTAAATCGATTTAAAATCAGATAAACTGACTAAAATTGCAAATTTTGCACTTTTTGATAATATTGGTAAAGAATTACGTCATTTGCAACCATCGAGAGAGGCCAAAATCCGTTTCGAAGAAATCGGGTCATTTTGTCATCTAGGAGTGACCCCACCGGACTTTTGGCCTTCTTTGTTCTATATAAAATTGCACTCTTTTCCGGTGCTGTGGTCGGTTCCACAGAAAGGGTTGACCTTTGACCTCTTTAGCCCTTCATCTTCGTTCAATGTCCTACCTTAAAGTAAGAAAAAACCTCGGGAAACTCCCTTCAACTTTTGCGGTACCCAAGCTTAATTAGAGGTACCGTCTTTTTTCCACCCATGAAGAGGACAGCTACTTTGGGTACGACCCCCACCCGTTATCCGTACTTTCGCAAAGGAAATCGTACACAGAGAAGGTCAAATCACGCGTTTAATCAAAGAAGAGATGCAAAACTAGGTGAAAAGAACAAAAATGAGCACATGGGTTACTATTTTACCCTCAAAAATAACGTTTCAATGTCGCACTACTTTTTCTAAAGGATCTACTTTTACCATACAATGACCTCCGGAAGAAAATTCCAGTGAGGTCACTCCTAAATTTTAGAGGTATTCCTTTTCCTCGAACTTTAAAACCGCTTGATCAATGCCTGGGGATATTGCGAGATAGAATAAACCCACCAAGAAATTATATTTTCATTTGTCACTAAAATAGGGCCATTTTAGGACATAGCCTGTTTTCCGAAAAAAAGGCCAGAAGTCAAGTTGATGTTAATTGTGGTGCACCTTGTTTAAAGAAACCATTTTTTCTCATTACGTAACAACTGGAACTCTTTGGGACAAAAATTATTTTGAAATTTGAATATATCGCTACTTGTTTTGCAAAATATGCTTAACGTGATTTGCTGATAGGGCAGCGGAAAGGGAGATAATTCTTGTGAGTCGTTGCTTTTTTGACCGAAAAATCCACAATTTCAGCCTCTGCAGGCCTGCCACTACCACAAAATCATTAAAACGGGGATCCGAATAGCATTTTCTGTAATTCAATGTCTAAAAGCATAACAAAAAGGAGAAAAAAGAAGCTTTTAATCCCACGAAACACATTCTTTGAGTAATCAAACGGTATACTAGAGCTTACAGGAATGAAAATAGGGTTCACGTGGAGTAAAGGGTAAATTTTCGATATCTGTGATTTTTAACCTATTTTTTTTCGTGAGTTAAAGAATTTTTGTTGGATAGAGTTTCTTAAAACGTAATAATTACAAGAAATAAGAAAAAAATTACAAAACAGACATACCAAAATAGAAAAATTGGGTCGAAGTTGTGTGATTTTGGGGTCGAGTGCACTATTTTCAATTCAACAAAAGATATTTAGATTTAAAAATATACAAGGAAATCCATTTTTTCTCGTTCATGTGTTGTAGTGTAACCGAATTAGATGCATGAACAATAGCACGAGAAAAGGAGACAAGAAAAAACGGGATAACGATCGGGGGTACCCACTTCAATAAATACCAGCTTTGAATGGGGTGGTAAGGCTATGATAAAGGGTCTCTTATGTCACGTTATGCAATGTTGAGAATTTTATTCACATGTGAGTATTGAGATATGTTTTCTGTAAACTTAATTTGACAAATACCCGAGATTTCTCAATAAGGAAAAAAAATAAAATGACAAGAGAAAACAGAACTAATTATGTGATCATGGGCCATTTTGGCTTAAATTTACCATTTGTCTCCGCTAGTCAATTACCAGATTCAAATATTTTTCCTCAAATTTTCAGTTTTGAGGTGTTTTTGGCGATTGCCAACTCAATTTAAAAAACAAAATTGCAGAACTATTAAAGAAACACGTCTTATTTGTTATCGAAAGACGTCCCCCACCTGAGATCAACTTAAGAAAAAAATCGTTGCCAGGGTAAGGGTTACGTGTTTCCACCACTTTTCTCACGATAGTTTCGAGTTTCATTTTATGCATGTTGAAAAACAAAAGCTTATCGAGCTTGTTAGCCTTCAACACGCGATTCGGAGTGATAAAAACGCGAGAAAAGTGTCATAAAGATAGTTTCAATTACTAGAAAACTCACCTATTTGGATTAAGGGGGCGGTCTTTTGTGGCAAAAAGTTCGTCTTTACTTGGCAAATATTGGGATATTTCTTGCTTGTTCCAATGCGCTGGGTCGTTTCAAAGTAATGAAAGAAATAAAAATCAATATTTGTAGAGAGAAGACGGTTTTTTACCACATTGAAGTCATCCCGAAATTTTGCTTAATACCCTAAATTCGGTGGTATTGGTAAGGTTAAAGGGTTATCTCGCTCATCCTATCGGGTTGTTTACATAATTAATTACACCCACTTGAACAATTAAAGTGATCCTTCCGATACTAAAAGTAAAAACTGACCTAAATCTTATTTAAAAGTGCTTAAAACAACGAAATATTTGATCAACGAGTTAAATTTGAAAAAAAATAAAAAAAATTAAATCGATTTAAAATCAGATAAACTGACTAAAATTGCAAATTTTGCACTTTTTGATAATATTGGTAAAGAATTACGTCATTTGCAACCATCGAGAGAGGCCAAAATCCGTTTCGAAGAAATCGGGTCATTTTGTCATCTAGGAGTGACCCCACCGGACTTTTGGCCTTCTTTGTTCTATATAAAATTGCACTCTTTTCCGGTGCTGTGGTCGGTTCCACAGAAAGGGTTGACCTTTGACCTCTTTAGCCCTTCATCTTCGTTCAATGTCCTACCTTAAAGTAAGAAAAAACCTCGGGAAACTCCCTTCAACTTTTGCGGTACCCAAGCTTAATTAGAGGTACCGTCTTTTTTCCACCCATGAAGAGGACAGCTACTTTGGGTACGACCCCCACCCGTTATCCGTACTTTCGCAAAGGAAATCGTACACAGAGAAGGTCAAATCACGCGTTTAATCAAAGAAGAGATGCAAAACTAGGTGAAAAGAACAAAAATGAGCACATGGGTTACTATTTTACCCTCAAAAATAACGTTTCAATGTCGCACTACTTTTTCTAAAGGATCTACTTTTACCATACAATGACCTCCGGAAGAAAATTCCAGTGAGGTCACTCCTAAATTTTAGAGGTATTCCTTTTCCTCGAACTTTAAAACCGCTTGATCAATGCCTGGGGATATTGCGAGATAGAATAAACCCACCAAGAAATTATATTTTCATTTGTCACTAAAATAGGGCCATTTTAGGACATAGCCTGTTTTCCGAAAAAAAGGCCAGAAGTCAAGTTGATGTTAATTGTGGTGCACCTTGTTTAAAGAAACCATTTTTTCTCATTACGTAACAACTGGAACTCTTTGGGACAAAAATTATTTTGAAATTTGAATATATCGCTACTTGTTTTGCAAAATATGCTTAACGTGATTTGCTGATAGGGCAGCGGAAAGGGAGATAATTCTTGTGAGTCGTTGCTTTTTTGACCGAAAAATCCACAATTTCAGCCTCTGCAGGCCTGCCACTACCACAAAATCATTAAAACGGGGATCCGAATAGCATTTTCTGTAATTCAATGTCTAAAAGCATAACAAAAAGGAGAAAAAAGAAGCTTTTAATCCCACGAAACACATTCTTTGAGTAATCAAACGGTATACTAGAGCTTACAGGAATGAAAATAGGGTTCACGTGGAGTAAAGGGTAAATTTTCGATATCTGTGATTTTTAACCTATTTTTTTCGTGAGTTAAAGAATTTTTGTTGGATAGAGTTTCTTAAAACGTAATAATTACAAGAAATAAGAAAAAAAATTACAAAACAGACATACCAAAATAGAAAAATTGGGTCGAAGTTGTGTGATTTTGGGGTCGAGTGCACTATTTTCAATTCAACAAAAGATATTTAGATTTAAAAATATACAAGGAAATCCATTTTTTCTCGTTCATGTGTTGTAGTGTAACCGAATTAGATGCATGAACAATAGCACGAGAAAAGGAGACAAGAAAAAACGGGATAACGATCGGGGGTACCCACTTCAATAAATACCAGCTTTGAATGGGGTGGTAAGGCTATGATAAAGGGTCTCTTATGTCACGTTATGCAATGTTGAGAATTTTATTCACATGTGAGTATTGAGATATGTTTTCTGTAAACTTAATTTGACAAATACCCGAGATTTCTCAATAAGGAAAAAAAATAAAATGACAAGAGAAAACAGAACTAATTATGTGATCATGGGCCATTTTGGCTTAAATTTACCATTTGTCTCCGCTAGTCAATTACCAGATTCAAATATTTTTCCTCAAATTTTCAGTTTTGAGGTGTTTTTGGCGATTGCCAACTCAATTTAAAAAACAAAATTGCAGAACTATTAAAGAAACACGTCTTATTTGTTATCGAAAGACGTCCCCCACCTGAGATCAACTTAAGAAAAAAATCGTTGCCAGGGTAAGGGTTACGTGTTTCCACCACTTTTCTCACGATAGTTTCGAGTTTCATTTTATGCATGTTGAAAAACAAAAGCTTATCGAGCTTGTTAGCCTTCAACACGCGATTCGGAGTGATAAAAACGCGAGAAAAGTGTCATAAAGATAGTTTCAATTACTAGAAAACTCACCTATTTGGATTAAGGGGGCGGTCTTTTGTGGCAAAAAGTTCGTCTTTACTTGGCAAATATTGGGATATTTCTTGCTTGTTCCAATGCGCTGGGTCGTTTCAAAGTAATGAAAGAAATAAAAATCAATATTTGTAGAGAGAAGACGGTTTTTTACCACATTGAAGTCATCCCGAAATTTTGCTTAATACCCTAAATTCGGTGGTATTGGTAAGGTTAAAGGGTTATCTCGCTCATCCTATCGGGTTGTTTACATAATTAATTACACCCACTTGAACAATTAAAGTGATCCTTCCGATACTAAAAGTAAAAACTGACCTAAATCTTATTTAAAAGTGCTTAAAACAACGAAATATTTGATCAACGAGTTAAATTTGAAAAAAAATAAAAAAAATTAAATCGATTTAAAATCAGATAAACTGACTAAAATTGCAAATTTTGCACTTTTTGATAATATTGGTAAAGAATTACGTCATTTGCAACCATCGAGAGAGGCCAAAATCCGTTTCGAAGAAATCGGGTCATTTTGTCATCTAGGAGTGACCCCACCGGACTTTTGGCCTTCTTTGTTCTATATAAAATTGCACTCTTTTCCGGTGCTGTGGTCGGTTCCACAGAAAGGGTTGACCTTTGACCTCTTTAGCCCTTCATCTTCGTTCAATGTCCTACCTTAAAGTAAGAAAAAACCTCGGGAAACTCCCTTCAACTTTTGCGGTACCCAAGCTTAATTAGAGGTACCGTCTTTTTTCCACCCATGAAGAGGACAGCTACTTTGGGTACGACCCCCACCCGTTATCCGTACTTTCGCAAAGGAAATCGTACACAGAGAAGGTCAAATCACGCGTTTAATCAAAGAAGAGATGCAAAACTAGGTGAAAAGAACAAAAATGAGCACATGGGTTACTATTTTACCCTCAAAAATAACGTTTCAATGTCGCACTACTTTTTCTAAAGGATCTACTTTTACCATACAATGACCTCCGGAAGAAAATTCCAGTGAGGTCACTCCTAAATTTTAGAGGTATTCCTTTTCCTCGAACTTTAAAACCGCTTGATCAATGCCTGGGGATATTGCGAGATAGAATAAACCCACCAAGAAATTATATTTTCATTTGTCACTAAAATAGGGCCATTTTAGGACATAGCCTGTTTTCCGAAAAAAAGGCCAGAAGTCAAGTTGATGTTAATTGTGGTGCACCTTGTTTAAAGAAACCATTTTTTCTCATTACGTAACAACTGGAACTCTTTGGGACAAAAATTATTTTGAAATTTGAATATATCGCTACTTGTTTTGCAAAATATGCTTAACGTGATTTGCTGATAGGGCAGCGGAAAGGGAGATAATTCTTGTGAGTCGTTGCTTTTTTGACCGAAAAATCCACAATTTCAGCCTCTGCAGGCCTGCCACTACCACAAAATCATTAAAACGGGGATCCGAATAGCATTTTCTGTAATTCAATGTCTAAAAGCATAACAAAAAGGAGAAAAAAGAAGCTTTTAATCCCACGAAACACATTCTTTGAGTAATCAAACGGTATACTAGAGCTTACAGGAATGAAAATAGGGTTCACGTGGAGTAAAGGGTAAATTTTCGATATCTGTGATTTTTAACCTATTTTTTTCGTGAGTTAAAGAATTTTTGTTGGATAGAGTTTCTTAAAACGTAATAATTACAAGAAATAAGAAAAAAAATTACAAAACAGACATACCAAAATAGAAAAATTGGATCGAAGTTGTGTGATTTTGGGGTCGAGTGCACTATTTTCAATTCAACAAAAGATATTTAGATTTAAAAATATACAAGGAAATCCATTTTTTCTCGTTCATGTGTTGTAGTGTAACCGAATTAGATGCATGAACAATAGCACGAGAAAAGGAGACAAGAAAAAACGGGATAACGATCGGGGGTACCCACTTCAATAAATACCAGCTTTGAATGGGGTGGTAAGGCTATGATAAAGGGTCTCTTATGTCACGTTATGCAATGTTGAGAATTTTATTCACATGTGAGTATTGAGATATGTTTTCTGTAAACTTAATTTGACAAATACCCGAGATTTCTCAATAAGGAAAAAAAATAAAATGACAAGAGAAAACAGAACTAATTATGTGATCATGGGCCATTTTGGCTTAAATTTACCATTTGTCTCCGCTAGTCAATTACCAGATTCAAATATTTTTCCTCAAATTTTCAGTTTTGAGGTGTTTTTGGCGATTGCCAACTCAATTTAAAAAACAAAATTGCAGAACTATTAAAGAAACACGTCTTATTTGTTATCGAAAGACGTCCCCCACCTGAGATCAACTTAAGAAAAAAATCGTTGCCAGGGTAAGGGTTACGTGTTTCCACCACTTTTCTCACGATAGTTTCGAGTTTCATTTTATGCATGTTGAAAAACAAAAGCTTATCGAGCTTGTTAGCCTTCAACACGCGATTCGGAGTGATAAAAACGCGAGAAAAGTGTCATAAAGATAGTTTCAATTACTAGAAAACTCACCTATTTGGATTAAGGGGGCGGTCTTTTGTGGCAAAAAGTTCGTCTTTACTTGGCAAATATTGGGATATTTCTTGCTTGTTCCAATGCGCTGGGTCGTTTCAAAGTAATGAAAGAAATAAAAATCAATATTTGTAGAGAGAAGACGGTTTTTTACCACATTGAAGTCATCCCGAAATTTTGCTTAATACCCTAAATTCGGTGGTATTGGTAAGGTTAAAGGGTTATCTCGCTCATCCTATCGGGTTGTTTACATAATTAATTACACCCACTTGAACAATTAAAGTGATCCTTCCGATACTAAAAGTAAAAACTGACCTAAATCTTATTTAAAAGTGCTTAAAACAACGAAATATTTGATCAACGAGTTAAATTTGAAAAAAAATAAAAAAAATTAAATCGATTTAAAATCAGATAAACTGACTAAAATTGCAAATTTTGCACTTTTTGATAATATTGGTAAAGAATTACGTCATTTGCAACCATCGAGAGAGGCCAAAATCCGTTTCGAAGAAATCGGGTCATTTTGTCATCTAGGAGTGACCCCACCGGACTTTTGGCCTTCTTTGTTCTATATAAAATTGCACTCTTTTCCGGTGCTGTGGTCGGTTCCACAGAAAGGGTTGACCTTTGACCTCTTTAGCCCTTCATCTTCGTTCAATGTCCTAACTTAAAGTAAGAAAAAACCTCGGGAAACTCCCTTCAACTTTTGCGGTACCCAAGCTTAATTAGAGGTACCGTCTTTTTTCCACCCATGAAGAGGACAGCTACTTTGGGTACGACCCCCACCCGTTATCCGTACTTTCGCAAAGGAAATCGTACACAGAGAAGGTCAAATCACGCGTTTAATCAAAGAAGAGATGCAAAACTAGGTGAAAAGAACAAAAATGAGCACATGGGTTACTATTTTACCCTCAAAAATAACGTTTCAATGTCGCACTACTTTTTCTAAAGGATCTACTTTTACCATACAATGACCTCCGGAAGAAAATTCCAGTGAGGTCACTCCTAAATTTTAGAGGTATTCCTTTTCCTCGAACTTTAAAACCGCTTGATCAATGCCTGGGGATATTGCGAGATAGAATAAACCCACCAAGAAATTATATTTTCATTTGTCACTAAAATAGGGCCATTTTAGGACATAGCCTGTTTTCCGAAAAAAAGGCCAGAAGTCAAGTTGATGTTAATTGTGGTGCACCTTGTTTAAAGAAACCATTTTTTCTCATTACGTAACAACTGGAACTCTTTGGGACAAAAATTATTTTGAAATTTGAATATATCGCTACTTGTTTTGCAAAATATGCTTAACGTGATTTGCTGATAGGGCAGCGGAAAGGGAGATAATTCTTGTGAGTCGTTGCTTTTTTGACCAAAAAATCCACAATTTCAGCCTCTGCAGGCCTGCCACTACCACAAAATCATTAAAACGGGGATCCGAATAGCATTTTCTGTAATTCAATGTCTAAAAGCATAACAAAAAGGAGAAAAAAAGAAGCTTTTAATCCCACGAAACACATTCTTTGAGTAATCAAACGGTATACTAGAGCTTACAGGAATGAAAATAGGGTTCACGTGGAGTAAAGGGTAAATTTTCGATATCTGTGATTTTTAACCTATTTTTTTCGTGAGTTAAAGAATTTTTGTTGGATAGAGTTTCTTAAAACGTAATAATTACAAGAAATAAGAAAAAAAATTACAAAACAGACATACCAAAATAGAAAAATTGGGTCGAAGTTGTGTGATTTTGGGGTCGAGTGCACTATTTTCAATTCAACAAAAGATATTTAGATTTAAAAATATACAAGGAAATCCATTTTTTCTCGTTCATGTGTTGTAGTGTAACCGAATTAGATGCATGAACAATAGCACGAGAAAAGGAGACAAGAAAAAACGGGATAACGATCGGGGGTACCCACTTCAATAAATACCAGCTTTGAATGGGGTGGTAAGGCTATGATAAAGGGTCTCTTATGTCACGTTATGCAATGTTGAGAATTTTATTCACATGTGAGTATTGAGATATGTTTTCTGTAAACTTAATTTGACAAATACCCGAGATTTCTCAATAAGGAAAAAAAATAAAATGACAAGAGAAAACAGAACTAATTATGTGATCATGGGCCATTTTGGCTTAAATTTACCATTTGTCTCCGCTAGTCAATTACCAGATTCAAATATTTTTCCTCAAATTTTCAGTTTTGAGGTGTTTTTGGCGATTGCCAACTCAATTTAAAAAACAAAATTGCAGAACTATTAAAGAAACACGTCTTATTTGTTATCGAAAGACGTCCCCCACCTGAGATCAACTTAAGAAAAAAATCGTTGCCAGGGTAAGGGTTACGTGTTTCCACCACTTTTCTCACGATAGTTTCGAGTTTCATTTTATGCATGTTGAAAAACAAAAGCTTATCGAGCTTGTTAGCCTTCAACACGCGATTCGGAGTGATAAAAACGCAAGAAAAGTGTCATAAAGATAGTTTCAATTACTAGAAAACTCACCTATTTGGATTAAGGGGGCGGTCTTTTGTGGCAAAAAGTTCGTCTTTACTTGGCAAATATTGGGATATTTCTTGCTTGTTCCAATGCGCTGGGTCGTTTCAAAGTAATGAAAGAAATAAAAATCAATATTTGTAGAGAGAAGACGGTTTTTTACCACATTGAAGTCATCCCGAAATTTTGCTTAATACCCTAAATTCGGTGGTATTGGTAAGGTTAAAGGGTTATCTCGCTCATCCTATCGGGTTGTTTACATAATTAATTACACCCACTTGAACAATTAAAGTGATCCTTCCGATACTAAAAGTAAAAACTGACCTAAATCTTATTTAAAAGTGCTTAAAACAACGAAATATTTGATCAACGAGTTAAATTTGAAAAAAAATAAAAAAAATTAAATCGATTTAAAATCAGATAAACTGACTAAAATTGCAAATTTTGCACTTTTTGATAATATTGGTAAAGAATTACGTCATTTGCAACCATCGAGAGAGGCCAAAATCCGTTTCGAAGAAATCGGGTCATTTTGTCATCTAGGAGTGACCCCACCGGACTTTTGGCCTTCTTTGTTCTATATAAAATTGCACTCTTTTCCGGTGCTGTGGTCGGTTCCACAGAAAGGGTTGACCTTTGACCTCTTTAGCCCTTCATCTTCGTTCAATGTCCTACCTTAAAGTAAGAAAAAACCTCGGGAAACTCCCTTCAACTTTTGCGGTACCCAAGCTTAATTAGAGGTACCGTCTTTTTTCCACCCATGAAGAGGACAGCTACTTTGGGTACGACCCCCACCCGTTATCCGTACTTTCGCAAAGGAAATCGTACACAGAGAAGGTCAAATCACGCGTTTAATCAAAGAAGAGATGCAAAACTAGGTGAAAAGAACAAAAATGAGCACATGGGTTACTATTTTACCCTCAAAAATAACGTTTCAATGTCGCACTACTTTTTCTAAAGGATCTACTTTTACCATACAATGACCTCCGGAAGAAAATTCCAGTGAGGTCACTCCTAAATTTTAGAGGTATTCCTTTTCCTCGAACTTTAAAACCGCTTGATCAATGCCTGGGGATATTGCGAGATAGAATAAACCCACCAAGAAATTATATTTTCATTTGTCACTAAAATAGGGCCATTTTAGGACATAGCCTGTTTTCCGAAAAAAAGGCCAGAAGTCAAGTTGATGTTAATTGTGGTGCACCTTGTTTAAAGAAACCATTTTTTCTCATTACGTAACAACTGGAACTCTTTGGGACAAAAATTATTTTGAAATTTGAATATATCGCTACTTGTTTTGCAAAATATGCTTAACGTGATTTGCTGATAGGGCAGCGGAAAGGGAGATAATTCTTGTGAGTCGTTGCTTTTTTGACCGAAAAATCCACAATTTCAGCCTCTGCAGGCCTGCCACTACCACAAAATCATTAAAACGGGGATCCGAATAGCATTTTCTGTAATTCAATGTCTAAAAGCATAACAAAAAGGAGAAAAAAGAAGCTTTTAATCCCACGAAACACATTCTTTGAGTAATCAAACGGTATACTAGAGCTTACAGGAATGAAAATAGGGTTCACGTGGAGTAAAGGGTAAATTTTCGATATCTGTGATTTTTAACCTATTTTTTTCGTGAGTTAAAGAATTTTTGTTGGATAGAGTTTCTTAAAACGTAATAATTACAAGAAATAAGAAAAAAAATTACAAAACAGACATACCAAAATAGAAAAATTGGGTCGAAGTTGTGTGATTTTGGGGTCGAGTGCACTATTTTCAATTCAACAAAAGATATTTAGATTTAAAAATATACAAGGAAATCCATTTTTTCTCGTTCATGTGTTGTAGTGTAACCGAATTAGATGCATGAACAATAGCACGAGAAAAGGAGACAAGAAAAAACGGGATAACGATCGGGGGTACCCACTTCAATAAATACCAGCTTTGAATGGGGTGGTAAGGCTATGATAAAGGGTCTCTTATGTCACGTTATGCAATGTTGAGAATTTTATTCACATGTGAGTATTGAGATATGTTTTCTGTAAACTTAATTTGACAAATACCCGAGATTTCTCAATAAGGAAAAAAAATAAAATGACAAGAGAAAACAGAACTAATTATGTGATCATGGGCCATTTTGGCTTAAATTTACCATTTGTCTCCGCTAGTCAATTACCAGATTCAAATATTTTTCCTCAAATTTTCAGTTTTGAGGTGTTTTTGGCGATTGCCAACTCAATTTAAAAAACAAAATTGCAGAACTATTAAAGAAACACGTCTTATTTGTTATCGAAAGACGTCCCCCACCTGAGATCAACTTAAGAAAAAAATCGTTGCCAGGGTAAGGGTTACGTGTTTCCACCACTTTTCTCACGATAGTTTCGAGTTTCATTTTATGCATGTTGAAAAACAAAAGCTTATCGAGCTTGTTAGCCTTCAACACGCGATTCGGAGTGATAAAAACGCAAGAAAAGTGTCATAAAGATAGTTTCAATTACTAGAAAACTCACCTATTTGGATTAAGGGGGCGGTCTTTTGTGGCAAAAAGTTCGTCTTTACTTGGCAAATATTGGGATATTTCTTGCTTGTTCCAATGCGCTGGGTCGTTTCAAAGTAATGAAAGAAATAAAAATCAATATTTGTAGAGAGAAGACGGTTTTTTACCACATTGAAGTCATCCCGAAATTTTGCTTAATACCCTAAATTCGGTGGTATTGGTAAGGTTAAAGGGTTATCTCGCTCATCCTATCGGGTTGTTTACATAATTAATTACACCCACTTGAACAATTAAAGTGATCCTTCCGATACTAAAAGTAAAAACTGACCTAAATCTTATTTAAAAGTGCTTAAAACAACGAAATATTTGATCAACGAGTTAAATTTGAAAAAAAATAAAAAAAATTAAATCGATTTAAAATCAGATAAACTGACTAAAATTGCAAATTTTGCACTTTTTGATAATATTGGTAAAGAATTACGTCATTTGCAACCATCGAGAGAGGCCAAAATCCGTTTCGAAGAAATCGGGTCATTTTGTCATCTAGGAGTGACCCCACCGGACTTTTGGCCTTCTTTGTTCTATATAAAATTGCACTCTTTTCCGGTGCTGTGGTCGGTTCCACAGAAAGGGTTGACCTTTGACCTCTTTAGCCCTTCATCTTCGTTCAATGTCCTACCTTAAAGTAAGAAAAAACCTCGGGAAACTCCCTTCAACTTTTGCGGTACCCAAGCTTAATTAGAGGTACCGTCTTTTTTCCACCCATGAAGAGGACAGCTACTTTGGGTACGACCCCCACCCGTTATCCGTACTTTCGCAAAGGAAATCGTACACAGAGAAGGTCAAATCACGCGTTTAATCAAAGAAGAGATGCAAAACTAGGTGAAAAGAACAAAAATGAGCACATGGGTTACTATTTTACCCTCAAAAATAACGTTTCAATGTCGCACTACTTTTTCTAAAGGATCTACTTTTACCATACAATGACCTCCGGAAGAAAATTCCAGTGAGGTCACTCCTAAATTTTAGAGGTATTCCTTTTCCTCGAACTTTAAAACCGCTTGATCAATGCCTGGGGATATTGCGAGATAGAATAAACCCACCAAGAAATTATATTTTCATTTGTCACTAAAATAGGGCCATTTTAGGACATAGCCTGTTTTCCGAAAAAAAGGCCAGAAGTCAAGTTGATGTTAATTGTGGTGCACCTTGTTTAAAGAAACCATTTTTTCTCATTACGTAACAACTGGAACTCTTTGGGACAAAAATTATTTTGAAATTTGAATATATCGCTACTTGTTTTGCAAAATATGCTTAACGTGATTTGCTGATAGGGCAGCGGAAAGGGAGATAATTCTTGTGAGTCGTTGCTTTTTTGACCGAAAAATCCACAATTTCAGCCTCTGCAGGCCTGCCACTACCACAAAATCATTAAAACGGGGATCCGAATAGCATTTTCTGTAATTCAATGTCTAAAAGCATAACAAAAAGGAGAAAAAAGAAGCTTTTAATCCCACGAAACACATTCTTTGAGTAATCAAACGGTATACTAGAGCTTACAGGAATGAAAATAGGGTTCACGTGGAGTAAAGGGTAAATTTTCGATATCTGTGATTTTTAACCTATTTTTTTCGTGAGTTAAAGAATTTTTGTTGGATAGAGTTTCTTAAAACGTAATAATTACAAGAAATAAGAAAAAAAATTACAAAACAGACATACCAAAATAGAAAAATTGGGTCGAAGTTGTGTGATTTTGGGGTCGAGTGCACTATTTTCAATTCAACAAAAGATATTTAGATTTAAAAATATACAAGGAAATCCATTTTTTCTCGTTCATGTGTTGTAGTGTAACCGAATTAGATGCATGAACAATAGCACGAGAAAAGGAGACAAGAAAAAACGGGATAACGATCGGGGGTACCCACTTCAATAAATACCAGCTTTGAATGGGGTGGTAAGGCTATGATAAAGGGTCTCTTATGTCACGTTATGCAATGTTGAGAATTTTATTCACATGTGAGTATTGAGATATGTTTTCTGTAAACTTAATTTGACAAATACCCGAGATTTCTCAATAAGGAAAAAAAATAAAATGACAAGAGAAAACAGAACTAATTATGTGATCATGGGCCATTTTGGCTTAAATTTACCATTTGTCTCCGCTAGTCAATTACCAGATTCAAATATTTTTCCTCAAATTTTCAGTTTTGAGGTGTTTTTGGCGATTGCCAACTCAATTTAAAAAACAAAATTGCAGAACTATTAAAGAAACACGTCTTATTTGTTATCGAAAGACGTCCCCCACCTGAGATCAACTTAAGAAAAAAATCGTTGCCAGGGTAAGGGTTACGTGTTTCCACCACTTTTCTCACGATAGTTTCGAGTTTCATTTTATGCATGTTGAAAAACAAAAGCTTATCGAGCTTGTTAGCCTTCAACACGCGATTCGGAGTGATAAAAACGCAAGAAAAGTGTCATAAAGATAGTTTCAATTACTAGAAAACTCACCTATTTGGATTAAGGGGGCGGTCTTTTGTGGCAAAAAGTTCGTCTTTACTTGGCAAATATTGGGATATTTCTTGCTTGTTCCAATGCGCTGGGTCGTTTCAAAGTAATGAAAGAAATAAAAATCAATATTTGTAGAGAGAAGACGGTTTTTTACCACATTGAAGTCATCCCGAAATTTTGCTTAATACCCTAAATTCGGTGGTATTGGTAAGGTTAAAGGGTTATCTCGCTCATCCTATCGGGTTGTTTACATAATTAATTACACCCACTTGAACAATTAAAGTGATCCTTCCGATACTAAAAGTAAAAACTGACCTAAATCTTATTTAAAAGTGCTTAAAACAACGAAATATTTGATCAACGAGTTAAATTTGAAAAAAAATAAAAAAAATTAAATCGATTTAAAATCAGATAAACTGACTAAAATTGCAAATTTTGCACTTTTTGATAATATTGGTAAAGAATTACGTCATTTGCAACCATCGAGAGAGGCCAAAATCCGTTTCGAAGAAATCGGGTCATTTTGTCATCTAGGAGTGACCCCACCGGACTTTTGGCCTTCTTTGTTCTATATAAAATTGCACTCTTTTCCGGTGCTGTGGTCGGTTCCACAGAAAGGGTTGACCTTTGACCTCTTTAGCCCTTCATCTTCGTTCAATGTCCTACCTTAAAGTAAGAAAAAACCTCGGGAAACTCCCTTCAACTTTTGCGGTACCCAAGCTTAATTAGAGGTACCGTCTTTTTTCCACCCATGAAGAGGACAGCTACTTTGGGTACGACCCCCACCCGTTATCCGTACTTTCGCAAAGGAAATCGTACACAGAGAAGGTCAAATCACGCGTTTAATCAAAGAAGAGATGCAAAACTAGGTGAAAAGAACAAAAATGAGCACATGGGTTACTATTTTACCCTCAAAAATAACGTTTCAATGTCGCACTACTTTTTCTAAAGGATCTACTTTTACCATACAATGACCTCCGGAAGAAAATTCCAGTGAGGTCACTCCTAAATTTTAGAGGTATTCCTTTTCCTCGAACTTTAAAACCGCTTGATCAATGCCTGGGGATATTGCGAGATAGAATAAACCCACCAAGAAATTATATTTTCATTTGTCACTAAAATAGGGCCATTTTAGGACATAGCCTGTTTTCCGAAAAAAAGGCCAGAAGTCAAGTTGATGTTAATTGTGGTGCACCTTGTTTAAAGAAACCATTTTTTCTCATTACGTAACAACTGGAACTCTTTGGGACAAAAATTATTTTGAAATTTGAATATATCGCTACTTGTTTTGCAAAATATGCTTAACGTGATTTGCTGATAGGGCAGCGGAAAGGGAGATAATTCTTGTGAGTCGTTGCTTTTTTGACCGAAAAATCCACAATTTCAGCCTCTGCAGGCCTGCCACTACCACAAAATCATTAAAACGGGGATCCGAATAGCATTTTCTGTAATTCAATGTCTAAAAGCATAACAAAAAGGAGAAAAAAGAAGCTTTTAATCCCACGAAACACATTCTTTGAGTAATCAAACGGTATACTAGAGCTTACAGGAATGAAAATAGGGTTCACGTGGAGTAAAGGGTAAATTTTCGATATCTGTGATTTTTAACCTATTTTTTTCGTGAGTTAAAGAATTTTTGTTGGATAGAGTTTCTTAAAACGTAATAATTACAAGAAATAAGAAAAAAAATTACAAAACAGACATACCAAAATAGAAAAATTGGGTCGAAGTTGTGTGATTTTGGGGTCGAGTGCACTATTTTCAATTCAACAAAAGATATTTAGATTTAAAAATATACAAGGAAATCCATTTTTTCTCGTTCATGTGTTGTAGTGTAACCGAATTAGATGCATGAACAATAGCACGAGAAAAGGAGACAAGAAAAAACGGGATAACGATCGGGGGTACCCACTTCAATAAATACCAGCTTTGAATGGGGTGGTAAGGCTATGATAAAGGGTCTCTTATGTCACGTTATGCAATGTTGAGAATTTTATTCACATGTGAGTATTGAGATATGTTTTCTGTAAACTTAATTTGACAAATACCCGAGATTTCTCAATAAGGAAAAAAAATAAAATGACAAGAGAAAACAGAACTAATTATGTGATCATGGGCCATTTTGGCTTAAATTTACCATTTGTCTCCGCTAGTCAATTACCAGATTCAAATATTTTTCCTCAAATTTTCAGTTTTGAGGTGTTTTTGGCGATTGCCAACTCAATTTAAAAAACAAAATTGCAGAACTATTAAAGAAACACGTCTTATTTGTTATCGAAAGACGTCCCCCACCTGAGATCAACTTAAGAAAAAAATCGTTGCCAGGGTAAGGGTTACGTGTTTCCACCACTTTTCTCACGATAGTTTCGAGTTTCATTTTATGCATGTTGAAAAACAAAAGCTTATCGAGCTTGTTAGCCTTCAACACGCGATTCGGAGTGATAAAAACGCAAGAAAAGTGTCATAAAGATAGTTTCAATTACTAGAAAACTCACCTATTTGGATTAAGGGGGCGGTCTTTTGTGGCAAAAAGTTCGTCTTTACTTGGCAAATATTGGGATATTTCTTGCTTGTTCCAATGCGCTGGGTCGTTTCAAAGTAATGAAAGAAATAAAAATCAATATTTGTAGAGAGAAGACGGTTTTTTACCACATTGAAGTCATCCCGAAATTTTGCTTAATACCCTAAATTCGGTGGTATTGGTAAGGTTAAAGGGTTATCTCGCTCATCCTATCGGGTTGTTTACATAATTAATTACACCCACTTGAACAATTAAAGTGATCCTTCCGATACTAAAAGTAAAAACTGACCTAAATCTTATTTAAAAGTGCTTAAAACAACGAAATATTTGATCAACGAGTTAAATTTGAAAAAAAATAAAAAAAATTAAATCGATTTAAAATCAGATAAACTGACTAAAATTGCAAATTTTGCACTTTTTGATAATATTGGTAAAGAATTACGTCATTTGCAACCATCGAGAGAGGCCAAAATCCGTTTCGAAGAAATCGGGTCATTTTGTCATCTAGGAGTGACCCCACCGGACTTTTGGCCTTCTTTGTTCTATATAAAATTGCACTCTTTTCCGGTGCTGTGGTCGGTTCCACAGAAAGGGTTGACCTTTGACCTCTTTAGCCCTTCATCTTCGTTCAATGTCCTACCTTAAAGTAAGAAAAAACCTCGGGAAACTCCCTTCAACTTTTGCGGTACCCAAGCTTAATTAGAGGTACCGTCTTTTTTCCACCCATGAAGAGGACAGCTACTTTGGGTACGACCCCCACCCGTTATCCGTACTTTCGCAAAGGAAATCGTACACAGAGAAGGTCAAATCACGCGTTTAATCAAAGAAGAGATGCAAAACTAGGTGAAAAGAACAAAAATGAGCACATGGGTTACTATTTTACCCTCAAAAATAACGTTTCAATGTCGCACTACTTTTTCTAAAGGATCTACTTTTACCATACAATGACCTCCGGAAGAAAATTCCAGTGAGGTCACTCCTAAATTTTAGAGGTATTCCTTTTCCTCGAACTTTAAAACCGCTTGATCAATGCCTGGGGATATTGCGAGATAGAATAAACCCACCAAGAAATTATATTTTCATTTGTCACTAAAATAGGGCCATTTTAGGACATAGCCTGTTTTCCGAAAAAAAGGCCAGAAGTCAAGTTGATGTTAATTGTGGTGCACCTTGTTTAAAGAAACCATTTTTTCTCATTACGTAACAACTGGAACTCTTTGGGACAAAAATTATTTTGAAATTTGAATATATCGCTACTTGTTTTGCAAAATATGCTTAACGTGATTTGCTGATAGGGCAGCGGAAAGGGAGATAATTCTTGTGAGTCGTTGCTTTTTTGACCGAAAAATCCACAATTTCAGCCTCTGCAGGCCTGCCACTACCACAAAATCATTAAAACGGGGATCCGAATAGCATTTTCTGTAATTCAATGTCTAAAAGCATAACAAAAAGGAGAAAAAAGAAGCTTTTAATCCCACGAAACACATTCTTTGAGTAATCAAACGGTATACTAGAGCTTACAGGAATGAAAATAGGGTTCACGTGGAGTAAAGGGTAAATTTTCGATATCTGTGATTTTTAACCTATTTTTTTCGTGAGTTAAAGAATTTTTGTTGGATAGAGTTTCTTAAAACGTAATAATTACAAGAAATAAGAAAAAAAATTACAAAACAGACATACCAAAATAGAAAAATTGGGTCGAAGTTGTGTGATTTTGGGGTCGAGTGCACTATTTTCAATTCAACAAAAGATATTTAGATTTAAAAATATACAAGGAAATCCATTTTTTCTCGTTCATGTGTTGTAGTGTAACCGAATTAGATGCATGAACAATAGCACGAGAAAAGGAGACAAGAAAAAACGGGATAACGATCGGGGGTACCCACTTCAATAAATACCAGCTTTGAATGGGGTGGTAAGGCTATGATAAAGGGTCTCTTATGTCACGTTATGCAATGTTGAGAATTTTATTCACATGTGAGTATTGAGATATGTTTTCTGTAAACTTAATTTGACAAATACCCGAGATTTCTCAATAAGGAAAAAAAATAAAATGACAAGAGAAAACAGAACTAATTATGTGATCATGGGCCATTTTGGCTTAAATTTACCATTTGTCTCCGCTAGTCAATTACCAGATTCAAATATTTTTCCTCAAATTTTCAGTTTTGAGGTGTTTTTGGCGATTGCCAACTCAATTTAAAAAACAAAATTGCAGAACTATTAAAGAAACACGTCTTATTTGTTATCGAAAGACGTCCCCCACCTGAGATCAACTTAAGAAAAAAATCGTTGCCAGGGTAAGGGTTACGTGTTTCCACCACTTTTCTCACGATAGTTTCGAGTTTCATTTTATGCATGTTGAAAAACAAAAGCTTATCGAGCTTGTTAGCCTTCAACACGCGATTCGGAGTGATAAAAACGCAAGAAAAGTGTCATAAAGATAGTTTCAATTACTAGAAAACTCACCTATTTGGATTAAGGGGGCGGTCTTTTGTGGCAAAAAGTTCGTCTTTACTTGGCAAATATTGGGATATTTCTTGCTTGTTCCAATGCGCTGGGTCGTTTCAAAGTAATGAAAGAAATAAAAATCAATATTTGTAGAGAGAAGACGGTTTTTTACCACATTGAAGTCATCCCGAAATTTTGCTTAATACCCTAAATTCGGTGGTATTGGTAAGGTTAAAGGGTTATCTCGCTCATCCTATCGGGTTGTTTACATAATTAATTACACCCACTTGAACAATTAAAGTGATCCTTCCGATACTAAAAGTAAAAACTGACCTAAATCTTATTTAAAAGTGCTTAAAACAACGAAATATTTGATCAACGAGTTAAATTTGAAAAAAAATAAAAAAAATTAAATCGATTTAAAATCAGATAAACTGACTAAAATTGCAAATTTTGCACTTTTTGATAATATTGGTAAAGAATTACGTCATTTGCAACCATCGAGAGAGGCCAAAATCCGTTTCGAAGAAATCGGGTCATTTTGTCATCTAGGAGTGACCCCACCGGACTTTTGGCCTTCTTTGTTCTATATAAAATTGCACTCTTTTCCGGTGCTGTGGTCGGTTCCACAGAAAGGGTTGACCTTTGACCTCTTTAGCCCTTCATCTTCGTTCAATGTCCTACCTTAAAGTAAGAAAAAACCTCGGGAAACTCCCTTCAACTTTTGCGGTACCCAAGCTTAATTAGAGGTACCGTCTTTTTTCCACCCATGAAGAGGACAGCTACTTTGGGTACGACCCCCACCCGTTATCCGTACTTTCGCAAAGGAAATCGTACACAGAGAAGGTCAAATCACGCGTTTAATCAAAGAAGAGATGCAAAACTAGGTGAAAAGAACAAAAATGAGCACATGGGTTACTATTTTACCCTCAAAAATAACGTTTCAATGTCGCACTACTTTTTCTAAAGGATCTACTTTTACCATACAATGACCTCCGGAAGAAAATTCCAGTGAGGTCACTCCTAAATTTTAGAGGTATTCCTTTTCCTCGAACTTTAAAACCGCTTGATCAATGCCTGGGGATATTGCGAGATAGAATAAACCCACCAAGAAATTATATTTTCATTTGTCACTAAAATAGGGCCATTTTAGGACATAGCCTGTTTTCCGAAAAAAAGGCCAGAAGTCAAGTTGATGTTAATTGTGGTGCACCTTGTTTAAAGAAACCATTTTTTCTCATTACGTAACAACTGGAACTCTTTGGGACAAAAATTATTTTGAAATTTGAATATATCGCTACTTGTTTTGCAAAATATGCTTAACGTGATTTGCTGATAGGGCAGCGGAAAGGGAGATAATTCTTGTGAGTCGTTGCTTTTTTGACCGAAAAATCCACAATTTCAGCCTCTGCAGGCCTGCCACTACCACAAAATCATTAAAACGGGGATCCGAATAGCATTTTCTGTAATTCAATGTCTAAAAGCATAACAAAAAGGAGAAAAAAGAAGCTTTTAATCCCACGAAACACATTCTTTGAGTAATCAAACGGTATACTAGAGCTTACAGGAATGAAAATAGGGTTCACGTGGAGTAAAGGGTAAATTTTCGATATCTGTGATTTTTAACCTATTTTTTTCGTGAGTTAAAGAATTTTTGTTGGATAGAGTTTCTTAAAACGTAATAATTACAAGAAATAAGAAAAAAAATTACAAAACAGACATACCAAAATAGAAAAATTGGGTCGAAGTTGTGTGATTTTGGGGTCGAGTGCACTATTTTCAATTCAACAAAAGATATTTAGATTTAAAAATATACAAGGAAATCCATTTTTTCTCGTTCATGTGTTGTAGTGTAACCGAATTAGATGCATGAACAATAGCACGAGAAAAGGAGACAAGAAAAAACGGGATAACGATCGGGGGTACCCACTTCAATAAATACCAGCTTTGAATGGGGTGGTAAGGCTATGATAAAGGGTCTCTTATGTCACGTTATGCAATGTTGAGAATTTTATTCACATGTGAGTATTGAGATATGTTTTCTGTAAACTTAATTTGACAAATACCCGAGATTTCTCAATAAGGAAAAAAAATAAAATGACAAGAGAAAACAGAACTAATTATGTGATCATGGGCCATTTTGGCTTAAATTTACCATTTGTCTCCGCTAGTCAATTACCAGATTCAAATATTTTTCCTCAAATTTTCAGTTTTGAGGTGTTTTTGGCGATTGCCAACTCAATTTAAAAAACAAAATTGCAGAACTATTAAAGAAACACGTCTTATTTGTTATCGAAAGACGTCCCCCACCTGAGATCAACTTAAGAAAAAAATCGTTGCCAGGGTAAGGGTTACGTGTTTCCACCACTTTTCTCACGAT
Organism: Fragum whitleyi; assembly: GCA_948146395.1. NCBI lineage: Eukaryota > Metazoa > Mollusca > Bivalvia > Cardiida > Cardiidae > Fragum > Fragum whitleyi. The sequence goes on along the minus strand of OX411548.1, from coordinate 28,486,637 downwards.
AGTTTCGAGTTTCATTTTATGCATGTTGAAAAACAAAAGCTTATCGAGCTTGTTAGCCTTCAACACGCGATTCGGAGTGATAAAAACGCAAGAAAAGTGTCATAAAGATAGTTTCAATTACTAGAAAACTCACCTATTTGGATTAAGGGGGCGGTCTTTTGTGGCAAAAAGTTCGTCTTTACTTGGCAAATATTGGGATATTTCTTGCTTGTTCCAATGCGCTGGGTCGTTTCAAAGTAATGAAAGAAATAAAAATCAATATTTGTAGAGAGAAGACGGTTTTTTACCACATTGAAGTCATCCCGAAATTTTGCTTAATACCCTAAATTCGGTGGTATTGGTAAGGTTAAAGGGTTATCTCGCTCATCCTATCGGGTTGTTTACATAATTAATTACACCCACTTGAACAATTAAAGTGATCCTTCCGATACTAAAAGTAAAAACTGACCTAAATCTTATTTAAAAGTGCTTAAAACAACGAAATATTTGATCAACGAGTTAAATTTGAAAAAAAATAAAAAAAATTAAATCGATTTAAAATCAGATAAACTGACTAAAATTGCAAATTTTGCACTTTTTGATAATATTGGTAAAGAATTACGTCATTTGCAACCATCGAGAGAGGCCAAAATCCGTTTCGAAGAAATCGGGTCATTTTGTCATCTAGGAGTGACCCCACCGGACTTTTGGCCTTCTTTGTTCTATATAAAATTGCACTCTTTTCCGGTGCTGTGGTCGGTTCCACAGAAAGGGTTGACCTTTGACCTCTTTAGCCCTTCATCTTCGTTCAATGTCCTACCTTAAAGTAAGAAAAAACCTCGGGAAACTCCCTTCAACTTTTGCGGTACCCAAGCTTAATTAGAGGTACCGTCTTTTTTCCACCCATGAAGAGGACAGCTACTTTGGGTACGACCCCCACCCGTTATCCGTACTTTCGCAAAGGAAATCGTACACAGAGAAGGTCAAATCACGCGTTTAATCAAAGAAGAGATGCAAAACTAGGTGAAAAGAACAAAAATGAGCACATGGGTTACTATTTTACCCTCAAAAATAACGTTTCAATGTCGCACTACTTTTTCTAAAGGATCTACTTTTACCATACAATGACCTCCGGAAGAAAATTCCAGTGAGGTCACTCCTAAATTTTAGAGGTATTCCTTTTCCTCGAACTTTAAAACCGCTTGATCAATGCCTGGGGATATTGCGAGATAGAATAAACCCACCAAGAAATTATATTTTCATTTGTCACTAAAATAGGGCCATTTTAGGACATAGCCTGTTTTCCGAAAAAAAGGCCAGAAGTCAAGTTGATGTTAATTGTGGTGCACCTTGTTTAAAGAAACCATTTTTTCTCATTACGTAACAACTGGAACTCTTTGGGACAAAAATTATTTTGAAATTTGAATATATCGCTACTTGTTTTGCAAAATATGCTTAACGTGATTTGCTGATAGGGCAGCGGAAAGGGAGATAATTCTTGTGAGTCGTTGCTTTTTTGACCGAAAAATCCACAATTTCAGCCTCTGCAGGCCTGCCACTACCACAAAATCATTAAAACGGGGATCCGAATAGCATTTTCTGTAATTCAATGTCTAAAAGCATAACAAAAAGGAGAAAAAAGAAGCTTTTAATCCCACGAAACACATTCTTTGAGTAATCAAACGGTATACTAGAGCTTACAGGAATGAAAATAGGGTTCACGTGGAGTAAAGGGTAAATTTTCGATATCTGTGATTTTTAACCTATTTTTTTCGTGAGTTAAAGAATTTTTGTTGGATAGAGTTTCTTAAAACGTAATAATTACAAGAAATAAGAAAAAAAATTACAAAACAGACATACCAAAATAGAAAAATTGGGTCGAAGTTGTGTGATTTTGGGGTCGAGTGCACTATTTTCAATTCAACAAAAGATATTTAGATTTAAAAATATACAAGGAAATCCATTTTTTCTCGTTCATGTGTTGTAGTGTAACCGAATTAGATGCATGAACAATAGCACGAGAAAAGGAGACAAGAAAAAACGGGATAACGATCGGGGGTACCCACTTCAATAAATACCAGCTTTGAATGGGGTGGTAAGGCTATGATAAAGGGTCTCTTATGTCACGTTATGCAATGTTGAGAATTTTATTCACATGTGAGTATTGAGATATGTTTTCTGTAAACTTAATTTGACAAATACCCGAGATTTCTCAATAAGGAAAAAAAATAAAATGACAAGAGAAAACAGAACTAATTATGTGATCATGGGCCATTTTGGCTTAAATTTACCATTTGTCTCCGCTAGTCAATTACCAGATTCAAATATTTTTCCTCAAATTTTCAGTTTTGAGGTGTTTTTGGCGATTGCCAACTCAATTTAAAAAACAAAATTGCAGAACTATTAAAGAAACACGTCTTATTTGTTATCGAAAGACGTCCCCCACCTGAGATCAACTTAAGAAAAAAATCGTTGCCAGGGTAAGGGTTACGTGTTTCCACCACTTTTCTCACGATAGTTTCGAGTTTCATTTTATGCATGTTGAAAAACAAAAGCTTATCGAGCTTGTTAGCCTTCAACACGCGATTCGGAGTGATAAAAACGCAAGAAAAGTGTCATAAAGATAGTTTCAATTACTAGAAAACTCACCTATTTGGATTAAGGGGGCGGTCTTTTGTGGCAAAAAGTTCGTCTTTACTTGGCAAATATTGGGATATTTCTTGCTTGTTCCAATGCGCTGGGTCGTTTCAAAGTAATGAAAGAAATAAAAATCAATATTTGTAGAGAGAAGACGGTTTTTTACCACATTGAAGTCATCCCGAAATTTTGCTTAATACCCTAAATTCGGTGGTATTGGTAAGGTTAAAGGGTTATCTCGCTCATCCTATCGGGTTGTTTACATAATTAATTACACCCACTTGAACAATTAAAGTGATCCTTCCGATACTAAAAGTAAAAACTGACCTAAATCTTATTTAAAAGTGCTTAAAACAACGAAATATTTGATCAACGAGTTAAATTTGAAAAAAAATAAAAAAAATTAAATCGATTTAAAATCAGATAAACTGACTAAAATTGCAAATTTTGCACTTTTTGATAATATTGGTAAAGAATTACGTCATTTGCAACCATCGAGAGAGGCCAAAATCCGTTTCGAAGAAATCGGGTCATTTTGTCATCTAGGAGTGACCCCACCGGACTTTTGGCCTTCTTTGTTCTATATAAAATTGCACTCTTTTCCGGTGCTGTGGTCGGTTCCACAGAAAGGGTTGACCTTTGACCTCTTTAGCCCTTCATCTTCGTTCAATGTCCTACCTTAAAGTAAGAAAAAACCTCGGGAAACTCCCTTCAACTTTTGCGGTACCCAAGCTTAATTAGAGGTACCGTCTTTTTTCCACCCATGAAGAGGACAGCTACTTTGGGTACGACCCCCACCCGTTATCCGTACTTTCGCAAAGGAAATCGTACACAGAGAAGGTCAAATCACGCGTTTAATCAAAGAAGAGATGCAAAACTAGGTGAAAAGAACAAAAATGAGCACATGGGTTACTATTTTACCCTCAAAAATAACGTTTCAATGTCGCACTACTTTTTCTAAAGGATCTACTTTTACCATACAATGACCTCCGGAAGAAAATTCCAGTGAGGTCACTCCAGTAATTACTTCCCTTTGTATGGTCCGATGCCAAGGCAAAGTTATTACAAGCGACACAAATAATTGTCAGTTATCGTCTGTAAGTATAAAAGAAATAACTGCAACTGTAACACTGATGAATGTATGTATCATATCGATGAAATTGATATTTCTTTTGAATATGACGCATACTATTGCTCTTAAAATCACTGTTTACATGTGCCCATAGGACAAAGATGGCGGACGTTTTTTGATGATGAAATGTTTGCCAACAACTGTTCACATTGACACAAGCTGATTCTTTTACAAGGACCAATATGAGGCTCTTTAATCATAGATTCGCTCATGCTAATGATAACACCTGCGTATATGCACTGAATGAAAGTGAAGATAAAAGTACTTACTTTATATTCAAGGTGACTGGTCAACTCGGCCCATTTTCAACTCGGCCCATTGGCAACTCGGCCCAACGTATAACTCGGCCCAAATTTCATTTCATGCCAAATCATTATTTTTTCGATTCTTTATTCAGCATATTTAGTTTAATTACAAAGGTGTTCAATCTTCATTCGGTTTTTTGAAAATTTAGGTATGCATCAGAAAATTAGAAAGTTAAATTGAAATGTTAGGATCATTCTTAGAAACGAACATAATCAAACAATAATTCCATAAAATATTATTAAAAAGGCAAAAAATATTTATTAAAGAATAATTAAGATAAACCCAGTAAGGTACAGTCAACTAGCCAATAGCGGATCATGACCAATAGCGGATCGCTTTGATTTCCATCTTCAATTACTTTCACTTGCAAATGCCGAAGAAGAAACTAACATTCTATCCCAAGACACTGTCCATCTCTTCGTAGCATAACAAAGTTTTGACGGTTCACATTGTTGTTGTAGTGCTTCAGACAGACGAAACGCTAGATTACGTCATAGGAATTTCAAAGAAAAGAATCCGTCTGCAAAATTGAAGGCGAGTAAACGAGTACGACTTCAAATGGTGGATGAAATCACGAAAAGGGGGCATGAATTGGTGGTTCTCTATGCTTTCACATGGTTTTATCCACCTTTTTGTGTACAATAAATAGACACAACCCTCAACCCCTACTCGCCATTAGCGGATCAGCCGTGCGCATCATAGGGGGCGTCTCAAAATAAGCAAACCAAATATTTTATAAAGATAACCGCGCCGCATCTAGCTACTTATTGCGCTGCGCATCAGCGCTGCGCCATTTGTGATGAGTTTGGGATGTTGATTTAAGTGTTCATGTGAATTGGTTTATTATTGATATAAGCAAATTGTCCTGGTCAAAAAATTAAGTCTTTGCTAGAAAAAAAATACTTTTTTTCAATTCTCTTAATTTGAAAATGCGATAGATTTTACATGGTTGCTGATAATTTTGCTAATTACTCATTTTTCTGGGAAAAAAAACATTATAAATGACGAACTCTCTTTTATCTCGAAAAAAATGACCAACAATCTAAAGGATCGGTCGTAGCCGACGCTGCATTAACATATTAACGTTACTTTGAGCTTTTTGATCTAAAAATGAAATAAAATTTATCGTTATTCTTTTATTTCAATTGCGGATTTTTCTGAAATGTTTAAATTTATGTTCGGTTTATGTTATTGTCTTTTTTTTTATTATATCTTCTGTTAGTAAAATTTTGTTTTTCATTGATATAAGCGCATAATTAAATTACGTTTTTGACTTAGTCCTTTCGATTTAATGTGTTGTTTGGTTTGTTTACGGTTGGTATTTTTTATTAAAATCGAAAGGAGTTGATCATCGATACAAGAAGCAATAATCATTGAAATAATGTTTAGATTATTTATTTATTCGATCAAAAGTCTGATTTTCAATAAAATTTAATTTAATGCGAATGAGTAAAGAAATAATTATACATTAGTAAATAGATGAGAAATGATTTATTTGGTGTTTTATCTCGATGTTTGTTCTTGACTTTTCCTTTCGATTTTTTGCCTCTTTACCCGCGTATTGATTTAGCGTGTCTGGGGACTACTTATTTACATAACCACATTTTCACAGACAACAAAGGCGATCGAAGAGGAAAACGACTAGACGTTCGAAGACAATGCATTTTTTTCAGTAGCTTCATCTAGACCGTGTTAAACTGAAAGTGAAATCTACTTTGTAACGATACTCGATGGTTAATAAAAGAAATTGCTGTTTAAATCAAAGTGCTGTCAGCACTGTAAATCAAACATCATTGAGAGGCTGGGATAGTGCAATAGTTCGCCAATCAAAAGGGCTCAAATTTGGACAATAAGAGTTGGTAAAATCTTTAAATTTGTGAGTTTTTTGTCTTAACAATCCATCTTTTCGAGGACATCGCCAGCTCATCCAACCTCGTGGGTCCGATTTTGAAAGTTTGCTGATTCGATAGCCCTCTGCTAGTCTAAATTATTTCTTAGCAGATTTTTACGTTGTTATAATGAGCACGCACCAAGCTAAAAGCTTGTCTGTTAATATTATTCCTCTCTCTATAGAGTTTAAAAGCCTGTTTAGCAACAAACATTTTTCATTAAACTATTTACAATTTTGATTACCAACATGTTTGTATTTCAAGCATTGGGTTTTCCCAAATACTGTAAATGCATTTTCCCTCAAGAAACACGTGAAATCGCCAACTATGCTATTTATATCTTTGGTTTCTGACCAATCGATTAAATCTAGGAGCACTCTATGATTATTCATGAGTTGTTCTAAAAATAGATCGCTCTTGCTGCTATCCTAGGGGAAATTCAAATGGCAGCCCGAGAGACGCGTGAGATGATGTAATAATCTAAAATTGACTGTAATATGCATGCGCAGAAAAGACATTCATGTGAACGGAGTTACCCACTGGTGGTAGTAAACAAACTTCTCATTTATCCAAATAAGAAATGTGATAAACTCGTGCAAATACTATATAAAATAAGAAAAAAGTATTTGTTATTTAAAGTAATAGAGAATATTTATTTTTTTGTAATCGAATTGTTGTGCACTATTCTCGACGCCATTTTGGAACCCAAGTAACACCGGCCTGACCCAGGATCAGAAGCGTCGAGGTTGAAAGGTTACAATGACATCACTAGTGTCGAAACCGAGGCCGTTCTGATGGAAACCCGGTTAACTCGGGTCGAAACCGAGTCCGATATGAACTTACCCCTATATCAGTTTATCGTATGTTTTTGTCGGTTTATTTGTTGTTGAATAATTTTTCTTCATACTCAAATTTGAATTTAATGAAAATAGGATTGGAGCGTGATGAGAGTGCTCATTGAAATCAAATATTTCAAAATTACAAAATTATTTCTATTTGTTAACACGTGCGAAAAAAAAGTAAACTTCCCACGCTCCCTGTTTGAGTGCAGACGACTATTGACTAATGACAAACAAGTTAATTGACACATTTCGAGCAGACGATGTCCATCTGAATTTACACGTGGTCTGAATTTACGCGTGGGTTTTGACCGAGTGATAATCATAACAGAATTTGATTGGTTGTCAGCCCTACAACTGGTAAATGACCGTTCGAGAAAGTTCAGAGCAGTAATATTGTAAGTGCTACAAATTAATTATACGGTTAACCTATTGTACGTTTCAACTCCTTTACTCAACCGAAAATCTTGTTATAAACACTGAAAATACTAACTGGTAATTACTAAAAGCGAAAATTACATCAAATTTTGTATTAGCCTCTTCTCTATTTGTCGAAAAGTAAATAAGGTATAAACAATGTTTGTAGATTGTGACTGAAAAGGCCGTTTCTTCGTTGTTTGAAAACACATAATTTGGTTTAAACACATTGCTCAGAAGATAATGGTAAAAATGTACTGGGTCAAACAGACTGGATTTCTGGAAAACGGTAGATATAAATCTACTGCTTCGCAGTACGATTTAAAAATGTTCATTTTCATTTAACCCCAAAATCTAATTAATGCCAATAAACAACAGACAATGACTCCCTTCAAGGAATTTAATCTTAAAAGAGCTTTTGCCGATGCTTTCACAAAAAAAAAAAACTGTCAGTCATATATTGTAAGAAAAGAATAGTTCACATTCAAGAATGGATTGGTTGATTTTGCGTTGTACGTCCTACTCAACAGTTAAGGTCATAATTGAGCCGCGACGTCAGAAAACCAACAATGTGGTTTTCGACCAGGTCCGAAAAAAAAAACCGGGAAGTGAAGCGACAGAAGATAACTAGAAGCTTAATTTCGTATTAAGAAAATAGAGGGATTGCACTATCGGTGTAGCAAAAACAAGGGCGCTGATCAGCTTCGGGGCTACCGCAAAGCTGATCTATGCCTTTATTTTCGCATATGCAGATTGTTGCTTTTCCCATGAGGCGGCTCAATTTATGGAGACTGGATTTTGGTTTAAAGTCTAATCAAAAAGACTGCAGAAACCCATCTCAACCCATCTAGTGATGTAATGATCATCCAGTGGTATTGATTAGTGAGTTACGATAATCGATTACACTTTGTCATAATCGATCATAGGAAAACATGGATAAACAGTAGAAAAAATCAATTTGAATAAACAACATTTCATTTCCGCAGCGCTTTCTCCTTTGCTCCAAACTGGAGCAATTTTTTACTTGTGCATTTTGATTTAATATATTGAAGTTCTTAAAGAAAAAAATGATAAGAAATTTTATCGATCACAATTCTTATCTGGTTTTGATTAATTCTGAAAACATTGTATTAAATTGAGAAATGGCCTGTATTTAGATCATTTATCTGTTAAGCTGATGAAATTTCCTAAAACTTTTGCAAATCTGGCTGTTTTTTGTTGTTTTTTTTTACTAGTACATTGAAAGATCGGGATAATTTTGCTTGACCATTTTCCATCTGTCTGTCTGCAACACTTAACAAAAAAACCCACCAACATTGCCAATTACTACTGCAAGGTTATTCAAGATACCATGTTCATAGTTGGTATAATGTTAGATCTCAATAGTGCGCATCTACAGATACCAAGGTCAGCCTCATGTGACGAGGTCATGAAAATGGCCTTTTCTGGGGTATTCGTCTTTCACGAAAACTTTCATTTTTTTTTTCAGTTTTTCGTAAAAAAAAGTGTTTTAAATTGTTCGTTGAGTCTAAATCTTAAAGGGCTATAACATTGGTAGCTTTTTCCCCCCAAAATACCTTAACTAGATCTACGTCTTGAATGCAAAGGGTGGTAGTTAGGAGATTACAGAAGAATCTGGCCATAGATTTTCTACCTATATAAATGTATCAAACCAGAGGGGAAAAAGTGTTGAAAATTTTGAAAAATTTGCCCAAATTATGGTGGTTAGAAAAGTAATTGCTTTTGGGTTATTATTTTATCATTTTCAATCGATCTACAACTCTAATGTTTTAAAGATACTTAGATACTTTTTTTTAAAAAAAAGAAAACAGGACTGTAAAAGAAGCCTCGGTTGCTTGCCACACACAATTTCTTTAAAGATTTTATTTCATCAAGTATGTTTAAGGCCCCATCACTTCCCACCATGCAGTTGTCTGCAGCCTCTATCAAAATTTGATATAGTTACAGTTACATCATGAAAATAAGTTAAAGGCACTGTTGTCAACAATACGAGAAGTTTCTGCAATAGAACTGCTCTAAATATGTGTTTAGATTTACTATATCGCAAAACAAAATAAATGATTTGCCGCAAGGATAAGTGTAAACATATATGGATTTCTGAACCATGCTTGACATGGGCCAGGAAAACAAAGTGTACATGACGATTGGGTTGTAACAAATTACTTTTGTTTCCCATGCTAATTTCTACCCAGAATAAGAATAGTTTTTTAACAATACATGCCGTCGTTGTTATTCTAAAATTTCGTAACGACAGCTTTGATCAAGTTTGGATTGATGAAATATATAAAAACCTTTGGTTTTATATATTTTTTAGACGGTTAAATCTTCAAAATATTGATTATTAGTCAATTTGTCTTGTAAGAAGCTTAATAAACAAATGTCTGCTTAATGATTTCGTTTGTCCTGCTCAATTAATATTGGAATGACAAAATTATTGTAAAAATCTCTTCCAATGGAAGAAAACATCTTGGTTTGACAGTGATGACAGGTCAAAATCATTTTGAGACAGCCCCCAGAGTCATCTTATCACGTGATCCGCTATTGGCCAAATTGATTCGAAAATGGCTAATTTACGTACACTTCTATTTCCCGGACGATGTAACTGTTTTTGATTGATTGACTACAGATGTATGTTGCACTTCAAAGTGTACAAATTTTATTGCCTCCTAAGACCAAAATCAGGATTCTGTCACGTTTCTTTGAAAAATAATCATCAAAGTTCTCACTAGTGATCCGCTATTGGCCAGTTGACTATATAATAGCATCGTTTGCACAAAACTTGTACATATTTTATGAAAAATAATCAATGTTACTATAGACTATATATTGGGGCCGAGTTGACCGGGCAGAGTTATTTGATGGGCAGAGTTGACTTGTAACCATATTCAATTGCAGAGTTATGATTTCTAATGCAAAATAAACAAAAATAATCATAATCTACAAATCCATTTTAAAAGATTACTCGAATGTGGTCTTGGGTGACCAGTTCTAAACAGTCCAAAGATTTTCTCAATTGATTCATGTGTCTTATTGAATTTTTGGGGCAATGACAGGAACTTGTCCTATTTATAGCTAACTTTAGCATGAAGTGTTCATGATGAGCTTTTGTGATCTAGCTGTGTCCAGCATCTGTCATGTATTTGAAATATTAAGACCCTGGACCAATTGTGGTATGATGTTTCAGTCAGGAGTGGTGGTCCTCTGCCAACATCTTGTGCACTCTAGAAGGCACATTTTTGGCTCAAATGTCTTGAAACTTGGTCAGAATGTTGTATCTCATGGTGAGTTCCAATATTTGGTCAAATGGAGTTGAAAATGAGGTCTAGGGGTCATATCTAAGAATAAATCCTGTCTACTCTCTAGAGGCTACATTTTTTTTTATCAAAACTTCTTGAAACTTGGTCAGGAAGTTTGTCCCTATCAAATCTCGGTTAAGTTAGAAATTTGGTCTAGTGAGGTCAAAAAAGGGGTCCAGTCTTTGAAAAACTTTATTTGCACGCCCAAGCCCAATTTTTTGCTAGAATATCTTGAAACTTAGTCAAAGTGTTTGCCTACATGATATCTCTGCTAAATTTGAGTGTGGGTCAATAAGGGTAAAAAAATGGGGTAATATCTAAGTAAAAACCTTATGGTCACTCTAGGGGCCATGTTTTTGGCCCAAACGTTTTGAAACTTGGTAGTTTGATTGTTTTCATCAAATCTTGGTCCAGTTAAAAATGGGTAAAGTGGGTTAAAAAATTGGGTCAAATCTTATTTTTAAAATTGATTTTTACCCAGATCCACTGGAAACAATGGACCTTGACCTGCTTTCTAAAATCATCATTTACTTATATTTCACTTAATGCAAATTAATGTTTCTTCTGGTTTCCTTGGGGCAATTCCAGTGGAGCAATACTTGGCCCATCTGGGCCTAAAGTATTTTCATGTTGATTTTTTTTAAGTTCTGCCATAAGCTTTTAATTAAAATGTAATTAATTACATTAATGGTTAATGAAATTATACAATAAAGATTAAGAATATTGCAAGTTTTAGATGGTCTTTTTTTGACTTTAGAGAGTAAGATGACTACAATGTGGTCAATTTGGCTAAAGAATTTTTAAATCGGCTGAGAGGTTGGTTTATAGAAATTTTGACCACAGGTAGGCCCTGACTGATGTCTCAAAGAATAAGCTGTCTGAATATAAGATTAGCGATTGAAGCATTTTAAACCTTTGACCTATATACTTAGATTGGTTGTTGAAGCATTATAATCCTATGACCTATATACTTATCTCTGCTTTCTTAGTCAAATTTTTTTGTGGGGACATGGAGAAAGAAATGTGACCAAATGATACTATTGATACCTTAACAGGGATCAACACTAGCACCAGTCCTCAGGCCTACCTTAACAGGGATCAACACTAGCACCAGTCCTCAGGCCCGAGGCCTGTGAATGTTAGGCAGGACTGATGCTAGCTTCTATGTTGCAGGTCCTCCAGACCTATAGAGACTAGTCAACTTCATTTCTAAACCTGGCAGATGTGAATAAAAAGATTTGCTGATACTTTCAGCACCCAAAGGAAAAGCATTTTTTTCTTTTTCCACACAGTGCTTTCCTTCCAATTTTTTTTGCGTTTCTTAATGCCTTATAATAATATATAATTTTGATGTGCTTAAAAATGGTACCTTTTCTTATGAGGACCTGTTACTGGGTACTCACAACAGTACTAGTACTACCTAGTACTAGGTAGGACCTTTAAACATTAATTTAAAACCAAGTCCTACCGGCTTGTATTACATCATATGTGTTATGTTGTGTTATGTGTTCAGTGTTAGGGAGGACTGGTAAAAGTTCCCATGTTTCATGTCCTTTAGGCCTGTAAGTTAATGGCCTTATTATTTCAATTCTGTCCAGTCTTAAAAACATTAACGATAATGCCTTTTCAATTCCAAAAAAAAGAAAATTATCCTTAGGAAAACATTGTGAATAATAAAAAAAAATGATTGTTTCAAGCAATTTCTTCTTTTTCCCATACTGCTTTCCTTATAATTTATTTGGTGTATTGCTAAATTTTTTTTTTAGGTTTTTGTTTTTATGTAGGAGGACCTGTAATATTTAGGGCTAATTTAGGCTGGTGGCAAAGTGTGTTTGTGTCGAACCCTCTAGACAAACTCATGTCATATCGCTGTTGGTAATGAAGAAAGTGACTTGAAACTCTCATTTGAAGGCTTCTGGAAATACCCATTTCTTTTACAGGACTTTGGGTCTGGTAAATTTCAAAATTTACCAGATTGAATTAAATTCTATAAGATAAAACAGAAACACATAGTGCATGGTCAGTTGGTCATGTATGTTTGTGCTTATTATTGGACCAGCTTGTTTTTTACCTGATATGTGAATGGGACCTGCAACGTTTTATACAGATTTTGTTCTACAAAATAATGTAATATATGAAATTATTATAATAAGTCTGAAACCTGTGCTATTTCTGTCCAAATCTGGCGCTGATTTTTGACCCTATTCTCTATGGCAAATATTATGCCTTTCTCAAATTCAAATAAGGAAAGACAATTTCCAATTATAATGTGGCAGTCAGAGGAATTCAAAGTGACTGATATATCAGCAATATTCAAGGCCAATGATGGATAAGGAGTAAAGAATTTTTTTTATAATAGTTTAATAACAGATGGATAATTGTATAGAGACCACTGAAGGTAGTAAGGGCTAATTGCCCAATTCTACCAGCCTGGGGTTCAAATAAAAAAAATGATCTAATGTAGAAAGATCCCTCTGAAATCAAAGGGCTATCATTATGTGCTCCTTTCTTACTATATTGTTTTTTTTTCTTTGATCTCAAAAGATTTAAGTGCAATGTGTAAAAGTTGTTTGCTTTTTCAAAGTAAATGAATGTCATTGAAGCAAGGTGCTTTGTTAATTAGTAAAGGGAAAATAATGTACTAGTTCAGGATTAATTAGGGCATAACAAGGTTTGAGTTAATGCCAAATTCTTTGTTATTGTGTATTTTTTCTGTGGTGAAGTTAATTAAGGTGTGCGAAGAAGGAATGTCAATATGTGTCTCTTAAGGTCATTCTTTATTTTCTATGATCTAAATTCTTTTCATTCAAATGGTCTGAAATTACCTATAGTTCAGTAAATACAGGTACCGGGTAATTTATTATTCGATTCATTAATACATAATATTTTTATGCCCCCGTATCGAGAGATTAGGGGCATATTGTTTTACTGGTGTCCGTCTGTCTGTCTGTCCGTCCGTCTGTCCGAAAACTTAACCTGAAAACTTAACCTTGCCAATATCTTCAAGCCTATTCAAGATACAAAGCTAATATTTGGCATGATGATAGATCTCAATGATCCGCATCCGCTGGTACCAAAGTCAAGGTCATGTGACAAGGTCAAGGTCATCTGTCAAGGTCAAACTTTGAAAAAAAATGCCGTTCCGAGGGCATTCGTGTTTCACAAACACATCTTGTTTCCATTAATTTAGAATGCAAGCAAGTAATACAAAGATGCTAAAATATAAGCTTCTAACTCAATAAATGAGACGCTTAAGTGCAGTCCATGGAGGTCATAGAAAATTATAAGTATTGATGGCTCAGTGTGAAACAGTTATAAATGTCCATTTCTTTATGGGAAGTTACAACTCTTTTTGTGCTGAACCATAGATATATGCACCTAATTACCTTTGTATGACAAAGCTGTCATTGTTTGGGTCTGGAAGGCATTTTGTCTTGAGATTTGTTATTCCAGGAAAAAAAGCAATACTGTATTTCCTCTAATGATAGGGCCCTCCGTAATAGTAGTACATACTAATAGCACCTACTAATAGCACCCTTACTTATTTTTACTAAGAAATCCCAATTCAAATGCCTAAATTATAGGTTCTTTTTTGAGACTTCTCTAATTTGAGATGAATATATTTAGAATGCAAGCAAGTAATTTAGTAATTTCACCTCAAATTAAAGGGAAATGTGCCTAAAAGACATCAATTTCAATGATTTTTTCAACCAGAAAATGCATACTAACTAAAAGCATCATGGACCAAGTTATATATATTTCCCAGGAGCGTTTAATTATTTGGAGAAATACTGTAGATTATTTTCTTTCCCAGAAATTCATGGTGTACTGTTCATGACTATTTTATTCATGACAATTTGTTGCAAATATCTAGCTTTGAATCAGTACTTTTAGTGGTTGTTATACATGTAAATATTGGGTTATTTTGGGGATGTTTAGTCAGGCGTGGTAATAGGTATTATCATTATGAAATGCATGTTATCTAATATTTTAAAAGTATACAATTAAAAGGTAGGCAAAGTTATATCATTGGTTTATGATGTAAAGAGAGGTAAGGGCAAAAATGTTGTATTTGTCTATATAAAGGCACTTACAATAGTTTTGAACAAACTTGAAAGCCGTTGAACTTCTACATGTTTGCTTTGAAATACCAAGGTCAAGGTTATTTGACAAGGTCAATGTCATCTGTGGTTTAAACCTTTTTATTGTACATCAATTGGTAAAACAACACATACTGAACAAAGAAAAAAACTTAATCAACATAATTATCTTTTGTTTTTCAGGTAGATGGGTTAGACTCTGGATATGTAGCTGTTAGATAATCCGATATCCAAAAGAAGTCCGAATCTCCGGCAATGTCCAGAATTTTATAGGAGCTGAACAAAGTGTCAATACTTTGTCATGAAAGTTAAGAAAAATGGCCAAGATTTTGAGACACATGGTTCTGAAACAGAGCCAAATTTCTTACATAGAATTTCTAACACCCTAGTAAGTGTTGAACTCCAGACTGATATGAGAAAGACGACACGTCGGAGCGGGTCTTCAAGTCGTGTCATCCTCAAAGCCAGCATTACCTCAGTGATTGTGTTGACCATTGCCTTCATCATTACATATAGTGTCATCCTAGCCTCAGTCAGTAGTAGATGGCCACTTATGAGACATCATGACGGAGAAAAATCAAAAGGTGGAAGTAGGAGAACCAAACTGATTTACAGACCTTTTGAAGTGTTCGGAAGAAAACATTTTAGTAGTGCTTTACACAATTTGGTTGTGAAATGGAATATTGAAACTTACAATCAACCTCCCCAGCATATACCAAAATGTTCAAAATTAAACAAGATTATAATTTTAATAACCTCAGCCCCAAATAATACAGAACGTAGAAAAGCTATACGAGAAACCTGGTGTGATCACAGTAACTTTGATATGGCTGATC
Source organism: Fragum whitleyi (assembly GCA_948146395.1). Classification (NCBI taxonomy): domain Eukaryota; kingdom Metazoa; phylum Mollusca; class Bivalvia; order Cardiida; family Cardiidae; genus Fragum; species Fragum whitleyi. The sequence goes on along the minus strand of OX411548.1, from coordinate 28,471,185 downwards.
CACCATGGAAATGTGTATTTCTTATAGGACAAAGTTCTCATAGACCAATGAATCAAAAGGTTGAAGACGAGTTTCATAAATATCGTGACATTTTACAAGGCAGCTACAGCGACTCATATCGTAATCTCACCATTAAAATTGTTCATGGTTTATATTGGGCAAGTAATTTATGTACAGTTCCGTATGTGCTAAAAACTGACGATGATGTTTATGTAAATACACAATTATTATCCAAGTTTGTGCTTGAAAATACTCCCCAGAACAATGTCTATATAGGACTTGTACAACAGAATAAAAATAAGCTTCGTGTGATACGTAATCCTAGTAATAAGTGGCATGTGACGTTTGACGAGTATTCAGAAACTTATTACCCCCCTTATGCTGTTGGCATGGGTTATCTTCTCTCTCTCGATGTTGTCCAGAATATGGTTAATATTAGTAAATACTTCATTCCATTTCCTAATGAAGACGCTTATATTGGTATGTTAGCGGACAAGCTGGATATACAACCATTGCGTAGTGGCCGTTTTACACTCAGTAGTTATGGATTACACACTTGTAATTTTGTGTATGTTGTGGTTGTTCATCATGTAAAATCGGAGGATCAATATCACCTACTACAGAGGACAAGAGAGGCGTTTGAAACATGTGCTTTAGACGACGACCCTGAAACAGATAACTCTTGGTCCTAGCAATAAGGGAATTTATGTATGATCTGTTATGAGTGGTAGGTATTTTAACCCTTTCCTGTTTTACAAAATTTTGGACCTGTCCAAATTCAAAGGTTTTGCAGACGAAAATTAAAAGTGGGTTTAATTTGAAAAATAATCATTCAGTAGGGTAGAAAATAGTGTGGAAAAAGAAGAAATTGCTTGTCAGAAGCAATTTCTTCTTTTTTCACAATGTTTTCTCAATCATAAAATCACAGGCACGTAAAAAGCAGGGATTAAACAGCAAAGGGTTAACTATTTCTCTTATGATCAATGGTAAATTATGTATTTTGATGGCTCATTGCGAAAACAGTTGTAACTACCTGCAAACTTATATAGTCAGCATTATGCAGTATACCCAGTTACAAAAGTTTAAGCTCAGCACAAAAGTTGTGTCGGATTGGTCATTACAAATCCTTGTCATGCTGAATCTGGAATATCTCCTATGACAGGAGATATAGACTGTGTGCAATCTGATCAAAGTCTATACCACCTAATTTTCCTTATTGAATCTGAAAAATTAAAAAAAAAATATTGACTCACAGTGCATCAAGCACTTTTAGTACTTCTATTTAATACAAAGATTTTTATTAGCATGACAATGGTTAAATAGTTCTGGTGATGAAAGTTTTGGTATACTGGGTAAATAATAGACAACCATACTGAAGTTCTGTGTGTTACGAGCCCTGACAGTGGTGCTCATTCTTTCCGACTATTTGTCTCTCACCAATTGGTTGATAATTGTAGACCTATATGAGATAGCAGCTGGAGGCTAGGAAAGGATGTGTGGTGGTTGTACTGGTGAGAGAAATACCAGGAAACCATCGTTAAGTGCTCCAGCTTCCACAATATAACCAAAAAATATTGAAAGCAACGTAAAACTCCATTCAATCAATCAATCAGGTCAATAAAAATAGGCTGAACAGGATCATTGATTTGTTCAATGATTTAGTCAACTATTGGACTTTCTTCATGTGTATTATTACCTCAAGGTTTAAAAAAAAAGTAATTTCTCATTACTCTTTTTCCAAAGAGATATTAATTCCATATTTTCACATCTTAATTAAAAAAGATACAATCTCTAAATTTTACGAAACATTTCGGGTAAAATATAATTTGATTCTACTGTGCCCTTTTAGCTACTCTTAATTTAAGTTTCAGTAAATAAAATGTCTGTGTTCAAGCAGAAGTTATAGCATTTTCATTACCTACATATTTTCAGTTGAAAACAATTAACCCTACCTCCAGGAAAATCTGGATCTGTGGTAGAGTAATGTTAACCCTTGTCATGCTGAATAAATTTTGGCCAAAAATTTCCATCAAAATCAAAGGGCAAAAAGCACTAAAAGTCCAAACTGTAGGACAATTTTTATTTGAAAAACAAAATCTATTGACAATTCTGGCTTGAAAATGAGAAACAGGTAGTGTTGACTAACATCAGACCGCACATATGTGCAGGCTGATGATTATCTATAGCTCCTGCCAAAGCAGGAATATTCCTGGTTCAGCATGCCAAGGGTTAAAACTTGTCATGCTGAACCCGGAAAATTCCTGCTTAACCTTTCTAAAATCAAACTATCTTAAAAAGTACTGTAGATAATACTGGTCTAAAAAGTATTGTTAACTAACCTTAAGATGTAAAAACTTGATTTGTCTTATTCAGACAATTCTAATGAGTGCTAACAACATAGGGTAACTGAAGAATTCGTAATGATATACATATCCAGTCAAAATCAGGTTTCTTATTTGTAAACAAAGCTTGATTAATGAACTTAAAGGGACCATTTTCTTTAACAACTGCTTTATGGTGGTCCCTTAAGTGGTCACTTAATATAGAGTTTACTGTACATGTACAAAGATCAAAGCAGTCTGATCTTAACCTACACTGGCTGCTTTGCCTTTCTAATTGGCTTTTGTGTGAAAATCTTGTACAAGATGGGTTGAATTGTAATAAAGAAAAAAATGGCATTTTTTAAACTAAGACAGCTACAGTTAGAGGGGGTATTTTGGAATTTTCAAATTAGTTTATTTCATCAATACTTGAACAAATCCTATGTTGTGGGTAATCATTTGAATTGTCTTGTTAAGACAATTCAAATGAGTATCCGCAACATAGGATTTCAGTGAGAATTAAATATTTTAGACTACCATTACCCCCTCTTTATCATTACCTCTAATCCCAGTTCCTCTACTCCCATTTTGTCTACTCCTATTTTGTCTACAAATTTCTAAATGTTTTTATCCTTTTCTGTTTCAGAATATGGTCTAGTCTATATCGTCTAAAGGGTGTATAAATCAGACCTGCGTTTATGATAACAAAACTTGGCAAGCTGTTTGCAAATTATACTCGGCTTTGCATGCAAACAGTTTGCCATGTTTTGTTATCATAAACGCAGGTCTGATGTATACACCCTGAATGCAGGGGTTGCCAGTGGGAGTGAGAAGCCTGTACAAACTGTGATGTGTCTATATTCTGGTTACATTCCACAACGATCCTGTACATACTCCATTACAACAGCTCAATATTAAAACTATACAGAGCTACAAGATAGGGGTAAAATGGACTTCAAATTGAAATATTTTGTCATTCCACTTTCTCTATATTGTCAGTACTCATTGGATTTGCCTGGTTGAGAGAACAATTCAAATGAGTTTCAAAAACTTATGACTAATAAGTGTTTATTTAGAAGTGATTGTTTAAGAATTGTTATTCCAACCCTTACACTTATCTTGACCTGAACAAAGCGCCAACATAGAGGGGGTGTGTTTGATTTCAAGTTCAAATATCTTAGAAGGACCTACTCAAACCTAATGTTGTTGCTCATTGGAATTGTCATGTCAAGATGATTCAAATGCATGCCAACAACATAAGGTTTTGATGAGAAACTAAGGGTCATTACAAGACTCTGTAAACTTCATATGGATATCTTTTTTACCTTTTTGTTAGCTCATCTGAGCACGAAGTGCTCAAGGTGAGCTATTGGGATCGTAGACTGTCCGTCGTCAGTTGTGCGTCGTCCACAATTTCTTTAAACATCTTCTCCTCCTAAACCAGTGGGCCAATCTTGATGAAACTTGGCAGGGATGTTCCTTGGGTCAAGCTCTACCAAAGTTGTTCATATAAATGAAATCCACCCTTAACTTTCCCTTTACCCTTAACAAAAAGGGTGAAAATCTTTAAAATGCTTCTTCTCTGAAACCAGAAGGCAGACAGCTTTCATATTTGGTATGTAGCATCATCTAGTGGACCTCTACCAAGGTTGTTCATATCAAGACCCTAAGATCATATTTGGGCTCCAACCGGGCGCAACCCTTTTTACATAGAATGGAAGAGCGAAAATCTTTTAAAATCTTCTTTAATTGAAACCAGAGGGCACACTGATTTCATTTTTAGCTCCACTGGCTGAAAGCCACTGGGGCTATTGTCATGGCGTTGTGTCCGTCGTGCGTCCGTCCGTGCGTCCGTGCGTCCGTGCGTGCGGTCGTAAACTTTTTCTTTAAAAATCTTCTTCTCAGAAACTACTGGATGGATTTCAACCAAACTTCACAGGAATGATCCTTGGGTGACCCTCTTTCAAAGTTGTTCAAGAAATTTTGATCCAATGAAAAACATGGATTTAATGGGCGTGGCTCATTTCCAAATATGGTAAAAAGTGACTTTTCTCAGGTTCTAATTGATGGATACCAATTAAATTTCACATGAATGATCCTTGGGTGACACTTTATCAGTCTACAAAAAATTATTGAAATCAGATGAAAATTATGTATTTTATGGGCGGAGGTCATTTCTCTATATGTTATATAGTGGAAACTTTGAAAATCATTTTCTCAGAACCTAATAGATAGATATCAACCGAACTTTACATGAATGATCCTTGAGTGACCCTTTATCAGCCTACAAAACATTATTGAAATCAGATGAAAATTTTGTATTTTATGGGCGGAGGTCATTTCTCTATATGTTATATAGTGGAAACTTTGAAAATCATTTTCTTATAATCTAACTGATAGATATCAACCAAATTTAACATGAATGATCCTTGGGTGACCCTTTCTTAGTCTACAAACAATTTTTGAAATCGGATGAAAAATATGTATTTTATGGGCGGAGGTCATTTCTCTATATGTTATATAGTGGAAACTTTGAAAATCATTTTCTCTGACTCTAATAGATAGATATCAACCAAATTTTACATGAATGATCCTTGTGTGACCCTTTATCAGTCTACCAAAGATTATTGCGATCGGATGAAAAATTTGTATTTTATGGGCGGAGGTCATTTCCTCTATATGTTATATAGTGGAAACTTTGAAAATCATTTTCTCAGAATGTAACAGATGGATATCAATCAAACTTCATTAGTATGATCCTTGGGTGATCCATCATCATGCAGCCAAAAATTATTGTCATTGGATGAAAAATATGTCTTTTATGGGCGGAAGTCATTTCTCTATATTTTATAAATTGTTGTAGACTTTGAAAATCATTTCAACATCAGTAAAACCCAAAATATCTAAAAATCTAGTCAAAACTTAGATTTGCTATTACAAGAAATTCAAGCCTGTGGAGCGACACAAGCCATTCATGGCTTTCTAGTTGCTATGTAGCCTCATCTAGTGGGCCCCTACCAAGTTTGTTCATATCAAGACCCTTGGGTCATATTTGGGCCCAAGGGTCATATTTGGGCTCCACCTGGGCACATCCCTTTCAGCTCATCTGAGCATGATGGGTGATAATAGGAAAACCGTCGAAAATCTTCTTCTCTGAAACAAGAAGGCAGACAACTTTCATATTTAGTGTGTAGCATCATCTTATGGACCTCTTCGAAGTTTGTTCATATCAAGACCCTGGTGCATCCCTTTTTACATAGAATCAAAGAGCAAAAAGGCATATCTGTCTTGCTCTTCGCTGAAAACGTTCCATGGTATTGATCTTAGGCAATTATCTTCTTTTTGACACCTGCCTATCTAATTAATGTTAATGTGGGGTCAAAGAGACTCAGGTGAGCGATCTAGGACCATCTTGGTCCTCTTGTCTTTTTAAAGCAGTCAGTTGATGCTATATTCGTGTGCACCTTTTCAGACCGGCATGAATTTTACCAGACATGTCAGTGGGACAGGTGGTATTTCGTGAAGTCTGCAAGCAATTTCTCCTTTCTCCACATTATTTTCCATTTATGAAATCACACAGACTAAAATTCTGGGACTGTTATGGAAGGGGTTCAGAGGGTTTAAAGGGGTTAGCCCAAATATTTTGTAAATGCCTGTTAATCTGAATGAACTTACAATAGTTTCATGCTAACACTTCACTCTGTAAATAAGGACACTAATGTTTAATTCAGACTATGCCCTGTTTTCAGGATGACAAAAAGGTGCAAAGTGTTTGTAAATTATATCCCTCTTTGCACATGTAATTTCAAGCAAAGGACGTAATCATTTGCAAAAGATTTCACAGTTTTGTAATCATGATAGCAGGACTGGTTCACATGCGTTTGGGTTAATGGCCACATTTATGCTGGGGGCATTTACAATTCATTAGTTCCAAGGGACAACAATTCAGTAGTGGGTTAAAATATTGGTTAAATTTTAGCTTTAAATTTGTGTTATTTACTTTGCTGCCATTTTTATGCCCCCGATAGGGAGGCATAATAAATTTGACTTGTCCGTCCGTCCGTCCGTCTGTCCGTCCGTCTGTCCGTCCGTCCGTCCGTCATTCCGTCCAAAAACTTTAACATTGGCCATAACTTCCTTATTACTATCAAAGCGGTGTCGGGGGCATTGTCATCTTACAGTGACAGCTCTTGTTGTGTTCATAAATTTTAGTTTAAATGTTATTTCTGAAAGTTGTGGAAGTAGAAATTATGAATAGATGTTTCGAATAGTAAATTCAGAATTGAATTGTGTTAATAGGTAGTAGAAACAACATTGTATTGGCCTGGTTTTGGTCTGAACTAAGTTTTCATGGTGAAGGGTTGCTTCACATTTCATATCATTCAAGATCTGGTCATAATATTTTATGTATCTATCTATGCATATCAGTTTTTTGTCGCGTCATTTTATTTTACTCTCTTGTTTCCCATTGGCAAATGGGGAAAAAATAGCAATGTCTATTAACCAACTTTCACAAACCCACTCTTTAACATTCCACAAGAAAACATTGTTTGAAAAATGAAGAAATTGCTTGTTACATTTAACAAGAAAATTGTTGATTTCCAACAAATTGCTTGTTACATTTAACAAGCAAATTGTCCATTTCCAACAAGGACTTTTAAAATTTCTTTAACTTTGAAATGCATCTGCAACTCTTGATCTGATAAAAGATAACCAGAAAGTATAAATAAACTCATTAATACAAAACATGTGTTATTTAAAACAATTTCTCATTTAGACAATTCAGCTTGTATGTGACTTTTTCTATGTAGGTCAGTTTGAAAAAAAAGATCTGATAGGCCTGAGCATCCACACCATTTGACCATAGTCTTCACTTTGCTACTCCATATTGATTTAAACCATAATTGCCTTAAGGTTTCAGACACCTGAAAGCTGACATTTTTTCTGAGAAAATTCTCAAAAAGTGGAAACGTTTAATTGTGACTAAATGAAGCAAATGTTGTAGATCCTGATCAAACTGCTCCTCTAGGAATAGAATATTTGTTGAGTCTGTTCGAATACTCAGGGTCTGACGATACGGCAGAGCCACTGATAGAGGGGTTATTTTGGATTTTAGATCAAAGATTTTTAAAAAATTATAGCATACACCCAATGTTGTTGGTACACATTTGAATCGTCTCGTGGAGACGATTCAAATAAGTACCCACAACGTAGAGTTTCATTGAGAAATAAAGATTTTAGATTGGAATTACCCCCTCTTATCTGTACCTCTACAATTCGGTATTAGTTCGAGAACTCTAGGTATGAAGGGCAAATCAATTCTGAAATATTAATTTTCGGTGGAACACTAAGTTTGAAGTTGTCATTCGGATTGCCTTTGTAAGACAATTCCTATGAGTACAAACAACACAGGATTTACTAAAACATTAAAGAAATATTTGAATCTAAATTAATGATAACCCCTTGACTAACATAGGATTAATGCATAGTTTAGCTGCACAGGCTGGTAATTCATCAATGTTTTTTTTCAAGCAAATCGAGGGTTTGGTGTAAGACTGTAGTAAGTGTATATACAATGTACACCGAACCCTCGAAATGTGAAATTGTTGAAAATGAATTACAATTGATTTGTATTTGTGAGCCAACATTCAAAAAGGGACCAAATGAATATTTGGAAAAGGGTTTGACTCACAAGCATAGGTCAACCCTATGGTGTAGTTTGGAAATAACTACAAGGGACGATAGAATAATCATTTTAGATTCAGAATATGCATGATTTGGGAAAAAGTTCAACCTTGGTCTGCGCATTGCCAAGTCTTACTAGGATCAACATTTTTAGCACTTCCCAGATGGTCCGTTTTTGCATGACCAGTCACAATTATGAAACAACTCGTTTTTGTGATCCTTGGATGTTTCCTTAAAGAATAAGTCTTTAGGGAGAAGGGGTATGGCTTGTTGCAAGCTGTTTCCACTTTTCCCATATCATTTTCATGATACTTCATGATAGTTTTTTATATCAAAATAATTCCTGATCAATTTTTGCTTACATCCTTTTCGATATCAGATAATTCTCTAACTGTGGGCTTATGTGTTGTAACATACATGCCAATTATTAACTTATATAATGTTTTGTCAACTACATTATATTGTGCATTATATGTATTTTGTTTCTATTAAGTGCTACCACATGAGTCTCAATTTTATGTATGTGCTTCTCTTTTGTTATTTATAATGATTTAATGTCTTATTGTTGTTCTAGCTCACTGGGTGAAATGTAGAAAACTAGAATGGAAATCTTAACGAAATGTACCCATGGCAATAAAAAAAGAATTAAGAAAGAGGAAACGCAAATATGGTTATGTCTATTATAAGTAGTCTATGAACAGTTTCTACTACTGAACTGAAAAATTGAACTAAATTGTAAAATATTGCTTTCAGAAAAAGTCTTGCATTCTAATTTTCTACAAAAAACATAAGATTTGTTCGTAATTGATTCTCATGCAACAGAAAATGTATGTTAAAGAAATTGAAAATCTTCTCTTCCTGACCATGAATGCATAGAGGATAGGCTGATACAGTCTTATATGAGCTGAACATTTTAGAGGGGTTAGTGCAAGACTATTTTAAGTACCTTTATATTTATAGGCACGCAATATAGTTGTGCTGACCCATTGATTTTGAAAGAGGCCTACAGACTGTGAACTTGGTTGAGCAAGAACTATGTTTCTCAAGGAAATGATCAGTTCTACTTCAAGAGAAATAAGGATTGCTTCTAAGAACTGTAATTAAACCATGTATTTTCAATTTGGACTCTTTTGAACAAAAAGTCTATTACTTGAAACTTTAGAAGAGTTATTCTCCTTGATAGTATGGATTGCTCTTATGATAAAGATAGCTATAGTTATGCTAAGTTTCAAGAAAATGTATAATTAGTCCCCTACCGGTGTTCACACCGGAGGGGACTATAGGTTTGCCCTCCGTCTGTCCGTCTGTCTGTCTGTCCGTCTGTCCGCTCAAATCTTGATCCAGCGATAACTTAATAACTAAGCAAGTGTTTTTGATGAAAGTTGGTATATGACTAGATGGCAATGTGTAGATTATGCACATCATTTTATTTTTGTTTTTCGACTTAAATTGAGGTTGCTATGGTTACAGAAATAGTGAAAATATGGCCAAAAATGGGATCCTGCGATAAGATAATAACTAAGCAAGCTAGTTTGATGAGACTTGGTATATGACTATATGGCAATGTGTAGATTATGCACATCATTTTTTTTTGTTTTTAGACTAAAATTGTTGTTGCTATGGTTACGGAAATAGTGAAAATATGGCAAAAAATATTGGATCCTGCGATAAGTTAATAAGTAAGCAAGCTAATTTGATGAGACTTGGTATATGACTAGATGGCAATGTGTAGATTATGCACATCATTTTATCTTTGTTCTTTGACAAAAAGTACGGTTGCTATGGTAACGGAAATAGTGAAAATATGGCAAAAAATGGATCCTGCAATAACTTAATAACTAAGCAAGCTAACTTGATGAAACTGTTTTAAAATGTAAAAAAAATTTATAAGCCATGTTAGTCAGGGTGGTGATGCAGCAGTATTAATCACCTCCAGTGAATCTGTCTATTGCTTCCATGAATTGTATAGTGGGCACAGCAGAGACAACAACTCATGTAAGTCTTGTTTAACCCTTTAACAAGACCTGGTTTTATTCCCTGATAGAATTGGCGTGGGAAAACATTGAGACAAACAAAGCCGGTAGGGGACTTATGCCCATGTCCAACATGGCTCTTGTTGATAATAGTGTTGGATAGCAAATGGAGGCTAGGAAAGGATGTTATGGTAGTACTGATGTGAGAAATACCAGAAATTCATTGTTAGGTGCTATAGCTTTTATAATATAACTGAAAGATTGTTGAAAATGACATAAAACCCCATTCAAACATACAAATTATATTTAAACTACAGGGACATTGTACCTGTTTTCTAAACCTTGTCATCACCCTTTGAATGTTTGATTATTTCAATAAAGATGATTTAAATATTATGTACATGATATTTGGAAAGTCCGGTTCCATTTTATTATTTACACCTCATTGTTTTGTTAATGATCTTTATCAAGAATGTCTTATCTATCACAAAAAAGGAATGTGAATTAAACAAGAGAAAGAATAGTTGTGTTAATTGTATTCTATGCTTCTTCCAACCATTTCATGATGATATAAGCACTTCATTAAGCCTTCTCATGCTTCTCTGCATTGTCCTGCTGTATATAGACATTTGGTAGCTGGTACAGCCTAAGATAAGGCTGCACAGATGTGTAGTCTGATCTTAGTCTGCATTCTTCTTTCAACCATTTCAAAATGATAGAATAAATTCCCTGATAATGAAAATTATGTATAATTAAGGTAGTGGACCCTTAATAGTTCTACAATGTTCCAGAGGTAATGAACTTTAACAGTGTTAACCGAGGTTTCCTAATGATTTTCATTAGGAAACCTGGCTCAACATTGTGAATGTTCATGAGATCAGAAATGTTGCGGAACTATTGCAGGTCCACTACCTTAACAAATATTTATGATTGTGTATTAATACAGGTTTGTGTAATGTTAAGCAAGTACAGTGGTAGGTGGGGTCACAGATGACAAACTTACCATGGGAGTTAGCGAGTTAGCTGTTATCACTACGTATTGTCATAGTCATCCCTAAACTTGGTCAGAATGTTTGATCACACAGATAAACACTTACAAAAATTATAACATATCATTGGAAAGGGCACCTTAATGACAAAATCTTTAGTAAAAATCTTATGACTGATCAAAGAATTTCCGTTAAAGTACCATCTTTTGAAAAGAGCAGAGTCTAAATTATGTGCAAACAAGGATTTTGTTATAAAGGTTACCATCCTAATGGATGATGGAACTTTCCAAATTTCATTAGGATTCATCCTTGTGATCAGACAAACATTCTAACCAAGTTTCATGAGGACTGGGCTAAAATTATGGCCTAGAGAGTGCCAACCAGGATTTTGTCATTTAGCTCATTTCCTGCGATAACCAACATAATGTTCCCATTCTTGCCTGTACCGGTAGAAGAGCTTTGGCGATGTCGTAATAATGAATACAGAGCAATCACAACAGCACAAGTTGCCTTTGGCCAGTGGAGCAAAAAATTATTGTGATCAGATGAACAATATGTCTTTTATGGGCAGAGGCATTTTTCTCCATTATTATGCGTTGTAGTGGAAACTTTAAAAATCATTTTCTCAGAATCAAACTGATGGGTATCAACCAAGTTTCTTTAAGTAATCCTTGGGACAAACTTTATCAGGCTACAAAAAATATTGTGATCAGAGGAAAAGTATGTATTTTATGGGTGGAGGTAATTTCTCTGTATGTTATATAGTGTAAACTTTGAAAATCATTTTCTAAGAATCTAATATATGGATATCAACCAAATTTCCCTCAAGTGATCATTGATTGACCCTTAATCGGTTTACAAAAACTTCTTGTGATCAGATCACAGTAACTTTTTGTAGACTGATAAAGGGCCACGCAAGGATCTTTTAGGGGAAATTTGGTTGATATCCATTTGTTAGATTCTTGGAAAAGACACATACCATGTATTAGAATAATCCAAGCCGCTTTAAGCCTTGTTATCCCCCGCCGTTTTTGGCGAGGGGATATAGTAATGGTCTCCGTCCATCATCCCGTCATTCTGTCATTCCTAGGTTCCGTCACTAAACTTTTCCGGAGCATATCTCCTAAAGTAAAATATCTATCAACTTGAAACTTTATGGGTGGATAGATCTCATGGAGGAGAAGTGCAGTGCACAAGAACTACAACTCTTGCTTGCATAATTTTGGAGTTATTGCCCTTTGTTAATTTTAAGACTTAGATTTTGTCCGGAGCATATCTCCTAAAGTATTATAGCTATCAACTTGAAACTTTATTGGTTGATAGATCTCATGGAAGAGAAGTGTAGTACACAGAAACTATAACTCTGACTTGCATAATTTTGGAGTTATTGCCCTTTGTTATTTTTAAGACTTAGATTTTGTCCGGAGCATATCTCCTAGAGTATAATAGCTATCAACTTGAAACTTTATTGGTGGATAGATCTCATGGAAGAGAAGTGCAGTACACAGGAATTATAACTCTTGCTTACATAATTTTGGAGTTATTGCCCTTTCTTATTTTTAAGACTTAGATTTTGTCTGGAGCATATCTCCTAATGTATTATATGATGAATTTTTATGGGCGGATTGATCTCATGGAGGAGAAATGCAGTGTACAAACAAATTTCAACTCTTGCTTACATAATTTTGGAGTTATTGCCCTTTATTATTTTTAATACTTAGATTTTGTCCGGAGCATATCTTCTTAAGAATAATAGCTATCAACTTGAAACTTTACGGGCGGATTGATCTCATGGAGGAGAAGTGCAGTGCACAAGAACTACAACTCTTGCTTGCATAATTTTGGTGTTATTGCCCTTTGTTATTTTAAAGACTTAGATTTTGTAGGGGGTTAATTTCTTATAGTACAATAGAATCCTTAATTTATTAGGCTTCAGTTTACTATCAAGCTTTCACGTTGGGGGGATGGCCATGTCGGACATGGCTCTTGTTATTCATTGGATCAAAAACCTTTGAACAACTTTGAAGGAGTGTCATCCAAGGATAAATGCTGTGAAATTTGGTTGAAATCATCCTGTAGTTTCTGAGGTGAAGATTTTTAAAGAAAAAGTTTATGGCTGGATGCACAGCCCAACAGACACATGATGGACTGACAGCCCCATGACAATAGCCCCAGCGGCCTGTGGAGCTAAAAATAAAAAAAGACCATGATAACCTTGTTGTTTCGCAGGATAACTTTTTTTTACTCTGTTGTCATAGCAGCTAGAGTAATTGATGGAATCCAATTCTGTGAAGTATTTTGAAAGTATTTTACCTACGAATCATTACTATGAAGATTGGTGGAAATCTGATAATATAGTTGGGAGATTTTAAAAAAATATTTGCATACAGAAAGACTGAAGAATAACATTCATCAGTCATAATGGCTCACCTTGTGGGCTTCGTGCTTAGGTGAGCTTAAAAAAATGGACCAATATTAAAACCCCTAATAATTATAGAGGCATAGCTTTAATGGAGGTTATAAGTAAAGTATATATCTATATAATAACAGAAAGGGTAACTTTCTATGTTAATGCATATAATAACATAACAGAGTCCCAGGCAGGATTTAGAAAGGGGTATAGTACAACGGATAATTCATTTGTTCTTTTTTCAATTGTCTCTAAATACTTAAATTCGAGGAAAAAACCAGTATACGTTGCCTTTGTTGACTTTGAAAAGGCTTTTGACTCAGTGAATCGAGATGTTTTATATCAAATCTTACGTAAAAACGATCTACATGGTAAACTCTATATTTCTGTCATTTCTATATATAATACAGTCAAAGCTAATGTTAAATGTGATATGGGGATAAGCGAATTATTTTCATGTCCCGTGGGACTTAGACAAGGATGTCCCTTAAGTCCAATACTGTTCTCCCTTTTCATAAATGAATTGAATGACACTATGATCGAAAATAACGTGAGGGGAATTCAAATTTTTCCAAGTATAGTAGAAATTTTTATGTTAATGTTTGCAGATGATGTAGCTTTTATAGCGGATACAATAATAAATTTACAAAAACAACTGAATATATTAGATAGTTTTTGTGGTGTATATGGTTTAAATGTGAACGTAAAAAAAACAAAGATAGTGGTTTTTAAAAAAGGTGGAAACCAATCAAGAAAAGAGAAATGGTATTATAGAGGGTTCGATCCCCGGTGGCGGCAAATATCCTTTCCGACGTTTGTCTTTCACCAATGGGTAGATAATCGTAAACCTATGTGAAATAGCAGTCGGAGGCTAGGAAAGGATGTAATGGTAGTACTGGCGTGAGAAATACCAGGAATCCATTGTTAGGTGCTCCGGCCGCCGCGATATAACTGAAATAATGTTGAAAGCGGCGTAAAACCCCATTCAATCAATCAATCAATTGTACTGAAAATCCTAAATTAATATACTATTCTCTTTATAAACAAGAACTTCGACTTGAAAATTATTTAAAATATATTGATATTGACAAATTTAGAACATGTTTGGCTAAATTTAGATCCTCGTCACACTCTCTAATGATTGAAAAAGGTAGACATTATGGAATCCCGAGAGAAAACAGATTTTGTGTATACTGTGATGGTATTGTTGAAGATGAGCTACACTTTCTTTTAAAATGCCCACTGTACAATAATTTGCGTGAAAAATATATCTCAAAAGATTACATCGTTTCACCTTGCCAACGTTATTTCACTCGTCTGATGTCATCGGAGAATAAAAAAGAAATCCGAAATTTGGCAATGTATCTATTTCATTCTTTCAAGCGCAGGAAGGAATACATTGAAAATCAAGAGTGAGAAAATGATATAATTTGCATTCTCTTAGACTGGTATTAGTTTAATAGAAAAAGATTATCTGTGAACGTGAACAAATGTATTTTTCTGTTTCATTAATAACATTCTCTTTGTGTCTTATTTTATATTAATATGCAATTTTATATGAGTCGTTCAAAAACATGGTTGAAATATGTAATTGTTAGGCATATCTAATATGTTGAACCTTAATTCGTGAGAGTTCTCAAAAATTGTTCATATATGTATTTTTGAAATTTGTATATTTGCCAGCATATTCTCTTCCCTTAGCATGAAAATTCTTCTATGTATAAATATATATGTGTATGGGCCGGTGGCCTGTTTGTACAAATAAAGAATTGAATTGAATTGAAAACCGATTGAGTAGGAATTTGTCATTTAGGCTCTTTTTTTCCCATGACATACCTCTGAATGCAACAAAAAACAATACGAGTTCTTCCATAAGACAAGAAAAAAAAATTCAGCAAGTTTGAGAAAGACTGAGCCTTAAGTGTGATCTCTTTAATGGCATGAGAGGAATTGTCTGTAAGGCTCCTATTACATGTGCAACCAAAATCATAGCATCCTTCCTTACCAAACAAACATGATGAGAAACTTAGAACCAAAATTGTGTCCTCTAGAATGGACACAAAAGAATTGTCAATAAGTCTACTTTTCCAGTGACATTCCTGGGAATGCAACCAAAATCAATAGGGTTCTTCCTTATGACCAAACAAATATATTGGCAAGTTTGAAAAAGATTGTGCCTAAATTGTGATCTCTGAAATAAAATTTTCTATAAGGTTCTTTTTCCCTTGACATGCCTCAAAATGCAACCAAAATCAAAGGGGACTTTCCTTATGACCATACAAACATCATGAGTGTGTTTGAGAAGCTTTGAGCAAAAACTGTGACCTATAGAATGGTAATAAGTAAATTATCCAATACCTTGGAATGCAACTGAATTGATATGGTTCTTCCTTATGACCAGACAAACATCACGAGAAAGATTGAGCCAAAATCATTAGCTCTAGAGTGATAATAGGAAAATTATCTATAAGGCTCCTTTTTCCTGTGACATAGTTGGAATACCAACAAAATTGATAGGGATCTTTCTTAAGCCCTTACAGTCATCCTGAGCAAAATTGTGATCTCTAAAACAGGTTTTGACCTATTCTTGACCCAGATTCAAAATCATTGAAATATTTTGAAAAAGCATGACCCAAGGATCATATCTCTTAAATTTTGCTTAAATCTGTTGAAATTTCAGAGCAGAAGACGTATAAGAATTGTTTACAGACGGATAATGGATAACCAATCTTGAGCACTGTGTTCAAGTAAGCTAAAAAATTATCTTCTTCTCTTTTCTGTAAAGAGTTTTTGGATATGTATGATTCTTATCAGGGTTGTAATTGGGTAGACCTCTCACAGCTATCGCTGAATTTTGGCAATTTGATGATGCATAAAGGAAACACAGTGGCAAGTTTATCACAAGTTATGCCATTAACCTTGCTTGATGTCCAAGTATCAAAAACAACAAAGGAAATTTATTGGAAAATTAATCCAGTAGATTTACATTTCTTATGCACGGAAAATAACTACCAAGATCAAGATTAATCTGACATAATGTGACAGAATCATGCTCCCGACAATGAAGTGGACACCACTCGGTCACTGAATAGCATGGGTGATCACATAATAGGTCCCATCTTTGGACAGCCATATCAAAAGGGCCTTTTTGACACAAAATTTCTTATCACAATTTGTACATTAATTGACAGATTTTCATTTAACTTAAAGCTATTCACTGATGTGTCATAGAAAAGGGGGCAATCAGGTTAAATTCCTTGATGACACAACTCCTGAATTTATGAATGACTTTCTCTGAACTGTCACACTCAGAATGGGGACAAATTTAAGGTAGCCCAACACCATTATGCACCTGTTCCAATCTTTATCAAATAAATATATTTCAAAGAGTGTACCTCTCCGATAATGTGATAAAAAAAGCAGCATAGCTTTCCATGCATTTTTCGGGAAAAAATGGGGATTTTTGAAAATACCAAATTTTCTTGCAAAATGCCAAGAAAAAGATGATAAGAAGCTGAATTATACCCTTCAATGTTAGTGAGTTGGTACACATGATTCATTGAATACAAGAAATTGTAAAATATTTGATAAGTAACGCTTACAAAACGAAAATGCAGGAGAAAACGTTCTCCAAATAATACTCTTTTATTCACCGAAATCTAATTTTTATTTTAAAATCAACACAAAACATACTCCTACATTAAGTATAGTTAAAAAGATAAAATAGAAAATTTGTTTAACATTAGAAGAATTAGAAAAGGTAAGATATAGTAGGTGTATCCAGGCATTTTTGGCCACTTTGCTTTCCACGAAACCACCAACACATCAAATTCAGGCGTTCACCTATTTTCAGATTCTGTAAATAAATATTCATAAGACAAGAGTTTAATACTATTTCTGTAATACAAAACATGTACCACATTGATATTTGTGTAACTGCTATTTAAGTTTCTAATACTGGCAATCCAGGCACGTAGGAGGCAATTCAGGGGGTTTGGTCAGTTAGATGAAGACTTGTTGTCGAAATAAAATATCCATTTCTACATGTGTAATAATTACTGAGAATAGAGGGCAATTCTTCTTCTTCTTTACTTTTACTATGGAAAAAGCATATGCAAGAGAAAAAATATAGAGGATAAATGTTTGTTTCAGTGTAAGATCGATCTATATTTCATTGAGTGAACAACAAAAGCTATATTTTCACAAGTGGCAGAGCCACGAGTGAAAATATAGCTTTTGGTGTTCACGAAATGAAATATAAATGGATCTTACACAAAAAACAAATGATTATTCTATTTCTTTAATGCAAAAATGAGACAAAATGTGACATTTCTAGGACATATTTTCGTAAAGCACGTCATTTTGCGTGTGATTGCTATGCAATTTTCATTGTGACGTCACATATTTTGCCCCGCATGGATGACGTCAGATAGGATGAAATGCACAAAAGCAGGGTATAAGTTTTTGATAATTTCACTGCTTTTGTGGTGAGATTATCAAGTGATAATCTACTGTTATTTCTCAATAAACCACCGAAAAGCATTTAAGAAATTTTTATAATCACCACAATCATCATGTAGATCAGTCATTAGAAGATGCATTTCAGGCAACAATTTTTAAGTGTCCATGCCATACTAAATATCTAAGTCTCATTTATTGAATCTTCTAGAAAAAAAAATTAAATGAAAAAAGATAGTTGATAGATAATGCAATGGCAGAGAAAAGCCAGGTTATAACATTTAAAGAAAAGGAAACATTGCTTGTAACAAGAGTTTTTAGCTCCACTGGCCGAAAGGCCAGTGGGCTATTGTCATGGCAGGGTGTCCGTCGTTCGTGTGTGCGTCTGTCCGTGCGTGCGTCCGCCCGTAAACTTTTACTTGAAAAATCTTCTCCTCATAAAGTACTGAATGGATTTCAATCAAATTTTACAGGAATGTTCCTTGGGTAACCCTCTATCAGATTCCTTCAAAGAATTTTAATTGGCTGAAAATCATGGCTTTAGTAGGCGTGGCTAATTTCCATCTATGGTAATAAGTGGCTTTTCTCCGAAACTAATTGATGGATATCAACCAAACTTCACATGAATTATCCTTGAGTGACCCTCTATCAGTCTACAAAAAATTATTGTGATCAGATGCAAAATGTGTATTTTATGGGCGGAGGTCATTTCTCTATATGTTATAAGGTGGAAACATTGAAAATCATTTTCTCGGAACCTAACTCATGGATAACAACCAAATTTCATTTGAATGATTCTTTAGTGATACTTTACTAGTCTGTAAAAATATATTGTGATCAGATGAAAAGTAAGTGTTGTATGGGCGGAGGTCATTTCTCTATATGTTGTATAGTGAAAACTTTGAAAATCATTTTCTCAGAGTCTAATTGATGGACATTAACCAAATTTCACTGGAATGAATCTCTAGTGATCCTTTATCAGTCTGCAAAAAAATTATTGTGATCAGATGCAAAATATGTATTTTATTGTCAGAGGTCATTTCTTTTGATATGTTATACGGTGTAATATCCAATATAGGGTAAAACAAACTTTTTTCAAAGTTTAAACAGATGGATTTCAACCAAATATTATGGTAATTTCAAATCTGTGAAGTTGTATCAGGCTGCAAAAAATGTTTGATTAGATGAAGAGCATGCTTTTTAATGTCAGAGGACATTTCAAAATTTAAAGTGAATATTTGATCACTTTTGGTATCACCTAAATGATAGTTCTTTTTAGACTCATTTAATTTGATAGGTGTAAAGATTGTAGGTTAGAAGGAACATAAGCTTTGTTGGAATCCAAATGTGAAGAAACATTAGGTGAAATAGGGAGCCTAAGATACCCCCTGAGAATTGGTCAGTTTAGTAGAACAAAGGGTGATTGCACAAAGAGGACAATTAAGTGGTGTAAACTGACCTTTACTAATTATCATTAGTTAGAATTTTGTTTTGATGACAAATAATTATTGTGGAGTAACACCCTAATAGTGATGTTTAATGAAAAGCAGAATGATACAATCAAAATTTTGTAGATAAATGACCTGTATATTGTGCAGTAACATTCTGTTAGTGTTGAAATTTCTATTTTTGGTTTCCAAACAAATTACACTGGAATGGTCCTTGTTTTATAAAGCCTTATCATCCTATAATCATTTTCCGGATATTCAGGCCTGTGGAGCGAATCAGGCGCTCAAGCACCTCTAGTCTCACTTTCCAACAAAATGTCCTGATTTTTCAAAACGTTAGCTATGAAAGAAATAAACGTTCGCCATTTAAGTTTCTGTGGAATTGTTACCTACAAAGTTTTATCCCAATGCCCCAGTCGGAATAATTACTTGTAACATTGAAAAGGAAAAATTGCCCCTGAATAAATATTGCACAATTTTCAAAAGGGTTTACAATTTTATAGCCAAATAATTTTAACCTCAACAGAAAATAACAGTTCATTGCAATGTAATTTCAAAAGAACATAGCAATAAACTACCAAAATGCTCGATTTTTTTTAAACAAAAAATAACGAAATTGATTAATTTTTCATTGAAGGGAGGTAATATTATTGCTAAATCGAGTTAAGGTTTCCAACTGTGTCTGATAGCCTTAAGCCTACAGCATAACTTGAACATTTATGGATGGATTTCTAAATTGTGCATTATAGATGTAAACCTGGCCTTAATAATTTTTGTAAGCATCGTCAGAAATTATTTCTGTTTTATAATGGTGGATAAAAAAATACATGAACTTTCTCTATAAGTTTGGAATTTCCCGACAGAAATAAATGAAATTTTGTACACTGCTCAAACCATTTAATAATGAGACAATACTAAATTTACAAGAGTTTACTATGACTTTTATGTAAAATATCCAACATTTGATACTCCTGGGTAGGTGCCACCGGCCCAACCCTTTTTGTAACATAATTCCTAGTGTTACTACCCGTAATTGTCCCCTCAAGTTGGACCAAACCTGTCCAAACTTCACAAATTTTTGTGTTGATGTAATCTATTAAGATGTTTAAATTTCAAGCATTATCTATTGGGTATTTTTGAAATTAAAGTCAGTAAGCTAAGGACATGTGTCAACATTTTAACTTCGGCATGACGACACTGGCACAGTCATAGTTGACAGAGCAATAATAAAGTTTTACTGGACCTATCGAAAACCTAATCGAGAGGTTAAATTGATAAAATATGCTAAAAGATCTTCAAATGTAAGCAGATACCTTCTTTTTAAATGGTTTAAAAGATTTATTCTAGAATGGAAAGGGTTTCTAAACGATGACACTCTGAGAACGGAATCAGCACAATACTATTGTAAGTGCCTATATATTTATAGGCACTTACAATAGTATTATGCTGACCCCTCCATATATTAGGCAGTTGTAATGATTTGGGCTGAATAAACGACAAAAACTTGAGGTTCTTCACCTTTTTCCAAATGTCCAACACTTGATTCATAAAGCCAACATTTGGTGTGATAAATAATTTTCAAAGAAAGACAAACTACTGAATTAACAATTTATTGCAAGAATTCAATCCTGAAACAGTTTAAAGAACGAGATCACATTTACTCTCATAACTATATATAATAAACATATTAAGTTCTCTTAATTACAAGTCTAAATATACAGATCATTTATCTTGTTTACATTCATTTAATTTTAAATACTGAACAACAGCATGTGGGATGCCAATACTAGGCAGTACTGTGCTTGATTCAGAAAACAAAAAAATTATGATGTGAGGCTGTGTGCGACATTTCCAATAATTTGAAATGTTAGGTGTAAAAATCCGTCAGACTGTGTGGATGCACAGGCTGGTTGGAGTCTTTGCTTTGCGCATATTTGAAATTGTTGAAAATCTCAAGCACAAGCTCGTATAAGAATTCATTTACAAAAAAGTTTCTACAGAACCTTTATTGGTGAAGACTATTCCTAGTTTGATATTTTGAATTGAATTTAGTAATGACATTTAGTTGCATGTGTTTGCGCAAAACTATTGAAATGCCTGAATTGGTGGCTGGAGCACCTCATAATGGATTCCTAGTATTTCTCAAACCAGTACTACCATTTTTATCCTTTCCAAGCCTCTAGCTGCTATCTCACATAGGTTTACAATTATCAAGCCATTGGTGAGAGACAGATATTCAGAAAGGATGAGTGCTGCCCAGGACCTCTGGATTGACAGTCAGAAGCGCTACCAACTGCGCTATGACCATGGCTAGAGTAGTCTTTGGGATAACAAAAAATGGCAAATTGTTTGCAAATTGTACCCTACTTTGCAGGCAAGTGCATGTGCAAAGTAAGGTATAACATTTAAAACTGTTTGCAATGTTTTGTCATCCTGAAACTATAATTCTCCCTCTACTTTGTAGTGAGGACTTTATTCCAACACAGCCAACAAATCTCAAATACAAAAAGGAGCACAATGTATGACATTTAACCTCATATATCACAGATAAACAATATCTCACACTACATTTTGATACATAGGAATGAAACATGTAAAACAATACAAACATAACATTTCAGCTTATTATAGAATTCTGTGGTAAATATTAAAGCAAGCTTACAACTAAATGAAACTTAAATTGAAATAATGGAAAAGATAGATAATAGAGAGCTATATTGGACTATTATTTGAGCCTGAGCATGACATTTCCAACAATTTGAAATGTGCGCCAAGTAAAGACTCTGGCCAGCCTGTGCATCTGCACAGTCTGACCACAGTCTTAGCTTTGCACTTCACAGATAAATCAGGTCTAAAAGTATCTTCAGACAGCCAGCCAATCTAACTGTTGTACTGTGGAACTGTCTATGGTTCTCATTGTTTGAACCTCATCCGTGTTTCAAATTGTTGGAAATGTCACGCATAGGCTCATTACAAATTAAAATCCTTCTTTTGTTGTTTACAAGATTTTACTGCTGTACACAAAACTATTGCAGACAATGTAGACCAAGATCAGCCAGCACAGACCTTTGCCAACAGGACTGGACGTTTTTCTAAACATCCTTGAAGGATGTGAGGGTCACTTTATCAAAATAACATGTCCAGGGTCTAGTTATAAAATAACCAAAGCAATTTACCTGAGAGATGGCCAAACTAAATAAATAGGGTAAAAATGTATTTTCTTTTTAAAAAAAATAAAAACCTGCTACATGACCGTTTAACATCAAAATTAATGGTGACAGTTAGCTATCAGATTCTCCACTACATATAAGGGCTCAGTGCCAAACAGCAGTAACTGCCTATATGTTTATACGAAGTTACAGCTGTTTTGCATTGAGTCATCAATTTAGACATATCAGAACTTTGTAGAGCTTCTCTTTACACTGAATATATAATTTTTCTTTCAAACTCCTTGTAGGTTATGTATTTACATATGAACAGTGAGGTAGAACTTATAACTGGATTTTTTTCAACATCAAGGAAAATTTCTTGAAGAAACAAAGATTATATCTCTATGAACTAACTAGTCTGAGAAATATGGACAACACCTTCCAAAGTGGAGAACTGGTAAATGAATCATTCAACTAAATTTAGTATGATCATAATGAAAAATGAAGAAATGAAAATTGAACACATGATCATGCAGTATTCTTTAAGCTAGTAATGTCCTTTGCATTATCATATTTATTTATTTATCTATTTATTTTTGTTTCTTCTGCTTTAACTATTACAATCTTAATTCTTATCATTATCATTACTATCATTGTGATCGTAATAATCTTTTTTTAACTCAAATACAGGATTGTGACTTCTTATTACCATACATTCTATATTGAGACAATCAGTCAAAATAGAGTATCCTACCTTTAGATGAAAAGCTATAAACTTAATAGATAAATAGAGGATATTGAATGAGTGGTCATGGAATACTGAATTTATTAAACGAGTCATCTATAAATAGATAAAAACGAGGCTGAGCCGAGTTTTTATCTGTTTATAGATGACGAGTTTAATAAATTCTGTATTTTATGAGCACAAATTTTATATTCTTTTTATAATATTACCCGAATTTTTTGCGAAAATTGTCGAAATTTCTGAAATTCAACATTTTAATTTTCCACGAAACTTATAACGCCATTTAAAACTGCATCACAATATGAACATTATGACGTCATTTTCGCGGTTACAAAATAGCATCGCTATTCGCTCTGAGCTCATTTGCAAAGTTATTCCACTAGTGTAATAACACCTGCGTAATATCAAAAATATTCAACGGGTTTATTTCACTCCAGCGACGTAGGTCATATTATAATATACATGTATATGTATCAGTGGGGGATCCAGAGGGGGTTCTAAGGAACCCTCTCTGTATCCAATTCACTTCATTCTAGTGGACAAATCCAATCAAATTGTGTAATACAAAGAAAACAATCCCTTTTTAGCAGTATTTTAACCGCAGATACTTGAAGTGCCTTTGATGACATGTATATAAATGGATAGCATGTCTCCCATATAATGATTTGTAGGCTTGTTTGTTTAAATGGGGTTTAACATCTAACTCGCGACCTTTTGAATGATAGTCTGACATGTTACCACTGCGCCTACAATGATTTTTAACACTTACTTGTACAGCCATTTGTTCAGAATGACAAAACAGTGCAAATGGTTTTCAGATTATTCCCCACTTTGAATGCAAGTCTATGTGCAAAGCAGGGTATAATTTGCAAATAGTTTGCACTGTTTTGTCACCTTTAACGCAGGGTAGGTTTGCAAAAACTTGTAGCAACTGTCAAAAAAAGACAATTTGCTATATATTTATGATATGTTTTAAACAACAATACAAAAGTAAGTAACAAAGATGTGACAATGAAGAAAACAAATGGCACACACAGAACAATAATTCAGACTTTCGCCTCCATGAGTAAATACTGATTATAAACAAACAGCACCTTTTGATTATCATACAATATATTGTACATGTGATGTAGTAAGCAAAGGTTCAGGATAACAAAACAGTGCAAACTGTTTGCCAATTTTACCCTGCTTTGCACTCATATGCATGTGCAAAGCGGGCTTAAATTGGGAAACAGTTTGCACTTTTTTCTAATCCTGAATGCAGGGAAACTCTCTAAACTGAAGAAGCTACAATTTCAAGACTATGCACAACATTTCAAATGATTTCACATGCATATAAGGAGATGAACAGACCAGAGAACTGCAAGATACTTTTTGACATCTTGATGCTAAAACTTACGACCATTACTATTGTCACGCTGTTCATGACAATTCCTGAAGTACATGAATCTTTGGCAGACAATATAGACTACATTCAGTCTGCACAGACATAGAGGATAATCGTTTGTTTCAGTGTATGATCGATTTATATTTCATTGAGTGAACAACAAAAGCAATATTTTCAGTGAAATATTGCTTTTGTTGTTCACAAAATGCAATATTAATCAATCTTAATCAAAAACAAAAGATTATTCTATTTCTTTTATGCAAAAATGAGACAAAATGTGAAATTTCCAGGACATATTTTCGTAAAGCGTGTCATTTTATTGTGTTATTGCTATACAACGTTCATTGTGACGTCACTTATTTCCCCCGCATAGATGACATCAGATAGGATGAAATGCACAAAAGCAGGGTATAAGTTTTTGATAATTTCACTGCTGTTGGGGTGAAATTATCAAGTGATAATCTACCGTTATTTCTCGATAAACCACCAAAAAGCATTAAAGAAATGTTTAATCTTAGTCTATACTACCTGCTATATTCTAAATCATTGTCAGAAAAACTTGAGCTAGAGTAAATGTAACAACATTTGGCAATTCATTTGAAACAAAATTTAAATTCAGGGACATAAGGGTTAAAGCACAATGATGTAAACTTTAAATATCTACTTCTATTTCTAACCAAAAATTCACTAAAGGTCATTGGAGTTATTACTTTGTGCATGCGAAGATCTTTGATATGCCATGCATAAAGCTTATTTCTATAGGCTAATGCAAAATTACATTAGATAGTGCATATAAAAAACCAGAAACTTAAAATAGTTTTTGGCCAGCCTGTCAAATTGTGACTTATTGATATTCTTAGGGACTATATTGTAATATAAGCAAATGAAACTTGTATCACAAATAAGAACCAGCTGGTAATTACATGAAACAGATTTTTGATAGAGGAAATTGAATCCAGCAGAGTTCATTCAAACTTGGTATTCTAAAACAAGAGTAACTCCCATGGTGCCAAAACTTGGCTGCATGTGCTGGATAATGCAAAAAAAATAAATTAAACAAGATGTGTTTGTGAAAGTCGAATGCCCCCTAAAAAGCATTTTTTTATTAAACTTTGACCTTGACAGATGACCTTGACCTTGGTATCTGTGGATGCACATCATCTACATCTGTCATCATACCAAATATGAGCATTCTGTCTTGAATAGCCTTGAAGAAAAAGTTTTTCAGACAGACAGATGGAAAGATAAAACAATATGCCCTCTATCTTTCAATTCAGGTGCATAAATAGGTGGATAACTTTCAAAAATGCTTTAAGAATTATCCCCTTTTAAAAAGACAGGCAACATACATGTAAGTCTTGTAATTTTTCAATACCTGCACACTTAATCAAAAACATATATCAGATCTATACAGATACATAAACATAATATTAAAGCTTTAGGAACATAACTAAGAATGGTTGATCCAGCAACCAGAAAACAGTTCCAGAATCCAGATACAAAATAAGGATTGATAAAGTCTTCATTTGAAGCACACTTTTGAGGTGTCAGCACAACACTAGTAAGTGCCTTTAGATATATACAGGCACTTACAATAGTTTGCACCTACCCCTTGAAATGTTAATGGCTCTTAATAAAACAGTAGTAACTACCAATAAACTTATAGGCACATACAACTGTTTTTCCACTGAGCCATCAATGTTCGAATTCAAATGCTTAACCCTTGTCATGCTGATAAATTTTGGCTAAAAATTTGCATCAAAATGGAGGGCAAAAAGCACTGAAAGCTCCAACTGTAGGTCAACTTTTATTTGAAATACTAAATCTATTGACAATTGTGATCAGAAAGTGAGAAACAGGCGGTGTAGACTAACATCAGGCTGCACATATGTGCAGGCTGATGTTGGTCTATAGCTCCTGCCAAAGCAGGAATATTCCGGGTTCAGTATGACAAGGGTTAAATTTCCAAACTGTTGCCACAGCTATATCACTATGCTTCAACCCTTTCAGGTGCTTTTAGCGTTGTCCAAACTGAAAGAGGTTACATACAACATAGACAAGTCAATGAAATTTGAAAAGAAACAACTTATAGTGTGACTTGTCACAAATGAAAAGGGACCATCTGAGAGATCCATTATATGGACAAGAGGACCAAGATGGTCCTAGATCGCTCACCTGAGTCTCTTTGACCCCTTGGACATCACATTAATTAGATAGGCAGATGTCAAAAAGAAGATAATTGCCTAAGATCAATACCATAGAACGTTTTCAGCTAAGAGCAAGACAGATATGCCTTTTTGCTCTTTGATTCTATGTAAAAAGGGATGCACCCAGGCGGAGCTCAAATGTGATCCCAGGGTCTTGATATGAACAAACTTGGAAGAGGTCCATAAGATGATGCTACAAACTAAATATGAAAGCTGTCTGCCTACTGGTTTCAAAAAAGAAGATTTTTGAAGGTTTTCCTATTTTCACCCTTCGTGCTCAGATGAGCTGAAAGGGATGCGCCCAGGTAGAGCCCAAATATGACCCAAGGGTCTTGATATGACCAAACTTGGTAGGGGCCCACTAGATGATACTACATACCAAAAATGAAAGCAGTGTGCCCTCTGGTTTCGAATAAAATGATTTTAAAAGATTTTCCCTCTTTGATTCTATGTAAAAAGGGTTGCGCCCCAGTGGAGCCCAAATATGATCCTAGGGTCTTGATATGAAGAAACTTTGTAGAGGTCTACTAGATGATGCTACATACCAAATATGAAAGCTGTCTGCCTTCTGGTTTCATAGAAGAAGATTTTTTAAGATTTTCATTTTTTTACCCTTCGTGCTCATAAGAGATAAAGGGATGCACCCGTTCAAAGCCCAAATATGACCCAAGGGTCTTGATATGAACAAACTTGGTAGAGGCCAACTAGGTGATGCTACATACCAAATATGAAAGCTGTCTGCCATCTGGTTTCAGAGAAGAAGATTTTTAAAGATTTTTGCTCTTTGATTCTATGTAAAAAGGGTTGGGCCCAGGCAAAGCCCAAATATGACCCCAGGCTCTTGATATGAACAAACATAATAGAGGTCCACTAGATGATGCTACATACCAAATATGAAAGCTGTCTGCCTTCTGGTTTCAGAGAAGAAGATATTGAAAGATTTTGATATTTTCACCCTTTTTGTTAAGAGTAAAGGGAAAGTTAAGGGTGGATTTCATTTATTTGAACAATTTTGGTAAAGCTTGACCCAAGGAACATCCCTGCCAAGTTTCATCAAGATTGGCCCACTGGTTTAGGAGAAGATGTTTGAAGAAATTGTGGACAACAGACGATGGACGACGCAAGTCGCCCGACTGACGACGGACATTCTACGATCACAGTAGCTCACCTTGAGCCCTTTGTGCTCAGGTGAGCTAAACAAGAGGGCCATAGTGGCCCTAAATCGCTCACCTGAGTTAATTGGCTTAAGATCTGACCTCTTAACCTAGTTTAAAACCACACTTGACCCAAATTTAAACCAGACTGAGATTTTATAAAGACTATCAAACTGACACATTCTCATGATGATTGGGAAAAATTATGACCTATAGAGTGTCTACAAGGTTTTTCCAAGATTAGACCCTGTGTCCTCATTTTTGACACCACTCGACCCAATTTGAAACTAAACCGAGATATCATCAAGACAATCATTCTGACCATCTTTCAGGTTGATTGAGCAAAAGATATGGCTTCTAGAGAGTCTACAAGGTTTATCTAAGATTTGACCCTGTCACCTCATTTTGAACCCAACTTGACCCAGATTTGAACTTGACCTAGACTTTATCAAGAAATTGATTCTGACCAATTTTCAGGTTGATTAAGGAAAAATAAGGCTTCTAGAGTGTCTACAAGGTTTTTCCAAAATTTGACCCTGTAACCTCATTTTTGACCCCACTTGACCCAATTTCATACTTGTCCAAGATTTTATCAAGACAATCATTCAGACCAATTTTCAGGTTGATTGAGCAAAAAATATGGCTTCTAGAGTGTCTACAAGGTTTATCTAAGATTTGACCCTGTGATCTCATTTTTGACCCCACTTGACCCAGATTTGAACTTGACCTAGATTTTATCAAGACATTCATTCTGATCGATTTTCAGGTTGAAAGAGTGAAAATTGTGGCTTCTAGAGTGTCTACAAGGTTTTTCTAAAATTTGACCCCTTGACCTCATATTTGACCCCACTTGACCCAGATTCAAACTTGACCGAGATTTCATCAAGACAATCATTCAGACCAATTTTCAGGTTGATTGAGCAAAAAATATGGCTTCTAGAGTGTCTACAAGCTTTATCTAAGATTTGACCCTGTGACCTCATTTTTGACCCCACTTGACCCAGATTTGAACTTGACCTAGATTTTATCAAGAAATTGATTCTGACCAATTTCCAGATTGATTAAGGAAAAAATAAGGCTGCTAGAGTGTCTACAAGGTTTTTCCAAAATTTGACCCTGTGACCTCATTTTTGACCCCACTTGACCCAATTTCGAACTCAGCCAAGATTTCATCAAGACAATCATTCAGACCAATTTTCAGGTTGATTGAGCAAAAAATATGGCTTCTAGAGTGTCTTCAAGCTTTATCTAAGATTTGACCCTGTGACCTCATTTTTGACCCCACTTGACCCAGATTTGAACTTGACCTAGATTTTATCAAGAAATTGATTCTGACCAATTTTCAGATTGATTAAGGAAAAAATAAGGCTGCTAGAGTGTCTACAAGGTTTTTCCAAAATTTGACCCTGTGACCTCATTTTTGACCCCACTTGACCCAATTTCGAACTCAGCCAAGATTTCATCAACACAGTCCTTTTGACCAATTTTCAGGTTGATTGAGCAAAAAATATGGCTTCTAGAGTGTCTTCAAGCTTTATCTAAGATTTGACCCTGTGACCTCATTTTTGACCCCACTTGACCTAGATTTTATCAAGAAATTGATTCTGACCAATTTTCAGGTTGATTAAGGAAAAAATAAGGCTTCTAGAGTGTCTACAAGGTTTTTCCAAAATTTGACCCTGTGACCTCATTTTTGACCCCACTTGACCCATTTTCGAACTCGTCCAAGATTTTATCAAGACAATCATTCTGACCATTTTTCAGGTTGATTGAGCAAAAAATATGGCTTCTAGAGTGTCTACAAGGTAAATGTTGACGACGGACGACACACGACGGACGACGGACGACGGACATCATGCGACCACAAAAGCTCACCTTGAGCACTTCGTGCTCAGGTGAGCTAAAAAGGATACGGTCCAGCATTGGTCAACCAGAGTTCAAGTTTCAAAATTTTTATACGGAAAGGTAGAATAATTTTTGTAGATTCAGAAAATCATCAAAGTGCCAAAATTTTAGACCTTTCTCAGCCTGCGCCGTCAGGTCAGTCTAACTAGGGTCAACAATTTTGGCACTATCCAGATGGTCCCTTTTTGCCTGACAGATCACATATGCTAGAATTAGGAAACTGCTTTTTACAAGCAATCTATTCTTTTTCGCAAACAAGAGAAGGTCAGTGTCATATTCTTTGTCAATTAACAAAGGGCAATAACTCAAAACAAGAGGGTCGTTGGCCCTGGGTCGCACACCTGAGAAAAAAGCTTCATTACCTAGGTATGTCCATGCAACCACAGAAAAAGATATTTTCACTTATTCAATCAGATAACATTTGAAATAATCCTCCCC
The DNA here is from genome assembly GCA_948146395.1 of Fragum whitleyi. Classification (NCBI taxonomy): domain Eukaryota; kingdom Metazoa; phylum Mollusca; class Bivalvia; order Cardiida; family Cardiidae; genus Fragum; species Fragum whitleyi. The sequence goes on along the minus strand of OX411548.1, from coordinate 28,440,916 downwards.
CCCCCCCCCCCCCCCCCCCTCTGCTCCTCCCCTGGTCATAAGCTTTTTCATAAAAGGTCTGTGATCAGCTAATCTATGCCAGATATACAGGCTGAGTCTGAGACTTTTAAAATTTTCTTTAATGAGTTGATCAATCCATGTCAAATATAAAGGCTGTAGGAATTCAAAATTCTCAACAAAGCACCCCCCCTCCCCCCAAGATGCTCTGCACCTGGTGAATCTACAGTCATGATTTTAGCTAATTCAATTAATGTCCATATGCTGATCATTCATACCCATTTTCAAGTCTGTAGGACTCCTGGTTCATTAGAAGAAGTTTAAAGATTTCAAAAATGATCCAAAGTACTACCCCCTCCCCAAGACACTCAGCACCTGGTGACCCTACAGTCATGATTTTAGCTATTTTTATTAATGTCAAAATATTGATCACCAATTACAATTTTCAAGTCTGTAGGGTTCCTGATCCAGGAGAAGAATAAGGTTAAAGATTTCAAAATTGATCCAAAGTACTACCCCCTCCCCCCTAATGCTCCACATCTGATGGCCCTACATTTATGTTTAAGCTATTTTATTTTAGATCCATATGCTTATCATTCATGCCAATATTGAAGTCTGTAGGGCTCCTGGTTCATTAGAAGATGAAGGTTAAAGTTACAAAATTTTCACAAAAGTACTACCCCCTCCCCCCTGGTGCTCCGTACCTGGTGGCATTACAGTCATGATTTTAGCTATTTTTATTAAGGTCTATGAGCTGATCCTCCATGCCAATTTTCAAGTCTGTAGGGCTTGTGGTTCAGAAGAAGAAGAAGGTTAAAGATTACAAAATTTTCACAAAAGTACTACCCTCTCCCCCCTGGTGCTCCACACCAGGCAGCCCAACAGATATGGTTTTAGCTATTTTTATTCAGGTCTATGAGCTGATCATCCATGCCAATTTTCAAGTTTGTAGGGCTCCTGGTTCCGAAGAAGAAGAAGGTTAAAGATTACAAAATTAACCCAAAGTACTACCCCCTCCCCCCTGGTGCTCCGTACCTGGTGGCCCAAAAGAAATGATTTTAGCTATTTTAATTCAGGTCTATGAACTGATCATCCATGCCAAGTTTTAAGTCTGTAGGACTACTGGTTGAGAAGAAGAAGCATTTTAAAGATTTTCTTAAAATTTCACTGTTTGTTGCCATAGCAACCATAGTTTTTCATGGATTTCAATTCTTTTAGCTATTTTTGAAGGGGACCACCTAAGCAACATTTCTGTAAAATTTGGTGTTAATTGGCCAAGTAGTTTAGGAGGAGATGTAGTTTAAAGAAATTGTTGACGGACGCCGGACGACAGACGACGACCGACGGCCGGACGAAAGGTGATCATAATAGCTCACATGAGCACTTCGTGCTCAGGTGAGCTAAAAATATGGTGAGTAGAGTTATGGTTCTTGTGCAATGCACTTTTCCTCCATGAGATCAATCCACCTGCAAAGTCTTCCAGTGGAGGCCTAAAAACTTTCAGGAATAAAATCATAGGGCCTTGAAAATCCTGTGACTGTACAGAAAAGGGTCAAGTCCATAATAAGTTAATTCGGGCACTCTAAATTCTTACCCCTTGTCATGCTGAGCCCCGATATTCTTGCTTTGGCAGTAGGTATGGACAAAGATCTGTCTGCATATTATGTGCAGTCTGATCTTAGTCTATACCACCTAGTTATCTTTTTCAATCAAAATGGTTTTAAAAATTATATTTTAAAATAAATATATGTACTGCCTTAGAATTAGGCTATTTAGTGCTTTTTGGGTGTTTTAATTTTAATTCAATTTTACTAAGGTTTTTATTCAGCATAACAAAGTTAAATCATTTCTTTTCATGTACCATTACCCTAAATATTATACTTTATGGTCATTGAAATATTCATTTTTTGCAAAGGGCAAAATAAATAGTCTATGACAAAATATTTTGATTGACAGGATGGTTTTGACTCTTTACTATAAACTAAATTAACAAAATTAAAGCCTTGCTTTTTAATCAATACAAAATTGTGTTAGGATTTTAAGGTAGTGGACCCGTATTAGTTCTGAAACATTTTGGTTCACATGATCTTTGACAATGATGACCAGGGTTTCCTAACGAAAAACATTAGGAAACCTCAATTAACAGTGTTAAAGTTCATTACTTCCAAAACGTTGCTAAACTATTATGTGTCCACTACCTTAACCCTTTCCTGTTTTACAAAATTTTGGACCTGTCCAAATTCAAAAGTTTTGCAGACGAAAATTTAAAGTTGATTTAATTTGAAAAATAACCATTCAGTAGGGTAGAAAAAAGTGTGGAAAAAGAAGAAATTGCTTGTCTGAAGCAATTTCTTCTTTTTTCACAATGTTTTTCTCAATCATAAAATCACAGGCACGTAAAAAGCAGGGATTAAACAGCAAAGGGTTAATTCTACTTTCAAACAGAGGTTTCCATGATACCAATATGAGCAGAGGCACACTCTTCCACTATCGTTGTATCAGTTAATGTTTCTCGTCTCATACTCCAAGGATTATACACGTCTTTATCTGATATACTCGACAGCGGACTTTCTGGTTCATCATAAGATCCGTTTGAAGTCCGCCTCAAACTTGGAGGGTCTTTTTCTGTATTGTTACAAATATCTACATTACTGAATTTTTGTTCTAATTTGGCATCTGTTGCATATCTAATACTAGGATAAACAGAAAATGTCACACTCTCATATTCGTTTCTCGTATTATCACCTGTCTCGTTAATTAACTCTGTATTTGAGACAGAAAAACTGGTTGACGGAGATATACTGCTACTTTTAGAGTCAATATTAGAAAAACGTCTATTTCGTCTAACGGGGAAGGTATTGTTCAAATTGAACTGATAATCACTTTCTACCGAGCCTTCTCTTGAGCGTCCTGTGTAAGGGCTACCCGTATCGTACATTTCAAACTGAAGTTTCTGGGCCACTGCTTCAGGAAAGAAAACACTTCTAGATCTGGGACCATATGCTGAGAATGAATACCTGTTTGTATTAAGTGATTTTTTGGACTGTGATCCGTATATTGATTCTTGATGAAGTTTTTCTGCTGCCTTTCTCAATAGTACAGGAGAAGATGGGAGGGACTGACTTTTACAATGTAACACTTTTGAGCTATTTCTCCTGTACTGAACCCCACTAACAACACTCGGCGTACACGGAGGTGTAGATGGAGAGGATGGTGACGGAAGATCAAATATGATATCTCCACCATCCGCAAATGATTTTCCTACCAGTTTATGACCAACCCTAAAGCCTTCTATTCGTGTGAAAGGATTTGAATCATATGGCAGATAGAACGGATCATCCCTACTCATAGCCTCAGCAACCAATACTGGTGTTGCAATAGGCTCATCATATATTTCGTCGTCATATTCATCTCCGTTCACCTGAAGTATGTTATCTTCTGATCGGGACCGTTTATAACTGCTGCCATCTGGAAATACAATATAAAAAGCATCTCATACTGAAGTTGGTGAAAGTCTGCAAATCTTTTTTCTCTATGTTTTTTTCCAGAAAATTATTTATCAAATAAAAGATTTTTGTGTAAAAAAAGAAATGTACCAAATACTTTTGGATAAAATGACAGGCCTTTTTTTACAATAAAAATAAGTTACAATTATAAGCTTTTTACATTTGGAAATATAGGTCATAGATAAAATGCATTGAGTCCATTTCATTTTCATAGTATTTTCCAACATTCAGATATTCAAGTCCATGCCCTAAACACAGTTTTCTTTTTGCCATGTAATTAGACATCTGTTCTAAATGTTTCCCTCTTTTTCAACTTCTCGTTTTGCACTTTCACAACTAAATGACCATCTCTTATTTTGTCCAAGTTTCTACTTTGCTAAAGGACACAGTTCCAGATTAGATTATGTGCAGAACATAAGTTTAAAATCATTTTTAATATTACAATGTATTGAAAGTGTTTGGGTCCCTTTGCTGGCCATACTTTACAGAAAACTTTCAAAAGAATCTGACCTGTTGAGTTTCTTCTCTCCATGCCATCTCGACTAACATTGTCATTACGAAGATTTTCAAACATCTGCAGTGTACTAGATTCAACCTCCGTGAATGGGGGTCTGTTTGTATAGTCAATCTGAGGAAAAATTTAACATAGAAAGTAAAGAAGTTTGCTTTTCACCATAGGAAAATTGCAAATCTATTATAATTCAGTTTTACCTATGTTTTTGAAGATTCCTACTTCAAAGTGGCTGAATTTTGGTTTATAATTCCATGAAAATTAGTCATTTAGTATGCTTACAAAGTACATGTAGTCACAAAAGAAAACTCTCAGACTGGTTAAATCTTTACTCTTTTGCTTATGTTTATAAAATTTCAAGAAAACACAGATCATACAATTCCGCTTTGTTTTAAGTATAATCAGAATTTATTACATGTATCACTATTAATTAAACTACACACAAACAAGGGATGTTTGTAAAACATTTATGCCCCCCTTAAAAGCAGGTCAATGGCCTATTCTTTGTCAATCAACAAAGGGCAATAACTCACAAAATATGATGAGAAGAGTTATGGTTGTATTTAATTACTTTTCTCTTTCATGTATTTGTTTATATTTATCCTTCTTTTACAGTAATGTACTTGGATGTAAATAAAAGATTTGTTCTGTTCTGTTCTGTTCTGTTCTTGAGCACTTCACTTCCCCTCAATGAGATCTATCCACCTTTGATATTTCATAATTCTAGCTTGCATACTTTAAGAGATATGCTCGGGACAAAAAACAGTCTACTAACGAACCAATTGACAGACCAACCCACCTACCGAATGACACGTGCAAAGCAATATACCCCCTCTTCTTTGAAGGGGGCATTTTCTTCCCTTCCTTTCCTCCCTTTCATTTCTAATCAAATCAAGCTAACATCAATTCAATGGGTCAGCCCGAAACAGTTGGAACTGCCTATAGGATTATAGGCAGTTACTACTGTTTTGCACTGACCCATTGACTTTTGACTAAAATATTTTTCAGCAAAATGTAATCAAACTAGAGTTACCTGACAACATCTGAAGGCAAGACGGAGAAAATCTAACGGACAATATTCTACCAACTCACTGAATGACTTGTAGTCTATACCGAAATTCTGAAATTATAGAGAGGATAAGGTTTTGTTTCAGAGAAAAGTTGATTAATCTGTCACTGAGTGAACATCGGGAGATTTATTTTCATGAGAAGCAAAGCAACATTACAAAGTACAGCTTATTTTGTTCATAAATGATGCAAAAATGTGACATTTTATCGGATAAATTCTCTTTAAGCAGGTCTTTTTATATGTGATTGCCTAGCACTGTTATGATGTTATAAGTTTAATGGTAGCATGTTGTCAAAAATAGTAAAACGCACAAACCCAGGGTTTAATTTTTCAGTAATTTCTCTGGGTTTCCAGTGAAATTACCAACCAATAATCTATCATTATAATCTAAATAATAGTTTTGCTTTATAATCAAAACATGATACACTGTGCAGCAAAAGAACATCATCAGAGCTATGAAAATTTTGGAGTAAAAGTAGAGTGATGGAACTATTCACAAAGCACAAACAAAGGTTCTGATCAGAGATGCATAGTTTCTACAGTTTAAGTTGTTATGGGAGACCACTCTCACCACTGTCCTGCATAGCTTCGTAGGTTTAAATACAATGTCTGACACCTGCGTCAGGGAAGATCTTCTTTGGTTCAGTGGTAAAGCATTGGACATGTAAACAAAATCAAAGGCCTGAAAGGCCTGAATTGAAGACAGGACTGAATATTAACCATTGGAATGAAAATTGTGGCGTTTTGACAAGATCTCTTGAGTGGGAATCAAAAATTTAAAACAATCATTGATGATTACATATGGAAACTGCACCTTCCTAACAAATGAATATGCTTTACTTTGAAGACTCATCACTTCCAGATAAACCTATCCCTCTAGCCAATTCAAGCTTAACAAGAGGGTAACTGCCTTCATAATCGCTATTCATCCCCAAGTGTAAGTTTTCAATATATGAAAAATATTCATTTAACCAACAGAAATATGGTGGCAATTCCTGTATTCTAAAAACTCATATGAATTATTGCAACCCTGTTTTATAGAATTGTATAGATTATCCCCAGCAATCCAATATGATCCAAATCCGATTTTTTTCCAGTCAAACTTATTAAGTGGATGTGTAAAAATTTTAAATAAAATGTTAATCCACATGACACACATTGCTTACCCCTTGATGAAGAGCTGAACATTTCATTGCCTTGGTGAATATTGCCCTGAATTGGAAATTTGTTCAAATTTCTTTTACATTTATTATCTGATCCAGGATTTTACTAATTATCTCCACATAGAAGAAGCAATGAAAGTAATACCAATATTCTTATACTTTTACTAGTCAAAGTCAATACCAAGAAGAAGTATTTTCCCGTACAATAGCTGTAGCTTTTTTATGAATACCGTTTAAGTTTCAGGAGTGAAACATTCTACTCTATTTTTCCATTGAGATATTTCGATCTCCATTTCAGGTTATTCTCCTTGCATATGGTCTTACTTAGTAGAAAATTATTTTTACTACAAAATAATATATAAACCTGTTAAGACAACCAACCTTTCAGGCCTTTTCCACGGGACTGCTTTTCTAGATCAAGATTCGGATTGAACTATCCGGTGAACTATCAATTTTGACAAAACTGCCAAAATGACAGATGGTTAAATGAAATCCCGAGCTACAGCATTTATCACCTTGAGTAGAATTCTTTCAAAGTCCACTCCAGAATGTTACAAATAAATCCATTCCAGTTTCGAAAACAGTTTTTGCTATTGTCAGAAAATTGTCGAAAACAAAAGGGGAAACTCAAAACCGGGGTCGCGCATGCGTGGTACTACTGTATAGGCCATTCGGAACACCACTCGGCCTATCTAACGCATTCGTCACAACTCGGCCGATTCCGTAACCTACATTTAGATAGATCTGAGACTTCGGAGATCGCCCGATGATTGCCGAGTGAATATCACGATCACGTTCTGTTGCCGTTTACGGAAATGACCGAGTGATGTTCCGAATACTGTACAATATGGATGGACAAAACAAGCCTAATAATAAAGTAATTTGATAAGCCATCGAAATTTCTCCGTAAATCCAAGTAAAGATTCAAACCTAGGAAATTCCAAGGGTTTACGAGTTTATTCAAATAGCCTTTTGCTATTTTAGTTTTTATCCATTTACACTACGACAGGCCCGGGAGACGGGTAAATAAAGCAACCTTAAGGACACACAAACACACAATTTTACGAGAAATAGGGAGTCCAAAATGGGGAACTGAAAATAGCTTGCCAATGCTATGCATAAAAACAGTTGAAGTATACAATTGAAAATTTGGAGCAAATGCAAAAGATTGCAGCCGAAAACGCCCTAAAACAGCACCACTTACGAATGTAAAACACGTTTCTGCAGGCAACTTCTGCATAGATCACGTGTTCACTCCCCTGAGGTCCCCTGAGGTCCCGGCCAGAATTTAGGTCAGCACCAAAATTTTACGGTATATTGCTACACTATTGATTATTTTTGCCGCGTTTATTTTTATGAATGGGTCTACTTTTTTGAGCGTAATGACACATGTAGGTTTGTTATCAAAATCCGATGGCGACGATCCCTATATTGAAAGACAGGTAAACCTGTCTTCAATAAAAAATTGAATATTACTTGTCTGCGTCGGTTCGAGGCCGGCTCACGACGGAGATTTTCCATCTATGCTTAGGTTGAGGACAGTTACAACGTACATAACAACGTCTAAGGTTGGTTTTCAAATAGTGCCTCTCAAATATTCAGGGTCTTCCTGAACGCAACATTGCTATTCAATTTAAAATGAATTAATATATTTTCGAAAGAATTTACATTAACAAGCATGCAGTTCTGATTCTGAGCCGACCTAAACTTAGAAAACAGCGAGTCGACAAAGACCTTCAAGCAACCCTCTTAACAAAGACCGACCACACCGTTTTCGTTCAAAAATACAGACTAACTTGGCAGAAACAAGCTTATTTGTCATAAGTACCTCTACGAATTTTAATGTTGTCTTTTATTTGTGTATCATTTGTTTTACTATATGACATTTCACTTCGATAGCGAGATAAACAATACACGATCTAAAAATAGATCATGTAATTTATACGCACACAAAGTAGGCTGGAAGCTTTAATGTTTGGCTGAGTATTTTAATAGTTTTTTCGATCTAGATGATTGCAATTATAAGGGACAAGTGTCTTTTTCACTGCGTTTATTGGGGTATAAAGTGCAATTGCCTTAGCACATGGCTTAATCATAACGCCCTACGAGCGTTATTTGCCATGTGCTAAGGCAATTGCACTTTATACCCCAATAAACGCAGTGAAAAAGACACTCATCCCTATAATAAAAGGAAAACAGTACAAATAGATATAAATTAAATAAATGTTTTGCTCAGTAATTGGGTACATATAGGATCTGTATTTCTAGACAAGCTGATCTTTAAACAGAGTCTAGACTTAAAATCTTATTAAGGTAGTGAAACCGTAATAGTTCCGCAACATTTTGAAACTCATGATCTTTCATTATGTCAACCAAGGTTTCCTAATGAAAATCATTAGGAAACCTCGGTTAACACTGTTTGATTAATTTCTTCAGAAGCATTGCGGAACTATTACGAGTCCACTACCTTAAGTGAACCTTGATGAGCTTACTTACTTTTCTATTCTTGACCAGGTTATGGTCAGCTTATCTCAAACAAAATCAAGTAACAGGTTCTTTTCCTTGCATAAACAAGGTTTTTGTAAATTAACAACCATTTTTTGAAACACTCTGCTGACAAAAATACTAAAACAAGAGCACCGCCTAAGGGTGCCTACACTCGGCTGTTGAGTGCTGGGTGGTGGGAAAAAAATCTAAGTCGAAAAAGGGGCATAATTTGTTCAAAATGCATCTAGAGTTATCCCCCTTGATAGTATATGTTGCTATTTTGATGGTGAACATGTGTGCCAAGTTTCAAGTAAATACTTTCAGTAGAACCAGAGATATCACAAAATGTCAAAGTTTTCGTACGACGACGACAATAACATGGAGGCTATAGCAATACCTCGGGTTCTCCGAAAACAGCCAAGCTAAAAAACATGTGTTAGATGACATAATAATGACATCCTTTAGAAAGTGTAAAACAAGGATATCTCTGATAATTGTTTGTTATAGAAGACAAGATGAGTAGTGAGAGAAAATTAAATATCCCTGTTTGTTTTGCATAGCTAAAAGCATTTAAATGAAACAAAATGATATTCAATGCAACACGTGAAATACCAAGAGCTGATAATTCAGATAAGAAAGTAATTGATAATCTGTTTTTTAACCCATGTAAGCATCTTCTTCTGAATTGTCTATTTATTAATCATATTTGATATTGGTTGAGCAACCACTTCTATTAAGTGACCAATTAACTGGGCATTCTTAAAATAAAAAAAATGTTTAAAATAAATAAAAAAATATTATATAGTGTTTTGTTGTTTAAACCTCTAAAGGTTTCAAACAACATAATATTCAGTAAGTCTTATGAAACATTTTATGTATACTATAAAGAAAGACCTATCAAATCTTATATAAAATATTGTATTACGTAACCATTCTGATAAGCCACGACTTTTTCGTGATCCCATAAGTCGACACTTTACACAAATTTTACTGCCTCTTAGACTAATATCTACAAATTTTCATAACTCATGGTCAAATGTTAAGCCCATGTATACCTGTGTTCTTGGCATTTCATCTGGATCTGAGGATATTCTAGCTGTAATCTCACAACATATCACACCATACGAGAACACATCAGCCTGAAAACAAAAAGAGTTCATGAATTCAAACAATATACAGTCAATAATTGAAGCAGAGTTAAAATCTTTGTTGAATGCTTATCATATGAGCCTGTGTGGGTGACATATCTATCAATCTGATACATACTTGATCGACCAACATTAAGCAGCATTGACAACCACATTGTGTAACTAAAAGATTTCCTGACTTCTTAAGATATTTTGAGATTCTATCTATCTATAATGCGCAAAATCAAGACTGGTCAGACTGTGCAAATACAAATGCAGAGTCTTGGTTTAGTGCAAATTGCAAATTATAGGAAATGTCACACACAGGCTCAAGTAATTTGATTAAGTATATCACTAATTTCATGAATTTAGCATAAATTATTTCAATTTCAATGAAACTATTACCTTAATTGGTGAACAAATCGAGATTTTAATAGTCACTTAAGAAATTGAATCATACAAGGGTTCAATACCCTACTATGTGATACTGAAAATTTGAGTAAAGTTAATTGCTACCACATTCATTGTAGAAGTAACAAATTTAGGGGAGAGCACAAAACAATTGTAAGGGCCTATGAATATATAGAGGATATTGAATGAGTGGTCATGGAATACCGAATCTATTAAACGAGTCCCCTATAAACAGATTAAAATGAGGCTGCGCTAAGTTTATATCTGTTTTAGATGACGAGTTTAATAAATTCTGTATTTTATGAGCACAAGTTTTGTATTCTTTTTTTAATATAACCCAAATTTTTTAGGAAAATCGTCAAAACTCTTGAAATTCAAAATTTCAATTTTCTGTGAAACTTGGACACCATTTAAAGCTGACATCACAATATATACATTAAGATGTCATTTTCACGGATAAAAAATAGTGTTGCTATTCCTTTTGAGCTCATTTGCATAGTTATACCACTAGTGTAATAACACTCGTGTAATATCAAAAATATTCAACAGGGTTTTTCCACTCCTGCGATGTAGGTCATATCATATAGGCACTTACAATGGTTTTGCACTGACCCCCTATTTATGACCATCTCTGGAACATCCAGAATTGGATAGGGGGCTTACTGTTGATGAATCAATAGAACACATGTATTTGAGTCAAGTTTTCACTTACCAACTCATTATAGTAGTTACCATTGATCACTTCTGGGGCCATCCAGAATGGGGAACCAACTGTAGACAGCTTTTTATTACTTCTGTAATGAAAAGAGGTTGATAATTTTGTATACTTATGAAGAGATAATAATTGAAATATCTTATTGACGAGAAAGTCATCCACATTTCTTAACTCTTGACATGCCAAACCCCCAAAATTCAGGCTTAGGTCTAAGGAGGAAGAGACAAAGATCATCTAACAAATCGTGGCAAAAAACATCTTTTTTTAATGAGAAAAGTTGAAAATATATATTCTGACAACAAATGAACCAGTGCTTTCCGCACTTTGACTTAAAGTCATCAATTTATTATTTTTCATAATCAGTAAATGCAAATTAAAACTCCCCAGCCATGTTATATTAAGCTCCTGGGAGCATTTATTAGAAAAAATACGGTAAACTACTTCCAGTACAAGAGTAGTAACTCCTACAACATAGCTATATTTCTAGTAATAGGCTATTATCTCTCTTTTAATACATGTAATATATTCCTTTTAGAAATTGGGAACATCCAGAAAGGTCACGTCTCTGTCATCTTTTAAATTCCAAGGTCTTCAAAAATATTTTTATTTAATCATCTAGCTCTTCAAAATATATGGACTTCAAAAAGTTAACTTATTCAACCAATTAAGTTTCCTCTTAAGAATTTGATAAAGGGTCATTCAAGAATCAATTCTGTGAAATCAACTAAAACCTGTCAAATTATTTTAACACAGGATAGATTTACACTTTGCAACTGTATAACACGCTAGGCCCCTATGGCAAGTATTAGAGACAGAATTCAGTCAAAATATTGAAGAGGGTGCACCCTCACTACAACAAGGAAACACTTCATATAGAAGCTAATGGTGAACATCAGCTTTTTTTACTACCTGGAAAATCAAAAGTAAACAATTTTATGAAGTGAGGAATGATGATATACACAACAGCTGCTTCAAGTAATTGACTGTTGAAATGCATGAAAAATAGTGTGCTCATCTTCTTTGGTAAAATATCAGATATTTTATTGTGAGAATACATTTCTTTTCAAAATACAAATTCTATGAACAAAAATTTTAACAGTAAAAAAGTTATAAAAGCATCTAGTATTGAGCATCTATTAAACATGTCCTAATTGCCTCAAATGATGCATATGATGCATGTTATGATGTATTCTTAAAATACCGAATGCACAAAATTATTTTTTTCCTTTCCATGCTGTTCACAACATATTCTAACTTCACACAAAATTCAAAAGCGAAACTTGTATGCAGTATTATCAAGTATGTTCTCACCTAGGATCGGGTATTTTAGCTGACAGACCAAAGTCAGCAACTACAGCAGTATAGCCATTCTCCTCTACCCTTACCAATACATTCTGAAAATAGACAATATAAAATTCTGGTAACCTAGATTTGAAGTTGAGATCGCAGCTATACAATCAATCAAGATTTTGTTGACAATTTATGTACAATTAAAACTCATTATGCCAAAAAACATTTGACCTTGAAATGTGACCTTGATCTTTGACATACATCAGTGACTGTTCACATGGTGCTTCTAAGACTTTGAGAGGAATATCTGTGTAGGATTATATTTACATCTTTCCATAACATTTAGATGTTTTTAATGCTACAAAAACTTTTTGACCTTGATTTTAATTTGTGAACTTGACTTTCTGCTTCAAAATGCAAGTCTAAATAAATCCTTCAAATAGCAGAATTATTTATTAGGTTAAAACAATAATGTGATTTTTATTTATTTATTTTATTTTTTTTTTTTTCAGAGTGATCTTTACATGTAGTAGATTTAGTCTGGACAAACAAACAAACTAATGCACAAATGCTTAAATACATTTTCTAAAATGTGGTTGTAGCATCTCCAACGCTTACTGCTAACAAAAGCAGAAGATAAATTTTATCCCCATGATTTCCCTCATCCTTTTCCAAGTCTCGAATTGTTTCAAAAGTAAGTATGTTAGGTTAAAGATCCATTCCTGTATTTACATTATTTCTCAAATAGCAAGCTAATCATAAAACCTGATAGGTATGAAAACAAGTTCTAGCTGCTTCTAACTACCTGTATATTGAACATAAACAAAGTCTGGGATAAATTATTATCCTCATAGAATATTACTTAGTATTTGATTACCTTCAAAACAGACATTGTGAAGAAAAAGCAAGTGCATTTCGTTAAAGTGATGATAACAGTTTTAAACATACTTTATAATTTTGCGCTAACCAAATGATATGCTGTTTGGAAGTAATGTTTCCAGACCATTACCACACTTAAGACTACATTGTATTTAAACTCAAGGCAGCTGCATTAGATCACTTCAAAAAGAAGAGTTTTAATTATGTGACCCGTCATGCAGAACGGAACCATCTGGGTAGTGCATAAAGTTTTGACCCTAGTCAGACTGTGTGGACTGCGCAGACTGCTTCCAGTGAAAGAATTTTTGGAATGTGACTTCTGGTTGACCTATGCTGGATCAAATCTCTTTTTCAATAATTCATTTTACTGAATCCCCAGATAGTCCCTATTCGTGTGACAGGTCAGATTTATTTGTATTGTTTGCCTTTCATTTAAAGAAGGGTTATGTTTTGAAAAGTTTTGATCCAAATCTCTTTATCAATGATTCAGTTTAAAGAATTCCCAGATGGTCCCTTTTCGCTTGACGGGTCACATATCTTAATTTTCTAGGTAAGAAAATCTGTTTAAAAGTAAGGAAATTACTTGTTATTAATTCTTCATTTTCTAATTTTTTCAATTGTTTTTTCTAAACAGTATTTCAGCCATGTCACCCAAGCTGGAATACCATACAATTTATTTCTGTACTATAAATTTCAGCATTCAGGCCACCAGCAGGTATCCCACTTAGGTTTGTAATGATGCATTCACAAATTTGTGGCAGACAAAATTCAGAGGGAATATTTTGAGGGGTCAATGCAACACTATTGTAAGTGCCTATATATTAATAGGCCTTTACAATAGTGTTGCCCTGACCTCTCGATTTACCCTCAACAGGGATCAAAACCAGGCCCCCATGATTAGGGGAGTTCAACTGTGGTGGGGCTGAAGTCGCCTCAATCAAAAGTTCAAAGTCAAGCACAAATCTTTGAGAATATTCAGTGCGTCTAAAAACATTGTTTGCAATTAACTAAGTAATAACAAACCTTTTTCTTTGATATAACAATCATGAAACAGGTAACAAGCCAAAATGTAGAACCTGTTTTGTACTCAGTATGCTTTCTTTAACACTTTCCTGTTTTACAAAATTTTGGACCTATCCAAATTCAAAGGTTTTGCAGACGAAAATTTAAAGTCGATTTAATTTGAAAAATAACCATTCAGTAGGGTACAAAATAGTGTGGAAAAAGAAGGAATTGCTTGTCAGAAGCAATTTCTTCTTTTGTTACAATTTTTTCTCAATCATAAAAACACAGGCACCTAAAAAGCAGGGATTAAACAGCAAAGGGTTAATAAGAGGTTTCATTTAGGTATCCAATTTATTTGTTGTATGAAGTTGTCTAAAAAACTTCAATTTTGAAATCATATCTTTGCATATTATAAAAGAAAAAAAACATTTCTTAATTGTTGTAATGCATTTCTCCTAATAAACGCTTCCATACATAACATGGTCAGGAAGCTTTTATTTAGTATGCATTTTCCAATTTAAAAATTAATAAATTGATGTCTTTTTGGCCCTTTTCCCTTTAATTTTAGGTGAATTTCCTCTAAATTTCCTATAAATGATTGTTTAGGGGAAATTCATCTCAAATTAAAGAAGAAGTTTCAAAGAGTTCCTAAAATCTAGGCATCTAGTTTTCTTAGTAAAAAATGTAGGGGTGCTTTTATTAGGGAGGGCACTATTATTAGAGGAAATATGGTACTTTAGTGTCTGATCTAGAGCTTGCCAATTGGTCATGCCTTTATTAGAATATGTGTACTGGCATGCAATTTTAGGGCATAACCAAAACCTAGATGAAACTAGTCTAGAACGTTCTGGGATTTAACAATAATAATTGAGTTATCTTCCATTGCTATTTAAAAATATAGTGGTAAAGTGTTAGGTAACAAATCAGTGAAATTACCTATGTGAGCAAAAAAGTCATGACTAAAATAGATGTTCTTGGCAAACTAACAGCCCTAATTTTTTGGCACATAATTTGTGTTACACAATAATACCAGTTTGTTTAAAAATCACAAGTGAAACTTTCCTACTTTTTGGACAAATTTGTTTTATCTGTGGCACCAGCCGGCTGCTTTACAAATCCATGCACTACTATGACAAGCCCTCATTCAGGCATGACAAATCGGTGCAAACCGTGTACAAATTATACAGTGTTTTGCACATGCACTTGCATGCAAAGTGGGTATAATTTGCTAACAGTTTGCACCCTTTTATCATAAGGGAAACAGGGAAAGTCTTTTTAAGATTTTAGGTGTATATTGATGCATACAGATGGCTCAGTGCAAAACAGTTGTAACTCCCTATAAACATATAGGGAGTTACACGTATTTCAAGCCGAGCCATGGATATGATAGAAGAGATAAACATCTCTGAACTGCAGAACACAATTTAAATAGACTATAAAATATCATTTGTTGGCAACAAAAATATCAAAAGTACAGCTATTCAAGCTGTACTTATGACATTATCAGTCACAAACAAAAGATATACATGGTCATTAAGAGCTGAATTATACAGAATAAAGGAGTCATTTTTTCCTAACATTGAACAAAAGGGTCTAAAAAAGATGAGATATACTTTAAACAGGCAATTAGGCTGCTAGGGAACACAGCTTCAATAATTACTTCTAATTCAGTTAATTAATACCAAGTAATTACCTTGTGAAGTTGTTTCACATAATTTGAAAGCTCAGCACTTCACTGTATATGCAGTGAATATAATGGATTTCTTTCAATAAATTACAGCACAAAGATAGTACTTCACAGCTCAACTTTGTGTATAATAGGGAACCAATCTTATGATTTTTTCATACCTTTTTTTTACTAACTTATTTAACTTTAACCATTGAACCTAAATAATGTATGGGTTTTTTTCACTTGCAGACACCTTATATCAGTATTATTTATTGAGAATACTATTTGTACTGTTATTGTGTGGGGACATTGATGATAATGTTCAATTCTCTACATTGATTTAATATTGTCAATAATGTTCAACTGATAATATTCACTGATTTTCTTGTCTGTTTTATGTATATTCAGGGGGAAAGTAGTATGTACCCTTTAGTCATACCCAAGCAGAGATGACAGTTCCATCAACAAACCAAAGCTTTTATCATAGACAAATTCCACAAAATGGTCTTTCCATTTTATATAAACATTTCCAAAAATTGAGTTATTTTTCTTCAAAGGCTTCCATATGATAAAGTACTGGTCTCCAGAGAGTTTAGCCATGCTAAGATTTCTAGATGTAAGATGGATCCTATCTTTAATGTTGTTATGATTGTGATATTGGCATAACCTTCCAACATTGATGAGTGTTGTTTTTATTGTGGATAGCCAGTGATTGACTTCTGCCCTAAATATAATTTTGTATCATGGTTCATGTTAGGGTCATTGACATGATACTGTCTGAAAATTTTTACACTAAAAGCTTTCTAGAATTAATTCTGATTATTCAGCTATCTTTGGATCAATCTGTTCTTTGAATCTTCAATTGTTAGTTATATTTCTGTAACTTATAACTATCCCTTATGGTATTTTTTATGATATTGCAAAGTTATTTTTAGAACAATGATATAATGCGGTTATTTTTAGAAACTTTCATTTTAGTTAGAAACATCGACAAAAACAAGACAAACAGATTTTATAAGATAAATATAATACAAACTTAGTGTATTGTATGAAAAAATATTTAACTTGGTTGTGAGAATTGATAATTGTCTCGGCACAGCCTCGACAATAATCAATTCTCCCAACCTCGTTAGATATTTTATTTCCTACAAAATACTGAGTAAATATATTATATATACCAATTAATTTTATTCAACCCTTTGGGGCTGAAGCTAAAGACAAGAAGTCAGTGTCTTGCATGAGGATATAATATCCCTACAAGCACAACTAGAATTTCAAAACCTTAGTATTTGACTTAAGTCACCTTTCCATGTCCAAACTATCATGGAGCCATGCAGACCAAGATATCCTAGGACATTGAAAATAATTTTGCGCCAAGAATGATCCCCTTTTGTGATTTAGAAAACAAGTATCGGGTGTTGTATGCAACACATAAAGTCCCCTACCGGCTTCACATTGACTCAATATGGTAATCAATAATAGATTAAGATGAACAAGTCATCAAAATAATTGTCAAACATATGAAATGTTATGCCCAAAATTTCGGAAATATAATTCAAATGACTTGAATAAAGTTACTAAAAGATCAATGATTTGTAATTGCTACCATAGCAAGTGTAATTTTATAAAATAAGAACAACGGTAATCTAAATGTTTAGTGATATTTTTTGCAAGCAAGTTTTCAGTGATCTTAATAAGTTATAAAGACCTTAACCCTTTCCCAAACGGCAACTAGAGGCGCTTGAGCGCCTGATTCGCTCCACAGGCCTGAATATCCAAATAATGACTATTAGAGGATGATAAAGCTGTTTAAATGAGAATTGAAGTGAATGAATGAGTGAATGTTTATTTCAAGTAAATAAGGGTCATATGCTGAAATATTTCTGCATAAAAAACTCATGATCAGTGAATAACAAAATTGACCTCTACCTGTTACACAAATATTTTTCATTTAATCACAATAATTTTGTGCAGTCTGATAATGGGTCACCCAAGGATCATTCTAGTGATATTTTGTCAAAATCCAAATATAAGAATTTCAAAACTAACAGAATGTTACTGCACAATATACTGGTGTTGGTCTGCAAAATTTTGATTGTAGATCTTTCCACTTTTAATTAAACACTACTAAAAGATGTTACTTCACAATTGTTTGTCATCAAAACAAAATTCTAACTAATGATAGTAAGAAGTAAAATATTCAATCCAATATATTTATTTCATTCTGCCCAATGCCTTAGAGTTCAGTAAACTCAACTCTTTCTACCCCTTTCTGAATGTCAGGAGGTCAGAACATCATTTTACACTCTGTGCAGATTCACCCTGCGTTCAACTAAACTCACCAATTCTGAGTGGGTATTCTCAGGCTACTTATTTCAACTAATGTTTCTATACATTTGAATTTCCTTCTAATCTATAATCATTACACCTATTAAATTTAACAAGTCTAGAAAAATTCATAATTGAGAAGATACCAAAAGGGTGATCAAATATTCACTTAAAGCTGCTCTTTCACAGTTTTTCATTGAAAAAATACAAAACTTTTTCTTAGATTTGGAAATATGTGTATTTTCAGAAGATTCAGAATGGTCCAAGGGCATTGCAACTAAAACCAACATATTTCAATAATTTTGTAACTTATTTCTTCGAAGTGGCAAGATAAGTAAGGAATCCAGTCTAAAAATTTCCAGTCTATCAATGTTAAAATCGTTCTTTTCCGTGAATTATCTTTCATTTTTGCTTGCAATGACATGAAGTTTCAAGCTGTCAAATACATTGACCTTTATCTTTGATTTGAATTAACCGAACATGTTGAATTCCCATGCATAAATAGTTTGCTCGAAATTGAAAAATATTTTTTAAGGCGTTAGGAGTTGCTTTATTTTTCAGAATGATTTTCGCTAAATCCAAGAATATCATTCTTTCTTTCCATGCATTACCAGATTGAATCTTATTATTTCAAAGCCTTCAACATGATGAGGTCGTTACTTCCAATTAAATTTACTAAAATTTTCAAAAAGCACATTTTCCCGATCTGTGAAAGAGCAGCTTTAATATGTTATAATACCCTCTACCAATAAAAAAAAATATGCTGTTCATCTAATCAAATATTTTCTTGCAGACTGATACAACTTCACAGAAATAAAATTTCCATGATATCTAATCCATCTATTTAACCTTTCAGGATAGCTTGTTTTACCCTATATATGAAGAAATGACCTCTGCCCATAAAAGACATATTTTTGATCTGATCACAATATTTTTCAATAGACTGATAAAGGATCACTAAAGAATCATTCTGGTAAAATTTGGTTGATATCTATCGATTAGGTTCTGAGAAAATGATTTTCAAAGTTTACACTATATAACATATAGGAAAATGACCTCCGCCCATAAAATATATATTTTTTATCCGATCACAATAATTTTTGCTATACTGATAAAGGGTCACTCAAGTATCATTCATGTAAAATTTGGTTGATATCTATCAATTAGGTTCTGAGAAAATGATTTTCAAAGTTTTCACTATATAACATTTAGAGAAATGACCTCCGCCCATAAAGTACACATTTTTCATCCGATCAGTATAATTTTTGCTAAACTGATAAAGGGTCACTCAAGTATCATTCATGTAAAATTTGGTTGATATCTATCGATTAGATTCTGAGAAAATGATTTTCAAAGTTTTCACTATATAACATATAGAGAAATGACCTCCGCCAAAAAAATACATTTTTTTCATCTGATCACAATGATTTTTTGTAGGCTGATAGAGGGCCCCTCAAGGATAATTCATGTGAAGTTTGGTAAATATCCATCAATTAGTTTCTGAGAAAAGCCACCTATTACCATATATGGAAATTAGCCACGCCCACTACAGCCATGATTTTCAACCGATTAAAAATCTTTGAAGGAATCTGATAGAGGGTCACCCAAGGAACATTCCTGTGAAATTTGATTGGAATCCATCCAGTACTTTATGAGGAGAAGATTTTAAAAGTAAAAGTTTACGGACGGACGGACTGACGCACGGACGCACGCACGGACGCACAGACGACGGACACCTCGCCATGACGATAGCCCGCTGGCCTTTCGGCCAGTGGAGCTAAAAATTTAGGGTTGTCCCATTTGAAGGCTGCTGCAGACGACAAATTGGATGCTACTTAAGGTATAATTTGACAATATTATAGCTCAGAAAACTTTGAGACAAACGGAGAAAATGCTGTTTATCAGCATTTTCTTCTTTTGTCTCAATGTTTTCCCACGCCAATTCTATCAGGGACGTCAAAACCAGGTCTTATTTTGGAAAGGGTTAAACAAGACTTACATGAGTTGTTGTCTCTGCTGTGCCCACTATACAATTCATGCAAGCAATAGACAGATGCAAGAAATAGTATCAATAACAGTTACCTTGTCTGATCCAAGATTTTTTTCTTCAGTCTTGTTGGTAAGAAATGAGAACTTTCACTGGAGGTGATTAATACTGCTGCATCACCACCCTGACTAACATGGCTTATAATTTTTTTTACATTTTAAAACAGGTTTCATCATTTAAGCTTGCTTAGTTATTAAGTTATTGCAGGATCCATTTTTTGCCATATTTTCACTATTTCCGTTACCATAGCAACCGCACTTTTTGTCAAAGAACAAAGATAAAATGATGTGCATAATCTACACATTGCCATCTAGTCATATACCAAGTCTCATCAAATTAGCTTGCTTACTTATTAACTTATCGCAGGATCCAATATTTTTTGCCATATTTTCACTATTTCCGTAACCATAGCAACAACAATTTTAGTCTAAAAACAAAAATAAAATGATGTGCATAATCTACACATTGCCATATAGTCATATACCAAGTCTCATCAAATTAGCTTGCTTAGTTATTATCTTATCGCAGGATCCCATTTTTGGCCATATTTTCACTATTTCTGTAACCATAGCAACCTCAATTTAAGTCGAAAAACCAAAATCAAATGATGTGCATAATCTACACATTGCCATCTAGTCATATACCAACTTTCATCAAAAACGCTTGCTTAGTTATTAAGTTATCGCGGGATCCAGATTTGAGCGGACAGACGGATGGACAGACGGGTGGACGGACGGACAGACAGACGGACGGACAGACAGACGGACGGATGGACGGACAGACAGACGGAGGGCAAACCTATAGTCCCCTCCGGTGTGAACACCGGTAGGGGACTAATTATTTTATTGATTCAGCTGCACTTATTGAAGGACATCCCTCTTGTGATTTAAACTGCAAACTTTCTTTTGATTTAGCTCTACTAAATGAAAAACAAACTTCAAAACTCTCACAATTTCATCTTGAATCTAATTTTCATTTCATTATGAAAATAACCAATCAGCACTTAATTGGCAATGAAAATACCATGAAATTAAAACACATTCAGGTTGCTTGTCTAATATAAAGGTAAGAAACATCTGAACTCTGATAATTTCAGATTTGTCTTCATATACCTCAACAGATGAAAGCTCAGAAAAATATGTAAATAGATAAAACAGGCTCAAGGCCAGCAAGATTTTTATAGTTAAAAAGCCATTAACTCTGCAGTTAAAACCTTGTGAAGTGTGCAGTTAAAACCTTGTTAAGTGTTGTAACAGAAAATTGTATAAACAAGAGGGTCATGATGCTACTTAATTGCTCCCCCCCCCACCAAAAAATGTATTCCTGTGATATCATGATATCTCAAATAACAGTATTTGGGTATCTTAATCCTTAATTTAGATAAAGATTCAGACTAACAGTGTGAGCTTAAAAGTTACAAGCATGAAACCCTAATTCTGTGCTTGGGAAAAATTTTCCTTTTCAAATTTGCTTGTTTATACAAGTAGGTTGAAGCTCAAATATAAAGTTGCCCCACATTAGCAATATTATTGGTTGTATCATTTGCCAATAATATCCTCTCATTATTGTCCATATATGACTATTGATATTGTCAATCTAAAGGATTGACAATATCATTGATCATACATTGGCAATTTTTAAGTTTGATCAATAAATTGACTTGATATTATTTTCAATAATATTGTCAGCTTATGGGCCATGTTTGTAGAAGTTATTTACCTTTGAAGTGAGATCTCTATGCATGACCCCTCTAGAATGAAGGTATGCCATCCCACATGCGATATTTGAGCACTCTTGGCTCAAATGGTCCAAGGTAATTGACTAAATATTATCGTCAATAATATTGTTGGCTTATGGGTCATGTTTGTAGAAGCTATTTACCTTTGAAGTGAGATCTCTATGCATGACCCCTCTTGAATGAAGGTATGCCATTCCACATGCGATATCATGAGCAATCTTGACGCGTATGGTCCAAGGTAGTTCCAATGAGGTATTAGCCAGAAGCTGTTCCAAGTCTCCACCCTCTATATACTGAAATGGATAAACATTGTTTGGTTGACAAGCTTCATCATTGAAGATTTCTTGTTTCATGTACTATAATATGAAAGATCAAAAATATGTAAGAAAGTCACAGAATTAACAACTTTATGATTGAAACTCATCATTTTTTTTAATGAATATGCAGGGGAAAAGAAAGTGTTACTAAACAGGAAGATGAACTATAAAAAGAGATTTTTAACACCAAGTTCGACCTTGAAAGTTTGTTGTTTTTTCCTAAACGAATAACGGGAAATATGTGTTCAAATGCATGCAATATGTTCAAGTATTTCACAGTGCAAGCCCTTATAACTGCAACAGGATACTTCCTATTATGTGCAAAAATATATCAACCTTAAAAGTTTGGATTCCCAGGGACTTACAATAATCAACTACTACCAAATCTGCCATGCATTCAGGAAGACAAAGTGGTGCAAACCATTCATACTTGAATGCAAACCAAGAGTGGAGTAAAACTGACAATCAGTTTGCATCGTTTGACATCGATAATGCAGGGCTGCAGTCAGGATGAAGCTGTTTGCAAAATGTTTTAAAATGGTGCTCTGCTTTGCATGTGCACTCAAAAGTAAAGCAGGGAATCATGTGAATGTTTTGTCATCCTGAATAGAAGCCAATTCTTTTTTTACATCTTATATAGAAAATTTCTTAAATAAAATTTGAAGGGTCAGTGCAACACTATTGTAAGTGCCTATAAAAATATACGCACTTACAATAGTATTGCACTGACCCTTTGAAATTTAATGAGGTTAAAAGCTTTTCTAATCTTAGTTTTCTGTAGAATTATAAATATACATTTTCGTTAAAAGTTTAAAGTGAATGAAAACATCAAGAGCTTAGCATTCACATCTAAAAGATTTCTCACAATTTGTGGCAATTCACTCACAATGGTTACTATGATAACATTTTCCAAAAGATACCCCCCATTGTTTTATTTTGATCTGTTGTAGTTAGAATTTAGGAGAAATGTTATATTGAAAACATACTTTAATTCTACTCTAAATTCTATAAAAGTATTGCCATTTAATATGAAACCCATATGCACCACCTGATGTGAAGTATATTAATCCAGCAATCAGCATCAGATAGCTGTCGGTAACAGGACCTCAAAATTTACACCATTTATGGGCAAGACGACACCAGAATACAGCAGCTTTATTATCAGGTGTTACCTAGTCAATATTATGTTGAGTTCTTATTCAAATGTAAAGAGGAATATTGAAGTTTGTATACATTCTGATGTAGAACTGTAACTTCAAACTTGAGTTTGTTTGGGATTTTTTTTACCTGAAAAATACTTATCTTTTTTTTTTATTCAAGCTGTAGTTACCACGTTTATGTAGCCCATAATAGAAATAGCTATAAATGACAAAGGTCAAGTGCCATCTAGTTATAAATGAATGATCTAATTGATCAATTGATTTTTTTTTATTGACAACAGGGAACTATTAATTGATTAAGAACCATGCCTGTAACAACAATAGTTTTCGATAATTACACGATTTCTGAGAGTGTTAATCCATCAAATCGTGTGATTGTGGGCCAGTAGGTGAGAGGCCTATATTCTGAAACATTCCCCAGTCACCATGTAATGGATTTTCAATAATACAGAATCAGCACAAATCTCAGGAACGCCTCAGGCTTGACTAATATAATATTTATATTGGACTTGTTAGACCTCTGATATAAAAAAAAATAGGTTAAACCTTGCAAAAAAGTTCAAGAACTGATTCTTAAGAACTGATCTTAAACATTCCATAATGTTCAATGGCAGTTCAAGAACTAGGTTCTAGAACTAGTTCTTGAACTACAATTTAAATCTTGATCTACCATTTAATGTTCTAGAACATTCAAGAAATAGTTCTTGAACTTTTTTATGTTCTAGAAAGTTTTAGAACCAGATCTTCAACTTTTTCTCAGGGGAGCAGCAGCATATCATACTACTTTGATCTTATTTATTCATTTTGAAAATATTTATCATTTATTACCAGGATAGCTTATTGTTACTTCCACAGTTAAGCTCAAGTTTAGATTAGATTCCTTGTTTATCTTGAAATCAAATAACATTCTTTCAAAGTAGTTATTTAAGTATTTATCTCAGAAATTGCACTAGTTCCAAAATGCAAAATAGTCTTTTGAAATGCAAACTAATTTTAACATCTTTCAAATCTTCAATTTATGGTCCTACACTAAAGAAATGACTTCTGGGCATTCCCAATAGATAACATTGTTTTCAAAATAATATACCTCCTTGGGATATAAGAATAGCAATATATCTCCCAGAATATTTCCCTCATTTAATTATAGATGACAAGATGGTGCCAAGAAAATTAGTAGTTCAAGGCAACTGAGAACTACCAGAATATCCTTAACTTTGAAGATCATTGCAACAATTGATCACCATAGCTTTTAAATAATAGATATAAAGATAATTTCAGAATAACCCTAATACCTCTATTTCAAGCATTCACGCTCAAGTTTAACCCACAACAGGCCTCCTAGCAGGCCTAATTGAAAATAAAGGTTTTTATAAAGGCTCCAATGTATGAAAATAAAGGCCTTTTAGTGTAAAATATGAAGATAATTAAGAGTAAATAAAGGCTATTTTTGTCGAGGTTCTTATTTCTTTATTGAACCCATAGTCATACCAAAGTCATTTTATTATGTTATATACTGCATTCTGAAAAACTCAAGATGGAAGAAACAAAAGCAGCATTTTTTAACTACACATAAAAGAATGGAAAATGCAGAACAAAACAGTTCTATGACTATCCCGAGGAAATTTTCAGATTTGATCTGCAGCAATGCAAGACAAATCAACTTGACAGCACTAGCCATTTTACCTAATTTATTACCATGGTAGTAACTGGACTTGAGTAATAAATCCTCTGTTGAGTCTGATAAGCTCGAACATCAGTGACTTTCTTAAAATCAGAGTTTTAGTGGGGATACAAAACGAGTGGACTTCCTACACAATTTGTTTGTGTTTTTTTTTTTTTTTAAAAAAGCACATTATTCTCATTGATTGAATTTATTTGGGAACTTTAAACTACCTTCTGTGAGATTTGTTATAATAAAGACCTGCTAGAATGCTGAAAGGAATAATGTTAAGTTTCCATACGTTTATCTATTTATTATCAAAATTCAAATATTCATCTCCTAAATATTCATTGCCACAAATACTGTAAAAAAAGAAGAAATATTTGTACTGGTTGCCACATGTTGACATATCGCAACATTATTATTACACGTTCGAAATTGGGTCAACTGGGGTCAAAAACGAGGTCATGGGGTCAAATATTAGAAAAACCTTGTATGCACTCTAGAGACCACATTTTTTGCCTGATCAACCTGAAATTCGGTCAGAAGGATTGTCTTGATAAAATCTTGGACAAGTTCGAAATTGGGTCAACTGGTGTCAAAAACTATGTCACAGGGTCAAATCTTAGAAAAGCCTTGTATTCACTCTAGAGGCCACATTTTTTGCCTGATCAACCTGAAATTTGGTCAAAATGATTGTCTTGATGTAATCTTGGATGAGTTTGAAATTGGGTCAACTGGGCTCAAAAACGAGGTCATGGGGTCAAATGTTAGAAAAACATTGTTTGCACTCTAGAGGCCACATTTTCTGCCCGATCAAGCTGAACTTTGGTCAGAATAATTGTATTAATGAAATCTTGACCGAGTTCGAAATTGAGTCAACTGGGGTCAAAAACTAGGTCACAGGGTCAAATCTTAGAAAAAGACACGTATGCACTCTGGAGGCCACATCTTCGCCTGATCAACCTGAAATTTGGTCAGAATGATTGTTTTGATGAAAATTTGAATGAGTTTGAAATTGGGTCAACTGGGGTGAAAAACTAGGTCATGAAGTCAAATCTTAGAAACACCTTGTATGCACTCTAGAGGCAACATTTTTTGCCTGATCAACCTGAAATTTGGTCAGAAGAATTGTCTTCATTTAATATAGGACAACTTAGAAATTGGGTCAACTGGGGTAAAAAACTAGGTCACAGGGTCAAATTTAGAAAAAAACACGTATGCACTCTAGAGGCAACATTTTTTGCCAGATCAACCTGAAATTTGGTCAGAATAATTGTTTTGATGAAATCTTTGGCCAATTCGAAATTGGGTCAACTGGGGTCAAAAACTATGTCACAGGATCAAATCTAAGAAAAATTTTTTATGCACTCTAGAGGCCACATTTTTTGCCTGATCAACCTGAAATTTGGTCAGAAGAATTGTCTTCATTTAATCTAGGACAACTTAGAAATTGGGTCAACTGGGGTCAAAACTATGTCACAGGGTCAAATTTAGAAAAAAACACGCATGCACTCTAGAGGCAATAGTTTTTGCCAGATCAACCTGAAATTTAGTCAGAATGATTGTTTTAATGAAATCTAGGATGAGTTTGAAATTGGGTCAACTGGGGTAAAAAACTAGGTCACAGGGTCAAATTTTAGAAAAACACGTATGCACTCTAGAGGCAACATCTTTTGCCAGATCAACCTGAAATTTGGTCAGAATGATTGTTTTGATGAAATCTTTGGCCAATTCGAAATTGGGTCAACTTTGGTTAAAAACTAGGTCATGGTGTCAAATCTTAGAAACCCCTTGTATGCACTCTAGAGGCAACAGTTTTTGCCCTGACAAACCTGAAATTTGGTCAGAATGATTGTATTGATGAAATCTTGACCGAATTCGAAATTGGGTCAACTGGGGTCAAAAACTAGGTCACAGTGTCAAATCTTAGAAAAAACACGTATGCACTCTAGAGGCCACATTTTTTGCCAGATCAACCTGAAATTTGGTCAGAATGATTGTTTCGATGAAATCTTTAGCCAATTCGAAATTGGGTCAACTGGGGTCAAAACTATGTCACAGGATCAAATCTAAGAAAAATTTTTTACGCACTCTAGAGGCAACATTCTTTGCCCGATCAACCTGAAATTTAGTCAGAATGATTGTCTTGATGAAATCTTGGATGTGTTCGAAATTGGGTCAATTAGGGTCAAAAACTAGGTCATGGGGTCAAATCTTAGGAAAACCTTATTAGTCAAACTGAAAATTGTAAAAAAGGAATCTCTAGTTGTATAGAAGCAACAATATTAGTATCACCATTTCCTCTTTGTTAGCTGCTGTAGGAGGTCTTTTTGTTAAAAAAAACTACTTAAGTCAAATAAGAACTTAAAATGAGAAGAAATATAATTATTGGTAATAAATGACAGAATTCTTTCCATTTCTTTGTTCCATACGGTATTTGGAAGTCTCCCGAATTTATAAATTCCATCTGTGAAGACCGTGAAATAAAAGTTGATCATCAAAATCTAATATTATTCAACCGTTGAATACTACAAATGTTAGCAAATTCTAAAAACAAAATGCTTGCCACTATCAAACGTAAACTGCTGTGGAAGTAAATGGCTATTTATAGACATGTAGAACTTGTAAAAACAGATGTTTTACTAGAAAACTGTGGTCAGTCCAGATTTTATTGCTATGCCTACTGATTGATAATGGCTATTTTATAGTCCTGTAATCACTTGAAATTACATGCATCAATTTGTCATGGTAAGCCAATCTGATTTTGGTGGGGATAGTCATATAACTGATTACTTGCTTTCAGCTAGGACAGCAACCATTCAGAGCAAATATAAAGGTTTTGAGTGAGAATTACAGGCTATTTTGGCGTTTTAAAGGTTTTCTGGGGAAATGTAAAGGTTTTAAAGGTTTACTCTGAAATTAAAGGTTTTTAAAGGTTTTAAAGGTTTCACTAGGAGGCCTGCCACAATTGTCATGTGCAAGGCAAGCACATTAGCTAAGATCAGACTACTCTTATAGTTGATCAGGCTGATCTTAATCTTATCCGTCTGCCAAAGATTTGCATATGTCGCAAACAACATAAGAGAGGTAAAAATATTTTAACAGTAATTCTTAGTCAAAACAAATAAAAATGAGTACCCACAACACAGTGTTACTTCAAGAGAAATAATAACAGAGCCCTGTTATGAAACAAGAGGACCATGATGGTCCTAGCTCGCTCACCTGAGTCTCTTTGACCCATGGGACATCACATCAATTAAATAGGCAGATGTCATAAAGGAGATAATTTCTACATAAAAGAAGGTTTCATAAAGTTTGGGCCGAAATTGTGGCCACTAGAGTTAGATCAAGAAAATTATCTTTAAGAACCCATTGCTGTGATATGGCATGGATCCATCCCATTTTCAATAGGGTTCATCCTTGTGACCTGACAATCATTCTGACCAAGTTTCATGATAATTGGACCATATTTGTTGCCTCTAGAGTGTATACAAGAAAATTGTCATTAAGTCCGTTTTTCCCATGAAATGGCACGGATCCTTTCCATTTTCAATAGGATTGATCCTTATCACCTGACAAACATTCTGACCAAGTTTCATGAAAATTAGACCATATTTGTGGCCTTTAGAGAGTAAACAAGAAAATTGTCATTAAGGCCCCTTTTCCCGTGATATGGCACAGATCTTTCCAATTTTCAATAGGTTTCATCCTTGTGAAATTGAAAACATTCTGACAAAGTTTCATGATGATTGGTCCATATTTATGGCCTCTAGTGTGTAAACACTTAAATTGTTGACGCCTAATGACAGATGAAGGACGACAATTGATTGACATTCAATGATCACAAAAGATCACCTTGAGCATGATATGCTCTTGTGAGCTAAAAACCAACCACATCCATTTGCCCAAACAAAAACACTGATTAGCTGCACTCTGATCAGCACCTTTATTTTTGTTACATAATTTAAGGAGAACTTTTGAATTTATACAGTGTTTATGTGCCATATAACCTTCTTATTTTGTACTTGGCCAATAAATAAAAAGAAATTCTCAATGACAGCATGCTGTGAGAGCATTCTGTGAGCTCTATTAGTTATTTAAAGTAAATCAGATCACAACATTAACAATGTATTGTATTTTTCGATAGAATCTATCTGATGGATTATTATTGGCTTCCAGTCTAAAGAGGGTACTATCCTTAAATTGGGGCATTTTGTAACAACTCTAGGACAACTTCAGGAAATCAATACTGGTCCATATTTTTTTCTCTGGCCATGAAATTGGATTCTGGACAGGAAGGACAATACATGAATATATGCAGTGTCTTAACTTAGGACAAATAGAAAATTTCACACTAGCTAGCTTATACTTTCACCAACTAGGTTGATTTGATCCTGACAAATCGCAGTTTCTTATCCAGTGACCCGACGACAACAAGCTCTAGATCCTGACTAAGCATGTGTTTACTGGCAAAAAATTGTCAGTAATCTCAGCCTAGCAGAATGTGATGTAGTCTGGCTCCCACGCTGTCAGTTAGTGTTAAACAAGGTACACCACTCATGTTTTACCATTCCAAATTACCTCCCATATTCTCAAATAAAAAAAAAGAATTGATACCAATGATATGTACTTTTTCAGATACAATGTATTTCTATTTAAAGAAGGGGAATTTGAAAACTGTCACTTGATAAAAATGGTCACTTGGTCGCTTGAGCAAGATTGACTGTACCCAAAAATATT
Source organism: Fragum whitleyi (assembly GCA_948146395.1). Taxonomy (NCBI): domain Eukaryota; kingdom Metazoa; phylum Mollusca; class Bivalvia; order Cardiida; family Cardiidae; genus Fragum; species Fragum whitleyi. The sequence continues at coordinate 28,411,094 of OX411548.1, read as the reverse complement.
TGGACACTTACAATAGTGTTGCAATGGCCCTATTTTTTTTTTTATTATTTTGTAATGACTTAAAGACTGATTGTCCAAACATTCTTTTAAGACAGGCTGAAACATAAGCAGACTTGAATTTATGACCAACGACAAACCATTTAATGTAATTAACATCATGCAAGATAACCTGAAAAAGACATAATTGCAGCAAACCACAAGTTCCTCCATGCCAATTTACTAATGCAGTAGACAACAATTAAAGTCAACAGACTGTCTGACAATCTAACAACCAGAAGTTTATTTTACCAACTACTAATTCTTGTAACTCTTAATTACTACTTACAGAATAAATCTTATTTAGAAAGGCATCCCCATGTCAAGGTCTTTGAAAAAATAGGAAATTATTCTAAGAAATTACAAAAGTCAATTTATGGTTTTACACTTTTATTTAGTATTTTGGATCTCAAGTTAGTCAAATGAATGTAGCGAGTTGATGGCTTTTTCCTATCTGAAGGAAATGTTTGAAATATTATTTTTCTTCCATTCATTCAATTGATTGATTGAATGGAGTTTTACGCTGATTTCAACAATTTTTCAGTTATATCGCGGCGGATGGAGCACCTAACAATGGATTCCTGGTATTTTGCTCCCCAGTACTACTATCACATCCTTTCCTAGCCTCCAGCTGCTTTTTCACATAGATCTACAATTATCAACCAATTGGTGAGAGACAAATTTCATTCAGTAAAATATTTTAACGCTTCTTCTGACCAGGTCACTGCACTTTCCTGCTGTATATAATGCTTCGGCAGAGAGCATAGACTAAGAACAGCCAGCACAGACATGTAGTCTGATCTTAGCCTACACATCCAGCTTAGTACTACCTAGGGGGGAAATTTGAGCTAGTTTGGTTGAAATGTAATTTGTAACCATAATTGGTGTTTTTTAAACCAAAACTTATATTCAACAAGATAGGGGTTAACATTATAGTCAGAACAATGTCTAAATTTTCTTTACTGTATTATTCCTAATAAATGATCCCAGGCACTATACATAACATGGTCGGGGAGTTTTTATTTAGAATGCTTTTTTCTATTTAAAAAATCATTAAAATTGGTGTCCTTTTTATAAATGATAAATGATTGTTTAGAGAAAATTCATCTCAAATTTGAGAGGAAGTCTCAAAAAGTTCTTAATATTTAGGCATTTGAAGTGGGATTCTAAGAAAAAAATGTAAGGGTGCTATTATTAGAGGAAATACAGTAAATCATATATGTTTAATACCTCTGTTATAGCATGTAGCTGTCCTTCATGAACACACACACCCAAAAACCTGAAATAGACACAAAAACAAAGCTGTAGTTTCAACATTTTGCTTACTCACTGACAAGATGAATAGTTGGATTTTTCAGATTTTCTCAACTGGATGATATGCTGCCACATGCATATCTTTGCTGACAATCGGTTGATTCCATGTGTGGTTCGAACTTCAGTCCCTTACCATGGATCCAAGCATGACCTTGTTGCTTACAGTCACTCATGATGTATGAGAGCTCCCTTACGATACAAATGTAGTATACCATAAAAATTCTAATAGAGCCCCATGCTCTAATTAAACCACATACACCCTCTTAGGAGGTTAAAATCAACCATTTAAGATGTAATTTTAAAACAAGAGCACCGCAAGCGGGTGCCAACGCTCGGCTGTTAATTATTTCTTAGGCAAATGCAAATATATGATTTGATACCTACAGAAAGGTCTTGACAAATGACCTTGAACTTGGTACCTACAGAAAGGTCTTGTCCCAAGCAATAATCATGTGAAATATGAAGGCTCCATGACTTACCATTCAAAAGTTATGACCAAGGTTAAATTTTTCAAAGAAATTTGACCTTGAATAATGACCTTGACAAATGACCTTTAACTTAGTACCTACAGAAAGGTCTTGTCCCAAGTAATTATCATGTGAAATGTGAAGGCTCTATGACCTACCATTCAAAAGTTATGACCAAGGTTAAAGTTTGTCATGCCAACGCCCACCCACGCCAACAACAACGCAATAGACGCCAAGGTGATCATAATACCTCGAGTTTTCTTCGAAAACAGCCGAGCTAAAAATCTTGAAGCCTCTACTAAAAGCCAATCCCCAGGAAAAACAGGGTCACAAACAATTCAACAGGCTACTAATAGAGAAAAAGTCAATGTATTTATTCATTTGTCACCTTTGGACTTGGTGATGACTTAGTACTTGTAAATGAAACAGCATTTTTGCCATTTTTCCACTGTCTTTACAACTTGTCATGCAGCATAGCGTCAATGTAATTCGAAAACTTCACAACTACAGCATGATCAAAGCTGTAGTTACAAGATTTTGGAATAACAGTGGTAATAGCCTCTTATAAAAGCCCATACTTTTCTAATGGAAATTTTAAGATTGTAATACAACCCCGGGGCTCTATTAGAGCTTTCACGGTACCAATAATTTTGGACTCTTTATAAGTTATTAAGGTTAATGTGGTGATAACATTCCTCGGTAACTAACAAAGTTTCACCTGAATCATTTGACAACTTTAAATCACTCAAGAAATCTAGCTATCATCTATATTTTATTGCTAACAAGAAAAAATTGACCTTTCTTATGCTGTTCAAACAGTTTCTAGCTGTAACCAAAATTTAAGTATTTACTTAAAGATCAGTCTGCAGTCCCATCTTAGCCTTCACTGTCTGCACTGTTAAACTTGAGAAAGATTTGTTGAAACATCCCCAAAATTTAGTAATTTGTTTGAAACATAATTTGAGCCTGTGCTTGAGATTTCCAACAATTCCAAATATGCGCAAAGCAAAGACTCTGATCAGCCTGTGCAGCCGCACAGTCTGACCAGAGTCTTTACCATGCATTTAGTAGCTAGATAAGGCCTTAAAGTATCTGTAGACCATCATGTAACTTTGTGTTTATTGCTGCTCAATGTTTGCACCTTGCGTACGTTTCAAATTTTTGGAAATGTCACACACAGACTCATTTACATTCAACAAGATAAGGAATAAGACTTTCCAAAGTCAAAGTGGGTCTCTGCTATTTAAATGAAATTTCGATTCCAGATGTTATAAGTTCAGAGTACAAATTTAGAATAAGAATAGTTCACACAATAATCATAATGAATGGATATAAGTTCATATGTGACCCTCATTTCTTTGACATATTTAAATTTTATGTATGTATTATTACAGATGAAGGCATAATTTCCCCATTTAATGAGTTAAACTTTACTCTTTTGAACCAGACCTACCTATTTAATTGTTATACACCTGTCTACTTTAGTTGATTAATGATTCTGCTCATTTACATATTTTGTCTTACTCTGTAACCGTTGTTAATAACCTTAAAGACTGTCATGATTTTTGTTTAACATTGATTATGCCTGAAAATTTGGTAGTTTTGATGGAGTGACATAAAATTTGAAGTCTGGTGAAAATATAATGATTCAATTGCAAGGATATTGAAAGATATTGGATCTCTTAACAATTTAAAAGATCCCTGTTGTCCAGGGATGTGGAAATACACGTCTTTTTCCACTTGTCCCTGGACAAGTGGAAACATGATTTTCTACTTGTCAAGGATCAACCTGAACTTGCTGGCAAAAAAAGAGAAAAGATCAATAACAGAAATTGTTGTTTTTAATGAAGAAAATGCTGGACCCCATCCTTTTCTTCATTGAAAACAATGTTTTCTATGTTTTGATACAAACATTTAGCTATTACATCTCCTACCTCTATCAAGTACCATCCCAAGATTTGTCCTCTAACTACTTGTCCACGTACAAGTGGCCAAGAAAAATCCACTAACCCGCTGGTAGAAAAACTTACGTCATACAAGTCGGGTATGGGAATTCCACACCCCTGCTGTTGTAAATCAAAAGTTTGATTGATCAAACACTTGTTTATATTGGAATGACTGATGTCCAGTCCATCTTTTTACTCAGATGACCAACCCAATTATTGTAACTACAGCTTAAGCTACAATGTTAAGGTTGCTCATCATTGAATTGTTACTTGTTCCATGCCTGTGACATTATCAATATACCTTCAAGACAAATGACATTTTCATTTCTGAGGTCATATGCTTTGATGAAGGGATACATTCATATGTTAAGCATTTCATTGCTGTTTTTTCTTAAAGGATTCTTAAAGGATTAATTTGGAGTTAATAATTGCAATTTTTAAATGGATGGATAGTTGCCATCCATTAAACCAAAAATACATTCAAATTGCTCTCAACCATGTTACCTTAGTATTGCCTTTCCTTTAGGTTGCCAGTGCCTGTTAAGTACATTGTACATGTATTTTTTGTTGGTTTAAGACATTTAACAATAATGTTTCAATATTTTTGTTCTATGTCTGGAAGACTGTTGGCTGCCTAACTAAGTGACCAAAAACGTGAAACATAAAAGTAACTGTGTGGTGTCTGTGTTTGGGAGGAAGAGAGTCAGCTTCTTGCACAGAAAGTCAGAGTTTGTTTCGAGAGCGAATATTGATCATGGTTCTCTTTTTGGCACGCACATTCAGCAAAAGTACTGGTTCTTTTTCAGGAAGCAGAATCAAGCAGAATTATTTTAAGTTGTAAGAAATATATATCCTTATTGATGTAAAATTAACCTTTGTTATGCTAAATAAAAACCTTTCAAATACTTTACTCACATCAAAGTGCCGAAGACTCTGGAAGGGCTTATTAATAGGTCAGTGGTTTTTTTTGAATATACAATTTTTTCAAAACTTTTCTTGTTTAAAAAGTGATATCAGGTGGAATATACTAAGATCAGACTGCACATATGTGCAGGCTGATCTTTGTTTATACCTCCTACCAAAAGCAGGAATATTCCAGGCTCAGCATGTCAAGGGTTAATAGATTTAAACTAAACTAGCAGGTAAGAAAAGGGGTGTGGATAAAGCCAGGTACTTTAGAGACATTGATAAAAGGATTATCTGGGACACAGTTGACATAATACTGATATAATTTCTACACCTGTCAAAATGATTCATTTACACCATACAACAAATTAACCCATACAAATTACCCTCTTAAGACACTTTGAGATGGATTGTTTGTAGTAAGTACAAGACATTTGAATCAGTGCATGACAATTCCAACAATTTCAAATGTGCAAAAAGTAAAGCCTTTGGTCAGACTGTGCATCCCAGCAGTGTTCGACACTAAGGGGAGTCCAGGAGTCCGAGACTCCTTGTTTACCAGTTAAGACTCCTTCCATTTGCAAGTAAGGAGTCCAGTGGACTCCAAGGGTCATATGCGAATATTTTGAAAAACAAATGCACAGAGCATTGTCCTTTCTAATACTTGCCAAAACTGTAGTTGAAGAAAATATTTGCTTGCATCCTGCAGCTATTTGAGAAAAAAAGACTCTGCTTTGGAAGAACATTGTGGAAAAGAAGAAATTGCTTATAACAAGCAATTTCTTCTTTTCCACAATGTTGTCCCAATATAAAAATTTGGACTCCTTACTTTGAGCTTGGACTCCTTGATTTCTTGTGTTAGGATTCCAATTAACTCCCTAATCTCAGGCTTTAGTGACAACCCCTGCCCAGAGTCTTCACTCCACGCTTTACAAGTAGAAAGATTTAAAAGTATCTTTAGACATTCAGGCAATCTTCAAATTGCACTGTGTTTGCATCTCACAAACAAATTGGGAACTTGTTGCACAGGATCCATTTTCAAATAGACTAGAACCCTTACAAACTTGAGATGAGCTGTAAAAGAAAATTGTTTCCAGGGTTTTAAGGGATGTATCTGAGACGCAAAAATAAGTAGCCAGGACCCTCAAAGCGATGTGATGTGAATCCAATAGACCTTCTGCGGATCAACTTCAGAAAAGAATTGAAGACTGCTTTAAACAGTCTTGAATTCTTTCCTGAAGTCTGTGCCCCAAATATTGATATATCTCTGTTCATTGCTTTACCTTTAACAAGGGAATTAATATAAATCTACAAAATACAAGATTTTAGCCTTAAAGTAAATAGTCTATATCTAAAGCAGGGACTCCCAAAATTTAAGAAAGAACCCCTTAGATCCCAATGATTGAGTTCTTTGGACCCTATTTAGTTGCTGTCAAACTAAAACTCCATGTTTCTGTAACATTTTCATTTGATATGCATTAATGTTTACAACTCTTTCAACATTTTTAGTCATATCATGACAGCTGGTTCCAATGATTTTCAAAGTTTCCACTATATAACATAAAGAGTAATGACCTCTGCCCATAAAAGGCATATTTTGCATCTGCTCACAATATTTTTTGTAGACTGCAAAAGGTCACTCAAGAATCATTCCAGGGAAATTTGGTTGACATCCATTAGATTCTGAGAAAAGTCTCATATTACCATATATATGGTAATAAGCCACACCAATTTAAGCCTTGTTCTACATTGGATCAAAAGTTCTTAAAATACTTTGAAAGAGGGTCACCAAACTATCATTCCTATGAAGTTTGGTTGAAATTCATCCAGTAGTTTCTGAAAGAACATTTTCTTAAGAAAAATGTTTCGATGGGATAGACAGATGCATGACCGACATGGTGCCATGAGAAATTGCCCAAGAGGAAGTTTGGCCAGTGGAGCTGGTAAAACTGGAGTAAACTGTTAGTTTCACATCCCTTCAAAATCACAGAAAAGTATATGCAAATTTAACCTATGGATACCTAAACCTACTTGCATACCTGAGAATGTTTTTATGAGATAGCCGATTCATCAGCTGGAGTTCTCGTAACACATTTGGCTTGTTGTCCTGAACCTTATTCATTTTGAGACATTGTACAGCACCTGTTGTCTTGTGTGTCACCTGAAAATATAACAGACAAAGTCATCAGCTGGAGTTCTCGTAACACATTTGGCTTGTTGTCCTGAACCTTATTCATTTTGAGACATTGTACAGCACCTGTTGTCTTGTGTGTCACCTGAAAATATAACAGACAAAGTCATCAGCTGGAGTTCTCGTAACACATTTGGCTTGTTGTCCTGAACCTTATTCATTTTGAGACATTGTACAGCACCAGTTGTCTTGTGTGTCACCTAAAAATATAACAGACAAAGTCATCAGCTGGAGTTCTCGTAACACATTTGGCTTGTTGTTCTGGACCTTGTTCATTTTGAGACATTGTACAGCACCTGTTGTCTTGTGTGTCACCTGAAAATATAACAGACAAAGTCATCAGCTGGAGTTCTCATAACACATTTGGCTTGTTGTCCTGGACCTTATTCATTTTGAGACATTGTACAGCACCTGTTGTCTTGTGTGTCACCTGAAAATATAACAGACAAAGTCATCAGCTGGAGTTCTCATAACACATTTGGCTTGTTGTTCTGGACCTTGTTCATTTTGAGACATTGTACAGCACCTGTTGTCTTGTGTGTCACCTGAAAATATAACAGACCAAGTCATCAGCTGGAGTTCTCATAACACATTTGGCTTGTTGTCCTGGACCTTATTCATTTTGAGACATTGTACAGCACCTGTTGTCTTGTGTGTCACCTGAAAATATAACAGACAAAGTCATCAGCTGGAGTTCTCGTAACACATTTGGCTTGTTGTCCTGGACCTTGTTCATTTTGAGACATTGTACAGCACCTGTTGTCTTGTGTGTCATCTGAAAATATAACAGACCAAGTCATCAGCTGGAGTTCTCGTAACACATTTGGCTTGTTGTCCTGGACCTTGTTCATTTTGAGACATTGTACAGCACCTGTTGTCTTGTGTGTCACCTAAAAATATAACAGACAAAGTCATCAGCTGGAGTTCTCGTAACACATTTGGCTTGTTGTCCTGGACCTTGTTCATTTTGAGACATTGTACAGCACCTGTTGTCTTGTGTGTCACCTGAAAATATAACAGACAAAGTCATCAGCTGGAGTTCTCGTAACACATTTGGCTTGTTGTCCTGGACCTTGTTCATTTTGAGACATTGTACAGCACCTGTTGTCTTGTGTGTCACCTAAAAATATAACAGACAAAGTCATCAGCTGGAGTTCTCGTAACACATTTGGCTTGTTGTCCTGGACCTTGTTCATTTTGAGACATTGTACAGCACCTGTTGTCTTGTGTGTCACCTGAAAATATAACAGAATATTGGTGAATTTGTTTAATCCTTTCCTATTTTACAAAATTTTGGACCTGTCCAAATTCAAAGGTTTTGCAGACGAAAATTAAAAAGTGGATTTAATTTGAAAAATAACCATTCAGTAGGGTAGAAAATAGTGTGGAAAAAGATGAAATTGCTTGTCAGAAACAATTTCTTCTTTTTTCACAATGTTTTCTCAATCATAAAATCACAGGCACATAAAAAGCAGGGATTAAACAGCTAAGGGTTAAAGTCTTTCAATGCTAAGTGCATTTATCTTCTTTTCATTCCGTTTTCAAAAGTTTCCAAATGTATAACAACAGGGCAAAAACAGCTAGACTGTTAAATGAAATATCAACAAAGATGATCAGATAATAGAAAATCCAGATCCATGGCATGTCAACCGTAATAATTTGTTTACCTATCAATTCATAATCTATTATCAGAATTTATCCTTTTTCTGATTTACTTTTGGATTTATTGGGTCATTCATGTCATATTTAATACAAACCTGAACACCCAATTTCTCCTAATAAACGCGCCTGGGAGATAATGAAGTAAAACAACTTTAGACAAGGAGTATAAAGTCTAGTGGTGTCTAATAATGTTTGACTTTGAAATGTGAGCGTAGAACTTAATCATATAGTTATTAATTCTTGTTTACAAAGCGTCTTGAGACTAAAACTATATGCAAAATTACTTTAAAGCCATACACAATATATAGAGGATATTGAATGAGTGGTCATGGAATACCGAATTTATCAAACAAGTCATCTATAAACAGATAAAAATGAGGCTGCGCCGAGTTTTTATCTGTTATAGATGACGAGTTTAATAAATTCTGTATTTTATGAGCACAAATTTTATATTCTATTTATAATTTGACCCGATTTTTTGCGAGGAATTGTCTAAATCCTTGAAATTCAACATCCATTTTTCCGCGAAACTTATAACGCCGTTTAAAACTGACGTCACAATATATGCATTATGACGTCATTTTGGCGGTTGAAAAATAGCTTTGCTATTCGCTCTTAGCTCATTTTAAGAATTATTCCACTAGTGTAATAACACCCGTGTAATATAAAAAATATTCAATGATTTTATTTCACTCCCGTGACGTAGGTCATATTAAAAAGGAAGTTATGATCATGGGGTTTTTTTACCCTGACCTTGAGTATGCATGACCTTGAACTTTTAAATACAGACATCAAACTTTCTAATGGCACATCTGATAATTGATTGGAATAATTCTGTGAAATTGCTTTTGAAATCCACACATATGTATAAGTCAAATGATCCATAAAAGGTTTGTTTGTTTGTATAATTGACTCGATTTCTTAGTTTACAGATGAAGTTTAGAGCCACCTTTAACAGTATCATACACAGTCATACAGTGGTGACTGGAACACCTATCAATGGATTTCTTATATTTCTCACACCTGTACTACCATCACATCCTTTGGAAGCCTACAGTTGCACATACCATATAAGAGTTTCAAATTATGCAGCCATGGGATATTACTATTTGCTGCCACCAGGGATCAAACCTTAGAAATCAGGATTTTGAGTCTGATTGAGATTCCAAATGTGATAATATCTCAGAAGCCCAAGACAAATTCAGCAGTATGTTGTACCTTACTGATTTGCAAACATGGGCAATAGTAAAAGCAACAACTATCTGACTGCTCATCACAAGCAAGCTGGTCTATAGATACCAGCAGTAACTTAAATTAAAGTGGGCAGGATTTCATTATACTCTTTGTCAGTTAGGACAACCTTAAATATTGGATAAGTAGCATTTTTGATGATAAAAGTTGTCCTACAGTGATAAATAAAATGCTAGAAATTTAAGACATCCTCTTGTAGTGACTTTAAATGATCAAAAGCTAATATCTGATCCAATCTGTAAACAATTATTCAGGTTACCATAATCTGAAGAGTCCTCAATACCACAAAACAATCCAAACTTGACCTCGACCAGGGGGTCCTTTAAGCAATTGCAGGATTTCTACTTGATATATTTCAATCCATTTCTTGTAAGAGTCTAAATGTTACAAATCTCTACAATTTGACACACATTGATGGCTCAGTGCAAAACAGTTTTGACTGCCTATATTTTTATAGAGCCTTCAACATGTAGGTGCTATTGTACAGCAGTTGCATATTGCAGGATCAGTGCAAAACTGTTGTAAGTGCTTATAAATGTATAAGCACTTACAATAGTTTTGTATTGAACCCTTAATATACAACACAAAACATATGTATTCAAGGCTCAGCCACGCATACACCTGAAAAAAGTGCCATTGATTGAAAGAAGTCTGTAAGATCATTATAGGTAAAAGGCTCAATCCTGAAACAAGTAATTACTGTATTCCCCTAGCTAAAGCGCCTTCCCTAATAGTAGCACTCCTGCATTTTTTTACTAAAAAACCCCACTTCAAATGCCGTAATTTTAAGAATTTTTTTTACACTTCTTCTTGAATTTGATGTGAATCTCCTCTTAAAAAATGCACCTCAAATTAAAGGGAAAAGAGCATAAAGGACATAAATTCAATTTTTCTTAAATGCAGACATTTGCAACATTTAGACTCTAACAAGAAATGGATTGAAATATATAGTATAAATCCTACAATTGCTTAAAGGACCCCCTCGGGTCGAAGTCAAGTTTTAATCAGTAAATGCATACTATATAAAAGCTCTCCAACCATGTTATGTATAGCTCCGGGGAGCATTTATTAGAAGAAATATGGTACGCTTAGTTTTACGAATTCATTGGTTTTCCGGTAAAGAGGTAATGGATATATTTATTCTGTTTATCAAAAGTTGTAAGAAATAATGGCTTTTTGCTCTGGTAATTTTCAATATATCACACCAATTTATCACTATATCTGCCTTGTAAATTGAATTTTGTAGAATAATTACTGTCATAATGGGCTGTCAAACAAGTTCTTTATCGAAGCCAAATGATTTTGTTTCCGGTTGTCAGTGAAGAATGGAGCCTCATTTCAGGAATGGGGCTGCTATGTTTGCTTCTTCCCATGTAAAAAGTTCATGAACTGGCTCTTGAATGTTGTAGAACATTAACCCTTGTCATCCTGAACCAGGAATATTCCTGATTTGGCAGGAGGTATACATATGTGCAGTCTGATCTTTGTCTATACCACCTGATTTTCTTTATGAAACCAGAAATATTTAATGATCTTATTTTCAAAATAATATTGACTTACAACTAGTACATTCAGAGCTCTCATCACTTTGATTTTAACATAATTTTGACAAGTTTTTTTCAGCATGACAAGGGTTAAATGGCAGTTCAAAAATTCCATTCTAGAACTTGTTCAAGAAATAGCCCTTGAACTCAAGTTTTAGAACTTAAGTTCAAGAACTGGTTCAAGGAATAGTTCTAGTAGTTAAAAAAACTAGTTCTAGAAGTTCTAAATTGAACTATCATTCAATGTTTTAGCAACTTCAAGAACCAGTTCTTGAACCCTTTCCAGGGTTTGGACTGCTGGGGATTGGAAATCAGGTGCAAAACAATTTTGTTAAATTACCTACATCCCAGATAAATGCAATATTCACAGTGATTTGTAAGATGCTGAAGTCTGCACAATATGCATCAAAACAGGGGTGTGGAAATACGAGTTTTCTCCACTTGTCCCTGGACAAGTAAAAGCGGATTTACTACTCGTCCAGGATCAAAATGAACTTGTCCACTAAAGAGTAAATAGAAACTAGAAAGCCATGAATGGCTTGAGTCGCTCCACAGGCTTGAAATTCTTGTAAAAGCAAATAAATGTTTTGACTAGATTTCTAGATATTTGGGGTTCTACTGATGTTGAAAATGATTCCATCAGTTACATTCTGAGAAAATGATTTTCATAGTTTCCACTATTTAACATATTGAGGAATGACCTCCGCCAAAAAAATGCACATTTTTCATCAAATCAAAATAATTTTTGGTACACTGATAAAGGGTCACTCAAGGATCAAACCAGTGAAATTTGGTCGATATTCAAAAATTAGATTCTGAGAAATTGATTTGCAAATTTTCCACTATATAATATATAGAGAAATGACCTCTGCCCATAAAACGCATATTTTTCATCAGATCACAATGATTTTTTGTAGACTGATAAAGGATCACTCAAAGATCATTCTAGTGACATTTGGTTGATATCCATCTGTAACATTCTGAGAAAATAATTTCCATTTTTCCCACAATATAACATATAGAGAATTGACCTCCGCACATAAAATGCATATTTTCCATCCGATCACAATGATTTTTTGTAGACTGATAAAGGGTCACTCAAAGATCATTCTAGTGAAATTTGGTTGATATCCATCAGTTACATTCTAAGAAAAATGATTTTCAAAGTTTCCACTATATAACATATAGAGAAATGACCTCCGCCCATAAAATGCATATTTTCCATCCGATCACAATGATATTTGTAGATTGATAAAGGATCACTCAAAGATCATTCTAGTGAAATTTGGTTGATATCCATCTGTATTGATTGATTGAATGGAGTTTTACGCCGCTTTCAACATTAGTTCAGTTATATCGCGGCGGCTGGAGCACCTAACAATGGTTTCCTGGTATTTCTCTCACCTGTACAACCACCACATCCTTTCCTAGCCTCCAGCTACTATCTCACATAGGTCTACGATTATCAACCCATTGGTGGATATCCATCTGTAACATTCTGAGAAAATAATTTCCATTTTTCCCACTATATAACATATAGAGAAATGACCTCCGCCCATAAAATGCATATTTCCATCCGATCACAATGATTTTTTGTAGACTGATAAAGGGTCACTCAAAGATCATTCTAGTGAAATTTGATTGATATCCATCTGTTACATTCTGAGAAAATGATTTTCAAAGTTTCCACTATATAACATATAGAGAAATGACCTCCGCCCATAAAATGCATATTTTCCATCCGATTACAATGATTTTTTGTAGACTGATAAAGGGTCACCCAAGGATCATTCATGTAAAATTTAATTGGTATCCATTGGTTAGAATCTGAGAAAACTCACTTTTTACCATATTTGGAAATTAGCCACGCCCATAAAATCCATGTTTTTCATTGGATCTAAATTTCTTGAACAGCTTTGAAAGAAGGTCACCCAAGGATCATTCCTGTGAAGTTTGGTTGAAATCCATCCAGTAGTTTCTGAGGAGAAGATTTTTAAAGAAAAGTTTACGACCGGACGCACGCACGGACGGACGGACGGATGGTAGGACGGACGCACGACGGACACAACGCCATGACAATAGCCCCAGTGGCTTTCAGCCAGTGGAGCTAAAAATTGAAAAAAAACATAGCCTTTTGATGAAGAAAATGCTGGTATCCAGCATTTTCTTCATTAAAAACAATGTTTTCTACCCTATGGTATGAACATTAGGATGCTTTCTCTCTTAATTCTTTTAAGTAACATTCCAAGATTTGCCCTGGTATTTACTTGTCCTTGGACAAGTGGCTTAGAAAAAATTACTTGTCCTCAAGTACAAAAGCCCGAGTCGGACAAGTCCGGCATGGGAATTCCACACCCCTGATCAAAATGAAATGGATGATGTGTGAATGCCATTATTTTTAGTGATCTTTTACATGTTCTTTTTAAGGGGGAGGGGGGGGGGGTTATTTACTTATTTTCTTATATTAAAACCAATATTTTCAATGATTTAAATTATAGGGCATTCAAAAATAGTCTAAGTCTTTGAGTAACAAACAGCAAATGCTTGAATAACTCTTGGGGACATAACTTTTCAATGACAAATCCAAATTTACAAAATATATATTTTTTTTTAAAGGAGTGTAAACCTTTTGAAAATGTCAGAAGTATTAATTGAGCAATGAAATTTGACACAAGGAACTGCATAAATTGAGAGTAAAAAGTCAAAATTAACATACAGGACATAAATGACAGTGTAACTTGAGGAGAAACACAAGTATTTTCTTTCAGTTTAGAATTTCCCTAAAATCATGACATGGATATATCATTGCAACATCATGACTTTCACAACTGAAATGTCAAATGATTCTAGTACAACTTTAGAGATGTTTGTCATTGATTTTAACCCTTGTCATGCTGAATAAATTTTGGCTAAAAATTTTCACCAAAATCAAAGGGCAAAAAGCAAAGAAAGTTCCAACTACAGGTCAATTTTTTTTTGAAAAACTAATTAAATTTATTGACAATTCTGGTTCGAAAGTGAAAAAACAGGTGGCATAGACTAACCTCAGACTGCACATATGTGCAGGCTGATGTTTGTCTATAGCTCCTGCCAAAGCAGGAATATTCCGGGTTCAGCATGACAAGGGTTAAAATTGCAGAAAATTAGTGACCATAATACAGAAGTACATAAAACGTTTATGGCTTTAATTAAACCAATGCCTAAAAATTCTGTCTTTTTAAGGTTGTGGACTCATAATAGTTCTGCAACATTTTTGGAAAATATTAAATTTAACAGTGTTAACTATGGTTTCCTAATGTTTTCATTAGGAAAACCTGAGTTAATATTGTGAAAGATCATGCGTTTCGAAACCTATTTCAATTCTACTACATTAAGTCCATCAAAAAAAGTATTCAAAAGAATTTCATTTTGAACAGATTTTTTTTTTCTATTTTTTACTACATGTTTGTGTTTTACCCAGAAATAAAAAGATAAAATATTTCATCTTTTAGAAATTTTAATTCATAACAATTCAGTAACTGTAACTTCTTTCAATTCGAAACATTTAAAAGTATTGTCATCTGGTGGTTAGTTATTAATCCTTTCCTGTTTTACAAAATTTTGGACCTGGCCAAAATTCAAAGGTTTTGCAGACGAAAATTTAAAGTGGATTTAATTTGAAAAATAACCATTCAGTAGGGTAGAAAATAGTGTGGAAAAAGAAGAAATTGCTTGTCAGAAGCAATTTCTTCTTTTTTCACAATGTTTTCTCAATCATAAAATCACAGGTACGTAAAAAGCAGGGATTAAACAGGAAAGGGTTAAAGGAAGCTAGTCTTTGGCTTTGGTGTCTATGGACAGGAAAACAGCATGCATTATCACTTTCCATTTTGTATGGACTGCAGATATTACTCATGGCATCAATAAAATGGGGTCCCAAGGACTCTATAATAGTTCAGTGCAAAAGGGTCCTTGCTTAAGGTTAGGGAGTCTCTGCTTCAATGTACCCTTTCTTTTCAACTATCATCTTGCTTTTTACGGAAGTTTAGTATTGAAACACTATCTCCGTAAAAATTAAATTAAGTATCAGACAGAAATAAACCTCTGGGGCTCAACTTCAGGTCAGAATTGGAGACTGTTTAAAACAGTCTCCAACTCTTTTCTGAAATTGAAATACAGAGGGTCCATTGGATTGATTGATTGAATGGAGTTTAACGCCGCTTTCAACATTAGTTCAGTTTTATCGCGGTGGCTGGAGCAACTAACAATGGATTCCTGGTATTTCTCTCGCCAGTACAACCACCACATTCTTTCCTAGCCTCCAGCTGCTATCTCACATAGGTCTACCATTATCAACCCATTGGTGAGAGACAAATAGTCAGAAAGAATGAGTGCCGCCGTCGGGGATAAAGCCGGGACCTCTTGATTGACAGTCTGACGCGCTACCAACTGCGCTATGACGGCGGCTGGGTCCATTAGAACCGACACTTCAGGAAATTTGTGGATCCTAGCAGCTTAATTGTGAGTCTCTTTATTGCAAAATCTATGTCCATTAAAATCATGAGACTATGAGAATTAAAGATATAGGACTTGCTAATTAATATTACCTTGTTTATAATCTAGGTTAGGTAAGTTAATGACGGGCCCTGTAGGTAAATCTGGTCAACCAACATTAATATAATCATTAAACCTGCTTGTCTATCTGTCAACCGAGATATAGTAGGTGATAAAGGCAGTTTTATTTGATGTCCACGCTTGCAATAAACAACCATGTACTTATAGCTCTACCAGGCTTAGACTGAAGTAGGATTGAAGAAATTAACCCTTGTCATGCTGAACCCGGAATATTCCTGCTTTGACAGGAGCTATAGACAAACATCAACCTGCACATATGTGCAGTCTGATGTTAGTCTACACCACCTGTTTCTCACTTTCAAACCAGAACTGTCTATTTTAGATATAGTTTTCAAATAAAAATTGACCTACAGTTGGAACTTTCAGTGATTTTTGCCCTTTGAGTTTGATGAAAATTTTTAGCCAAATTTATTCAGCATGACAAGGGTCAATAAAATTTTTCAGACAACAATAATACACTAAATATAACCCTGATCCAGCTTAATTTTTATTTTGTTTTAAACCGATTGTAAAATATTGACATTTTCCACCCAACTGGCTCCAGTTTTTTGTACAATAATAATTAAGCATGTAGAAAGCAGGTAGTTTCAAAGCTAAGATGAGACTGAATGCTATACAGTTTATCTAAGCTTTGTGCAAACCAGGAATATGCCGTGAACAGAATGAGCAGGTCATAGGGTAGTTTGATTGATTGAATGGAGTTTTATGCCGCTTTCAACATTTTTTCAGTTATATCGCGCAGCTGGAGCACCTAACAATGGTTTCCTGGTATTTCTCTCACCAGTACAACCACAACATCCTTTCCTAGCCTCCAGCTGCTATCTCACATAGGTCTATGATTATCAACCCATTGGTGAAAGACAAATATTTGAAAAGAATGAGTGTCGCCGTCAGGGATCAAACCGGAGACCTTTAGATTTACAGTCTGACGCACTATCAACTGCGCTATGATGGTTGTGTTATAGGGTAAGACTTGAAAGTAAAACTTTCATAATCAGCCACTGGTAATTAATGAAGTAAGTTAATCAATGCAAGTTCAAAAAAGTTTTAGCATTATTACAGGTCCACTACCTTAAGGGACCATGCATATTTGATCAATCATTATTGACAGTTGAAATGAATCAATACATTGATAAATCTAATATTGTCCAATGTGATCAAATGAGCCTGGGTGTGACATTTCCAACAATTGCACTTCTTGGTGATGCACAAACAATAGGCTTCCTAGCATTCTCACAGTGAGACAAAAATATTCAATGAGCCACTATTTAGGACTTCTTTATCAACAGCACACATACCAGTAGTAAAGACTCTGGTCAGACTGTGCAGAAGCACAGGCTGGCCAGAGTTTTTGCTTTGCCCACAAGTAAAATTGTTGAAAATGTCACCCACAGTCTCAGATGATATTGTTGATTCCATATACTGGCCACTCAAACTCAAATCAGTTATCAAATAATGGTTAAAATTTTCAGTAAGTTTGCATTCACCCTAAAATCTGAAGTAGGTTAACATGAAACTAAATCAATTTATGATGTCAAAACTTGAAATCAATTTTCTTCTTGGTTGAACTTAATTTCACCTAAATAATTGTCAATAATAAGCCATGTCTGCAATAATATCAATATTGGCACAATTAGATATGCTTTTAAAAGTACAAATTTTCATCTACATAGTTGGAAACTTAACCTTTATCCTTCCAATTTTAATTTTGATTTCCTATAACTTTCGGCTAAGATCAGACTGACTGTCAGAAAGAGGTTTGAGCTTTTTTGAATACAGTAGGAATATGTTGTGAATAGCTTGAAAAGACTTACACTTGATTAACCAAATTTGAGTTACAGAACTTCAAAACTAGAAAGCCATGAATGGCTTGAGTCGCTCCACAGGCTTGAAATTCTTGTAAAAGCAAATAAATGTTTTTGACTAGATTTTTAGATATTTAGAGTTCTACTGATGATGAAAATGATTTTCAAAGTTTCAACTATATAACAGATAGAGAAATGACCTCTGCTATTAAAAGACATATTTTTCATCAAATAAAAATAATTTTTGGCTGCATGATAATGGGTCACCCAAAGATCATACCAAAAATGTTTGATTGATATCCATCAGTTACATTCTGAGAAAAAGTTTTTCATAGTTTCCACTATTTAACATCTTGAGAATTGACCTCCACATATCCAACAATCAGATTCTGAGAAAATGATTTTCAAATTTTCCACTATATAACATATAGAGAAATGACCTCTGCCCATAAAATGCATATTTTTCATCCAATCAAAATATATTTTTGGTACACTGATAAAGGATCACTCAAGGATCATTTCAGTGAAATTTGGTTGATATCCATCAATTACATTCTGAGAAATTGATTTTCAAAGTTTCCACTATATAACATATGGAGAAATGACCTCCGCCCATAAAACGCATATTTTTCATCCAATCACAATGATTTTTTTGTAGACTGATAAAGGTTCAATCAAGGATCATTCCAGTGAAATTTGGTTGATATCCATCAATTACATTCTGAGAAAATTATTTTGAAAGTTTCCACTATATAACATACAGAGAAATGACCTCCGCCCATAAAATGCATATTTTCCATCCGATCACAATGATTTTTTGTAGACTGATAAAGGGTCACCCAAGGATCATTCATGTAAAATTTAATTGGTATCCATTGATTAGAATCTGAGAAAACTCACATTTTACCATATTTGGAAATTAGCCACGCCCATTAAATCCATGTTTTTCATTAGATCAAAATTTCTTGAACAACTTTGAAAGAGGGTCACCCAAGGATCATTCCTGTGAAGTTTGGTTGAAATCCATCCAGTAGTTTCTGAGGAGAAGATTTTTAAAGAAAAGTTTACGACCGGACGGACGCACGCACGCACGCACGGACGGACGGACGCACGACGGACACAACGCCGTGACAATAGCCCCAGTGGCTTTCAGCCAGTGGAGCTAAATTGATTTGAAAAGTGCTAAGACATATTAAAGACATTTAAGATAACTTGTTACTTCTCCCTCGTTTAGCTTAAATGAAAGAATGATCCTGTATTTCCTCTCTAATAGCCCCCTCCCAAATAGTAGCACCCCTACATTTTTTACGAAGAAAACCCACTTCAAATGCCTTAATTTAGGAACTTTTTGAGACTTCTTTTCTTAATTTTGAGATGAATTTTCACTAAACAATCATTTATATGATTGTATGGGGTTTTTTTAAATCAGAAAATGCATACTAAATAAAAGCTCCCTGATCATTTTTTGCATAGCTCCAAAGAGCATTTATTAGGAGAAATATGGTAGGTAAATGAATTGCATTCTGTACATTGTTCATTTCTACAGGTAAAGCTAAATCATTGTCTCAGGACAATTGCTGTTGAGCCGACCAATCTCAATTTCAGTATTTGACCTTGAGCTGTGACCTTGACCTTGGGAGATATCTGAAAACTTCTTTAAACTGGCACATCTACTCATTATGGTGAACATTTGTACCAAGCTTCTATTAATAACTATCCATAAATAAGAGTTAAAATGCCTGAGACAAAATTCAACAGACCCAGGGACTAATTCTCAAACACTCTATCAAGCACTTACAGCAACATTTCTTAGTGACGACTATTTTTGCACACTGCAAGCGGGCTCGACAAAGAGTAAACTCTACCGATCGCTTCAAAAGTTACTTTTCTTACTTTTACTATCTAAAATGTCTATTTTAGGAAATTGACACATTTTATTTGTAGCATAAAAAGATAAAGTAGCCCCCATGAAGTCAATGTTGACAATTTAAATCCATTATCAGTTCAAAACATGATTACCCTATCTTTTATACCTCTTATGATTTGAACTACCTGAAAATTTTACGCTTTTTCCGCTTTCTTAGAGCAATTACATTGTATCATGTTGATGATGATGTTGATACTATAAGTGGTTAATTGAAGGATCAGTGAAAAACTATTGTAAGAGCCTATACATGTATAAACATAGGCTCTTACATTAGATTTGCACTGACCCCTCAAATTTTCCTGTCAAAAGGACTTTGCAGAAGAGAATTTTCTTTTAAAGTCTAAAATAAGAGCACAATTTACCTGTGTGTATATATATATATATATATATATATATATATATATTTTTTTTTTTTTTTTTCACCAGCACTGACTGCAATGTAAAACAATTTTCATGTTGAAGAATGTTCATTCACCTTCATATTCATCCTAGTTAGAATACGCAAAAGCATTATCCTTTTTGACAAATCTATTTTAAACACACAACTGGTGGAAAAATTTCAGAATCTCATGATACATTATCAATGGCTAAGCGGCAAACAGTTGTAACTGCCTAATAAAGTATAAACATATAGGCAGTTACAACTGTTTCAGGCTGAGCCAACAGAGCCATGGAAATGTCTTATCATGGCAATGGAGGGAGGACATTGCCAGAATCCTGATAGAAATCCACCAGTTTTTCACAATAAACATTATATAAGTAAAGAAGTAGTATGACATTGCGCAGAAAAAGCATTTTATAGAGGATTTCTAGCACATGCTGTTTTGGAAACATGAATACTCTTGGTGATTGAATTGTCGCATCCACATTGGGACAATTGAGGACAGGTTTCTGCTTTTCAGACAAGTTTTAACCCTTAGCTGTTTAATCCCTGCTTTTTACGTGCCTGTGATTTTATGATTGAGAAAACATTGTGAAAAAAGAAGAAATTGCTTCTGACAAGCAATTTTTCCTTTTTCCACACTATTTTCTACTGAATGGTTATTTTTCAAATTAAATCCACTTTTAGTTTTCGTCTGCAAAACCTTTGAATTTGGACAGGTCCAGAATTTTGTAAAACAGGAAAGGGTTAAGTCAGAGGTTGAACCATCAACCTTACCACTATTCATTTGGATATATTCTTGTGCAAGATTATATAACCCTTGTCATGCTGAATAAAACATTTAAAAATAACCAAGAAACCCAAGTCCTGAAGGCTCTGAAGAAGAAAGTGTATGTAAATATTTCGCTTGAAATTTAAGTCTATACACAATTCTTGGTGAAAAGGAAGACAGGAGGTGAAGATTAAGATCAGACTGAACATACGTGCAGGCTGATCTTTGTCTATACCTTCTGCCAAACCAGGAATATTCTGAGTTCAGCATGAGACAAAAGTTTAGAGACTGAGATATAGCCTTTTACTGCAATAACCATGGAATTCATACATCATTGGCAGTCAGTCTACTTTTTCTTGAAAAAACTGAACTACTGTTCAAAGCCAGCATCAAACTAAACCTTAACCCTTGTCATGCTGAATAAATTTTGGCTATAAATTATCCTCAAAATCAAAGGGCAAAAAGCACTGTAAGTACCAACTGTAGGTCAATTTTTATATGAAAAACCAGATCTATTGACAATTCTGGTTTGAAAGTGAGAAACAGGTGGTGTAGACTAACATCAGACTGCACATATGTGCAGGCTGATGTTTGTCTATAGCTCCTGCCAAAGCAGAAATATTCCGGGTTCAGCATGACAAGGGTTAAATTCCACATCACCGCCAAGTGAAGTGTTAAACTTGATTTATCTAAATTTGTTAATTGTTTAACTAACACACCCTTCTAGGTGACCGGCTAAACCCTCAAATAATCTATAAACCACTTTAGGAAATCCTTTCCTTAACTAACTCAATATCATTTTAAAGAACACATTTTACAGACTAAATTCCATATGTGCACAGAAATTATTTGGATTTTTGCTGGTTATCATACATTTTGGCAAACTCCAAAAATCCTCAAGTGAATTTCAGCCTGTCAACAATATTTTCATACATTATGCTTGTCAAAAAATAGGGACATGCTAGACGATATAACAGATAGAGAAATGACCTCTGCTATTAAAAGACATATTTTTCATCAAATAAAAATAATTTTTGGCTGCATGATAATGGGTCACCCAAAGATCATACCAAAAATGTTTGATTGATATCCATCAGTTACATTCTGAGAAAAAGTTTTTCATAGTTTCCACTATTTAACATCTTGAGAATTGACCTCCACATATCCAACAATCAGATTCTGAGAAAATGATTTTCAAATTTTCCACTATATAACATATAGAGAAATGACCTCTGCCCATAAAATGCATATTTTTCATCCAATCAAAATATATTTTTGGTACACTGATAAAGGATCACTCAAGGATCATTTCAGTGAAATTTGGTTGATATCCATCAATTACATTCTGAGAAATTGATTTTCAAAGTTTCCACTATATAACATATAGAGAAATGACCTCCGCCCATAAAACGCATATTTTTCATCCAATCACAATGATTTTTTTGTAGACTGATAAAGGTTCAATCAAGGATCATTCCAGTGAAATTTGGTTGATATCCATCAATTACATTCTGAGAAAATTATTTTGAAAGTTTCCACTATATAACATACAGAGAAATGACCTCCGCCCATAAAATGCATATTTTCCATCCGATCACAATGATTTTTTGTAGACTGATAAAGGGTCACCCAAGGATCATTCATGTAAAATTTAATTGGTATCCATTGATTAGAATCTGAGAAAACTCACATTTTACCATATTTGGAAATTAGCCACGCCCATTAAATCCATGTTTTTCATTAGATCAAAATTTCTTGAACAACTTTGAAAGAGGGTCACCCAAGGATCATTCCTGTGAAGTTTGGTTGAAATCCATCCAGTAGTTTCTGAGGAGAAGATTTTTAAAGAAAAGTTTACGACCGGACGGACGCACGCACGCACGCACGGACGGACGGACGCACGACGGACACAACGCCGTGACAATAGCCCCAGTGGCTTTCAGCCAGTGGAGCTAAATTGATTTGAAAAGTGCTAAGACATATTAAAGACATTTAAGATAACTTGTTACTTCTCCCTCGTTTAGCTTAAATGAAAGAATGATCCTGTATTTCCTCTCTAATAGCCCCCTCCCAAATAGTAGCACCCCTACATTTTTTACGAAGAAAACCCACTTCAAATGCCTTAATTTAGGAACTTTTTCAGACTTCTTTTCTTAATTTTGAGATGAATTTTCACTAAACAATCATTTATATGATTGTATGGGGTTTTTTTAAATCAGAAAATGCATACTAAATAAAAGCTCCCTGATCATTTTTTGCATAGCTCCAAAGAGCATTTATTAGGAGAAATATGGTAGGTAAATGAATTGCATTCTGTACATTGTTCATTTCTACAGGTAAAGCTAAATCATTGTCTCAGGACAATTGCTGTTGAGCCGACCAATCTCAATTTCAGTATTTGACCTTGAGCTGTGACCTTGACCTTGGGAGATATCTGAAAACTTCTTTAAACTGGCACATCTACTCATTATGGTGAACATTTGTACCAAGCTATATTAATAACTATCCATAAATAAGAGTTAAAATGCCTGAGACAAAATTCAACAGACCCAGGGACTAATTCTCAAACACTCTATCAAGCACTTACAGCAACATTTCTTAGTGACGACTATTTTTGCACACTGCAAGCGGGCTCGACAAAGAGTAAACTCTACCGATCGCTTCAAAAGTTACTTTTCTTACTTTTACTATCTAAAATGTCTATTTTAGGAAATTGACACATTTTATTTGTAGCATAAAAAGATAAAGTAGCCCCCATGAAGTCAATGTTGACAATTTAAATCCATTATCAGTTCAAAACATGATTACCCTATCTTTTATACCTCTTATGATTTGAACTACCTGAAAATTTTACGCTTTTTCCGCTTTCATCAAACTAAA
Organism: Fragum whitleyi; assembly: GCA_948146395.1. Classification (NCBI taxonomy): domain Eukaryota; kingdom Metazoa; phylum Mollusca; class Bivalvia; order Cardiida; family Cardiidae; genus Fragum; species Fragum whitleyi. Next base: position 28,387,397 of record OX411548.1, on the reverse strand, counting down.
CCTTAACCCTTGTCATGCTGAATAAATTTTGGCTATAAATTATCCTCAAAATCAAAGGGCAAAAAGCACTGTAAGTACCAACTGTAGGTCAATTTTTATATGAAAAACCAGATCTATTGACAATTCTGGTTTGAAAGTGAGAAACAGGTGGTGTAGACTAACATCAGACTGCACATATGTGCAGGCTGATGTTTGTCTATAGCTCCTGCCAAAGCAGAAATATTCCGGGTTCAGCATGACAAGGGTTAAATTCCACATCACCGCCAAGTGAAGTGTTAAACTTGATTTATCTAAATTTGTTAATTGTTTAACTAACACACCCTTCTAGGTGACCGGCTAAACCCTCAAATAATCTATAAACCACTTTAGGAAATCCTTTCCTTAACTAACTCAATATCATTTTAAAGAACACATTTTACAGACTAAATTCCATATGTGCACAGAAATTATTTGGATTTTTGCTGGTTATCATACATTTTGGCAAACTCCAAAAATCCTCAAGTGAATTTCAGCCTGTCAACAATATTTTCATACATTATGCTTGTCAAAAAATAGGGACATGCTAGACGAAATTATGGACATGCATGCCTATCTTGAAAATAGGCATGTATGCCTATATATTTTGGACAAGCATGTCCATATTGCTTTCTACGCACTTCCAAAAAACATTAATATGCACATGTAAAATTCACAATGCCCTCTTAGTCTAATTATTCAATTTTTGAGCACAGATGCTCTTTCAGACATGCACAATTAAATGGACTTTCACAAAATGTACATCATTGAAGTGTTGAAATCAACATGACTTGAGAAGCATCTCAGAACTATGTACAAAAAAAAAAAATTAAAGAGAGATTGATTCAAGTAATGTTTAACCAGAGGTTGCAATTCAAAATTTATATACAGGAAGGTAAAATGATGATTCTAGCTTAAGAAAACTAGCTAAGTGAGAAAAACTTTTTGCCCTTGTCAGCCAGCACATCCCATGCAATCTGACTAAGGTTAGAACTCTGGGCAATACCCTTAGTTATGGTCCCTTTCCGCCTGATGGATCATCACACAGAGCCACAGATAAAGGATTTGGGGTTTTAACTAATTATCAAAATATCTTCGTTGCACTTCAATAAATCATTTGTTGTGGGTACTCATTGGAATCGTCTCATTGAGAGGATTCAAATGAGTACCCATAACATAGGGTTTCATTGAGGAATAAAGATTTTAGATTGTTTCAACCCCTCTGTACCTCTGGTCATACATGTACATATTCTATTGGAGTGAAACTCCTTTATTTGTGATTTTCCAATTTGTGCCAAGTGACCTCATTTAACCTGGCCTATTTAAATAGTCCTAAATAACAATAATACTTATAAGGCTATAGTATTTTACACCTATTAGCACCTTGTCACAAACAAATACTTCATAAAATAAGGAATTGCTGATGAATGGTTTGGAAATTACCAAGAGACGTCATTATTTGTTTGTTTGTTTGTTTTGTTTTGTTTTGTTTTGTTTTGTTTTGTTTTGTTATGAATCACAATTGAATAAAGATAACAAAATCTTTCTTGAGACTTTTCTAGATTGCTCTGCAGCTGATGGTAGCCCTTCATATTCCCAATCTTCAATCATGGTGTCACAGGCTCAATCACCAGCAAAGGCACATATCCTTATCAACATTTTTCTTGCACAAATTGGTGGATAATTGTTAACCTAAGTGAGTTAGCAGCAGAAGGTGGTGGACCTGTAATGGTTCCACAACATTCTGCAAGTCATGAACTTTAATAGTGTTAACCGAGGTTTCCTAATGATTTTCATAAGGAAACCTCGGTTAACATTGTGAAAGAAAATGTGGTTCAAAATGTTGAGGAACTATTACAGGTCTATTACCTAAAGGGTAGAAAAGGATGTATGAAAGTACTTGTGCAAGAAATATCAGGAGGTAGTGAACCTGTAATGGTTCCACAACATTCTGCAAGTCATGAACTTTAACAGTGTTAACCGAGGTTTCCAAATGATTTTCATAAGGAAACCTCGGTTAACATTGTGAAAGAAAATGTGGTTCAAAATGTTGAGGAACTATTACAGGTCTATTACCTAAAGGGTAGAAAAGGATGTATGAAAGTACTTGTGCAAGAAATATCAGGAGGTAGTGAACCTGTAATGGTTCCACAACATTCTGCAAGTCATGAACTTTAACAGTGTTAACCGAGGTTTCCTAATGATTTTCATTAGGAAACCTCGGTTAACATTGTGAAAGAAAAAAATGTGGTTCAAAATGTTGAGGAACTATTACAGGTGTATTACAGGTGTAGAAAAGGATGTAATGGTAGTACTGTTGTACGGTGCTGTGGCCTCTGAAATTTGAATGAAAAACTGACAAAAAGTAGCATTACACCCTATTCAAACAAACACCGATTTCTCTGGAGTAAATATTTGCAACTTTTTGTCCATCAAAATGAGGGAATTGGTCAGACCCATAACAGGTTTTTCATATTATCAATTGTTTCTTTTCTTTAAAACATGTTACACAAAGGTAATGTTTTTGAAATTTGATAGAAATTTTAAGAGACAATCACAGGTTGGGAGTAGAGAAAGAAGGGCCTTACAACTTACGCTTCATTGTTTGAAAAAAGGAAAATGCTAATTACTTTAAATTAACCATTATCTTGCATAATTCAAAATTTGTTTTAAAACAAATAGCCAATTTCTGGGTAATTTAACCAGTGTGACTGGGTTTTCCAACAGTAATCAGATATTAAGCAGGCAATGTTGGTTGAGATCATACTACAAGTGTGTGCAGTCTGATCTTAGTCTACACTGTCTGATAGAGGCAAGTGTGCAGTAAAATTTGCTGAGATCTGAACAGTATGAGAAGGGTTGAAATAGTTCCTCATTTGCATAGACCTGTCCTAAGGTTTAGTCAGTAGACAAGACACTCCAAGGACAATGCTGAGTAGAGAGGTTCAAATAAGAAGGGGGTAACCCCAGTCTAAAATCTACCTTTCTCATTGAAACCCTATGTTGTGGGTACTCATTTGAATCATCTTGGCGAGATGATTCCAATGAGTACACACAAGTAAGGGTTTCAGCAAGGATTAATGATATATTTAAATTTGAAAACCAAAATACCCCCTCTATCTGTAGCTCTATGTAGGGATACTTGAACCATTTATTACAATCATCAATTGACCTTTACTGTCAACAAAACATCCTTGTTTTTAATGGCTAGAGCAGCCTTAACCAACCAAGGTAAATTATTATCCATGATTAATGCCCTGGCAGGGCGGAGCCTAAGTAACGGGTCGTTGCACTAAAGGTTAAGGGAAATCAGCTTTTATCTAAAGTATCTACAACTTAAAAGAGTCGACATAAATAACTCGAGACCTTCAATCGTAGATTGGTAACCAAATCCTCGTAACTTCAGCTTAATCAAGCTGAAGTTACGAGGCATTGGTAACCAAACGATGAAATGTGTTCACTCTCTCAAAGCACGTGAATCCTTTAGGCTTAAGGATACAGTTATTTGCACGCGTTAACGATGATTACCGACTAGAATTTGAAAGAACCCAAACTATTGAAAAGTAAACTCGCCAAATTACGTCACGATTAAGCCCCGCCCTGCCAGTTCATTAATTACGCAGAATACATGTTGAAGCTTAAAACTTCTATACAGAGCTTTCATATAAAGTCATGTTGCGCAAATACAAAGACGTATTGTCTGGCTCAACAGCCAAGTGGTTACTGCATCTATCTTTGAAAGATCACACCAGAGACAGGTTGAGTAGTTAGGCAGGACACAAAGATGATGGATGTTGCAAAGGATTATCCCATCTTATCAAGAGTTTTGTAACCAACCAATCAAAGCAAACAGGAATTCGGTCAAGTTATCCATTCATTACTAGTACTTTAAAATTAAGTATAGTCCAGTATGTTTATCATGCAATCTAGTACTGCCTGAACAAATTTTCAGCAGAAGATAATTATAAAATGTTAATTGGTAATAGCTTGATAATTTTTCTAAAACTTTCAATTTCTATTTTCCGCTAAATTTTTCATTCAAGCAGTCAAAGATTCAACCACTTGTAAATATTGGTCTTGTTTAATGTCCTGAATAACAGAGATCATTATAGGTGAGGGATTTTCAAATTCACATTTTCTTCAAGAAATCTCATTGAAATTGGCTTAATGAGAGAAAAATCTCATAGCAAAGTGTTATCTATTACAGAATTTGGTAAAATTTCTCACCAAAAATTCTTAAACACTGAATAGATTTGGCTAAATAAGATATTTTTGCACTTGAAATTCAGAGCCGATTATATTTCTCATACATGTACAACTACTTCATCCTTTCAGAACACCCAGGTGTTCATCCCACTTGGATTTTTGATTATCCACCAGTTTCTGAGGGACAAATATCAGATATGAGGTTTAATTGCTGCAACTAAGAATCAAACCCCAAACCTGGAACACAATGATTGGGAGCCTAGCAAGCTCCAAACTGGGCTATGGTCTTGGCCAAATAATTATTAGATGGGTATTCTTCCACCAGGACTCTGTCTTTAAAGGCAGTTATAGTGGAAGCATATTGACCTGAACCTGGCCTTTGAGATTTAAATAAATTAAATATCGGTCGAACCCCTTCGACGAAACACGACTTACCTGCGCAATTCAATCGTAAAGTTGGAGTGCACGCGTTAGCTCTGTTAACCCGTTATCACCCATGCTTCTTACTGTAACGGCGATATTTGGTCACTCTCGTCAACTATTGAATCAATACATTAATTGAGCCTCCTTTTTCACAATCTTTAGATGCGAGTGAAAAATACAAATTTTCATTGTTTTAAAATGCAAGTTTTGTTTTTTTGACTAGAAATGAAATGAAATCCCCTCTCATAGTCGCACACAAGCAGAAACAGTTGATTTTGAAATTGAATCGTCTGCTTCATGACTAGCTGCCCTGTATATAAGTTAATAGGTTAAACTATTGAGGCAACGCATACCTGTTATTTGTACAATATAACGGAATGTCCATGCTTAATCGTCATGTGCCGAAGTATCTTCGGAATTGTATTCATGAGCCTTATAATTTATTCTGCATAAAGGTCAGGTTCAAGTTAATATGAGCTCGCTATACATCTGTTTTGCACTCAACCATCCAAGTCAAGTCAAGTCAAGTCAAGTAATATCTATTTACATAGTCCGACAAATACCTACCGACAAACATAACAATTATCGTAAGCTCTGTAGAGCTTTTTACACCGACTTATTTCATCTTTCCGAATCCAAGATTATCAATCATCTATAACAGTGTTGGAAAGTATTCATTTATTAATAAGTATAATAAATAACAAATATATTGTTGCACAAAAATATCAAATAATAGTTAAGGATAAATACCAATAATATTGACTGTCAGTGATTAATCAATGGACATTTCAACCTGGTCATCACCTTATCACCTGTATTCAATCATTTTGAATAAATTATTGTCTATCTTATTGACTGCTAAATAATGAGATATTCCCCATTAATCTTGCTTGGTCATAGATTTGTAATGTGTGACCCCAAAAAATATTGATCACCATTCATAAGCAGGCCTTTTTTGAAGTTAAGGGGGAAGGTAGCAAGTCCTTTCTGAAGGGGAAAATTCACTGAGAGGGGAATTTCCATAACACTATGAAATCAATCAAAAGTGATGGTTTTTGTGCCTTTAATGCATGTTGTAACAACAATCAATTATTAAGGCATATGAGAAGCCCATTTAAATTATTATTTTTGTACTTAAACATGATAAAAATATTTTCCCATGATGATGGCCTTCAAGATAGGGGGATTTTTCACTGAAAAGTGGAAAACGGTATAAGTAATTAGGAGGGAAATGGGGCACAAATTTCCACCCCAAAGACAGCATAAAAAAGCCTGATTAATGTTTTGTAGCAAAAGAAGCCTTATCCTCAGAATCAAAGATGCATCTATTATCCAAGCTGTAAAATTGTACTCCTCCTTTGATAGTTTAATATTTATCAGCATACCAGAGAAAGGGCTATATTATTGCAGCCACTGTTAAACTAGTGATGGCTGGATAATGTAAATCCCAAGCCTTCTCAGCTTGTTATATCAAGCTGTAGTTACACAATTTAGAATAAACCACACATATATTTTAAGGTTCAGCTTCTAACAGCTCTTACAAGCAGTGCTCCAGCTAGGCCCTTTCTGAAGGGCGCCCCGCCCTGCCCTGCCTTGCCATCGAAAATCGTAGCCCTGCCCTTTTTTCCATCGCCCAGTCCTAAACTAGTCCCTGAATTGTAGCATCACATGTCAAATTAGCGATTATCTAAATTTGACGCCTTTTTCTCGATCGATTTGCAAACTTTGACGTGATCGCCGATGCGTATAATCAACCCGCGAAGGCCATGACTAATTACAGCCAGTAGAGGAGAAGGGCGGGACTTAAATCGGCAAGTCAACCAATCACAACGCGCGATTCTTTATCGAGGAAGCAGTATCCGATAATCTGTGGATGGAAATGAGCGCGTGCCCGTAAACAAATTTGACAGTCAAAAACAAACAGAGATTATCGAGTAAATGCTTACGATAAGCTATTAACAGGGGTCAAAAGGGGTAATGATTAACCTTTACACCCTTCATAACGAAAATTTAGAATCGTTGAAGGTCTCGGAAGCATATATTTCAATCCCCGAAACCAGTTGTTTGCCCCGTCAGTAACGTGTTTTTGTTTTGTGTTCGAAAATTTCTTCAATTTGTAATCGTTTGGAACAAAAAATGTCTCTTTTCACACTATTATTTCCTTTGAATCAGGCTTCAATATGTATTGGGGTTTTATTGCTAAATATTTTTTATGGTGTAAAAAATGTAACTTAGCATATATGATGGTTGGCCCAGTTTTCGTGGTATTAATAATTCACAGGGAACTCCCGGATGACAAAAACAAGTCAGTGCTACAAAAATCATTAAATTACAATTGAAAGTATTTGTTATTTTATAGCTTACCTACATCTTTGTCAATTGCGTGTTATTGTTTACATTGGAAGCCATTTTGGATAAGCCGTTGACCCTTGACGTGATTGGAATTGAGGCTCCAGAATTCGTGGGTCGTTCAAAAAGTCAATGACAAATTCCTTGTTTCTAAATTTTCCTCCAAAAAACTGGGCACTCCTTAAATCAAGCATTCCTTGTGAATGATTAAAAGTTGTTTTAAAAAGAATACAGTGGAGGATTAAATTGACAGTCAGTTTAACTGTACAGTCTGATCAATTATTTCAACATTACTTCATTACTTGAGGGTCTCTTCTTACAACTTTATGCTGCATTTTCTTTCTTTACTTGATTAGAAGCGAGTGAAGATGGCGTAGGGTGTTTGTTGACGCAGGAACGCAAGAACGGCAAAAATATAGCGCGTGGACGTCGCATGCTTAAGAATGACGTAAGATTATCCGGAATACCACGAATTTAGGGTCCTCCACGAAAACTGGGCAATTCACTATATTATAAAAAAAAAGAAAAAAAAAAAAAGACATGCAAAAGCATCACACTTATTGAAAGGACTCAAATAAAGACCGTAGACTAAGGTTTATTACTGTTGACTTAGTTAGCAAAAAATGAACTTTCTTGCCTGCATGTTCAGTAATTTTAAGGAATTAATGCAAGTTGAGCATGTCTCATTAAAAAAAAAAGAAAATAAAAAGTTTAAAAAAAAATGAATAAAAAGTTTAAAAAAAAAAAAATAAATAAAAAAATAGAATAAAAAAAATGCAAAAAGAAAAAAAAAGAAAAAAAGACTGTAGTGGGGCAGTATCTGCAGTATTTCTATCTAATAATTCTACTTCCACCTGCCTGATGAGACCCATGGAGGGGTTGAAACAGTCCCCCTTTTTTAATACCAAAATCCTTTTTTAAACTCACCAGAGCCCATCTTTAACCTCTAAAAAATCAAAATTTTCTTGGGGGAGACCCCCCAAACCCCCCTTGTGGGAGGGGGACACCCCCTCCCACATCCTCCCCCTCTCGTCGCTTCGCGACTCGAAAGTGCCCTTTCAGGCCACTTGGCACCCTGCCCTTTTTGAAACCTAGCTGGAGCACAAACAAGGATTTTTGAAATACCTTTCATCAAGCTGGTCAAACATGAGACTCAGAATTTTAACCCTTGTCATGCTGAACACAGAATGCTCCTGCTTCAGCAGTTACCAAACAACTTGGCCCTGTCAACTTAAGTCTCCAGGTCTTGGCCCCAATATAAAGTCTATTTATTTCATAAAATATGTAAAAGTTTTGTACAAAAGATGCTGTTATACCTTACTTCATTTATCTTTATTATTTAAAAAGTATTTTTTTGTGTTTTTATAATCATCATGAAATCATTGTTTGAATATGTGTGATTCTTAAAACCCAATTTATCTTTCTAAATTGCTGGTGCATGTGCACATTTCCTCAAAATTTAACAAAGATTGAATAATTTTCTATTTGTAATAACTATACTTAACAAATAATTGTTTATAAAATGGACTTGCATAAGATAATTATATATAGGGAGGGGCCAAGTTATACATTGGGTTGAGTCGCTGATGGGCCAAGTTGAAAATGGGCCCAGATGACCAGTCACTGCTTCATCAGGAAGAATAAACAAAGATCAGCCTGCATGTGTGCGCAGGACTTCGGATCTTGGTCTACTCCACCAGATTTCCTTTTACCACATAAATTTAAAGGTGGTCCTTAAAAAAAAACTAACTAACAATTAGTAAATCCAGTGCTTTAACCACTTTGATTGTCGGTTGACACTAACTCCTGAGATTAAGGAGTCAATTGGACTCCTAACACATGAAATCAAGGAGTCCAAGCTCAAATATAAGGAGTCTGAAATTTCATAATTGGAGAACATTGTGGAAAGAAGAAATTGCTTGTAATAAGCTATTTCTTCTTTTCCACAATGTTCGTCCAAATAAGATTTTTTCTCAAAACACTACAGGATGCAAGTAAATGTTTTGTTAAACAACTTTTGTAGTGAAAAGATCTACAGCTTGGGCAAGTGTTAGAAACGACACTTTTCTGTGCATTTCTTTTTCAAAAAATTCTCATTTGACCCTTGGAGTCCATTCGACTCCTAAATTTGCAAATGGAAGGAGTCCTAACTGGTAAAAAAAGGGAGTCAAACCCTGATTGTAATGTAATTTTTCCTAAGTTTGCAGCATGACAAGGATGATATTTACACTAAATGCAAAGTCAGACTATTACAAACAAATCATGTTTCATCGTAATTCCTACCTTGAAAACTTCAGCAAAAAATCCTTCTCCTAATTTTTCACTGGTAAAATCATCCAGCCTGCTGAGTGCATTCACAGCATGCTTCAGAGCTTTACAAGATGGTCCTGGAGCAGGTCGACCTGGGTACACAGTATCTCCATTTGGGATGTCGTTCTCGGGCATTCCATTGGGAACGTTTTCTGGGGGTGGGGTCCTTTCAGGGCACCAATTTACTGAATCTGTATTAAGGGTATGAGCCCTGCTTAACTTTCCGATGTTTGATTTTATCATTTTTCCATCTTTAAGGGTCATGTTTGTTGCTCATCTTTGAATTTACATTAACCGGTCATTTCTAAATATTGCATTGACAACACAGGATTTTGAAGTCACTGCTCCAGTGAATTTTCTATCTATCGCGTTATTAAATCTTCCAAATATGCAGACGTTAAACATGTCGAAGGAAACCGACACTGGTAATTACACGGATAAATTCCAGTTAATGTCACATTCTACTTAAACCGCACTGAATTGGAAGTGAAAGTAATCCTTACCACAAAGCTTCGAATTTGACATTTGTATGACTTCCTCTAATAACTCGCGCCTACTATAAACTTCCGGTTGGTACTTTGAGGCCCGTATTTCGGGTCAAATGAATTATCATGCGTCTCGACTAGGCCGATTCCGTAATTTGGGAAATCGGCTGAAATATTGCTGATGAATGGTTTGGAAATTACCAAGAGACGTCATTATTTGTTTGTTTGTTTGTTTTGTTTTGTTTTGTTTTGTTTTGTTTTGTTTTGTTATGAATCACAATTGAATAAAGATAACAAAATCTTTCTTGAGACTTTTCTAGATTGCTCTGCAGCTGATGGTAGCCCTTCATATTCCCAATCTTCAATCATGGTGTCACAGGCTCAATCACCAGCAAAGGCACATATCCTTATCAACATTTTTCTTGCACAAATTGGTGGATAATTGTTAACCTAAGTGAGTTAGCAGCAGAAGGTGGTGGACCTGTAATGGTTCCACAACATTCTGCAAGTCATGAACTTTAATAGTGTTAACCGAGGTTTCCTAATGATTTTCATAAGGAAACCTCGGTTAACATTGTGAAAGAAAATGTGGTTCAAAATGTTGAGGAACTATTACAGGTCTATTACCTAAAGGGTAGAAAAGGATGTATGAAAGTACTTGTGCAAGAAATATCAGGAGGTAGTGAACCTGTAATGGTTCCACAACATTCTGCAAGTCATGAACTTTAACAGTGTTAACCGAGGTTTCCTAATGATTTTCATTAGGAAACCTCGGTTAACATTGTGAAAGAAAAAAATGTGGTTCAAAATGTTGAGGAACTATTACAGGTGTATTACAGGTGTAGAAAAGGATGTAATGGTAGTACTGTTGTACGGTGCTGTGGCCTCTGAAATTTGAATGAAAAACTGACAAAAAGTAGCATTACACCCTATTCAAACAAACACCGATTTCTCTGGAGTAAATATTTGCAACTTTTTGTCCATCAAAATGAGGGAATTGGTCAGACCCATAACAGGTTTTTCATATTATCAATTGTTTCTTTTCTTTAAACAATCTTAAAACATGTTACACAAAGGTAATGTTTTTGAAATTTGATAGAAATTTTAAGAGACAATCACAGGTTGGGAGTAGAGAAAGAAGGGCCTTACAACTTACGCTTCATTGTTTGAAAAAAGGAAAATGCTAATTACTTTAAATTAACCATTATCTTGCATAATTCAAAATTTGTTTTAAAACAAATAGCCAATTTCTGGGTAATTTAACCAGTGTGACTGGGTTTTCCAACAGTAATCAGATATTAAGCAGGCAATGTTGGTTGAGATCATACTACAAGTGTGTGCAGTCTGATCTTAGTCTACACTGTCTGATAGAGGCAAGTGTGCAGTAAAATTTGCTGAGATCTGAACAGTATGAGAAGGGTTGAAATAGTTCCTCATTTGCATAGACCTGTCCTAAGGTTTAGTCAGTAGACAAGACACTCCAAGGACAATGCTGAGTAGAGAGGTTCAAATAAGAAGGGGGTAACCCCAGTCTAAAATCTATCTTTCTCATTGAAACCCTATGTTGTGGGTACTCATTTGAATCATCTTGGCGAGATGATTCCAATGAGTACACACAAGTAAGGGTTTCAGCAAGGATTAATGATATATTTAAATTTGAAAACCAAAATACCCCCTCTATCTGTAGCTCTATGTAGGGATACTTGAACCATTTATTACAATCATCAATTGACCTTTACTGTCAACAAAACATCCTTGTTTTTAATGGCTAGAGCAGCCTTAACCAACCAAGGTAAATTATTATCCATGATTAATGCCCTGGCAGGGCGGAGCCTAAGTAACGGGTCGTTGCACTAAAGGTTAAGGGAAATCAGCTTTTATCTAAAGTATCTACAACTTAAAAGAGTCGACATAAATAACTCGAGACCTTCAATCGTAGATTGGTAACCAAATCCTCGTAACTTCAGCTTAATCAAGCTGAAGTTACGAGGCATTGGTAACCAAACGATGAAATGTGTTCACTCTCTCAAAGCACGTGAATCCTTTAGGCTTAAGGATACAGTTATTTGCACGCGTTAACGATGATTACCGACTAGAATTTGAAAGAACCCAAACTATTGAAAAGTAAACTCGCCAAATTACGTCACGATTAAGCCCCGCCCTGCCAGTTCATTAATTACGCAGAATACATGTTGAAGCTTAAAACTTCTATACAGAGCTTTCATATAAAGTCATGTTGCGCAAATACAAAGACATATTGTCTGGCTCAACAGCCAAGTGGTTACTGCATCTATCTTTGAAAGATCACACCAGAGACAGGTTGAGTAGTTAGGCAGGACACAAAGATGATGGATGTTGCAAAGGATTATCCCATCTTATCAAGAGTTTTGTAACCAACCAATCAAAGCAAACAGGAATTCGGTCAAGTTATCCATTCATTACTAGTACTTTAAAATTAAGTATAGTCCAGTATGTTTATCATGCAATCTAGTACTGCCTGAACAAATTTTCAGCAGAAGATAATTATAAAATGTTAATTGGTAATAGCTTGATAATTTTTCTAAAACTTTCAATTTCTATTTTCCGCTAAATTTTTCATTCAAGCAGTCAAAGATTCAACCACTTGTAAATATTGGTCTTGTTTAATGTCCTGAATAACAGAGATCATTATAGGTGAGGGATTTTCAAATTCACATTTTCTTCAAGAAATCTCATTGAAATTGGCTTAATGAGAGAAAAATCTCATAGCAAAGTGTTATCTATTACAGAATTTGGTAAAATTTCTCACCAAAAATTCTTAAACACTGAATAGATTTGGCTAAATAAGATATTTTTGCACTTGAAATTCAGAGCCGATTATATTTCTCATACATGTACAACTACTTCATCCTTTCAGAACACCCAGGTGTTCATCCCACTTGGATTTTTGATTATCCACCAGTTTCTGAGGGACAAATATCAGATATGAGGTTTAATTGCTGCAACTAAGAATCAAACCCCAAACCTGGAACACAATGATTGGGAGCCTAGCAAGCTCCAAACTGGGCTATGGTCTTGGCCAAATAATTATTAGATGGGTATTCTTCCACCAGGACTCTGTCTTTAAAGGCAGTTATAGTGGAAGCATATTGACCTGAACCTGGCCTTTGAGATTTAAATAAATTAAATATCGGTCGAACCCCTTCGACGAAACACGACTTACCTGCGCAATTCAATCGTAAAGTTGGAGTGCACGCGTTAGCTCTGTTAACCCGTTATCACCCATGCTTCTTACTGTAACGGCGATATTTGGTCACTCTCGTCAACTATTGAATCAATACATTAATTGAGCCTCCTTTTTCACAATCTTTAGATGCGAGTGAAAAATACAAATTTTCATTGTTTTAAAATGCAAGTTTTGTTTTTTTGACTAGAAATGAAATGAAATCCCCTCTCATAGTCGCACACAAGCAGAAACAGTTGATTTTGAAATTGAATCGTCTGCTTCATGACTAGCTGCCCTGTATATAAGTTAATAGGTTAAACTATTGAGGCAACGCATACCTGTTATTTGTACAATATAACGGAATGTCCATGCTTAATCGTCATGTGCCGAAGTATCTTCGGAATTGTATTCATGAGCCTTATAATTTATTCTGCATAAAGGTCAGGTTCAAGTTAATATGAGCTCGCTATACATCTGTTTTGCACTCAACCATCCAAGTCAAGTCAAGTCAAGTCAAGTAATATCTATTTACATAGTCCGACAAATACCTACCGACAAACATAACAATTATCGTAAGCTCTGTAGAGCTTTTTACACCGACTTATTTCATCTTTCCGAATCCAAGATTATCAATCATCTATAACAGTGTTGGAAAGTATTCATTTTTTAATAAGTATAATAAATAACAAATATATTGTTGCACAAAAATATCAAATAATAGTTAAGGATAAATACCAATAATATTGACTGTCAGTGATTAATCAATGGACATTTCAACCTGGTCATCACCTTATCACCTGTATTCAATCATTTTGAATAAATTATTGTCTATCTTATTGACTGCTAAATAATGAGATATTCCCCATTAATCTTGCTTGGTCATAGATTTGTAATGTGTGACCCCAAAAAATATTGATCACCATTCATAAGCAGGCCTTTTTTGAAGTTAAGGGGGAAGGTAGCAAGTCCTTTCTGAAGGGGAAAATTCACTGAGAGGGGAATTTCCATAACACTATGAAATCAATCAAAAGTGATGGTTTTTGTGCCTTTAATGCATGTTGTAACAACAATCAATTATTAAGGCATATGAGAAGCCCATTTAAATTATTATTTTTGTACTTAAACATGATAAAAATATTTTCCCATGATGATGGCCTTCAAGATAGGGGGATTTTTCACTGAAAAGTGGAAAACGGTATAAGTAATTAGGAGGGAAATGGGGCACAAATTTCCACCCCAAAGACAGCATAAAAAAGCCTGATTAATGTTTTGTAGCAAAAGAAGCCTTATCCTCAGAATCAAAGATGCATCTATTATCCAAGCTGTAAAATTGTACTCCTCCTTTGATAGTTTAATATTTATCAGCATACCAGAGAAAGGGCTATATTATTGCAGCCACTGTTAAACTAGTGATGGCTGGATAATGTAAATCCCAAGCCTTCTCAGCTTGTTATATCAAGCTGTAGTTACACAATTTAGAATAAACCACACATATATTTTAAGGTTCAGCTTCTAACAGCTCTTACAAGCAGTGCTCCAGCTAGGCCCTTTCTGAAGGGCGCCCCGCCCTGCCCTGCCTTGCCATCGAAAATCGTCGCCCTGCCCTTTTTTCCATCGCCCAGTCCTAAACTAGTCCCTGAATTGTAGCATCACATGTCAAATTAGCGATTATCTAAATTTGACGCCTTTTTCTCGATCGATTTGCAAACTTTGACGTGATCGCCGATGCGTATAATCAACCCGCGAAGGCCATGACTAATTACAGCCAGTAGAGGAGAAGGGCGGGACTTAAATCGGCAAGTCAACCAATCACAACGCGCGATTCTTTATCGAGGAAGCAGTATCCGATAATCTGTGGATGGAAATGAGCGCGTGCCCGTAAACAAATTTGACAGTCAAAAACAAACAGAGATTATCGAGTAAATGCTTACGATAAGCTATTAACAGGGGTCAAAAGGGGTAATGATTAACCTTTACACCCTTCATAACGAAAATTTAGAATCGTTGAAGGTCTCGGAAGCATATATTTCAATCCCCGAAACCAGTTGTTTGCCCCGTCAGTAACGTGTTTTTGTTTTGTGTTCGAAAATTTCTTCAATTTGTAATCGTTTGGAACAAAAAATGTCTCTTTTCACACTATTATTTCCTTTGAATCAGGCTTCAATATGTATTGGGGTTTTATTGCTAAATATTTTTTATGGTGTAAAAAATGTAACTTAGCATATATGATGGTTGGCCCAGTTTTCGTGGTATTAATAATTCACAGGGAACTCCCGGATGACAAAAACAAGTCAGTGCTACAAAAATCATTAAATTACAATTGAAAGTATTTGTTATTTTATAGCTTACCTACATCTTTGTCAATTGCGTGTTATTGTTTACATTGGAAGCCATTTTGGATAAGCCGTTGACCCTTGACGTGATTGGAATTGAGGCTCCAGAATTCGTGGGTCGTTCAAAAAGTCAATGACAAATTCCTTGTTTCTAAATTTTCCTCCAAAAAACTGGGCACTTCTTAAATCAAGCATTCCTTGTGAATGATTAAAAGTTGTTTTAAAAAGAATACAGTGGAGGATTAAATTGACAGTCAGTTTAACTGTACAGTCTGATCAATTATTTCAACATTACTTCATTACTTGAGGGTCTCTTCTTACAACTTTATGCTGCATTTTCTTTCTTTACTTGATTAGAAGCGAGTGAAGATGGCGTAGGGTGTTTGTTGACGCAGGAACGCAAGAACGGCAAAAATATAGCGAGTGGACATCGCATGCTTAAGAATGACGTAAGATTATCCGGAATACCACGAATTTAGGGTCCTCCACGAAAACTGGGCAATTCACTATATTATAAAAAAAAAGAAAAAAAAAAAAGACATGCAAAAGCATCACACTTATTGAAAGGACTCAAATAAAGACCGTAGACTAAGGTTTATTACTGTTGACTTAGTTAGCAAAAAATGAACTTTCTTGCCTGCATGTTCAGTAATTTTAAGGAATTAATGCAAGTTGAGCATGTCTCATTAAAAAAAAAGAAAATAAAAAGTTTAAAAAAAATTGAATAAAAAGTTTGAAAAAAAAAAATAAATAAAAAAATAGAATAAAAAAAATGCAAAAAGAAAAAAAAAGAAAAAAAGACTGTAGTGGGGCAGTATCTGCAGTATTTCTATCTAATAATTCTACTTCCACCTGCCTGATGAGACCCATGGAGGGGTTGAAACAGTCCCCCTTTTTTAATACCAAAATCCTTTTTTAAACTCACCAGAGCCCATCTTTAACCTCTAAAAAATCAAAATTTTCTTGGGGGAGACCCCCCAAACCCCCCTTGTGGGAGGGGGACACCCCCTCCCACATCCTCCCCCTCTCGTCGCTTCGCGACTCGAAAGTGCCCTTTCAGGCCACTTGGCACCCTGCCCTTTTTGAAACCTAGCTGGAGCACTGACAAGGATTTTTGAAATACCTTTCATCAAGCTGGTCAAACATGAGACTCAGAATTTTAACCCTTGTCATGCTGAACACAGAATGCTCCTGCTTCAGCAGTTACCAAACAACTTGGCCCTGTCAACTTAAGTCTCCAGGTCTTGGCCCCAATATAAAGTCTATTTATTTCATAAAATATGTAAAAGTTTTGTACAAAAGATGCTGTTATACCTTACTTCATTTATCTTTATTATTTAAAAAGTATTTTTTTGTGTTTTTATAATCATCATGAAATCATTGTTTGAATATGTGTGATTCTTAAAACCCAATTTATCTTTCTAAATTGCTGGTGCATGTGCACATTTCCTCAAAATTTAACAAAGATTGAATAATTTTCTATTTGTAATAACTATACTTAACAAATAATTGTTTATAAAATGGACTTGCATAAGATAATTATATATAGGGGACTTCGGTACAGGTATTGATGACGTCATCAAAATATGAGTGGTTGGCGTTGCCAACCATTTTTACATACACAAAGAGCAAAAAATCCAATTTTCGAGTAGTAAGATTATACATTTGTAATGATTTATTCCAAGTGATAAATATGTCGATATGTAGATAAATCACCCGTTCTTTTGTTTATGCAGTTGTCATCATGTGACAATGCCTTTGAAATTAATACTTTATGTCGAATTATAACCACCGTGAGAGGCATATGAATCCAAATGAATCGTAGTTGAGCAACCAAAGTATCGGAAATAGGACAAGAATAAAGCTGTATTTACGTCATTTTGGCCACTTAGCAACGAAATATGTAATGTCCTTCATATTCCGCGTTAATTTGAATTTCAATGCTGATTTTTCTTTATCCCAGTTACGATATTCATCCCGGTCTCAGATCATCCAAACATGAAAGTTTTAAGTATTTATCCTTAATGGTATTAACAACATAAATCTTTTTTTTTTTATTTTTTTTTAACCTAGGAATATTGATAATCGCCAAAAGCTATTTAAATATGAAATCCAAATTGCTAACGATGGAAACACACACTAGCACTCGTTTAAAAATTAAGGTCATGTAAGATAATAAGCGAATGTGTCAATCACAAGATATTCGGGTGAAACAGCTTTTCTAACACATACTGTAAGGTAAAAAACACTAACAGAGAATTTAAATTATGCGACATTAAAAACATCGGGGCTTATCACACAAACATGTGTCATACAGTTTGCCATTCCTAACCCCAATGATCTATACTTCACGGTGAATCTGTTTGATCTGACCATGACCGGATGCGCCAATCAATATTGTCTATGTCATCAAACGGTAACCGCTTATCACACACATGTGCACGGGTCATAAAGATTGCCTGTTTCTTACGCAACCAAGTTCCCAATTTTCTTTGATCTGACCGTGGTCATGCATCAATCAATTACCCATGTCATATGCCACTGATTGGTTGCTTTCATTTGGACATAACTAGTCTTTAAGCAGAATGTGTGAAATTTAGGTTGACACATCAAATATAATGCTTAATCAAACATAGAAATAACGGGCTGTCATACATGAAGTGAAAATTTTCCACATGCTTCAAAACATTGCAACTGTAGAATTGTAACAGTTGACTGATTGCAACCTTCGAAGGCCATCTCGTTTAACTATTACAGTCACTCAAACACGTACTTTTCGTAATCTTTGTAATAAGTAGCAGGAATGAAGGCCTAGACTTATTTTCAATCAAGCAAATTATTGACGGATCCAGAGGAGGGGTGGAATGGGGTCTCATTTAATAATTATGGAGAAATTTAATTTAAGCTGGGCATTATTAGGAAAAGGCACCACTTATATTTTAAGTTCGAAACCTCTTTACAGAAATTCTGTATCAGTCACATCAATTATTATAAATGTTTTCGATATGATAAAATCAATTTCATTTATAAATTGCTATAAATGAATGCCATTCGTTTGTTCATTCATTCATTCATTCATTCATTCATTCATTCATTCATTCATTCGTCCGTTCATTCATTCATTCATTCATTCATTCATTCATTCATTCATTCATTCATTCGTTCGTTCGTTCGTTCGTTCGTTCGTTCGATCGTTCGATCATTCATTCATTCATTCATTCATTCATTCATTCATTCATTCATTCATTCATTTCGCTTATCATGCTACATGCACAATGTTCGATCATTTGTCTAAAGTTCTGACGTTCGTAAGTCATTCACTTATCTGTGTGTTTTTTTCAATCCCATCCCATCCCATCCGTCCCTCTGTCCATCCGTCCCATTCCTCCCTCCCTCTGTCCGTCCGTCAATCCTCCCGCCTTACAATCAGACTTTGAATGCATCTGTCCGTGGGTCATGGAACATTCCTTGCATCATAAAAAAACTTAATTTTGACAACTTAGTTTTTTAACAGGTCATTTAGTGCAAATCGAATATCTTTTCACTGATTTTCAACAAGGTGAAAGGGTTTGTCAAACAAATAATCGATAATGACATCACTTGTCATTCAAAAATCAATATTTCTTAATTAGGGAATGTCATTAGGCATCTGAGGAAAATGTAAAATGCCGAAATATAATGTTTTAGCGTACAGATTTTGTTTGGATTTATTATGGATTTATTTTGAGCGATTGGGAAAGACTATCAATGCCTATTAACCGAACGACTTTGTTCGCATGAACAAACAATACATAAACCTATTATGTATAATGATAAATATTTAAGAAAACATTAATTCAGGATTTAATAAAATCAAGATAAATCAGCGGTAAAGTGTGCGAAAATCAACCAAATCGGTGTTTTTACTTTTTGATAGTGGTGTTTTCAAAGCATGGATATTAATTCTAAATTCATGTTATTTTCTTCACAAACATTTTTTCTGAAAAGTTCGAATGATAAACTTTTCAAAAATGTATAGATTTGATACCTTTTTCCTCAAGTAAAGCGATAATTGTGATTTAGATTAGGCGATATTTACATGAATTAAATAGAGCGAGGCGATAAAACGCCAACCATTTTTATTGGCTAGTGGGCTATGACGTCATGCCGAAGATCCCTATAGGGAGGGGCCAAGTTATACATTGGGTTGAGTCGCTGATGGGCCAAGTTGAAAATGGGCCCAGATGACCAGTCACTGCTTCATCAGGAAGAATAAACAAAGATCAGCCTGCATGTGTGCGCAGGACTTCGGATCTTGGTCTACTCCACCAGATTTCCTTTTACCACATAAATTTAAAGGTGGTCCTTAAAAAAAAACTAACTAACAATTAGTAAATCCAGTGCTTTAACCACTTTGATTGTCGGTTGACACTAACTCCTGAGATTAAGGAGTCAATTGGACTCCTAACACATGAAATCAAGGAGTCCAAGCTCAAATATAAGGAGTCTGAAATTTCATAATTGGAGAACATTGTGGAAAGAAGAAATTGCTTGTAATAAGCTATTTCTTCTTTTCCACAATGTTCGTCCAAATAAGATTTTTTCTCAAAACACTACAGGATGCAAGTAAATGTTTTGTTAAACAACTTTTGTAGTGAAAAGATCTACAGCTTGGGCAAGTGTTAGAAACGACACTTTTCTGTGCATTTCTTTTTCAAAAAATTCTCATTTGACCCTTGGAGTCCATTCGACTCCTAAATTTGCAAATGGAAGGAGTCCTAACTGGTAAAAAAAGGGAGTCAAACCCTGATTGTAATGTAATTTTTCCTAAGTTTGCAGCATGACAAGGATGATATTTACACTAAATGCAAAGTCAGACTATTACAAACAAATCATGTTTCATCGTAATTCCTACCTTGAAAACTTCAGCAAAAAATCCTTCTCCTAATTTTTCACTGGTAAAATCATCCAGCCTGCTGAGTGCATTCACAGCATGCTTCAGAGCTTTACAAGATGGTCCTGGAGCAGGTCGACCTGGGTACACAGTATCTCCATTTGGGATGTCGTTCTCGGGCATTCCATTGGGAACGTTTTCTGGGGGTGGGGTCCTTTCAGGGCACCAATTTACTGAATCTGTATTAAGGGTATGAGCCCTGCTTAACTTTCCGATGTTTGATTTTATCATTTTTCCATCTTTAAGGGTCATGTTTGTTGCTCATCTTTGAATTTACATTAACCGGTCATTTCTAAATATTGCATTGACAACACAGGATTTTGAAGTCACTGCTCCAGTGAATTTTCTATCTATCGCGTTATTAAATCTTCCAAATATGCAGACGTTAAACATGTCGAAGGAAACCGACACTGGTAATTACACGGATAAATTCCAGTTAATGTCACATTCTACTTAAACCGCACTGAATTGGAAGTGAAAGTAATCCCTACCACAAAGCTTCGAATTTGACATTTGTATGACTTCCTCTAATAACTCGCGCGTACTATAAACTTCCGGTTGGTACTTTGAGGCCCGTATTTCGGGTCAAATGAATTATCATGCGTCTCGACTAGGCCGATTCCGTAATTTGGGAAATCGGCTGAAATATTGCTGATGAATGGTTTGGAAATTACCAAGAGACGTCATTATTTGTTTGTTTGTTTGTTTTGTTTTGTTTTGTTTTGTTTTGTTTTGTTTTGTTTTGTTTTGTTTTGTTTTGTTTACAAAAAATAAATTGATAAACAATTCATTTTATAGACATACATGTATATCATTAATTCATCAATTAACGGAACTGAATAGAAATTAATTGAATCGAATTGTGTTGAAGTGAATTGGGTCGAATTGAGTCAAATTGAACTGATTTGAGTTGAGATGAGTTGAGTTGAATTGGATTTTGTTGAAGTGAAATGGAGTGAAATTATCTATTTATTCTTGTTCTCAAAAAAATCATTTATGAAATCAATTATGTTTTCATTTCACATAAAGAAGTAAATCATTCATAAATAAATAAACTGATATTATTCATAACAAACATATATAATTCTGGGAAGAGTCACCAACCTTTATCATTAATTCTTCTGATTTCAGTCACAGCACGGACTCTAAATAGTGGTGTAGTGTCCATGGTCTAGAGGTAGAGCGTCGGCCTCTAAAGCCGAAGGTCCTGAGTTCGATTCCCGGGAGCGGCTATCCGGATCTTGCTTCTCTCAATGGCCCGGGCCCACACATTCGGCGCGAGTACTGGTAAATTTTCCCGGAAGCAGAATCGAAAGGGATTAATCTAATTTGTAAGAATTTGTTTCCCCATTCGATGTAAAATAAACCAGACTCTAGATATCCTTATGGAATGGTTCATTTATTTTATTTTATTTTTTTTTTCATAAAAAACTCGCGCCGAATGTGTGGGCCAGGGCGATAATTTGAGTGAAAAAAAAAATCGACGTCGTCATGACTACTTGTTTTAATCAAAATGCAAAGCTATATTCGTTTCGTCATTGATATTTCTTAAGAAACTTATTTAGACGCTTAAAAATCTCGCTCTCCTGAACCCTTAATCGTAAAAATCTTAATATGAACCTTAAGAATCTCGCTCTAGATAACGAATGTACCTCAGTTCTTCGTTTCTGGCTTCTACATATTCATTTTTAAGCAATTAGTATTCAAACGAAAGTGTTTATTACATTTGTTGGCATATTGTCTAGCAATTATTGTGAGGTTTAAAGCAAGTCTAATGAACTCTTTCACGTGCCAGTATCTACATTAATGTATCAATTTGAAGGCGATTAAATCCACGATTTGCTTTTTTGTCTTGTCCATGGATCAAATTTGCGATCTCTTACATCGAGTCGAGCTTTTTTAATTGAACGAGTATCATGTCACTGATAAATTAAAGACACAGATTAACTCTGGACGTGGTGTTTGAAAGACCGACTCCCTACAACTGCACTCCAACTTCACTATGGAAGAAATGCCCACGTCATTTGAATACTCCAAACTTACTCATAAAATTCGATTTTGCGCATTGGTGGAATGCGTAGCTTGTGCAGAAATTACCAAATGATTTTCTCACTGCCTATGCAAAATGATTTAAGTGGCTTTCGGTATAGTTAATTTTTGCATCACAATCTCTGTCATTTGTGGCAAATGGAATGATAAATTTAACCTGCAATAACTCTTAAATTTACGATAACTATCGTTTATTGCCGGCGAAAGATGAAAAGTTTCTATCCTTGTACGACATATTTTTATGATACGTAAGCTGTAATAACCGCTTTTACTATGCACTACTGCGCACTACCACGGGCAGTATAAAAGAGCGGAAAATTTTGGAACAAGACCGAACTTTTGAGCTAAACTAGAATTTTGCCCTGAGAAAAATATGCGTGTATCTCGTGTATTTTTTGCTTCTAATCGAGGAGATAAAAAATAGCTTTAAAAATTACATTTGTCAAGTATATGTACAAAGGATTTTCAAGTGACTGTACATTTTTTCTATGACTAATTTTTAGAAAGGTCATTTGGAGATTTATAACTGAGGATCGACATATTTGATAAAAATATGAGCAAAGAATGTTTTGCTCCCTATTTCAGATGAAAAATAGTGTCACTTTTATTAACATTTAATTAATAATTTTTGGCAAAAACATCATTCTAACTTGCCGAGTCAGTCTGTAACGGACAAACACGTATAAATAAGTTAAGGAGACTTGGGGAGATGTATGCATACTCCAGCGCATCTTGAATAATCTTATATTTGCAAAAAAGGTATCTTAACAAAAGCACCGCCTACGTGTGCCTACGCTTGGCTGTTGAGTGCTGGATGGTGGAAAAAATCTAAGTCGAAAAAGGGGTATAATTTGCACAAAATGCATCTAGAGTTATCGCCCTTAATAGTATAGATTCCTCTTATGATGGTGAACATGTGTGCCACGTTTCAAATGAATGCCTTCTGTAGAACCAGGGATATCACAAAATGTCAAAGTTTTCGCATGACGACGACGGCAACGAAGACACCAAGGCTATAGCAATACCTCAGGTTTTCTCCGAAAACAGCCGAGCTAAAAATCGAAGCTGAAATCGAAATACATAAAAATAGACAATGATATCTCCACTGTGTAAACATCGATTTTGCTTCCGGTGAACAAACTGCCAAGGTACAAAACCATCAAAGTACTGAAAGTACTGGTAAGTTGGAATGCGTTCAAGAGACGGTGACCTCAAGCCACTTTCGAAGCTCCCGCCTCCCGCCCACCACAGGCGATCACATAATACGTCTCGTCTTTTGACGGGCGTATATAAAGCAATGTATTTCAACAACGAGAGACGCTTAAACCCCTGATTCGCTATACAGGCCTGCAACTGATGGAAGAAAAATGATAACAAGAGGGCCAAAATGGTTCTAAACCGCTGTCCTGAATTTGACCGATTTGTCCATTTGATCTCATCCAAGAAATTTTCTGGCAAATTTTCATTCAAATTTGCCTAATTGTTGAAAGGAAATATAATTCGAAGAATAAACAGTGATAATAGACCCTTCCCACCCACTATTTACAGAGGAGACTCAAAATTAGCCCTGCCCTGCCACGCCCATATCTATGGGCTAATCAAAACTTTGCAATCAAATTTTGAAGTAGGTCTCCAAAGGAACGTTCTGGTAAAGTTTCATTGAAATCTGCCAAGTGGTTCAGGAGGAGATGTCGTTCAAAGGTCCTGGGCTTAAATAAGTCCCGCCCAGCCACACCAAATTTTTATGGACCAATCAAAATTTCGTGAACAATTTGCCAAAAGCGATACCCAAGAGACGTTCTGGTAAAGTTTCACAGACATTGGCCCAGTGGTTCAGAAGGAGATTTCATTCAAAGATTTCTTGCTCAAAATTAGGCCCGCCCTGCCACGTCAATATTTATGGGCCAATCAAAATTTTGCAAACAATTTTTAAAAAAGGTCACCCTAGGATCATTCTGGAAAAGTTTTTTATTGAAATGGGCCCAATGGTTCAGGAGGAGATGTTGTTCAAAGATTTCAGGATCAAAATAAGCCCCGCTTTGCAACGCCCATATTTATGGGCCATTCTCAATTTCACTAACAATTATTAAAAAGGGTCACCCCAGGAATATTCTGGTAAAGTTTCATTGAATTCGGTCCAGTGGTTCAGGAGGAGATGTCGTTCAAAGATTTCTGGCTCAAAATAAGCCCCGCCCTACCACACCCATATTTGTGGATTATCAGAATTTAGCGAAGAATTTTTGAAGAGGGTCACCCAGGGAACATTCTGGTAAAGTTTCATTGAAATCTGCCCAGGAGGAGATTTCGTTCAAACGACACACGACGGACGTCGGGGTCAGGATGATCCTAAAAGCCCCCCTTGAGCACGTAGTGATCAGGTGAGCTAAAAAAGGAAGAAAATGATATGGATCATACAGCCGACTAATGGACGCAGAGGCGGGCATTTATACACTCAAAACAGATTCTATGTGATTTTTCAATTGACTTTTGCTCCGTTTGAGTTATCAATTACATTTTTAATTAGAATTGTCGCAAAGTGGACCTCAACAAGCGCTTTGTCCTTATGAAAAGCTTTTTTCGTGGGGAAGTCTTTTACTTCATGAGTTGGAATCGCAAGACAATTTTTGGACGAAGTTCAATTGTGACTTCGACCTGCGTGACTTCTAAATTGGGTCATTGACATCAATTACGTCAAGTTTTATGATTTGGGACAATTGGTTGTTCAGTTAGAGTGGAAACTTTTAACAGTTCAAGGTAACTTATGACCGTGACATGTATGACCCAAAAACAATAGGGTATTTCGTTGGTTCATGCGCAATATTTGTGTAAAGTTTCGTTATTGCAGGTCAATTGCTTCTCCGTTTAGCTAGCGGAAAGCAAAAGGTCAATGGACTGACAGACAGACATGATGAAATCAATATGTGCTCCTCTACTTCTGAGTTGGGTGTAAAGTTAAAAACATCGTAATATTGATAAGGTGACCGACTTTGGAATTATTTAGGAATGATATTGGATGAGTGAGCAGAGCGAGATTTGAAGGAAATTTAAGAAAGGGAATCTAATGTCGCTTATTTTGTTAAGGATGAACAAAATTAGCGTTATGTAAAACCCCTATTTAATAAAAAATGCATGAAAGTTCCACCAATAACTTTACATTTCGCCAAGAACCAATCAGACGCTTTAAATTTTAATTATGTCAGTGAAATCGCGATTTGGTTCTAAAATGCTTTATTCATTTTGAATGTACAAGTTAATCTTATTTATTGAGTAATTTTGAGAGTTTTGAATGGTTAGAATGAGTGTCTGAAATGACTGAATGGAGCGCTGAGTGAGCAATTATGAATGTTTTTGATTGAGATGAATGTCAATTTCACGATGTAACTAACTGTATGATGGTGCTCTTAAACGTGTCGATGTGCAGGAATGTGAAGAAAACAAGTTGAACTAGTAGGTCTGTTTCAAATGGCAAGATATTTTGGTGATGGAAAGCAATTGGGCAGAGATATTCATATTTAACTCCATTAAAGATGTGGTGGCAAGGATTTTATTTGATGAATTTTGGGCTTTGACAATGAAACATTCATGTAGATAACTGCAATATGGCGAAAAACAAACGACAATTTATTGAAAAAATATTTATTAACTTTAAAAGTGTATCTTCACTTTAAGAAAAACTAAAGATTTTTATTTCGTAACTGTAGACAGTACAGTATAACAATTTGTCATAAGTTAAATGTGTGATGAGGTCGTTCAGAAAGAGAAACTATACCTTTCAAAGAAGCTATAACATTATTCTACGAAAATAGGTCTCGGCATTACCAAATAAGCAGATCACGTGATTGGCCTGTGCTATCGACACAATACTGAGAAACCAGATCGCGACATTGCCAAATAAGCAGATCACGTGATTGGGTAGTGCTATTTTCAATAGACCTTATTAGACTTGACTTATCACATGATTTCCAAATATAGTCATGTAAATTCGTACGCAAAGTTCAATAAATATCGTTTTAATCATGAATCAGCGTGTTAATCATATACATGAAGTGATAGTTGTGTAATTGTACAGGGTTATTTCTTTTTGATGAAATAAACTGTATGTCTCTGTCAAGTTAAGTCATACAAAATAGGCCGAAGTGTATTCACATCCTGCTCACGTGATGTGTGTTCTCAAAAAACCCGAAATGAATTTACCTTGTGTTCATTTTGTGGTTTTGTTAAATCTAAGTTGGAATTGCTCCGCATTCCAACTTAACAAGCTACAATCCTAATAAGCAAACTGTACCTTTCCGCTCCTACACTGCACTTTCATCCCATATGGAAAAGATCTAATTAATCATATTAATCGTCAAAAGAACATAAGTTTTAACCTTGTTTTGGGAGGTTCTTTGACATGCTTCAGTTAATATCAGTAGATTCAGACCTAAAGAGCGAATCAGGCCGCTGTTCAGGCAATTGTGACATGCGGGAACTTTCTGAAAATAAATCATCCCGATTTTCCTTATATGCGGTACCTAAATAACAAAATAATGACTATGATATATTTGATTTTAGACCAACTTTGAATATAGGCCAACCCAATGCATTTTGTTATTGTATCTTGTACACAAATATAAGTTCACAGACTTTTTCTGAGAGTCAGTTCTAGAGCGCCCTCTGTCCGATCTCATGGACCTCACATTTTCATGATATAAATATGACTCCACGTGGATCCGTTCTCTAGGAAAACTTAACCTAAATGACGTCGCTTTGTAATTTCAGGCAGTTAGAGAATACAATGAGAAAAGGGGAGAAATTACTTGAAATAAGCAATTTCTACTTGTTTTCAAACTCAAATAATTTCAATGCTTAAAAATTTGGGTTGTGGAAAAAAAGGTTTCACATACAGGTACAAAGCGTCTTATTCTTTTTGGGAATGACATATTTTCTCTTGTTGAATAGATCGTAAGTTTTGTAATGTAATAGCTCACCTGAGCACGAAGTGCTCAATGTGAGCTTTTGTGATCGTCCAATGTCCGTCGTCAGCCGTTTTTGATCCACAATTTCTTTAAATATCGTCTACTCCTAAACCAGTGGTTTGAAATTGAACCCACCGTGCGATCGAACTTCAATGGTTCAATTGGGCTGACAGTTTGCTCTATATAAAAGAACCGGAACCGTAGAGCACCGGACTTCAAAACCATTGAAGTTCGACTGCGTTGGTTCGATTCCCAGGCTGGTACACTAACAAAACTTATTGTCTTTCGGGTGAGACGTTAAACCGAGGCCCCGTGAGACGGTGCTTTACACCGAACACGTTAAAAACCATGGCGTATCTCAGCAGTAGTTTCGTCATGTATCCTTGCACCACCCCCGTCAGTAACAACTAACCGTCTCCTGGGGGGCGTCGCTTATATGGGCATGTGCTACGGTGACTTTCTACTTTACAAATATATATTGGCCATTTATTTGCTATAACATTTTCTTTTTACTTTGCCCTTATTTGGACACTCGAAACTATTAGCAAAATTATAAATTATGTTATATCAATAACCTATTTGGTTCTTTATGATTATAATATGAATTAATGAAAGCATTAAAATCATCCATATGTGTTAAATGGAACACATAAATCATGTTCATTTAAAACCTTGATCAGGTGCTGACTACTGTGAACAGCAGCCAAAACAGCCAATTTCACAAATTCCCCGCTTTGGTGGATGCTGTACGTAGATTTGACTGCCCTGGGCTCAGCATTTTGGTGAATCCTAGTTTACATAAAAACAAACAAACAAACAAACAAACAAACAAACAAAAAAAAGAAGAAGAAAAAAAAAAGAAAGAAAGAAATACGTGAACAATAACTTGAAAACAGATTAGAACATTGAAAAAAAAAGATACAAAATATACAAATGTACAAATTATCTCCTTAGAAGTGGACATCCGCCACACATCAGTCATCGGGATCAACACGGGGCCTAGTGGTCAATGAGACACAGGTGAAAGATTAAGGACCAAAGGCTACTCTTGTTTAGAATTGGAGATTAGGTCTATTGTCAATTTTATAGGTATTAAAGTAGGTTTCCTGGAGAACGGATCATATATATTGTACAAAGGCCATTTGGACCATTATGCTAGAAGAAAAAAAAACACAGATCTATACATTTAAATAGGTCATTTCGATACAAAAAAGTTTGACTTTTTACAACTAGATAATGGGGCGTTTTGAATTGAAATTAGTGCTAACGTTAGATCTACTACAAACCAACTGTCGACTATCACAAAAGCTTTCATACACGAGTCGACAGTAGTATATCTACTGTACCTGTTCCAGGGCCTCCATAGTTTATAAACTCGGTCAGTCAGAGTTACCTGGCTTTATTTAACTGAAAGTTTTGGACCATCAAGAGAAACAACGAAATTCTGGCAGTAAGCTTAGGTGTCATTCTACGATCATGGAAAAGGTTTGCTTAATAAAAGAAAATCTGTACCTTTCAATGGGGCTCCACCTTGAATCTTTACGTTGTCTCATATGTTAATTGATAAATACAGGACAAAAGCAAGTACGGTGACCGAGACCAACCTTCTTGAAAATGTTTATTGTAAAGCATCTTCACACAGGAATGCAATTAAAAGGTCGCAAAAGAAAGACTGATAAGTATTTTAGTCAATTGGCCCTCGGGTTAGAGTCTAGATAAGGGTTCAGGATGACAAAACAGTGCAAACTGTTTGCAAATTTTACCCCGCTTTGAATGTCACATGCAAAGCGGGGTATAATTTGCAAACAGTTTGCATTTTTTAGTAATCTTGAATGCAGGGTAGATCTAGTACTCTTCTGCTTTTTTAAACAAAATAGATTTTAATATTTTAACTACTTTAGAGATGAAAACAAGTTTTTAAATTTATGGAGGTGTGAATCTAAAAAAAACTTAATTTCACAATGAATATTATAAGCAAAGACTTATACACAAAAGTGATTAGGTTTTTAGTTTCATACCTTCATGAACTGAAACAAATATTCTCTTCTTTTCTTAAAATTGAGTATAATGATTAATCAAGCTAAATGGTGAACATCAAAAACTAAAAAAATAATATCTGACGGATTTCTGTCTGAAACTGTTTTATTTGCAAACAAACAAACTATCTATGTATTTATATGTATTTTTATTGAGAAATGAAAGAAATCAATCTGAATGCAAAAATATTGATGGACACAGCCAAAGTCAGTGGCAGATCCAGAGGGGGATGGGGGTGTCAAACAAACCCCTTCTGTAGCCTATTATTTTATTTTTGTAGGGAAATTTACCGAAAACTTGAGAAAATAGGAAAATGTATGTCCTGATTCATGATATCTCCTTCACAGAAATCCTAGATCAGCCACAGAAAGTTAAACATTAATACTATAAGCCTGTATTGTTCAAAGAGACAATTCAATAGGGTGTTTACCACAGTATTTGGCTTTATTGGAAATTAACCCTTGTCAAGCTGAATAAATTTTTGCTGAAAATTTGCATCAAAATCATAGGGCAAAAAGCACTGTTAGTACCAACTGAAGGTCAATTTTTATTTGAAAAACTAAATCTATTGACACTTCTGGTTTGAAAGTGAGAAACAGGTGGTGTAGAGTAATATCAGACTGCACATATGTGCAGGCTGATGTTTGTCTATAGCTCCTGCCAAAGCAGGAATATTTTGGGTTCAGCATGACAAGGGTTAATGATGTTAGAATGGCTTTTTCTATCATGTTGACATGGTATCAGGGGTACAGATAAGAGGAGGTATTCATAGGTGTAACTAGGACCTTGAAAATTATACGCACTCAGAAGGCAACCGCCAAAGAAAATATCTGATAAAGGCGATATTCGGACTGTGACAAAAGATGAATGTCATTTGTCCGCTCCTCTTTTTATGATTTGAGCGTTAGTGAATAATCAAAACATCGAAAGTACAGCTTAAATAAGCTGTAGTTTTGATGTTATGATCATTCATCTAAAAAAATCAAAAGAGGATTTATTTCTTTTGCGCACTTGCGTAATGGGAGCTACGCCTTTGGTATTGCCAGTTTAATAGCTTTCTTTCTCTTTGCAACCCTATGTTGTGGATATTCATTTGAATCATCTCATCAAGATGATTCCAATTACTTCCCTTTTCCCACACTTATAGGATTTGTGCAAGTACATGTCACTACTGTTGAAATAATTTAATTTGAAATCCAAACTAGCCCCTCTATCCAAGCTCTGGATATTTCAGATGAATTATTTCATTGGAGTTGACGTTGGTACATCATCTGTCAGGGCCGCCCTCGTCCAATCAGATGGAAAGATTTTATCTTCTGCTACAAAGGATATCAAGATATGGACTCCAAAGCCAAAATTTTATCAGCAGTCCTCAGAAAATATTTGGTCTGCAGTGGCTGAGACTATAAAGGTTTGAATAGATTTTGATTTTTCTTTTCCTTTGAAAAACTCACTTTAGATAAATTGAACAAAGCAACCTGAAGCATTTGTAATTGACATTTTCTGATAGATTGCATTAACATACATTGTCAAAGGCTTGATTGATATGGGGTTCTATGCTTCAATTTAAGAGAACGTTTCAGTATTAGAGAGGAGCAAAGTCGGAATAGGGCCATTTCAGAGATTTGCTGTAATTTACTCTGCTACCTGTTTGTCGAGACTATTTGTAGGCTTTTGCCTCTTAACTTTACTGAATTTTCTCAAAATACTCTATGCATGCTATTTTGCAAGGAATTGCCTGGCACCTTATGACATAATAACATTGTAGGGTGACAAAAATCTTGTAACTCCGGCTTATTCAAGCTTAAGTTACGAGGTTTTGATACCTTTACCCCAACAACAATAAGTATAAAAGGATTCAGAGTTCTTCAAATATGGTTATAAAAATGAAGGAGGGTTTCATCTTTTGTGATGATTTTACTGGTTTTGTGTGATTTTCTACCAAGAAATCTTGATAATCCTTTTGAAAGCAATAAAGAAAGAGCTGTTAATTTAAAGTCTCTTAGAATGATTATATTGTCCATATATGAGCATGTTAGTCATATTTTCAATAATTCGTAATGTGCGCAAAGCAAAGACTCTGACCAGTCTGTGCTTCCGCACAGTCTGACCAGTCTTGACTTTGCAGTTTTTAGGTAGATAAGGTCTTCAAGTATCTATAGCTCGTTGGGCAATCCTCTACTTACACTAATTACAAATGTAACTGTCTGAGCTGCTAAATGTTTGCAAATCATGCAGATGTCAAATTGTTGAAAATGTTATGCACAGGCTCATATTTCATTTGTTTGCAGACTATCTGTACTACAGCTGGTATAGACCCAGACACTGTGGCTGGACTAGGGTTTGATGCCACATGTTCTATGGTGGTATTGGACACAGAGAGGAGACCACTCTCAGTTTGTCCAGCAGGTTGGTTCTTCTTTCATCAGATTGATCACTCTTTGTATTTGTCTAACATCAATGGGTTGATAATCATAGACCTATGATAGAGAAATACCAGGAATCCATTGTAAGGTGCTCCAGCCGCAGCAATATAACTGAAAAAATGATAAAACTGGCGTAAAACTTCATTTGCTTCATCAGATTTATTCAAAATTTCTATCAGCCTGTTCAAAGCTAAATTAACCCTTCTCAAGATGTTAGTGACATTGTGTTACCTGCCCTGTGTTCAGGATGACAAAACAATGCAAACAGATTGCCAATTATACCCTGCTTTGCATATGCACTTGTGTGCAAAGCGGGGTATAATTGCCAAACTGTTTGCACGGTTTTGTCATCCTGAGTGCAAGGCTGCTGTACACAAAGCTTTTGCAGACAGTACATACTAAGATCAGCCTGTATAGAATTGCAGTCTGATCTTAGCCTACACTGCTTTCTTCTTCACTATTGTTGAAAAAAATACAGAAGCCAGACTAGTTCAAACATCCCCCAAATTGTTATCCACCGCCGTTTTCGGCGAGGGGATATAGTAATGCTCTCCGTCCGTCATTCCGACATTCTGTCATTCCGTCATTCCGAGGTTCCGTCACTAAACTTGTCCGGAGCATATCTCCTAAAGTATAATAGCTATCAACTTGAAACTTTATGGGTGGATAGATCTCATGGAGGAGAAGTGCAGTGCACAAGAACTACAACTCTTGCTTGCATAATTTTGGAGTTATTGCCCTTTGTTATTTTTATGACTTAGACTTTGTCCGGAGCATATCTCCTAAAGTATAATAGCTATCAACTTGAAACTTTATGGTTGGATAGATATCATTGAGTAGAAGTGCAGTGCACAAGAACTACAACTCTTGCTTGCATAATTTTGGAGTTATTGCCCTTTGTTATTTAAAACACTTAGATTTTGTCCGGAGCATATCTCCTAAAGTATAATAGCTATCAACTTGAAACTTTATGGGTGGATAGATCTCATGGAGGAGAAGTGCAGTGCACAAGAACTACAACTCTTGCTTGCATAATTTTGGAGTTATTGCCCTTTGTTATTTTTAAGACTTAGATCTTGTCCGGAGCATATCTCCTAAAGTATTAAAGCTATCAACTTGAAAGTTTATGGGTGGATAGATCTCATGGAAGAGAAGTGCAGTGCACAAGAACTATAACTCTGGCTTGTATAATGTTGGAGTTATTGCCCTTTGTTATTTTTAAGACTTAGATTTTGTCCGGAGCATATCTCCTAAAGTATGATAGCTATCAACTTGAAAGTTTATGGGTGGATAGATCTCATAGAGGAGGAGTGCAGTGCACAAGAACTTTAACTCTGGCTTGCATAATTTTGGAGTTATTGCCCTTTGTTATTTTAAAGACTTAGGGGCTTAATTTCTTAAAGTAGAACCCTTAATCTATTAGGCTTCAGTTTACTATCAAGCTTTTTCGGCGGGGGATGGCCATGTCCGACATGGCTCTTGTTATATTTATGTTTGAACAAAAATTAAGTAAGAATAGGGCGTAAAACCAGACTTTCATACTGCCACAGGTAGACTTAAACATAAGTGACCTATAATATGGATTAGGACATTCTGGGAACTCTGTAGAATAAATAATGTACTTGAAAAAGACATCAGAGTCAGTAGAGATAGACTAGAATGATTATACAGAAAGGTAATGTGATTTATTTGAGATTTAGAAAGTCTACCAAATGCAAATGTTTTAATCCTGTTCAGTCTGAGTGTTTTCAGGATGGTATTATTTTGCATGATGGTTTAACATGTACCTAAATTAATTTATTCATGATTTAGATAAAGTGTAAGAATCAATTCAAGTTTACCCTTATGGTGTTTAATCTAAAATCTTTCAAATTTTGGTGTATTTCATTCAGTCTGGCTCAATTCTTCCAAACAGTAAGTTTATAGAAAGCAGGCAGTGTAGGTTGAGTTCAGACTGCACATCTGTGCAGGATGATCTTAGTCTATTCTGTCTGACATGTGGCTTTGTTTAAAGTAGAAAAATGTTGTAACAGCAAGATAATACTTAAGTTAGTGGACCTGTAATAGTTCTGCAATGTGTCAGGAGTCATTACTTTGAAAATTGTTACCCAGGGTTTCCTAATAATTTTCACTAGGAAACCTCGGTTAACACTGTTCAAGGTTATTACTTCCGAAATGTTGAGGAACAATTACTGGTCCACTACCTTAATAATTCTAATTGGTATGAGAATTGTCTCATTTCTGCCCTACAACCTCTTTCAGCTTTTACCAGTCTTAAAAAAGTATTTTAAATGACCTCTAGAATTTTCCACCTTTCACAGGTACCCCAGACTGTGACAGTATTTTGTTGTCTCATTATGACTGCCTAAATTTGCCACCTTTCATTATTATACTTCAAAAATTAGGGGGGGGGGGTGTTATAGGAGTCAGCTTGTCAGTCCATCAGTGAGTCAGTTGGTCCATCAGTTAGTAGTTTTTTTATACAGGTACTCCGGATTGTGACATCATCATGTGGATGGATCATCGAGCATCAGAGGAGGCGGATTATATCAACAGTACAAAACATGAAGTGTTGAAATACACTGGTGGAGTTATCTCCCTTGAAATGCAGACACCAAAACTGCTATGGTTAAAAAAAGGTAGAGAAGATCAGTTCTTTAATGCTTTTCGGTGGTTTATCGAGAAATAACGGTAGATTTTCAAAAAACTTATACCCTGCTTTTGTGCATTTCATCCTATCTGACGTCATCTATGCAGGGCGGAATAAGTGATGTCACAATGAACGTTGTATAGTAATCACATGCAAAATGACGCTCTGTACGAAAATATATCCTAGAAATTTCCCATTTTGTCTAATTTTTGCATTAAAGAAATAGAATAATCGTTTTGTTTTTCATGTAAGATCGATTAATATTTCATTTCGTGAACAACGAAAGCTATATTTTCACTCGTGGCTCTGCCGCTCGCGAAAATTTAGCTTTTGTTGTTCACTCAATGAAATATAAATCGATCTAACACTGAAACAAACGATTATCCTCTATGTCACTGTTCAAAATTTATTATCAATAATGAAGCACTGTTATGATTTCTAAATAGCACATTGTATATCAAAATGCAATAATCATTAATAATAATAAAAAGAAAATCTGTTTTTAGTGCAAGATAGATAAGTTCTTCAATTCATGGAAAATTATGGATATTTTTCACCCAAAATATGGCTTTAGTTGTTATTTAAAAGAATGGGCTTATTGATCTGGCTAAAAAGAATGCTTATTTTATTTTCAAAATAAAAAGGAAAAGGCATTGTGAAGGTTTTAGGATAGAATCTTTACATTTTGCCATTTCATAGGACAATGTGATTTAAATGGCAACACAAGAGCATCTTCTATGTACTGGGCCCGGCTTATATGACATTCAATAGCATGAAGTGAAAGAAAGCAGGGCTAAATTTATCAAAACAGTATAATATTTTGATAATTTCACTGCTAAACCAGTGAAATTATCAAATCGTAGTTGTAATACATTGAGAAATCTACAAAAAGCATTTAAAGAAAAACAAACAAACAAAAATGATAAACATTCATTCCATTTGATTGGCTAGCATAAGATGGATCCCAGACTTGAAATGTAAAGCTCCTTTTTATTAGCTTGGCTGTTTTAGGAGAAAACCCGAGGTATTGCTATAGGCTTGGTGTTGTCGTCGTTGTCGTCGTCGTCGTGCATAACTTTGACATTTTGAGATAACTTTTGAATGGTAAGTCATAGGGCTTTTATATTT
This sequence comes from Fragum whitleyi, assembly GCA_948146395.1. NCBI lineage: Eukaryota > Metazoa > Mollusca > Bivalvia > Cardiida > Cardiidae > Fragum > Fragum whitleyi. The sequence goes on along the minus strand of OX411548.1, from coordinate 28,351,890 downwards.
CACATGATGATTGCCAGTGACAAGGTCTTTTTGTCGGTACCAAGTTCAAGCTCATCAATGAAGGTTAAGATCATTTCTCAAGGTCAAACTTGTGGGAAAAAATGCAAAAACTTTGACATATTGCGATAACTTTTGAATGGTAAGTGATAGGGCCTTCATATTGCACATGATGGTTGCCTGGCAAAAGCACTTTCTGTTGATACCAAGTTCAAGGTCATCAGTCAAGGTCAAGGTAATTTTTCAAGGTCAAATTTGTGAATAAAAAATGCAAAAACCTTGACATTTATTGTGATATCTCTGGTTCTACTGAAGGCATTCACTTTAAACCTGGCACACATATTCACCATCAAAAGAGCAATCTTTTCTATCAATGGAGATAACTTTAGAAGCATTTTCTGCCCCTTTTTCTACTTAGTTTTTTTCACTATCCATTTGTTTTCCTACCATCCAGCACTTACAGCCAAGCATAGGCATCCGAAGGCGGTACTCTTGTTGTGTTTTAAGATAACAAACCAAGATTCAATCCAAAGCTAACCCTAATTCTGCAGAATCTGAATATTGTTTCGAAGAAATTGCCAATTTATAAGACAATTCAATCAGTCTGGCTAAAATTTTCCAACAATGAACAAGTAGAAAGCATGTGGAGAGTGTAGACTAAGATCAGACTGCACATCTGTGCAGGCTGATTTTAGTCTATCCTGACTGCAAATGATATGTGTACATGAGGATTATGCAGTTAACAAAATGAGAAGGGTTGAATTGAGACAAGTGCAAGACTATTGCAAGTGTATTTGCATGTGTAGCTTGAAAAAATCATGTATAGTCACTTACAAAAGTAGGTTCTGGGTTCGATCTCCAACGGCAGCACTCATCTTTTTTGACTATTTGTCTCCCGCCCGTGGGTTGATAATTGTAGACCTATGTTGGAGAGTAGCTAGAGGCTTGGAAAGGATGTTAAGGTAGTGAGAAATATGGGAATGCATAGTTAGCTGCTCCAGCTAACGTGATATGCTTGAAAATGAAACATTATTAAGGTGGCGGGAACGTAATAGTTACGCAACATTTTGGACCACATATCCTTCACAATGTTTACGATTTCCTTATGAAAAATTTTACGAAACCTGGGTTAAAACTGTTAGAGTTCATTACTCCCTAAAAGTTGCGGAACTATTATGGGTCCACTACCTTAAAAGCAGTGTAAAACCCCATTCAAACAAACCACTTACAATACTTGGCCTGACCTCTGGATATGCAAAACATACCTTAGAGGAGTCAATGCCTTTTATAGTTACATTACAGAATATGAGAGACGAGTGTTGGGCTAAAGCTGGACACTTCATGGACCTCTGTGACTTTCTCACATGGAAATGTACTTACAACTTAACAAGGTAAATCATATCATAAGTGGGCTGGCAACAACAATCTCTGAATAACTTGGACTAAAGATTGAAAATTCATGTACCTCTATGACTTTCTCACATGGAAATGTATCAATTGCCTAACAAAATAGTTTATATCTTTTAACATTCATGTACAGCAAAATTACAAATCATTCAAATTGATATATTGACAGTTGTCTTTTTAAAAGTTAGTTCACCAATCAAAATGATTTAAGAGTTAACATGATGACCTTGGAATATTTTAACACCTATGTAAGTGACTGACCATATGTCCTCTAATAAACACTCCTTTGGGCTTAACAAAACAGGGAAACTAAGCTTTTATTTAGTACCTATTTCTGAGCAGACTGTCAAATTAATGGGATTCTCTGCCTCCCCTTCTATTTGAGAGAAAAAGACTTTAACAATTCTTAAAATTTAGATAATTTCAATATGCTTAAATGGGATAAATGGATAGATAGTGTAGGAGAAGCTAATATTAGTAAGGTAAGATGGTAAATGTTCATGACACACCTATGATTTGCTTTTTGTTTCATATCCAAGGCTATATATTTTCCAAGCTAATTATGTTTCATAATTGAGTTGGTCCTCCTTTGTCACAGATAAGTGGGCTTGGCAGGCCAGGTATTTGTTATTTTGGGAAACCAACAAGAAAATGTGAGCAGACATTTAAGTTCAACTTTGTTTCACAACAAAGCCAATAAGATGGTGTCAACTTTGTTAAAGATTTCGGCGTGAGAAACTGTAAAAATGCCTGAAATCTATATCCTAGGTTGATTTAAAAAGTATGTGTAATTTGATAGCTCAGCACGAAACTTTTGTAACTCCCTATAAGCAAATAGGGAGTTACAACTGTTCGCACTGAGCCATCAAGTTGTAACTTCCAATATGTAAAAATTGAGTTACAACTGAGTTGCACTGAGCCATTGATTTCTGATTCTGTTTATCGTTATGCAGTTGAGATAATTCTTAATCATTTTCAAACTGCATTTTTTTTAATCAATTGAATAACTTTACCCTCAGATCTTTGTGTTCTGTTGTTGCCAAATGGACATATGTATGTGATGGTAAAGGTGGTGGCAGATTTGATCCTGATTATTTCGAGACAATCGGTCTTGAAGATTTGTGTGACGACAACTTTGTTAAGATAGGTAATTTAAATTATTATTCTTTTGACAGCATATATCATACAATGCAACTACAACTGTTTACTGAGTAACATAATCCATTTCAAAGGATAAAGGTGTTAATAAAACAATTCAAATCAGTTCTTAATGGAACAAATTGATGTATTAGATATTTCAGATGAATTTAATAAATGCAAAGCAAACAGGTAGATGGTAGAAAACATTTTAAGATTGAATATCCTTTGACTTTGATAAATTATTCAAATATAAAGTATATAAAAAAGAATTAAATGTAAACAAATAACTTGAAATACATGTGTATGGTAATGAATCGTTTGAAGATTTTTATGGGTAATATCAACCACTTTATGAAGCTGTATATATCTACCACTTGGGAAAGTTTGCATTCTTATACAGTCAATCTTGCTCAAGGGACCCGTCTATCAATCCACCATTTCTATTTCGCGACCGTTTTCAAAATTGCCTTCTTTAAAACAAAATATCTTAAAAAGTAGGTATTGTTGGTCTAATGATTATTGAAAATGAATCCTTTGTTGTTAAAACTCCACAGCATCGTCTCAATGAGACGATTCTATTGAGTTATAACAACTTAGGATTACACAATGATCTGCACATTCAATCAAAAAGTATGTTTCTTATTTGTGAACAATAAGTTTATTTAGCAGCCATTTTCTTAAACAACCATTTTTTAGCTCGCCCGGGACGAAAGTCTCGGAAGAGCTATTGTCATACCCTCGGATGTCGGCGTCAGCATCAGCGTCAGTGTCGGCGTCCGCATTAGGTTAAAGTTTTTTATTTCTATCAATATTTATCCTAGAGGCTTTATTTTTTACAGAAACACTCATTAGGGCATAGGCTTTCATTTGACACCAACATCCATGGCGAAATGACCTTTAGACTGTGACCTTGACCCTTTCAAAAAAACTTTAACCAAAAACTTTAACCAAAAACTTTAACCAAAAAAACTTTAACCTTGCCTATATCTTCTGTAAACTTTAAACTAGAGACATCATTACTTCATATGCACACTCATTAGGTGATAGGCTTTCACCATAGACAAAGGTCCTTGACAATTTGACCTTGACCTTGACCCTTTGTGGACTTAGAAAAACTTTAACCAAAAAACTTTAACCAAAAACTTTAACCTTGCATATATTTTTTTAATGCTCTAACCTAGGGATATCATAGCTTCATATATATACTCACCAGGTGATAGGCTTTCACCAGAGACCAAGGTCCTTCACAATTCGACCTTGACCTTTACCATTTATGGACTTAGAAAAACTTTAACTGAAAACTTTAGCCAAAAACTTTAACCTTGCTTATTATTTTCTGAATGCTTTAACCTAGGGACATCATTACTTCATATACATACTCATTAGGTGATAGGCTTTGGTGAGAAATCAAGATCCTTGATAATTTGACCTTGACCTTTTATGAACTTAGAAATACTTTATCTGAAATTCTTTTACCAAAAACTTTAACCTTGCTTATATTTTCTGAATACTTTAACCTAGGGACATCATTACTTCATATACATAGTCACCAGATGAAAGGCTTTCACCAGAAACCAAGGGCCTTGACAATTTGACCTTGACCTTGACCTTTTATGGACTTGGAAAAACTTAAAACTGAAAAACTTTGACCAAAAATTTAACCTTGCTTATATTTTCTAAATGCTTTACTCAGGGACATTATTACTTCATACACATACTCACTAGGTGATAGGCTTCTATATAGACCAAGGTCCTACACAATTTGACCTTGATCTTGACCTTTTGTGGACTTAGAAAAATTTTAAAGAAAAACTTCATGTTTGATACAAAGAAATTCCATTGGTAACCTCATCTGCTTGTAGGCTTTCACTTTACCCTAACCTTATAATTGCAATTTAAGCAAAAAAAGTTTTATATTTCTTAATTACTTCTCAAACAGATATATATTAGATCATGGACTTTAACATTGAAAGAAACCACTTTGAACTTCGGTCTTCGGTCAAGCGCTGTTTGTGACAAGCAGCTGTTTTTAGGGCGAGCTACGTTGTCCGCGGACAACTCTTGTTAGTGGTCCCTGTAGTGGTCGCCAAAAAATAAGTTTGACTGTATATTCATAGTTAGAGTTTACTTTCTTAATATTCATAGGTACATTTATAAGACCACAAGGAGAGCCATGTGGTTCTGGCCTGTCTGACAGAGCAGCCAGTGAGTTGGGACTTAAACCTGGAACTTCTGTTAGTGTGGGCATGATAGATGCACACTGTGGGACTTTAGGTAATTTTGACTCCTTTCTTTTCTTGTTATTAATCTAATTAATATTTAGTAGTCTATCTAACATAATGTTTTTGTAGAATTTGGAAAACTAAAAATGAAATTAAGGTCAATCAGAATTAGTTTACACACCTATGGTGCATTGATATAAAGGTATATGGAGAAACCAAAAGACCCCATATAATTAAACCCCCCCTATGAAGAAGAGGGGGGTATATTGGTTTAATCATGTTTTACTGATCATCAATCTGTTTGTCCATCCATCCTTCTGTCTGTCTGTAGATTTTTTATTTCTGGACTCTAACTCAACACCAATTGACCTTGAATCATGAAATTTTATACTATTGTTGACCATAAACCAATGAAGTGCTCTATTGTTTTGGGGATATGAAGGTTGATGATCAAGGTTACAATTGAATTTTGTCTGAAAAGAATTTACAGAACCAGAACAAAGTGCTTTGGGGGTTGGGGTGTATGAGTTCCCTTTGGGACAGATCTAGTTTATAGATAGTTAAGAATTTTATGGGACTGATTGATCAAATGAGGGAATGGCCGTCTACTAAGTTGTAAGAACTTATGGCCAGACCCTTTTGTCATGATCATTTGTGTAATATGAAATATTATGTTCAAATGATGGCAATAAAATATGTTTAAACTAATTGATCAAATTCTGTACACAAGATATCTTTTATCAACGAAATTTCAAATTCACGAAGTTACTAGGTACAAAATTTGTACAAAATACACACTGTTTTACAGGCTGTCTAGGCTGTCTGCCCACAGATGACAGATTCACAGTACCTCCTATACAAAACAGATTAGCCATGATAAGTGGTACATCTACATGTCATATGGCAGTATGTAAATGTAAATTTTGTTGCAAGGCATTAATAAGACATAGTTGAAACAGCATGATAAGTGGTACATCTACATGTCAAATGGCAGTATGTAAATGTAAATTTTGTTGCAAGGCATTAATAAGACATAGTTGAAACAGCATGATTAGTGGTACGTCTACATGTCATATGGCGGTATGTAAATGTAAATTTGATTGCATGGCATTAATAAGACATAGTTGAAACAGCATGATTAGTGGTACATCTACATGTCATATGGCAGTATGTAAATGTAAATTTTGTTGTAAGGCATTGATAAGATATAGTTGAACCAATTTATGTCTGTTTTAAATAATGATTTTTTTGGTGGCTCAGTGTGAAAGAGTTGGAATGGCCTATATGTAAATATTTACATATAGGCAGTTACAACTCTTTCACACTAATCATGGAAATTTCAAAATTGATTTATCACAATATTCATGAAGGTACTTCTCATCAATATACTTATGTCATCGTCATCTAGATAGGTTTAGTGCCATCTATAAAGGTCAAATATACAAAACATCCCTTCTCAAACACAACTTCTTGTTATAAGACCATTGACAGACTCAAATATTTTTAGCCCATCTGTTTTGGAACCAGCCATCGAGGTATTGTCATCATCTAAGTGGTGTTGTAGTTGGCATTGGTTTTGAAATTGGCATGATAAACTTTAACCTTCATCAGAACTCTGTTGTTATTGACGATATGTACTTGAAACATGGCATATGTGCTTTGCTCACTATCACAACAGCTACCAAGACTATCAGGGGGGATGACTTGATTCAAGAAGCATTTTGTAAGAGTTATGTCACTTTTTCGACTTTCTTTGCAATATTTAGCACTGTTGAATGTGTAAGATTATGTCATAATTGGATTTAAAACTGTTTTTATTCTAGCTAAGTGATGATGCCATATTTGTACCTGGGGTTTGGGGTCCATTTTGGTCCAATGTTACACCAGGGTTGTGGACTGCAGAGGGGGGTCAGAGTGCTGCTGGAAAATTGGTAGGTATATGTAAAGATTGTCTTTGAATGCCAATTAAATATTGTTGGAACACTCTCGATAAGATAACCAAACATTTTATTAATAAAATATCAATAATTTTGATAAGAATGTGTTTTTGGACTGGAAAAGGAAGAATCCCTTTATAAATGCATGGCTTAACTTGTCATTTATAAGTGGTTAACAAATAATATATTTATCTTTATATAAATACTAACCCTTGAAATCTGTATCACCAATGTAAATGAACTCAGATTGCTGATCAATTCAACAAGGGAAAAAAATGAAAAAATATATATATTTTAGAATGGTATTAAATTATGAACTTCATTTCTATATATTTTTCAGATTGACTTTGTTATAACAACTCATGCTGCTTATCAGAATGCTAAGTCAAATGCTTATAATCAGTAAGTAATTCTTTCATTACCTTGGATTTCAAAGAAAACATGTCAAGGGGTCAGCGCAACACTATTGTAAGTGCCTATATATTTATAGTCACTTACAATAGTGTTGCACTGACCCCTTAATGTGGTCTGAGACATAGTAGCATTTTCTGACTCAACTACATTGCTACAAAATAATGCTTCACATGTACATAATTTGTAATGAAATTCTTCAAAGTTATTTCTCAGGGCTTGTGCTTGCTAGCTATTCAATTTCATGAGTCGTCAACCCCTTTAGGACAACATTTTGGGGTCAAACTAGTTTTTTTATGGATCAAATAGCGTGCAAACTGATTTGATTTTCAGTTTAACAGTTTAAAATAATCTACATAAATGAATCAACATAAACAATAAAGTGTCTTAGGACACTTTATTGTTTATGTTTACTCATTTGTATAGATCCCTTATGATAATGTAAAGAAAACAAATGATTTATATAATCTTCAGGCAGCAAAAGTTGCATGGATGGAAATTCAGTAGGCCAAATTGACTCCCTTCAGAAAATTTTTGAGGATCAAAATGGAATTATTGGAGTTTTAGGGTCAAACACGAGTCCTGATTTCTAATACTCACATCACACTTAACCAGGACTATGGTACTTCTGACTTGGCAGAAGATAAAGAAATCAATTGGCATATTAAGGGTTCAGTGCAAGACTACACTAAGTGTATATACATTGTATATACACTTAGCACAGTCTTGCACCGAACCCTCAATATACATATGTGCCTTCTTGTTTTAGACTTGACCACAAACTTGTTGTTTTCAACTCTTATAATTCCAAGAATGCAGTTTTCAAAAAAAATTGTTACCCACAATTAGTTCATCCACTTTCTTCACCCCTTTGATATTAATGCAATTCTTCATAAGATTTTTATTCAGCATGAATAGTTAAATGGTTTGTCATAAATGCAATACACCTGCATGACTCCAGATCTAAATGTTCAATCTCCATCCAAGTCCAGCAATGAGTACCCACAGCATTTGAAATGGTGGCAGATAAACAAAATTTTACATATTGAAATCAAAGTTACTGCCTCTATTTGTAGTTTTGTGTCTGGTACTGTAAAGGAAGATTTGTCCATCATCTCACTGTCTACTCTTCCAGAAATATCAGTATTTATGAATATCTTCATCAACGAATAGTCAAGAAAGCCGAGAAGCTTGGACTTTCTAGTCTATCATATTTGACCAAAGATTTCCATGTTTGGCCAGATTTCCATGGAAACAGATCACCTTTAGCAGACCACACCTTAAAAGGAATGGTGAGTTTAACAATGAATGATGGAAAAAAAAACTACGAAACAATATTCAAATATATAGTCCAATGAAATGACAGCCAACTGCCACAAATTTCAACTTGGCTGAGAAAGCCTGGGCTTCATTCAGGATGCAAAAACATTTGTGAACGCTTGGAAATTATGAGTCCCAGAAATTATACTTCACTTTGCATGTGTAAAAGTCAAGGACTGGGAAAGGCCTCTGCCATGTGCCATAGTCACATTGAAATCACAAATGTCACATTGTTTTAGTCAAGGAGTGGGCCCTTGTCACATTGAATTTTGTTGTAGTTAGGATAAGAGCACTCCTTCACTAGTTTTCATCAGGTCACATTAACTTTCTAAGAGAAAGTGACATTGTCCTTTTGAAAAAAATTGCAGCTGAAGGCTAGGAAAGGATGTAATAGTAGTATTGTTGGGAGAAATACTAAGAATCCATTTTGGGTGCTCCAGCTGCCGCCATATAACTGAAAAAATGTTGAAAGCAGTGTAAAATCCCATTCAAACAAACAAATTGAAAAAAAAAATCCTAATCACTGAAAGTTGGGTAACATTTCTCGAACATTTCACAAACATTTCATCTTGAACATTGGTGTGTTTGTATAGATTGGTCATTATCTGCTATGTTGTCATTACATATACAGTCGATATTGCTCAAGCGACCATGTCTATTAAGCGACCAATTGTATTAAGCGACCACCATAAATAGTCACTTCACCGTTATCAAAATCTCTGAAAAAGAGGACATTCTTATCGAAAAAGTGGTTATTGTTGAATCTTATGTTGTTAGAACCCATTAGAATCGTCTCAATTAGACATTCTAATAGGTTCAAACATCATAAGATTCAGTACGACTTGACCGACAATCTATAAATGGTATCAAAATGAACTGTCACACTTATCACAGTATTTTGTAATAAGCGACCATTCCCATGAACGACCGCTTTTTGGTGGTCCCTTAAGTGGTCGCTTAACACAAGTTTTACTGTACCGTAAAAGCTCTAATACAACCCTGGGGGTTTATTAGAATCATCATGTTTCTATTAGAAGGGGCTGGGGGCCTATTAGAGGTTGCGGTTATTAAGACATGGAGAATGCCCAAAAATGCTACTGCATTTTTAGCCATTCGTCCATGTCTTCTCAACTGTAATCTCTGGTATTGAATACAGGCATTTTGAACAATCTAGGGTACAGTACACTCAGAATATCATAGAATATCATAGAAAAACTTAAAGCAAATTGTTGGTTTAAGCATTGAATTAACATTAACACTTTACATTTGGTTTGGAAAAGTTACATTTACCCTCTGTTGAAATCATCGTGTAATTCAATTGGTGGAGATGAGGGCTTATTAGAGACTTTCAGTTTTCCGAAAATCATTCAAAAATTGGCCAATCTTGACATCCGAAGAAGGGGATTGGGTTTTATTAGAGCATGGGGCTCTATCAGAAATTTTACAGTATAACTTTCATGCAAATCTTTGTCTTTTTGTGATACCTTTGTCAAAACTTTATCTAATCATTTGAACCTGTTTACTTTGTTAACTATCAAGAGAGCAGTTGTGTTTTTTTTGACAAAATATGATGACAGAAGCTCTTTTATTGGAATTATGTCCCCTTTTACAACTCAGAGGTGCGTTAGTCAGAGCAAGATGAAAAATTCCACTTAATAAGATTTTTAAGATGTCATAATGAACGATTTTCGATAATTTGAGTGAAATCATTCGACGTCGTCATGAATACTCGTTTTAAGCCAATACAAAACCATCTTCGTTTCCTCATTGAGATGTCTTAAGATTCTTATTAAGCGGCATAAAAATCTCGCTCTACCGAACGCTTTATCTTAAAAATCTTAAAAAGAATCTTAAGATTCTCGCTCTAACGAACGCACCTCTGATTTTCTATTCACTACAAAGGGGACAAAAAGCTCAGTTACAGACATCTTCATATATTGGTCTTGTGTTCCATAGGTACCGTAAGATTTTCTATTCACTACAAAGGGGACAAAAAGCTCAGTTACAGACATCTTCATGTATTGGTCTTGTGTTCCATAGGTACCGTAAGATTTTCTATTCACTACAAAGGGGATAAAAAGCTCAGTTACAGACATCTTCATATATTGGTCTTGTGTTCCATAGGTACCGTAAGATTTTCTATTCACTACAAAGGGGATAAAAAGCTCAGTTACAGACATCTTCATGTATTGGTCTTGTGTTCCATAGGTACAGCATTTCCTCTAATAATAGCATCCTCCCCTATAGTAGCACCCTTTAACTAAGAAAACCAACTTCAAATGCCTAAATTTAAGGATCCTTTTTAGACTTGTTCTCTAATTTGAGATGAATTACATGTACCTCTAATTAATCATTTATATGATTGTTAAGAGGATATTTGCCTAAAATTAAAGGGAAATAGGCCTAAATGCCCCCCCCCCCCCTTCCCCCCCACAGTATTTATTAGGAAAAATACAGTGCTTACGTTATCTTCCATAAAATAATGTGACCCATCACTTTAAAAGGGCCGTCCAAAAACCCCTCTAAATAAACAGTTGATATTTTCTTAGGAATGCAAATCATAACTACCGTTCAAATATAAATAGTTGACTGTTTCAGTCATTAATGTTTTTGTGCATTTTATAAAATGCAGTATAATTCTCATTCACCAGATCTGTGGTCAGACATTGCAGTCAGATGAAGACGGTCTTGCTGTGTTATATCTTGCTACAGTCCAGGCACTTTCTGTAAGTCTATCTCTTGTTATAGTTTTATATCATGAAAGATAGGGATATCAAAGTGGTATGTAAACTAAAGGTGTACTTTATGTGTATTGATTTTCTGTAAAATATAATCTGTGTGAATTAATTTTGGTTAAATAGAATTAAATTAGACTTGTTTATCTTTCATGCTGAACAGATTCTTATGAGCCCTGAGAAAATCCGCTATGTTTAAGAGTTAAAGGGAAACATATTGGAAATGAGCATCCCATTTTGGTCATTGTTTATTAAAAATGCTAAACCAATAACTGATGCAAAAGGGTCCAAAATACTAATCTCTTTGCATGTATTTTTCATCTAGTATGGCACCAAACACATTATAACTGAAATGAACGGCTGTGGCCACAAGATATCTGTGATTTATATATGTGGAGGACTCAGGAAAAATAGTCTATATATACAGGCTCATGCAGATATCACAGGTACTCCTTTTATAAAGTTTTATTAAATCCTTATATTCCTAATTGGTAAAATTCAGCCATGCATTCAGGATGTTAAAAAGGTGCAGACTGTTTGCCAGATATACCCTGCTTTGTCCATAAGTACATGTGCAAAGCGGGGTATAATTGGCACACAGTTTGCACCCTTTTGTCAGCCTGAATGCAGGGCTGGTGTTATGTTTTCTCTCAATTCAGCATGAAATATATAAAAATCCTAGCTGTAGTCCATCCAAACAAAAGTTATTGCTTTTGCAAACTCTTTTTTTCAGTGTGGTAGTTGTTCTTGACTAATAACTAATTACTTTACCAATAGTAAGTTATTGTAAGTGCCTATTCATTGACAGACACTTGCAATAGTTTTGCACAGACCCTTGATTTGTTTTCCAACTTTCACTTTTAAAACAAAAACCTGATTTACAGCTTGATCTACTTATTTTTATACTACTAATTATTCAAAAAGGGACATTGTGGGAACCGTGAAAAAATAAACTCTGATAAGATTGCATAATTTGACTTTTTGCTGAATGTAAATTTTCTGATTGTACAATGATCATTTTCCTCTCTATTATAATTATTTTCAAAATGTACTGGTTTGAGACCAATTCTATCTGGGTACTAGTTCTTGCCAACTAAGTTGAACTAACCTAGCTCATTGTAAAGACGGAAAGGAAACCCTTCTAAATTACAAGTTTTGTTAACAAAAACTTCTTTTTTTCAGAAAATGATTATTTGCTGTAAATGAATATTGCATCTTAACTGTGAAAATTGGCTGGTGGCGAGAACTGGTACACAGAGACTTGGCAAGAATTGGTCTCCTACCAGTAGCCTCTACTGTACCCAATCTCTAATTTCAAATATTCCTTAAACAGACTTTCAAAATAGTCCCTATCTGTGTTATGGGCAGGGGTTGACAATTACACTAGTAATCAGGGCCAAGACCTGTGGATATAAGGGAGGACTGGTAGAAGTTACCGTGCTGCAGGTCCTTCAGGCCTGTAAGGAATAACCTCATTTTTTTAAAAAAAAAAAGCTTTCCAAGACTAATGTTACAAGCAATTTCTTATTTTCTGACAATGTTTTCTTTAGTATTTCTACTTCTAAATTGCTAAAAATATGCATAGTTGTCCTGGAGGACCCGTTTAAATCAGGGAAGACCAGCAGGCAAACAGTGGTAAAGTTCAAACCCTGGTAAAAATCATATTTTCCTTTAACCAGGATTCCCTGTGGTAGTCCCAGATGAGGAAGAGTCAGTATTACTAGGTGCTGCCATACTAGCTGCTAGTGCTGCCAACCAGTATTCTAGTATTGAAGAATGTATGAAGAATATGTGTGGTACAGGGCAGGTCACAATGCCAAACATACAGGATATATGGTGTGTATTTATGATTAAGGATTCAGTATGACTTGGTGCTGCAATACTAGCTGCTAGTGCTGCCAACCAGTGTTCTAGTATTGAAGAGTGTGTGAAGAATATGTGTGGTACAGGTCAGGTCACAATGCCAAACATACAGGATATAGGGTGTGTATCATTAAAGATTGGGTATTTCTTCAGTGTATCCATGCTAGCTGCTAGTGCTGCTAACCAGTATTCTAGTATTGAAGAATGTATGAAGAATATGTGTGGTACAGGGCAGGTCACAATGCCAAACATACAGGATATAGGGTGTGTATTTATCATTAAATAGTCAGTATTACTTGGTGCTGCAATACTAGTTGCTAGTGCTGTCAAACAGTATTCTAGTATTGAAGAATGTATGAAGAATATGTGTGGTACAGGGCAGGTCACAATGTCAAACATACAGGATATAGGGGTGTGTATTTATCATTAAATAGTCAGTATTACTTGGTGCTGCAATACTAGCTGCTAGTGTTGCCAAACAGTATTCTAGTATTGAAGAGTGTATGAAGAATATTTGTGGTACAGGTCGGGTCACAATGCCAAACATACAGGATATAGGGTGTGTATCATTAAAGATTGGGTATTTCTTCAGTGTATCCATACTAGCTGCTAGTGCTGCTAACCAGTATTCTAGTATTGAAGAATGTATGAAGAATATGTGTGGTACAGGGCAGGTCACAATGCCAAACATACAGGATATAGGGTGTGTATTTATCATAAAATAGTCAGTATTACTTGGTGCTGCAATACTAGCTGCTAGTGCTGCCAAACAGTATTCTAGTATTGAAGAATGTATGAAGAATATGTGTGGTACAGGACAGGTCACAGTGCCAAATATACAGGATATAGGGTGTGTATTAATGATTAAGGATTCAGTATTTCTTCATTGTATCAATACTAGTTGCTATTGCAGCCAATCAGTATTCTAGTATTGAAGAGTGTATGAAGAATATGTGTGGTACAGGTCAGGTCACAATGCCAAACATACAGGATATAGGGTGTGTATTTATGATTAAGGATTCAGTATTACTTGGTGCTGCAATACTAGCTGCTATTGCAGCCAATCAGTATTCTAGTATTGAAGAGTGTATGAAGAATATGTGTGGTACAGGTCAGGTCACAATGCCAAACATACAGGATATAGGGTGTGTATCATTAAAGATTGGGTATTTCTTCAGTGTATCCATACTAGCTGCTAGTGCTGCTAACCAGCATTCTAGTATTGAAGAATGTATGAAGAATATTTGTGGTACAGGGCAGGTCACAATGTCAAACATACAGGATATAGGGTGTGTATTTATGATTAAGGATTCAGTATGACTTGGTGCTGCAATACTAGCTGCTAGTGCTGCCAAACAGTATTCTAGTATTGAAGGATGTATGAAGAATATGTGTGGTACAGGTCAAGTCACAATGCCAAACATACAGGATATAGGGTGTGTATCATTAAAGATTGGGTATTTCTTCAGTGTATCCATACTAGCTGCTAGTGCTGCTAACAAGAAATCTAGTATTGAAGAGTGTAAGAAGAATATGTGTGGTACAGGGCAGGTCACAATGCCATACATACAGGATATAGGGTGTGTATTTTCTAGTAAACACATCTAACCCTTCTCAGATAACTACACAGGCAATTTCCCTTTAAAAAAAAGAATGGGAAAAGTTTGGCAAATTAAGATATTGCTTGTAGCAGGCAATGTCTTGATTCATACATTGTATCTACCCAGACAGACAAAAAGATAATTCCAATGGAACTTCTTTCATTATTTTAAAAGTTTTGTTTAAAATATATGTATTCTAATGCCCAATGCCTGAGAATCAACAGACCAAGGGAGCTGGATATATTTTCCTTTTCTTTATTGTCAGGAATTAACTTAAAAATCAGGCATAAGTCGTGATTGGTTGGTTGTGTTAATGTCATAATTTGAAGGTATAATGCTCCATTAGTTAGTGTTTATATCTTGTTTGACCTCTTTTTACAGTCTTGTGATGATGCCTATTTCTTAAATGCTTTTCGATAATTTATCGAGAAATAACATAAATTATCATTCGATAAACTTCCTTACCAGAGAAATTATCAAAAACTTGTACCCTGCTTTCCTTCATTTCACTCTATCTGATGTTATCTAAGCAGAGCTAAATCGTTGATGTCATCACGAACAGTGCATAGCAATCACATGCAAAATGACATGCTTTAAGAAAATTTCTTTCTAAAGTTTTTGCATATTGTCCCATTTTTGCATCAAAGATACTATATGAGCCTGTGCGTGACATTTCCATCAATTTGACATTAGTATGAGGTGCAAACATTTAGCAGCCCAGGCAGTTACTTAGTGTAACTAGAGGATTGCCGTACTGTCTACAGATCATTAACCCTTTGCTGTTTAATCCCTGCTTTTTACGTGCCTGTGATTTTATAATTGAGAAAACATTGTGAAAAAAGAAGAAATTGCTTCTGACAAGCAATTTCTTCTTTTACCACACTATTTTCTACCCTACCAAATGGCTATTTTTCAAATTAAATCCACTTTAAATTTTCGTCTGCAAAACCTTTGAATTTAGACAGGTCCAGAAAACAGGAAAGGGTTAAGACATTATCTGCTTAAAAATCGCATAATATAGACTCTGATCAGACTGTGTGGATGTTTTGGGCAAATTCGAAATTGTTGGAAATTTCACACAGGCTCATATAATAGTTTGTTTTTGGAGTAAGATCAATTGATATTTCATTTCACAGTTGGCTCTGCAACTTTTGAGAATATAGCTTCTGTTTTTCCCTCTATGAAATATAAATTGCTTTTATCCTGGAACAAACAATTATCCTTTATGTATTTATTTTATGAGCTCTTGCTGCAAGTCCCAAGCCAACACCAAAGTCAGGCCCTTCTTTTAGGAACAAGGTGCTTTTAGGTCAAATAACCATGACACAGTCCCAATGACTTGCACTATTTATTGGTTAACATTTGTGCCAAACTATCATATTTATACATTTAAGGTACCACAAGAGAAAATATGAAGTATTTCTACAAATGTATCAACACCAGAGAATGTACCAACAAATTATGGACAGCTCATGATATTACAATTATTCAAAATGCACAAAGAAATGGATCAATGACATTTTAAAGTTATTATCATACTAATTGCTGATATGGCATGATGAAAGGGAAAATTGAAGAATTTGGGGTAAAAAATCATTCAACCCTTTCCAATTATTCAGAATAATAGATTGTCCGAATTGCCAGAGGTAACAGACTACAATAAAATACATGTAGTGTATAGTTTTAAATGACGTCATATACATATATTGTAGAGAATGATATGGATAAGGGAGAAATAGCTTCAAACAAGCAATATCTTCTTTTCATATGCCCGGCAAAAGACAGGACTCATTGTGTGATCACCCTAGGCATTCAGTGGGCTGATAATAGGGTGCAGTGCACAAGAACCATAACTGTACCTACCTTTATTATACCCCCCACCTACAAAGAAGAGGGGGGTATATTGGTTTCACCATGTCTGTCTGTCTGTCCATCCGCCCGTCCATCCGTCCGTCCGTAGACCTTTTCATTTCCGGACTCTAACTCAAGAACCAAATGGCCTACAATCATGAAACTTTATACAAATGTTCCTTATGACCTAAGGGAGTGTCCTATTGGTTTTGGGTCACATAGGTCAAAGGTCAAGGTCACAGTCAGCCTTTGTTCAATTTTCGTTTCCGGACTCTAACTCAAGAACCAAGTGGCCTACAATCATGAAACTTTATACAAATGTTCCTTATGACCCAAGGAAGTGCCCTATTGTTTCTGGGTCACATAGGTCAAAGGTCAAGGTCACAGTCAGCCTTAGTTCAATTTTTGTTTCCGGACTCTAACTCGAGAACCAAGTGACCTACAAGCTTGAAACTTTATGCAAATGTTGCCTATGATCCAAGAAAGTCCCCTATTGTTTTGGGGTCATATAGGTCAAAGGTCAAGGTCACTGTTAATTTTTGGTCAATTTTCATTTGTGGACTCTAACTCAAAAACCAAGCAACCTAGAATCATGAAACTCATGCAAATAGTGCATATGACCTCAATATTTGTTACAAACACATCCTGCACTAATAGCACTTGCATTCAAACAAAGCACTTGTGGGGGGTATTAGTCAGCTCTGCGACAGTTCTAGTTTTAGTTATTGCCCTTTGTTTTCTTTCAGCCAGAAGTGTAAAAGATGTATCGTGTGACAATTTGCCACCTTGTTTCCACAATATTTTCTCAAATATAAAGTCTTAGGGATGTAAATATTGGGACTGTAGAGGACAGGGTTAATAAAATTGGAATGAGGGTCAGTCAGGGTTATTCTTTGATGTATGAATATCAATGGCTCAGCACAAAACAGTTGTAACTGCTTATATTTTTTTAGGCAGCTACAACTGTTTTGTACTGAGCCATTGATATGCTGTATATTAATCTTTCTAATTCTGAACCTAGAATATCCTGCTTTTGCATGAGGTATAAAGATTGGCCTGCACATAATTTTGTAGGTGTATTCTACCTGATTTTCTCTTTTCAAAATAGATACTGGCTGGCAATAAGGGCATCATGTTTTTTCAGTCTTTTGTTTTACATACATTTTTAAATCAGACTGCGAAGCAGTCGATTTATAAGTACCGTTTTCCAGAAATCCAGTCTGTTTGACCCACTACATTTTTACCATTATCTTCTGAGCAATGTGATTAAACCAAATTATGTGTTTTCAAACACCGAAGAAACGGCCTTTTCAGTCACAATCTACAAACTTTGTTTTTATCTAATTTACTTTTCGACAAATAGAGAAGAGGCTAATACAAAATTTGATGTAATTTTCGCTTTTAGTAATTACCTGTTAGTATTTTCAGTGTTTATAACAAGATTTTCGGTTGATTAAAGGAGTTGAAACGTACAATAGGTTAACTGTATAATAAATTTGTAGCACTTACAATATTACTGCTCTGATGTTTTTCTCGAACGGTCATTTACCAGTTGTAGGGCTGACAACCAATCAAATTCTGTTATGATTATCACGTGTTAAAACCCATGCGTAAATACAGACCACGTGGTAGATGCAAATGGACATCGTCTGCTTGAAATGTGTCAATTAAGTTGTTTGTCATTGGTCAATAGTCGTCTGCACTCAAACAGGGAGCGTGGGAAGTTTACTGTGGAATGAGTACTGTTGACTATGTGTTAACAAATAGAAATAATTTTGTAATTTTGAAATATTTGATTTCAATGAGCACTCTGATCACGCTCCAATCCTATTTTCAATAAATTCAAATTTGAGTATGAAGAAAAATTATTCAACAACAAATAAACCGACAAAAACATACGATAAACTGATATAGGATGTTATTTATCTACAATGACCTGGCACTCATTAAATATTCCTTTTGACCCCTATTGATAGTCGGTAAATTGTTTCTTAATATAGACTTATACTCGCGAAGTTAAGATGGAAAAATATGTATCACAGTTCGAAGTACACACGGAAATTTAGCGGTGGTGGTTAGGCCTCGTTCCCATAATCAGGAGGCCATGAGTTCAAGCCGGACTATGACCATAAATATTTCTATTTCTTTTTTGCGGAACACTTAATTGAGTACCGATTTTGATACTTTTGATATTTTGAACAGTGTTGCCTAAGACTATTTGTATTCGGCACAGCCTTTCCGTCAGCCTCAATTTGACTACTAAGTATTGTAAAGTCCTGTCCATTAATCATTGGTAATTACTGAAAAAAATATAAATTTTGAAAAGTATCTAGATCTTTCTTTAAGAGATGAAGAGGCACTTTTTTTAAAAAAAATGATTGTATGAAATTAAAAACACATAGAGGGTTTGAACACGTTAATCGAATTCCTGTTTAACTCTTATCTCTATCTTTTAATTCAATATCATGGAACAAATGAGATCTTTATCGTGACTACTTTTTAGTACAAGCTTACTAACATCTTATTATTTTTTTCATTGAGGTATGAAAAAAATCTTACTCTCGATCAGAATACAATAATCTTGGTTGGTGCAAACACACAAAATTGAATGATGTCAGAATAAAATATATTGATCGTAACTGACAAAAAACCCAAACAAGATACAAAATAATAATAAGAAATGTAATTTAAAAAAAAAAAATGAAAAAAATCAATATGTTAACGATAATCACAATGATTATAACATGTGTCTCTGTCAGGAATTGAACTCGACCCAACAACTTATCGGTGAACGGGAAGGCGTCTGTAACCACTGTGCTACTGCTACTTTTTGAAGAGGATGTGAAATAATAACTAAAACGGTGAATGAAATTGGGTAACGATGCGGGAATACTCGAGCGTTAACGGACGTTAATGAGTGCAAGGTCATTTTAGATAAACACTACAAACCTGTTGGTAATCAAAATTGTAAATAGTTTAATAAAAAAATGTTTGTTGCTAAACAGGCTTTTAAACTCTATAGAGAGAGGAATATTATTAACAGACAAGCTTTTAGCTTGGCGTGTGCTCATTATAACAACGTAAAAAATCTGCTAAGAAATAATTTAGACAAGCAGAGGGCTATCGAATCAGCAACCTTTCAAAATCGGACCCACGAGGTTGGATGAGCTGGCGATGTCCTCGAAAAGATGGAGTGTTAAGACAAAAAACTCACAAATTGGGCAAAGATTTTACCAACTTTTATTGTCCAAATTTGAGCCCTTTTGATTGGCGAACTATTGCACTATCCCAGCCTCTCAATGATGTCTGATTTACAGTGCTGACAGCACTTTGATTTTAGAAGGCTTATATTCAGCCTTACAAGAGTTAATGTAAATTGACATTCCTATTAATACAATATGTAATTCTGTTGTTTTTTTTTGTTTAAAATAATCAGAAAAGATTGATAGGTCAGTACAACATTTTTGTAGTGACCTCTTTATAAGTCATAAGCAAGAATCTACTATTTTGAGCATGAGTAATTTAGGCAGTCTGTACAAGACCAATACTTCTATTATAGGCATAACTAGGATTTTGAAATTTATATGCACTCAGAAAGTGACCAACATAGAATAAAAAGGATAAAGGTGATATGTGGACAGTAACAAAAGATGAATGTCCTCTGTCTGCTCCCCTTTTCTATGAATTGTGAATAATCAAAACATCATAACTATGGTTTGAGTAAGCTGTAGTTTCGATGTTATGATCATTCTTTAACAAAATTTTTTGAAAGAAGATTTTTTTTTATTACGCACTAGCTTAATGGTTGTTCACCCTTGCCTCAATCATTACAAGCCACTATCATATCACATCAGACTCACAATCTTTGATTATTTGGTTATAGGTACAATGCAAGCAGTGACACATATCCTACCTGACAAGCCCATTCAATCAAACAAATTCAGCAGTACAAGATGGAACTGGTCTCATTCTTTTGTCCTTTGAAAAAGGTGTTAACAAAAATAACAAATGATTATCTATGCCCACTGCTTATATAAAATTGGGGGACAAACTGTTATGCTGGTATCAATAAGACAGACAGAAAAGATTGGAATTCTAAGCACAATTAACATGTTAGCACACAAACAAAAGTTTAGGGTGAATTAGTAAGGAAAACTGTAAAATTTCAAGGTTTTTTTCTTTGTCACAATATTTTCTACCCTTTTTAATCTTAAATGATTTTTTTCTTGACTAAACAGAACGAAAAATTCTATAGGATGCTTATGTTAGGAATATAAGCAACTCCTACCTTCTTCTTTGAGCTTTTACTTTTATTTGAGCCTATGTGGGACATTTCCAACATTTTGAAATGTTCATGAGGTGAAAACACTGAGAGGCTCAGACAGCCACAAATTGTAAAAATAAATTTACTCTATGGTCTACAGATACTTGGAGACCTTTTCTTAGTATAAAGCACAAAGTGAAGACTCTGGTCAGACTGTCCAGATGCACAGGCTGGTCACAGTCTTGCTTTGTGCATATTCGAAGTTGTTGGAAATCTCATGCACAGGCTCATTTGTATGACTTGATCTTACTGATCTTGTTGGTTTAAGGCATTAATATTGGTCTTATGTTCAGGTTGAAAACATTTGAAAAACATTTTGTAGAAGGTACCCCCCCCCCTTTGTTCATAAGCCCATGTAAAAAATGGGGTAACATTTATTAAAGTTTGCCAAGGGTTTCCTATCCTGAACAAAAGGATGTCGTTTTGTATCAATGCCAGGGTTGTGTAAAAATTCATAATTTTGAAGAAGAAATTTATGTCACGGCAATTAGTATTAATTTTGTCTTGTTATGCATTCGGCAAAGTGACGTTTGACGAAATGTTTCGTTTCCGACTTAATTATTTGTACAAATTACATATAGGTAGAGTATCAGTGCAATAAATTTACATCAAGATAAAGACACTTTGTTTTGATTTCTTTTATAACCCACTTACACTTACTGACACTTATTAACACCCCTAAAGAAAAATTTAGGAAAGAATTGTGAACAATGAAGAAATTGCTTCTTTAAAGCAATTTCTTCATTGTCCACAATATTTACTTTCCCAAAAGACAAAGATCTTCAAATTTCATTGATTAAAAGTTATCATCAGCAACTTCTTTGAAATTGGACCAATTGGAAGTTGTCTGGTAGTAGGATAATAACCTTATATTATGACTGATCATGGAAATTCTTCTCTTATATGGTCTCAAAATAAACTGGTATGATGTCAATATAATACGCAATTGTCATAAGCCTATTGATAAAGCTGGGTCTAGACTCCTTTTTCAGAGATTTTTTTTTACCCTATGACACGGTTTTGACCCCCTTTGATATAAATCCCCCCCCCCCCCCCCAACCCCAAACTACTTTTGGGGGGATATATAGGAGTCAGCTTGTCAGTTGGAGGTCCTTGACTTTTTCCTGTCCACTAAGATTTCTTAATTTCTGATATGCTCAGTATCAATCACAGATGTGCATATCCTATTTATGATTTTTACAGAGTAATGGCCCTTTATGATAAAATCTTGTCCACTAAATTTCTCTGCATCCTAGGGAGGAAATTGATTCAAATTGCACAGAAGGGCTGAGTATAAGAAAGAAATATGCATATCTTATTATGATTATGACTTTTAGAGTTACATCACTTCAATGAAAAAGTCTATAAAGATATGAATACTATGGGATTAATTACTTAATTCTAGGCTGACATCGAACCCCTTTATAGAAACCATGGATCTGCCGCTGGCAGAGTCTGTCTGTAGCCTTTTCTTGTCAGCTCAATTTCACGGCAACTCAGGGATAGATTTTACTCAAAGTTACAGAGATACACAGCAACAGATAGTGGGAGTAAATTGGACTTTGGACTGAAATATTTCATCAATTATTACACAAACCTTATGTTAACCCTTTGCTGTTTAATCCCTGCTTTTTACGTGCCTGTGATTTTATGATCGAGAAAACATTGTGAAAAACGAAGAAATTGCTTCTGACAAGCAATTTCTTCTTTTCCCACACTATTTTCTACCCTACTGAATGGTTATTTTTCAAATAAAATCCAGTTTAAATTTTCGTCTGCAAAACCTTTGAATTTGGACAGGTCCAAATTTTGTAAAACAGGAAAGAGTGAAAAAACTTTAGACAGCAGAATATCCCCCAAAATAAGAATGATCCAATATAGGAGCATGCTCGAATAGGGGAATCTCAAGGCTATCATTTGTATCTGTATGTGAATGTTGTAAAATCTTTAAAAGGCTTTTATACATTCCATTCTCAATAATATTTTCAAGCCTTTTTAGCTCACCTGAGCACAAAGTGCTCAAGGTGAGCTATTGTGGTTAGGTGGATGTCCGTCGTCCGTCGTGCGTCATGCGCCGTCCGTCGTGCGACGTCCGTCGTCAACATTTGCCTTGTATGCACTCTAGACGCCACATTTTTTGCCCGATCAACCTGAATTTTGGTCAGAATGATTGTCTTGATGAAATCTCGGACGATTCGAAATTGGGTCAACTGGGGTCAAAAACTAGGTCACAGGGTCAAATCTTAGGAAAACCTTGTATGCACTCTAGAGGCCACATTTTTGCCCCTTCAACCTGAATTTTGGTCAGAATGATTTTCTTGATGAAATCTAAGACGAGTTCAAAATTGGGTCAACTGGGGTCAAAAACTAGGTCACGAGGTCAAATCTAAGAAAAACCGTGTATGCAGTCTAGAGGCCACATTTTTTGCCCGATCAACCTGAAATTTTGTCAGAATGATGGTCTTGATGAAATCTCAGACGAGTTGGAAATTTGGTCAACTGGGGTCAAAAACTAGGTCACAGGGTCAAATCTAAGAAAAACCTTGTAGGCACTCTAGTGGCCACGTTTATTGCCCAATCAACCTGAATTTTGGTCAGAATGATTGTCTTGATGAAATCTCGGACGAGTTCGAAATTGGGTCAACTGGGGTCAAAAACTAGGTCACAGGGTCAAATCTTAGGAAAACCTTGTATGCACTCTAGAGGCCACATTTTTTGCCCCTTCAACCTGAATTTTGGTCAGAATGATTTTCTTGATGAAATCTTGGACGAGTTCAAAATTGGGTCAACTGGGGTCAAAAACTAGGTCACGAGGTCAAATCGAAGAAAAACCGTGTATGCAGTCTAGAGGCCACATTTTTTGCCCGATCAACCTGAAATTTTGTCAGAATGATGGTCTTGATGAAATCTCGGACAAGTTTGAAATTTGGTCAACTGGGGTCAAAAACTAGGTCACAGGGTCAAATCTAAGAAAAACCTTGTAGGCACTCTAGTGGCCACGTTTATTGCCCAATCAACCTGAAAATTGGTCAGAATGATAATCTTGATGAAATCTCAGACAAGTTCGAAATTGGGTCAACTGGGGTCAAAAACTAGGTCACAGGGTCAAATCTAAGAAAAACCTAGTATGCACTCTAGAGGCCACATTTTTTGCCCCTTTAACCTGAATTTTGGTCAGAATGATTGTCTTGATAAAATCTCGGACGAGTTCAAGATTGGGTCAACTGGGGTCAAAAACTAGGTCACAGGGTCAAATCTTAGAAAAACTTTGAAGGCACTCTAGTGGCCACGTTTATTGCCAAATCAACTTGAAAATTGGTCAGAATGATTATCTTGATGAAATTTTTGACAAGTTTGAATTTGGGTCAACTGGGGTCAAAAACTAGGTCACAGGGTCAAATCTAAGATAAAACGTGTATGCACTCTAGAGGCCATGTTTATTGCCCAATCAACCTGAAAATTGGTCAGAATGATTGTCTTGAAGAAATCTCGGACGAGTTCAAAATTTGGTCAACTCGGGTCAAAAACTAGGTCACTGGGTCAAATATAAGAAAAACCTAGTATGCACTCTAGAGGCCACATTTTTTGCCCGATCAACCTGAATTTTTGTCAGAATGATTGTCTTGATAAAATCTCGGACAAGTGGGTCAACTCGGGTCAAAAACTAGGTCACAAGATCAAATCTTAGAAAAACCTTGTCGGCACTCTAGTGGCCATGTTTATTGCCCAATCAACCTGAAATTTGGTCAGAATGATCGTCTTGATGAAATCTCAAATGAGTTTACAATTAATTAAACTGGGGTCAAAAACTTGGTCACAGGGTCAAATCTTAAAAAAAAAAATCTTTGTGCAATCTAGAGGCTACATTTTTTCCCCAATCAACCTGAATTTTGGTCAGAATGGTTGTCTTGATGAAATCTCAGACAAGTTTGAAATTAGGTCAACTGGGGTCAAAAACTAGGTCACGGGGTCAAATCTAAGAAAATCCTTGTATGCACTCTAGAGGCCACATTTTTTGCCCCTTCAACCTGAATTTTGATCCAAAAGATTATCTTGATAAAATCTCAGACAAGTTCACAGGGCCATATCTTAGTAAAACCTTATAGGCACTCTAATTTCCACGTTTATTGCCCAATCAATCTGAAATTTTGTCGGAATTATTGTCTTGATGAAATCTCGAATGTGTTCGAATTTGGGTCAACTGGGGTCAAAAACTAGGTCACAGGGTCAAATCTAAGAAAAACCGCGTATGCACTCTAGAGGCCACATTTTTTGCTCGATCAACCTGAAATTTTGCCAGAATGATTGTCTTGGTGAAATCTCGGACAAGTTTGAAATTAGGTCATATGGGGTCAAAAACTAGGTCACAGGGTCAAATCTTTGAAAAACCGTGTATGCACTCTAGAGGCCACATTTTTTCCTCGATCATCCTGAAATTTTGCCAGAATGATTGTCTTGATGAAATCTCGGAGAAGTTTGAAATTAGGTCATATGGGGTCAAAAACTAGGTCACAGGGTCAAATCTAAGAAAAACCTTGTTTGCACTCTAGCGGCCACAATTTTGGCCAATCAACCTGAAATGTGGTCTAATTGATTGTCTAGATTAAATCTCGGACGAGTTAAAAATTTGGTCATCTGGGGTCAAAAACTAGGTCACAAAATCAATTATAAAAATCCTTGTAAATCAACCTTCAAACTGTAAAAAAAGGATTCTAAATTTGTATTGAAGCAACAGCTTTGTTTAGCTCAGTCATTCATCATTCTATTTCTCATACTTCATTTGAAAATTTTAGACAGTTTATTCAGGTGAGCGATTAAGGGCCACTATGGCCCTCTTGTTTCTGAGTAGAGTGAAAATGGCTATTTTGTTGAAATAAATAAAATAAAATGCACCAAAAGTTGTGTTGAAATAAAAATTTGGTGAAATAGATCTAGATCAAGTAATAGGCTATGTCTGCACACAATTTAGATCTTGAATCGTAGATCTATGTTAGATAGCAGCTGGAGGCTAGGAGAGAATGTGATAGTTGTTTAGGTGAGAGAAATACCAGGAGTCCATTGTTAGGTGCTCCAGCCGCAGAGATATAACTGAAAAAATTGTTGAAAGCAGTGTAGAACTCCATTCAATCAATCAATAAAAAAAGGAAGATTATGGGAAAGAAGGTATTTTGAGAGCAAAAGGCTTTTTTAAGCCTTACACTTTTGCTACTTTATAATATATATCAAGGGACTGGAGTAAAGACATAGCAGGTGCCTTTACATTTTATAGACACATGCTATGATTCTGCAACAGATCCTTGATAGTAAGCCACATGATGACCCATGTCCTTAAACTTGATATGCAATAATCTCAATAACCTATTAGGAAAGTTGTAGATAGTTCTTAGATTCATAACTGTAGAGCACTGGATAGAGTGAGAAAATGCTTGTTTCGGGCTGTTTCAACATTACTATCTTTGAACGTATGAAACTTTACTATCAATAAAGTACATATTAACTGATCTTTGGTATATTTGCCTGCCAAGCTGATGCTTTTTAAACTTTTAGACTTTTACAATCAATCTGTCATTAACAGGACCCCATTGGAAATAAGCTTCAGAGCTTTTATGGGCTATCCTATGTTAAATATCAACCTTTTAAATTGTCTAAAGACTAATTGAAAACTTTTTTTTTTTTCCAAAAGCTTGGCTCAATTAAAATTTTGGCTTGCATTTTTATATGCATTTAACAAGACATAAACTTATTGTTAGCGTGGTATTCATTTGTAAATGCTGATATTTGATCTGAATAAATACTACTAGATCTACTACTACACTGATAGTATTCTACTCAACAATATAATTATTGTCATTTATTAAACAATTGAATATTCAAGATAATTCAAAAGAGACATATATAATACGTACTAAGTCTTTTGTATGGAAAAAAATATCTAACGAGGTTGGGAGAATTGATCATTGTCGAGGCTCTGCCGAGACAATTATCAATTCTATCAACCGAGTTCGATATTTTTTCATACAATACACTTAGTATGTATTATATTTATCTTATAACCTCTTTTTCTCTTGTTTTGTCGATGTTTCTAACTGAAATTCAAGTTTCTAAAAATAACTGTATGATATCATTGTTCTAAAAATAACTATGTGATATCATAGAAAATATCATACGCCATGTTATCATACAGATATGTGTATAGTTATAAGATAAAACAGAATATGACAGTATGAACTTATTTCTTAGTAGAAGGGGAAAAACTCCTACACAGCTTAAATTTGGTTATCAGGGTTATTTCCCTTCCTTGTTTAATGTAAACAAAGGCGGCATGTTTGTTCTTGATTGAGATTCCTGTCTTTTCATTGGCTATAATTCAAATCGTCTTGACGACAATTGTTGCAGTGTATTCCATTGGCCCGCAATAACCCACGTGACGCACATTGCTCTAGTTCGATTTCAAACATGGCCGTCATTGACAAGTCCATACCTGGAACGATGTAGTGTTCTGTTCTTTTATTCTTAAGGATTTCTTTTATCGAAAAACTTTTAAACATGATAAGTTAGTGACGGAGATTTTCAGGGAATTTATAGAGTAAAACACTGCGAAGGGCATTCCTCGATTCGACGGGTCATAAAATCCGGACAGCAACAAGACTTGGATAACCCAAAAGGAATCTTTTTTCCGTGACTTGATTGAGAAAATTCCAAAATTTCATTTCATAAACGTATATTGTAAAAATGGCAGACGAACACGATATAATTGGCAGCGCATCGGAATTTATTAAAGGTAAGATAATTACAAATAAAATTTGAAGCAGAT
The DNA here is from genome assembly GCA_948146395.1 of Fragum whitleyi. Taxonomy (NCBI): domain Eukaryota; kingdom Metazoa; phylum Mollusca; class Bivalvia; order Cardiida; family Cardiidae; genus Fragum; species Fragum whitleyi. The sequence goes on along the minus strand of OX411548.1, from coordinate 28,324,268 downwards.
TGAAGTGGTTACCAAGATTGTTTTGACAACAGGTTGGACCTGTCAAAATTTCCTTGACCTTGGTCTAAAATTCATAAAAACTATTTCTTTCTGGTCCTGGATCAAAGGTTTTGTTTACCAAATTTCAGTTTAAGTCATAATATAGGCCTATCTACCTGAAGACTTGATTGGTCTAGAAGTGAATTTCTAGTTAAAGGGTTGCACAATAGGCCTATTTTTAAGGCAGTACACATACCAACTTATAGTGAAAGACCAGTAAAGATCACCTGACATATGCACCCAGAATCTTTTAGACAGATCCACACAAATATTTCCTACTTTAAATATTCTTTTTTTTCCTTATACAGTGATCCTTTGGTTCAGCCTACCTGAAACAGCAACCAACAAATCATTGTTGGAATATGTGCGATTCAATCTTAAAACTCAATTAACTTTTTAAATTGCTGATGCATTTGCACATTTCCTCACAATTGAACAGAGATTGAATAATTTTCTATTTGTTATAACCATAGTTAATTAATAAACGTTTATGAAATTGGTTTTGGCATGATGAGATGATATTAGGGAAGTTGTTACGGGTTGGGCCGAGTTGACCGATCACCTCTTCTCTATGGCATCAATTATAGGTCCATGTAGAAAGTTGAAGATTGTTGTGATTTTTTCTTTAAAAATTTAATTTCAGAAGTTTATCAAATTAATATTATTTTTAAAAAAAATTTATAAGTCACTGAAAACATAGCTTTTATTTAAACTAACAATTTAAATTTCAGATCGGCTGTACTTTGCTACACTGCGCACCAGACCCCGATCATCAGCCCATACACATTATTTTTGTGTAGATGAAGAACTTGTCTATGAAAAGTAAGTAGGCCACATTCACCTGGAGTTTGAAGTGCATTAAAGTTGTAAACTTTCTCCTTCTAGGACATATTCCTGCATGACACAAAGCCACATGACAGACAGTATTGACTAAGATCAGCCTGCGCAGATGTGCAGTCTGATCTTAGACCACACTACCTTCTTCCTACTTAATTTTCCAGCATTATTTTATCAGACAGGTTGAAATGTCCAGAAATAAGACACATAGATTGTTCTCATCTTTTTAAAATGAAATTTTAATAAATTTGTTTTGATAACATGAGGATGGCAGCGATTGTAGGGAGAAATTACTTGACAAGTATTTCAATTGTATATGATGTACCACAATATTTTGTGATATTAACTGATTAATTTGTACCCTACACATTGAAGCATAAAAAGCTGGTTTCCAAGTATAGTTGACAAAAAAAACAACAACTAATTAATCTAGATTAGTAGTTATGAACTATGTACATGTATTTACATACATAAATATGCATTGTCTATCACCAACCTTTGATCGTTACATGATTGCCTAATTCAGAGGTTTGGAAATACAGATTTTCTCCACTTGACCCAGGATGAGTAAAAGATGATTTGCTTCTTGTCCAGGGTCAATAAGAACTTGTCCGCAAAACAGAAAAAAAAAATCATTTTCTTCATTTAAAAGCATTGCCTTTAACTTTACTACTAATTGATATAAACATTATGATGATTAATCTTCTAGATCTGTTTAGTACCATTCTTAGATTTGTCTTGGTTTTTACTTGTCCACTGACAATGGGAGACTTTGGTGTGTTATCTCCCTTGTTTGCTCTGTGGATTAAATCAGAGGTGTTCCAAAGTCGTTAGCAGTCCTTTTAGAAATTTTCCTTGGATTTTATCCAAAGTTTCTTTAGGGAAGTTGCGAATTTTATTTTTGTAAATACAAAATACTTATTAATGCAATTCGTAATTATGATACAGTTTTCAATAGCAAAGAAGAAACTAAATATTTATTTTATGTCAAATGTATATTATAAATTGCGCAATATTTGATTTAGAGCTGATCTTTAAATCTTACAGTGCAAAGAAAATAAGGATAAAACCCAAGGTAACGACTGATTTGGACCCTTCCTCCATTTGGAGTATTTCAAGGGAGATAACCAACCGATATCCCTCATTGGCAAAGAAAAATGTACTTGTCCACAGGTAGCAAAACCTGTGTTGGACAAGTTGAGCATGATATTCCACACCCCTGCCTAATTGTCAACTTATTGATGAAGTTGCACTGGTAGGAAAAAAACAAGAACATAATCATACTGTATTTATGTACTTGTTTCTTATTTCAGTTTCTATGCTGATTTTGGACCTTTAAACCTGGCCATGCTCTACAGATATTGCTGCAAACTGAACAAAAAACTAAAGGTAAACCTTTAAAATATGATTTGAGTGAATGTATCGGTGATCTGCCAAGGTTGTGTGTTTGCACTAATGTCTCAAACAAAAAAGCCATGATTTTCTTTAGATTTACAAGACAATGGGACCCTTATTCTCTTGATTCCAAATTCCAAAGGTTATAAATTTGTTAGTGTGACCATCAGGGGTTTCCCTCTGGGTTATTTTTCAACATCCTGACCCCCTTGCAATTAGATAAAGGAGGTTTCTGAAGCAAATTTTGGATCAATGTTTTGAAAGAAGAAGTCCAAATTCAAAGATATAGGAGGTCATTGAAAACCTTGGTGACCTATAAAACTTGTAAAATATCTCCAAATTTTAAAGACAGTGGGTACAATGACAGACTGCTTGCCTCAAAAGTCATAGCAGATCACTGATTGCAGACGTATCCAGGGCTTTTTCTGCTATCTCCCAGGGGCCCAATAAAGGCCCCATTCCCCATTGAAAAGGCCCCAATTTTTTCACACCAGTCTAAAATCTTTATTTCTCCACAAAACCCTATGTTTTGACAAGACAATTCTAATGAGTGCCACCAACGTAGGGTTTGTACAATTATTATTGAAATAAGTAGTACTTTGACAAAAAAAAAAAATACCCCCTCTATCTGTAGCCCTATATTGTTAGAATTTTGATAATAGGTATGTTTTCAAAAGGAGGACAATAGGTGTTTCCCTTTGAATTTTACCCATCTGTTCATGTTGGCTTTTCAAAAATAGCAAAATCAACTTTCAGACAATCTAGAATAGTCCATATTATGGATGAAATGGTTGTTATGATAAAAGATTTTATTTTGATGAATAGATATGTTGAATAAATTCCTTTACTTAACATCAGTAATGTTACAAAATCAACTTATTAATGAACAATAGCATCTTCCCCTCCTGAAGATGTTTGAGTTTTACATATGTAAACACTCTTAACTAGTACAATGATAATGAATGACAGAACTAACCTAAATGAACCTGGCACATATCTAGGTGTTTAACACTTTACAAGTCTGATTGTACCACATAGAAAGTAAGGTTTATTTAAAATTTTATATTCAGAGTTTCTCTTCTAAATGTTTTCCATACCAAGATGATTTGTTTTTGAAATAATGAAAATGTCTTAATTGTGGAACTGTAATAGTTTAGCAACATTTCGGAACTGATGATCTTTCACTATGTTGAAGAAGGTTTCTTAATGAAATCTTTAGGAAACCTTGTTTGATGCTGTCAAAATTCATTACTTCTGAAAAATTGTGGAACTATTTCAGGTTTAATAACTAAAAATCCAGAACTTTTCACTGCTTTTAAGTGTGAGAAATTCACATTTTTTCCTTTCCCTGTTCAATGTCGTCTGTCTTGCCTCTATTTGTTTGTACGGTAAAGGGTCAATATAAGTGTCTGATATAACTTGTTTTTCTCGCTGATTACATAATAGTCTGATGGTAAGTGCTATTGCATCTAGGTATTTAGGTTGGCAAAAAAAACAGTATTTTATTATGGAATCGGAAAGGGGGGAAGAGTTAACTTGCAACAAAAGCACAACAAAATTGCATTAATTATATTTGCTTTGAATCAGTTATTATAAATACCGGGTATAAAAACAGTTATAAGTTATAGATTACTGACTCATTTAATCAATCAATATTAAAGATTTATGAACTGAGCCTTCCATACAAAAGTTATGAATCTAGCCTTTATAATGTACTGTAAGAGTATCAGATAATAGCCATGGGGAAAATCATTCTATCTTAACTATATGGAAAAGTTGATCAAATATGTTTACAAGTTCTTCCCAGTAAAGGGTAAAACATTTTCCTGGGGAACATGGCTGTATAAATGTAGGGAAACAGGTTGAAGACGGTTAATGAGTTTTTGATGCCAAACTAGATTTCAATAGAAACCTCTAAAGTTTACATGTATTGTATTTAACTTTGTACCTAAATCTATTAATTGTTACAATTTACGAGATCAATTCACATTGTTTTTAGCTCCACTGGCTGAAAGCCACTGGGGCTATTGTCATGGCGTTGTGTCCGTCGTGCGTCCGTCCGTGCGTCTGTGCGTCCGGTCGTAAACTTTTTCTTTAAAAATCTTCTCCTCAGAAACTACTTGATGAATTTCAACCAAACTTCACAGGAATGGTCCTTTGGTGACCCTCTTTCAAAGTTGTTCAAGAAATTTTGATCCAATGAAAAACATGGATTGAATGGGCGTGGCTAATTTCCAAATATGGTAAAAAGTGATTTTTCTCAGGTTCTAATTGATGGATACTAATTAAATTTTACATGAATGATCCTTGGGTGATCTTTTATCAGTCTGCAAAAAAATATTGTGATCAGATGAAAAATATGTATTTTATGGGCGGAGGTCATTTCTCTATATGTTATATATTGGAAACTTTGAAAATCATTTTCTCAGAATCTAACTGATGGATATCAACCAAATTTTACATGAATGATCCTTGGGTGACCCTTGATCAATCTACAAAAAATTATTGTGATCGGATGAAAAATATGTATTTTATAGGTGGAGGTCATTTCTCTGTATGTTATATAGTGGAAACTTTGAAAATCATTTTCTCAGAATCTAACTGATGGATAACAACCAAATTTTACATGAATGCTCCTTGGGTGACCCTTGATCAGTCTACAAAAAATTATTATGATAAGATGAAAAGTTTGTTTTTTATAGCGGAGGTCATTTCTATATGTAATATAGTGGAAACTTTGAAAATCATTTTCTCAGAATGTAACCGATGGATAACAATCAAACTTCATTAGTATGATCCTTGGGTGATCCATTTTCATGTAGCCAAAAATGATTGTCATTGGAAGAAAAATATGCATTTTATGTGCGGGGGGTCATTTCTCTTTATGTTATATAGTGGAAACTTTGAAAATCATTTCAACATCACAAGAACCAAAAATATTTAAAAATCTAGTCTAAACTTAGATTTGCTATTACAAGAATTTCAAGCCTGTGGAGCGACTCAAGCCATTCATGGCTTTCTAGTTTATTTAAATTTATTTCAAAACTTATGATATTCTGAAAATGTATTATACAGAAGCAAAGATAGATTATAAAGATTCAAAATTATCCTTGTGGAAATTATTCTTGTAACAAAGCTAAAGATAGAGGGATTAAATGGACAAAAATATCTAAATATTTTAATAATACCTTATACTGATTGTCAAATTGCATTAAACCCTGAGATATATATATATATATATATATATATATATATAGGACATCTTTATATTGCTAGTAGCCATATACCTTGTTATTTATAAAGATGTCAAATTAATCCACCTGACTTTAAAATGACATATGTATTAAATCTTTAATTCATGTCCTTAGTCTAGATTAAAATGGTTCCTATAATAATGCACTTCTAACGATTCCAATGAATATACAGAACAGAAGGTTTGTAAAAGTCTAGTTGATATATTTAACACTTTCCTGTTTTACAAAATTTGGACCTGTCCAAATTCAAAGGTTTTGCAGACGAAAATTTTAAGAGGATTTAATTTGAAAAACCCATTCTGTAGGGTAGAAAATAGTGTGGAAAAAGAAGAAAATGCTAGTCAGAAGCAATTTCTTCTCTTTTCATAATGTTTTCTCAATCATGAAATCACAGGCACGTAAAAAGCAGGGATTAAAAAACAAAGGGTTAAAGCTTATATTCATCCTGGTACCTAAATGGGTATAAAGATGAAACCAACATAGTATAATTTCAGGGACTAGGTAACAGAATTCTTGTAAGTGATTGATTGGGAATGCACCATCTATCAATATTCTCAATGTAGTGTTTGTACAGGTAATCTATATGCTACTGCTCTTAGCCAATTTACTCTCTCCAGGATATAGCCTATTAATGCATTTGTTTAAAACATTTAAGTAGTACTTCTTAGCCGAGAACTTCTCAAAGAAAAATAAAGAACAATTAATTATTTGCATAAAAGTACAAGTAAGAATACTAAAATACAAAATATTTATAAACTGCTGCATGATTAGTTAAAGAGAGAGCCCAAATGCAAGGCCATATTGTATCCTTTCTGACTTTTAACATTCCCTGTCAAGACCCCATTGTTAGAGAAAGGAAAAGGAAAGAAAGATCGGCACCCAGATATTGGTTTGTTATTGGCATAAAAGCAACTTGTGATGTATGGGGCAACAGTCATTGACTAAATAACAAATCAGCTGTCATTTATTATATCTTATTTCATTTGTTTATCCTTCTCCTGTCACAACTTGGTATGCATATATGTCATGGCCCCAAACATTGCAACTACAGCTAATACAAACTATAATAGATGTTATCTAAAATTTGATTTCTTTTCTTTGATTAGGGGTGATTTCTTTTAAGTATTTTTCACTTCTCAGTTCTATCTACAACTTTCAGGCATGCTATATAGGTTGAATTGATATTTCTTTAAAAAAGGCAACAGAATTGTTTTTTTCTGATTTTGAGTTCTTTTCCATATTATTTAGTGAAATTGAATATATTAAGATGCATCCTTGTAAGTTTGTCAAACTTAAAATACATACATTCATTCTGTAAAATCCTGCATGGCAATTGAATATACTTATAATTAATATACATGTGATATTATCCATATTTCAACTGTAGCTTCATTAGGCAATTCTACAATTGTGTAAAGTCTATTTTGTATTTGTATTTAATTAAGGTAGTGGACCAATAACAGTTCCTCAGCATTTCAGATCTCACAATCTTTCATAATGTTAACCAAGGTTTTCCTAATGAAATCATTAGGAAAACTTGGTTAACACCTTTCAAAGTCATGACTTCCAATAAGGGTCCAGTACCTTTTAGCTCAGTCATTTAGTCAGCGTGTGACATTTACAACAATTTCAGATGTAGGTGATTGTCAAAAACGACTAAATAGAAGATATTGTTTATTTCAGTGTAAGAAAGATTGATATTTCATTGAGTGAACGACGAAAAGTAAATTTTTCACAAGTGACGGCATTTTCATCGGTTTGTCATCCTGAAAGCAGGACTGGTCAGTTCTATTGATACTCAAACTTTTGAACAGACGATATAATGTATATTGGTCCAAATTAAATGCAGTTACAGGGTTTTAAGGGATGCAGATTTTACGCATCTAGGATGCAAAAAAAAGTAGCTAGGACCCTTAAAACTATGTCATGTGATATAGGACTCTCTAGGGCTCAACTTCAGAAAAGAATTGAAGGCTGCTTGAAACAGTCTTCAATTCTTTCCTGAAGTTGAGCCCAAAATATTATTATACTTCTATCAATTTCTTTACCTTAAACCAGGGAATAGCTCTTAATCTACAAAATACAAGATTTAAGCCTGAAGCAGGGACTCCCAAAATTTAAGAAAAGACTCCTAAGATCCCAATGATTGAGTCCTTTAGACCTTATTTTGCTGATGTCAGACTAAAACCCTGCAGTTATTAACCCTTGTCATGCTGAACCCTGAATATTCCTGCTTTGGCAGGAGCTATAGACCAACATCATCCTGCACATATGCGCAGTCTGATGTTAGTCTACACCACCTGTTTCTCACTTTCAAACCAGAATTGTCAATAGATTTAGTTTTTTCAAATAAAAATAGACCTACAGTTGGTACATGTACTTTCAGTGCTTTTTGTCCTTTGATTTTGGTGAAATTTTTAGCCAAAGTTAATTCAGCATGACAAGGGTTAATTGTAGCAAAATGTAGCAATGGGTAACCAATATATATTAATTTTTTCAAACTTTTTATTTTATTTTTCAGTCATTTTCCTTGGCAAAGAAGAGAATTGTCCATTACACCAGTTTTGATGCAAGAAAAAGAGCAAATGCAGCATTTCTTATAGCCAGTTATGCAGTAAGTATATCTTTTAATTAAACAGTCCATCTTACTCAAGCTAATGTCTTTAGTAATGCCACAATACACCACTTCCAACAAGCAACTTTTGTCACAGAAGTCCTTTCCCAGAGAAAATAAAAAAACACTTTTACAAAGTGGGTGATTTTTCTGTAAAAAAAAACCCCAACAACTGAATCTTAATTTTGGAACTCATTTGATTGGTCATGTACTTTGTTCAAAGTTTGTTGGAAAATTCATCCAAAAATTACTGAATGGCCTTTATAGGTTTAACAGTGCTTATGTTGAATCTGAGGAAGTTTTATAATAAAGGTTCAAAATGAGTTAAAAATTCACAAAAAGAATCTTTTGTTACAAAAATGATCTAATAGAAGCAATTCAATTTCTGCTGCCAGAAATTAACATGAAAGGCTTGATAGAATATTTCATAATTTGAAAAGAAAAAAAAAACAAAAAAAACCCTGAATATTGGTACATGTATTGTAGGTATATTGTAAAGCCTTCAATTTCCTTAGTAGGTAATTTGTGAGACAAGACCTGTTCCTAAAATAGTAAACTGTGTCTCTTTTAATCAACCAGCTGATTGGTTCATTAAAGCCTTAGCTCTGTATCCCAGAAAAAAAACTACAAGGTTCTAAAACATTCACTTTTGGGTACCTGGGTAGATTGTATAGTCGTAAATCTTTGTCATTGTGAACTTGAATTATCTTGCGTTGACATGTGGCATTGACAAAGATCTGACTGCACATTATATTATGTGCAGTCTGATCTTTATCTCTACTACATGATTGTCCTTAGTAATCCACAAAAGTCAAAATTTGTATTAACAAAAAAAAACTTTGACCCATGATGGCATCTAGGGCCTCTATCACTTTAAATATGATATATTTTTGCAATGATTTTTCAAGGCAAGCAATATTAAAAAACACCACATGATGGTATGTGGTGCTCTGCAATAGACTTCCTAAAAGTTAGTTTAAGCTTGAAAACAACAACAACAACAACAACAACAAACAATTTTCAACTAAATGGATTTAAAGATAACATCTTTGACTGAATTAATTTGCCTTAAAACAAATGAAGTAAATATACAAATGAAATACACACATACATGTAATTTCTACAGAATGAAGAAACACAGATTTTAGATTTATCAGATACACTCCTATTTATTTTTAACCTTAGGTGATAAAAAACTGAATAATATAATAAATTGCTTTGTAGATATAAAAGATTGTGTAGATAATTTATCCATTAAAGAAAGCATTAAGCCAAAAGAGTTGTTCAACATAAAATAAAGCCTTGATAAGTTAAAGCAAACACAGGGATAATCCATACATAATCTGGCATGTAGGTTGTTTTAAAGATTTACTACCTGTCTAACTTGTACACTTTAATCACTTTAAATTATATTCCAAAAAGAAATTTGTGGTTTCTCATTCATGAAAGAAATATATCTCCTGCAATAAAGTTAAAGAACTGGCACTTGCACATTCTAGAAAGTAACTTGGTTCTTGAAGTTCAAGAACTACTTTAGAAATTCTTGAACTGCAATTTAACATTCAAGAATATTCAAGAACCAGTTCTTTAAACTTTTTCAGCTTCTAGAATATTCAAGAATTGACGATTTGAAACCGATTGCCCAACACTAATAGCTCCTTTCTCAATGATGGGTGGTATAGTGTATGTTTGTTTGGAACTTCTTCCAACTAAGAATTATGTGAAGTTTTTTTTTGTACTGGATAATTTGTCTAAAGATTAACGATTGAAGAAATTTAAGTTTTGTTAGATTTTTTGCCTCTATGTTGCATCAAGCTGTCATATTTTGAGTCCATAAGTGATGTATTGTCAAATCTTAAAAGCAGGCTCAATACATGCACATCTTTTCCCAGCTTTAAAAGTGTTCATAAATCATAATAAAAACATGAATTTATTGAAGGATGCTTTAGATAACTTGATGATATAATCTGTAGGGCTTGAGCTAGTGTTTTTAATAAGGGAGTCATTGACCCCTAGACCATTAAATTCCAGGAGTCAAAATGGATTTAAAGGGGTCAAAAGACAATAAAGAGTTAATTATTATATTTGACTTTTTGCTTTAAAGATATGAAATATTTGTGATAATTTGTATAATGATCTCCCAAATCTATATTTTTCAAATTGTATAGTAGATCTTTATATATATATTCAGAAATAAATCAATCAAAAGTGAGAAATTGATACTAAAATTTGGTATTTGGATGCATCTAGAAAAGTTTTACCTTTAAGAAGTTTCTAAGGATCAAAATAAGATATAAGATTTTTTTTGTCAAAATCCTGGTTAATTGGTCAAACATGAGCACTGTAATCTGGTTAGAAAAGGGTAAAATGAATAAAGAGCATGAAATAAGGAAGGTTTAGGTCCTATCCTGTAAAGTTGAAGAGCTGTTAGTTAACCCTTGTCATGCTGAACCCGGAATATTCCTGCTTTGGCAGGAGCTATATACCAACATCAGCCTGCACATATTTGCAGTCTGATGTTAGTCTACATCACCTGTTTCTCACTTTCAAACCAGAATTGTCAATAGATTTTGTTTTTCAAATAAAAATCGACCTACAGTTTGTTCTTTCGGTGCTTTTTGCCCTTTGATTTTGATGAAAATTTTGCCAAAATTTATTCAGCATGACAAGTGTTAAGGTAGAATGTTGTATGTACATGTAATAAGCTAAGCTATTGAGCTGTAATATTGATTGATTTTTACCTGTCAACCAACTTATGGACAGGCTTTAATGAATCCCTTTACACTGACTTGGTACAGATCAACATACAACAGGTAATGTTGTCCTGTATCTCTGACATATATATATCACATGCAATGATGTTGAAAGTGGAATTAAACGCACACAATCATCTGACTTGATGGAGAAATTTAGTTGTGGAATCTAGCTTCAGATTGTAGAGAGATATCAGGTTTTGGATTTAACATCTCAAAAATGCCTTTACTACCATAAGCCCTTTGTTGTTGTTACTCATACTAATCTGGTCAGATTGATTCAAATGAGTACCCATAACATAGGATTTTGTTGAGGAAAAAAGGACTTGAGACAGCTGTTATCCCCTTGTGTCTAGCCCTGTCTAGTAGGAGCACCTTTTGATAATGGATGCTTCATTGCTCCATAAAATTGACTCATACCTGTGAAGGGTGTAAATTGACAATTGTAATGCTGGATAAAATTTTTGTCAAAATTGCATTTTAATCAAAGTACTTAAATCACCAGATGCCCTCATAAAGAGTCAGCGTTTCTTTTGAAAATTTAATTATTTAGACCTTTCTGATTTCAAAAAGGAAGTCAGGTGATAAAGACTAGGATCAGACTGCACCTATGTGAAGGCTGATCTTTTTCTTTATCTCTTACTGAAGGCGGAATATTTCGGGGTTAAGCATGACAGGGGGGAGGGGGGAGTTATAAGGACTTAAAAACTATGTTTGGTGTTGATTTTCATTATATTATATTGTCTCTTTCCAGATTATATATTTAAAGAAAACTCCTGAAGAAGCCTACAGGCCTTTAGTCGCAGGTTCAAATCCTCCATTTCTTCCTTTCCGGTAAGTTCTTACTTACTATTTGAGAATGTTGAGCGTAACCACTGAAAGTGCCTATAATTTGATAGGCTGTTTAAGGCGGATCAAAAGCACTTAATTCCAATTTATGGTATCAAGAATTCTACCTTTAAACCACTGAGAATGTTTTTTTTCCGAAACTATTTGTCAGTCAAAATCTCTGAACCATTCAGATATAATCATTTATTTAGTCAAGAGTTCTGATGTCAATGTATGACTATATTGTCCTTATTGTTGTAAGTTGTGGACTACAACATTTTGTTATGCTTGTCCTCTTAATGTTTTCTGTTTCTTTCTAAATACATCTCCATCCATGTTTGACAAAAGATGCAGGAAAATAATTTTATTTGGGATGTAGCTTTTGCAAGTCTTAGACTCGCACATTAGTAGCCAGGACTCTCAAATTTGATTAGTGTGAGACCCATGGCTCAATGTGGGACCAACATTAGAAAAAAAATTGAAGACTGTTTAAACAGTCTTCAATTCTTATCTGAAGTTGATCCCTCAAGGTTACATATCTATCCACCGCTTTGTTTAGCTTAATTTAGAGAATATTCCCATATTTTGACAAAAACATGAGTACACCTAAAGAGAAATAGTCCACATTCAAAACAGGAACTCCAAAACCCTAATCTAGAAAACCTATGGGACTAACTTTTGAGTCCATAGGATTTCATTTTGTTGATGTGATACTAAAGCCCCTGTTTTATATGTAATTCTAAATTCAGAGTTCTAAATATTTTCTAACCATATACCCAGGCTATGACCTGATTATTACAATAGTGTCTGGGTATTAAGTTTCTTCTGTATATGTTTAATTATTCATGTAATGTTATTATTTGTGGGACATGAAAAAAGAATCAAATTAATATAAACTTGCATACTAATATACAGGCTGTTTTCAGAGAAATTGTGGAGAATAAAATGACTTATGCCACTCTTTTTACTTGGTATGCTCATGATGCTTCCATAATGAAAAGATTTCAAGGTTGGCTTGCATACCTGTAAAAAGGTTCAAGCCTGCAACCTGTACTTTAAACAAATTAGGATGCTTTAATCACGGACACTTGAGCTGTCTGGATGTCCACTCAGGGCATTAACCCTTGTCATGCTGAGCCCGGAATATTCCTGCTTTGGCAGAAGCTATAGACAAACATCAGCCTACACCTATGTGCAGTCTGATGTTAGTCTACACCACCTGTTTCTCACTTTCAAACGAGGATTTTCAATATAATATGTATTATATGTGAAATTGTAGGAAAGGACATGAAACTGGGCTGTGTGCCAGAGCCTGTAATATTATGTCAGACAACAGCCATTATGTATATACAAGCAGTAACAATTAACCTGTAAGGTCCATGACCCGGTCAGGCTCGCACCATTGTGATTTTCTCTGTCACTGATTATCTCATTGTCATTCTGAAATATTCCACATCTTAACATATATGACCTTCGATCCCGATGTCTGCACTCTTTCTTTCCGACTATTTTTCTCTCACCAATGGGTTGATAATCGTAGACCTATGTGAGATAGCAGCTGGAGGCTAGGAAAGGATGTTGTGGTTGTACTGGTGAGAGAAATACCAGGAAATCATTGTAATGTGCTCCAGGCAATGTGATATTACTGAAAAAATGTAAAAACAGCATTAAACTCCATTCAATCAATCAATCTTTATATGACCTAAGTTTTGAGCTTCACAAGCAAGCCCTTCTATTTTGAAATCTGTCATTTATGAATATGCATATTAGAATAGGGTAACTATTTCTTTTATATTTGTATCATTATACCCCCCACCTACGAAGTAGAGGGGGGTATATTGGTTTCACCATGTTTGTCTGTCTGTCCATCCGCCCATCCGTCCATCTGTACGTAGACCTTTTCGTTTCCGGACTCTAACCCAAGAACCAAATGACCTACAATCATGAAACTTTATACAAATGTTCCTTATGACCCAAGAAAGTGCCCTATTGTTTTGGGGTCATATAGGTCAAAGGTCAAGGTCACAGTCAGCCTTTGTTCAATTTTCGTTTCCGGACTCTAACTCAAGAACCAAGTGGCCTACAATCATGAAACTTTATACAAATGTCCTTATGACCCAAGGAAGTGCCCAATTGTTTTTGGGTTTCATAGGTCAAAGGTCAAGGTCACAGTAAATTTTTGTTCAATCTTTGTTTCCGCACTCTAACTCAGAACTAAGTGACCTACAAGCATGAAACATAATGCAAATGTTGCTTATGATCCAAGGAAGTGCCCTATTGTTTTTGTGTCATATAGGTCAAAGGTCAGGCTCACAGTCAATTTTTGTTCAATTTTCATTTCTGGACTCTTAACTCAAAAACCAAGCGACCTAGATTCATGAAACTTCGTGCAAATGCTACAAATGACCTCAATATTAGTTACAAACACATCCTGCACTAATAGCACTTGCATTCTGCCAAAGCACTTGTGGGGGGTATTAGTCCGCTCTGCGACAGTTCTAGTTTTGTTGCTCTCATGGGTCAAAATGTAAAAACAACTTTTGGAAATATTGAATAATAAGGTGTATTCTTTGTATCTTAGCCAGGATAGAGCTCACCAAACAAGACAAAATCTGTTGTTGCTTTACATCTTTAAACTCTTTTCATTGCTGCTTGAATTATCATTTTAAAAAACTAAAACCAAAGACCTTTGCCGATACAAATAATTAACTAAGTGACTAGAGACTTGACATGTTGAGCCTTTTAACCCTTGTCATGCTGAATAAATTTTGGCTTAAAAATTTTCATGAAAATCAAAGTGCAAAAAGCAATGAAAGTTCCAACTGTAGGTCAATTTTTATTTCTGGTTTGAAAGTGAGAAACAGGTGGTGTAGACTAACATCAGACTGCACATATGTCCAGGCTGATGTTTGTCTATAGCTCCTGACAAAGCAGGAATATTCTAGGTTCAGCATAACAAGGGTTAATAAGGCACTTGTAATAGTGTTGCCCTTACCCCTCAATTTTTTTTTGCAGTGACTGAGACTTTGCCATAAATTTTACAGGACAGAGAAATTCGTTTTTCCACATCCCTTCTTTCTATTTGAACTTAGTGACAAATTACCAAGTCATGAAGCAATAAGTAGTTTGATGTAAAATGTCATGGCCAGAATCAAATATTTCATAAAAACATTTTTCAGTTTTAGGTATGACATGGCTGATTAATTTTCTATGCACTAGAGGTTTATTTAATTGCAATGTGAAATGCACTGTTGCATAATGGTATGTTAAAACATTTGACTGGCTTGGTTTATATTTGAAATGAAAACCATTTGATTTCTTCTTAAAATATTAAACGAAAATGAATTAATGAATTAATCATATATTCAATATGATATTAATTGTACAACTTTCTTCAATTTGACAAAAATTATGTCTTCCTTGTGTATTGAAAAATTATTAGATCAACACTTTTCTTTATTTAACTTGGATTCTAAATTTCTTATGAGTTTAAAGTTGAGAAAATATTGCAGAAAATGAAGAAAATGTTTATTACAAGCAATTTCTTAGTTCCCCTCGATATTTCAAACAACAAAGGCTAGATTTGTTTTTACTTGGATTGTTGTTTGATTTTCATTTGTTACATCTTTCAAATTGATTTCAAGTTGGTAATGGCTGGAAAGTCTTGCTTCTATGAAGTGAAAGTGTATGTTGGCTGTGTGTCATCCTTAAACTTTTTTATGCCATACAAAAAATCTTGAGTATAGAGAAGTCGATAGAAGTGTACTAAACAGGTTAGCAGTAATTAGTGCTAATTGCCAGTCTAGATAGTCTACCAAATGAGAGCTCCAGATAAAGTGTTGCCATAATTATCCCTTCATATGCAGACAGAAAGGTCCAAACAAAAATTGTAGATCCAGATCAAACTGCTCCTAGAGTTTTCCTTTCATTTAGCCTCATTTTGAATCATAACCCTTGTGATGCTGATCCCAGAATATTCCTGCTTTGGAGTTATGGACAAACATCAGTCTGCACATATGAAACAGAGCAGAGTTTTATTAGAGAAATAATGAATCTAGAAAGTAATTATCCATGGTTATCTAGAGCCCAACCAAATATTTTTCTTGTTTCTATTTTCAGAGATGCCTCATTTGGTGCATGTACATATAACCTTACATTGTTAGACTGTTTACATGGTTTGAATAAGGTATGTACCAAATTATATCTAATAAACGCTCATTGGAACCATGCAAAGGAGATACACTTACACTAGTAGGCTGTTTGCATGGTACCACCAATGGTTTAAATGAAGATTGTGGCCAATAAATTTTTTCCTATTTTTGTTTTCCATTACTTTTATGAACATTTTCACTTAAAACTAATTTGAATCCCTCGAATTGAAGGATTATCATTATGTCTTAGATGACTTAGAATATTGAAATACCACCAGTAATGACATGAAATATTGAAAAAAATTATGCATACCGCATTTCTCCTAATAAACGCTCCCTGGAGCTATACATAACAAAGCCAGGGAGTTTTCTGATTAAAAAATCAATAACTTGGGACCATTTTCCCTTTAATTTGAGGTAAATTTCCTCTAAACAATCATTTATATGATTCAGCGTTCTCCGCAGGCCCTTATAGCGTATCGGGGCCGATACGCCTTCAATAAATTTAACAGGTTGCCGATACACCTTAGGAACGCCGATACGCTTAAATTTGATCACCGATACAGCTTAATTTCTTTCTGAACAAAGGGTCAAAACGAGCAATAAAACTGATTGCAGACGCGCGGTCATTACATAATCGCGATCTGGGAAGATGTATACACAAAGACCCTAATTGATAAAACCCTTGCTATTTGGTGATTATCGATTTTTTCTTCACGGTTGGTTGATTTTCACTGGTTCCTCACTTCCAGTAACAGAGAAGAACAGAGGGGTACCAATACGAAAACGGTCACTTACAGTCCACTTCATTTACCGAAAAATTGCCAATTTTTACCGAGATCCACCGGAAACGATGGAAAAAGTTGTTTTCACATCCTTTCTTAACCCCAAACTGCTATCTCACTTAGGTCTACGATTATTAACCCATGGGTCAGAAAGAATAAGTGCAGCCGCCGAAGATACACGGAATCCCAATATTGACAGTCCGGCGCGCTACCAACTGCGCTTTGTCGTCGGCAGGGACGAAATTAGACAACGAAAAGTCTAGCTCGCATGCGATTAAATCCAAGTTAATAAATTTCAGGAGAATCCGTGTTTTCGCAAAATGAGCTAATCTGGTTTTTTATTCTCAAATCTTGAACATTTACCGCTGTTGACAAACGATTCAAAAAGCGACTCGCCCCTTACCCAATTCATTGGTTTATTACCTCCCTTTGCCAATCCCGTTGAATTTTCTTATAAATTTTACATTTTTTGTAAATATATGATAAAATTTTGTTTCTTTTTTATTAAACTTATTCATATTATAGTCATGTTTTACAGGGTTTGAAAATTTAAAGCCTGATTGTTATCGTTGATTCTTATCTCTCACTAAATTGAGTTTTAAACAGGAAGCTATATATAAACCTACATTTCCTACTCCGAAGAGTCTATCAAAGAAACTGAAAATGGCGCGAAACAGATGGTGACCGCGTTGCTTCGCATTTGTCTGGACTTTCTTTCCTGACGATCTATCTGATAATCAAAGCCGTGAATTAATCTCGTCAAACCCAGGGTTACGAATATATGACTTATACGGTTTTCGAGAAGAAGCTTTCGATACCCCTTGACTCGTGAAGATGATCTTTGCAAACCGGCGATCCAAATGTCGTAACTACAGATTCATTTAATTGAATAAACGGCATTTCTCGCTCATCGAAGAATGCGGTCCTTGCACCCCGAAAGCTTTAATTACTTTGGTATAGTTTCGATCGGACGTAGGGTATTGTTTATTTTGATTGCGCAGATAATTATTTTCTCCTATTTTCCAGAAGACAACATTTAAAATATGAAATTCGTTGATCTTATGAAACTTTATGGACTTAACTAACTTAACCCTTTTGAGATCGTCGTTATCGGTGTTTCTCAGCTGCCGGGCGGGTAGGCCGAGAAATCGGGATTCAGAGAACTAAGAGGAGTCTGCGATCGTTTAACCCTACAAACTAGATTACTTTATCAAAGATAGTTTTGTTTAGCTTGGGGACAACAAAACGATCTTAAAATAAAATATATCAAAGTAATAAACCGCGTTTGTTCTTCAATTCATTGCCGAGTTTTAAAAATATAAAATACAATGGCCTAAATATGTACATGTATATTTAGATATCCGATATCGTTATCAATATTGACGCTGTGTCTGTTACGTTTCCGCGATACGTTATTGTTCACCGCGGGAGGGGGGGGGGGAAATCGGCGGCGGCAGGGGGGTACAGTGTTATAGCAGATACATCCACTTCTTCCGCTGTTTCATTTCTCGGACCCCGACCACAGCGTTTTAATGGAGTTGCAGTGTATTTGCTCAAGTCAAACTAGATTTACCTTTATGTTCCAATGTGAATTTTGATTATATCAAACAAAAAATCGACAAGAATATGCAGTTTTCGCGATCTTTCTACTACCGAGATTTAGGCAGAATAAGACATCGCAGACAGTCTGTCTGTTTAAAATTCACTTACCTCAAGCTTACTACCCAATTAATATGGACATTACATCTAATTTCAGTTAGAAAATTGAAACAAAACTTTTGATAATTCTCCACAGGAACGCCATTTCTTAACTAGATTCGTACCCTTATATGTTCAACCCAAAACACTTTTTTCTTTTATTTTGTTCATTCCAGAATTGAAATCAAGATAATTTCTATTTCTAAATTAGGTCATAGAAATTGATATAGGAAATAAATATCACAAAAATGAAGAAAAAAAAAAAAAAACCCTTGTAAAATCAAAGAGCTTAAAGTCCTGTCACAGGCTTCTCTAAACAAACTAGGTATCAACTTTTAAATTTGTTACATGGTTATTGTAGAATAAAAAAATGTTCTTAGAGATATTTTTGGGGGAAGATATGAAAAGGGTTTGTAAACACATTAGAAAATAACTGTAATAGAATCTAGTTTTTACTTATTTCAGGAGAAGGGCCTTCCTCAATCATACAAGGACTTCCCAAGGATTTTAAAAATTCCTTATATACATTATTAAATAGAGACCTATAAAAGTTGACAATACATGCAGTGCTGTCCTTGGAACTCTCAAATATATGAGCATAACACAGCCTAAGTGCAGTTGATTTACTGTTTTCTTTGACTCTTTAATTAAATTTTCTTAAATATTCCAATTTTCTTCATTTCTTTTGTAATAGTCTTTTAGTACACAGTATATTCTATTAAAGGGAAGGGATACAAGGGGAAGGAGGGAAGGGGGGGGGGGTATTTTTAAGCCATCATGCAAAATTTTATTGATGATTTGGGAGTTAAGTTATTTATGAGATGCTATAAAAGTGTCAAAGAAAAAAAAAGTTCAAATCAAATTATATATTCAGCAAAACAGAAGTTCTGCTTCACAAATATCAAAATCCTTATCCAGTAAAACCACTGTAACCATCCTTTATTATTAACAGAAATACAAAGTAATCTGACAATATAGCCACGCGCATATGCCACTACGCCTTCAAAATTTTCTGAGGAGAACCCTGTGATTGTTTAGAGGAAATTCACATCAAATTTGAGAAGAGGTCTCAACAGATGCTTAAAATTTATGCATTTGAAGAAGGGGTGCTATATAAGGGAGGGTGCTATTATTAGGGGAAATATGGTATCATAGAGAGAAGCTGGTAAAAGAAGAGTCTAAATCTATGATTTCAACTATAATTACTCAAGAAAAAGTATGACCTAGACCATTTGTTTGAAATTCTGTAAGATTGTCATAGTAAATGTTGATTTATTCTGTTCCAGGCTTTAGCCAATGGGTTTTTTAACTTTGACACATTTGATGTAGATGAATATGAGCATTACGAGGTAGGTAGTCAAGTGAAGTCCAATTTGTAAAAAATGAAAGATTAACAATTATTTAAAATCATGAAATAATTTTTTGTTTTGGAGAAATTGTCATTATTTATTTAAGCACATTGTATTTTCAGTTTTAATTGTAAGCAGCTTTGTGTCAGTGGTACAGATAAGATGGGGTAAAGCCTATCTAAAATCTTTATTTCTCAATGAAACCCTATGTTGTTGGTACTCATTTGAATCGTCTCAACGGGACGATTCGGATGAGTACCAACAACATAGAGTTTGTGCAATTATTATTGAAATATTTTGATTTAAAATTCAAAGCACTCCCTCTATCTGTAGTTCTGACTTCATTTTAAGGTTACAAAGTTATAGTTTACTTAACTACCTTTTCATGTATACCTTTTGTTAAAACTATCCATGTCCTCTGAATGTTCTGTGAGAGGCTTTAAAGTACCAAATTAATTGAATGTACTCTGACAGATAGTTTTCCTGATCCAGAGGTCAGTGTAATAGTATTGTAAGTGCCTATTTTTATGCCCCCGTATTGAGAGATCAGGGGCATATTGTTTTACTCTTGTCTGTCTGTCTGTCTGTCCATCTGTCTGTCTGTCCGTCTGTCCGAAAACTTAACCAAACTTAACCTTTGCCAATATCTTCAAGCCTATTCAAGATACAAGGCTCATATTTGGCATGATGATAGATCTCAATGATCCGCATCTGCTGATACCAAAGTCAAGGTCATGTGACAAGGTCAAGGTCATCTGTCAAGGTCAAACTTTGAAAAAAAATGCTGTGACGGGGGCATTAGTGTTTCACAAACACATCTCGTTTAATAGGCGCTTACAATAGTAATCTGCTGACCCCTCATGATGAACTGTCTACAATTAAAATTGTTTTTACAAGATTACTTGATCATTCGGAAGATATTTAAAAGTTTTAAAATTCAAATTGATTAAAGGTAATGGATTAAGGCATGTCTGAGTATTATAAATAGTTTGACGTCATTATTGAAGAATCAAATTTGAACTCAGGGTACATATAATGCTGTGTAAGGAATAAATACAAAGGAAAGGTTAATCCGTTTCACCTGATATAGGCCAGTTTGTTTAATGAAAAATATATTATGATCAAAATATAATCATTGATAATTCCAACTATGTTATGATCAAAATCTAATCATTGATAGTTCCAACATTTTTACGGGAGAAGTATGAATCTATGTTATGATCAAAATCTAATCATTGATATAACTCGAATACGGTATTGTGACTTGTGATTACAATACATTTGTATACAATCAACAAGTCAAAATAGCATATTTTACTTATAGTTCCAACAATTTTACGAGCCACAGCATATCACTGCTAGACATTAGGTCAAAGGCTTGGCCCTACCCTGTGCAACATTCCCGATGAAGTTTTTTAACCAATTGATGAATGATCAGCAGGAGGCTATTATAGGATGTTCAAATGTGAAATCAATCAACAGCTCATTCACATTTAGGTTCAAATGCTGCATAAATCTAATATATTATATACGAAATCAAAGCACTAGGTGGTATAGTGCATTTGACTTCTATATAGCCCAACATTCAGCTGTAAATATCAGAAACATTTTTTTTTTGTCATATCACACCCCTGATTAAGACCAGTTTAATATCTTACCAACAGGTAGATTTTAAAGCATACCTGTGAAATACTGAATAGGTAAAGTTAAATGACTACCATATATACATGGGCATGGCTTTGACCAACACCTTAATTGGCCAACTTCCAATAAACACTTCATTCTTCCACTCTTAAAATCGTCTAGAAATACTTGATCAAAAACAGGTTTCCATTAAAACAGCATAAAGTAAATAACTTATTAAGTTTCTTTAGTATAAATTTAAGTGTTTATCTAACTCAATTATTTTTGATGAGATTGAAAAATTGGATTTTTTGAAAAAGAAGAAATTCTTAAGTATACAGCTATGAAATATAAAGACAAAATAAGGGTTATAGGAAATAGATTAGATTAAGTTATAAAAGTTTAACAATAGAATTTGAAACAAGATAGCAATATAAATAGAAAATAAACATCAAATGGATTATGTATGTCAAAATAAACCCTGTCCTGTCTATTTAGATTTATAATCACTGAAATATGTGAGCTTCATGAAGTACAGATTTTCAAATGAATTGATTTTATCATACATTAACTCTTGCCATGTTGAACAAGGAATATTACTAGTTTGGCAGGAGGTATGGACAAAGATCAGCCTGCACATTAAATTTTGTGCAGTCTTATCCTAGTCCATATCACCTTAAAGTTTTTGTTAATCCAGAAGAGTTAAAAGATAATATTTCAACGGAAGTAAAAAGCAAAAAATGCTAGCTCACTACCACTTAAGTTTCCAATCCTTTAACCATGTTGATTTAATGCTATTTTGCCAAGACCTTTATTCAGCATGGCTAGGGATAATTATTTGTAAATGTAACCAAATTTTTATCTGAAAAATGAAAAGATGTAAAGATAGATAAATAAAATAAAATAGAAAATGTTAAACTAGAATAGATATTGATAGGTGTACCTAGCAATCTTTAATGAAGCCTCTTAACTCTTAATCAATCATAAAAAAGAGACTGAAATGTGAGACTTCAAGAGTAGAAAGTTATCTTAAAATCATTGAAACTTTTTGTGATTGGGATTCCAAATTCTCGATACTAATTGAAAAAATTAAAGTTTCAGTGTATCGGTTACAAAATACTGTATGAGTCGAGAAAAGTCTCCATATAAAATGTTATAAAATGCATACATTATCAGAGCACATACAGTAGTTTACTCCTGAACCCTTGAAAAACTGTCATAAAATCAATTGAACTATTGAAGGACTGTCATTGCCTAGATGATAAAAAGGACTTCTGTTTGAAGTTGTTTGTCAAATTTAACTTATCGTGTTTACCTATCTACAGGGATAGAGACATACTTGTGGCACACTTTACAACAAGGGGTCAGTGCAACACTATTGTAAGTGCCTATATATTCATAGGCTTTTACAATAGTGTTGCACTGACCCCTCGACATAGCCTCAAAAATAATTTAGGGTACTTCCCGTATTATAACAGATCAGGTCTGAGGTTATAAAACTTTTTTTTTGTACTCACCTGAGATTTTTCTCAAGTTTGGAATTTAAATAAACATATATGAACAAAAGGAAAATATTAATAAGTTGTTATTTTTAACAACTTGTTAATATTATCTTTTTATGTTCTTACAATTATATAAGTCTCAAGAGAACTATGGCTATCAGAAAAAAACTCAAGTTGAAATTTGAGAAAATACTCAATTGAGGATGAGAAAAGTTTTATATTCCCAAGCTCTGATAAAGCTGATGTGTCTTTCAAAAATTCTATCACCAGTAGCTTTTTACCAGAAGATGAAATATTTCTGCAGTCTTACTTCTTCCAAATTAGGAATATTCTTGGTATGAAAAATTCTTCAGAGAGGAAAACTTCAAGTGTATAATTGAAACAAGTTATATAAAATCTCAGTATAATATAGGAAAGGATTTATTTTCTCTTGTAATGAACAATTTTTTTTTCTACAATTTTTCTCCATTGGGATACCCAGGTTTTTACCTAATTTACTAAAAGCAAGATAAAAAAGGTTTTATTTGATAATTCCTGGACAAAAGGATTAATAAACTGACAGCCAAAAAGCTTTTGTAGTAGATTTTGTGTGAAGCCGTATAATTTATTCATATGAGAGTTACTTGAGGTCAGCAATAGATTTGTAGGTCAGATTTGATTTGATATTCATGATTAAAGATATAAACAGTTTCTGGAAACTGTAATCAAACATCTTGATCTACTTTCCCTTTCAATTTAAATTATTGAAAATAAACATGTCATGGTAAAACGAATATTACGAAGTCCATAAAAGGTTATGAAAATAAAACTGGCCTTGACAAATCATCAAGTTTTCTCTCTATTGGAGCATTTAAAATTTGCCACAGTAGATCTACTAGATAATTGGAGAACTTAAAGTAGTGGATCAAAACAGTTCTGTAACATTTTGTATCTTATGATCTTTCACCATGTTGCTCGAGCTTTCCAGTTAAAATTCATTATTTCGAAAGCGTTGTGGAATTATTATGAGTGAATAACCTTAAAAAAAAAGCAAAGAAAAAAAATGAAAAAAAGAATTGAACTTTCTCCTTATTCTTTTCAAAGAGTTTGGACAGAGAGCATTTATTGTTAAAAAACAAATTCAAAGAGTATTCTATGAGTGTGTGCACCATTTATAATTGTATATCTTACTGACTACTAGCCAGGTAATTAAGCAGAATTAAGTGCATATCAGGAGAATCCTTCTTATATCTCTGAGACAGTAAATAAGAGGAATGTTGGAATTGGGTAAGACTCGTAAGAACTAACTGGTAAATAAGTACATGCTTATATTGATGGCTGAACCAAAATTGGTGTTCTCTTTCCAACATTTGTCTCCCACCAATTACCCACCCCCTTCCTCTGTTATAAAATTAAAGAAAAAACATGAAAGTAAAAAGTCCTAGACAGTCCAACAAGTAGGTTAATGAATACTTAGATAACAGGTTATCTTATATAGGGTATGTACCAAGATAACCTTGACCTAGACATGTAGAATGATAAACCTGATAAACATCAAGAGATTATAACAATTACAAGATTTTAAAGAGTAAAAAATCCTAGACAGCCCAACAAGTAGGTTAATGAATACTCAGATAACAGGTTATCTTATATAGGGTATGTACCAAAATAACCTGGACCTAGACATGTAGAATGATAAACCTGATAAGCACCAAGAGATGATAATAATTACAAGATTGATATCACTGTTATTGTTTACTTTATTAGTAATTAGCCTCTTGTGTTCATCATTATGGTATATATCCCTGGCTCAGCACCAAAGAGCTGTAACTGCCTATAAACATATATAGGGATAAAGAGAGATCAAACTTCCAACTTGATTTAATTTAATTTTTATTCCCGACTAGTTTTGGTTTAAAACAAACCTTTTTCAAGGGAAACCATTTTGAACAATAACAATTCATGATGTCATTAACTCACATGACGTCAACGGCAACAACGTCAAAAAATGGCAATGAGTTTGGCGGAAAAATATCAATATTACAATACATTAAATAAATCAACAGATACAGGATCTAAAAAGATAAAATATTACAGGATAAATGTACTTTGAAAGCAAAAGATGAAAAAAGCCTGCAATAACTGTATTGTTAAAATGAAAGATAATACAAAGTAATAAATAAATATTTAGATATTTAAATTCACTTTTAAAATAGTGATAAAAGTAGGATTATTATGTGACTACCCACTATGTATATATATCTTTTAAATTTTATTGATAGAAAATAATAATGAAAATAATAATAATAATAATGATAATAATAATGATAATAATAAAATGAAATTAAAAAAAAATGAAATTAAAAAAAAATGAAATTTATAGAATTTGAGCTTATAATTTTTGTAACTAAATAACATATGGGACCCGTAACATGAAAAGGTACCATCTGGGTGCTCCGTAAAACTAATATTTAAAAAAAAAAAATAGAAAAAATCGTTAAAATAGAAGTCATTTGGAGTTCTATTTCAACTACGCGTTAAGGATGATAGAATGATATTTATAACTTGAAAAATAAAGCAAAATGCGAAAAATTTGAATCAAGGTAGCCTGTATAACTTGTGTAGATACCTAGTAATATCATCCAGATGGTCCCAATTGCCTAAATAGTAAAATATATTAGAGGGTAAAATCTACTGCAAGAAGGATGAATGAAAAGGCGAAATTTTGATAATTAGAAACACAAAAAGTATACATCCTGCTTAAAATGCAATCAATTTTATCTAATATTACATACAATAAAACATGCACTAAGAGACCACCCACTTGACGACCAAAAAGTGGTCGTCAAAGAGAATGGTCACCCAGTACAAGTTCACTAGGCAGTTACAACTGTTTGGCGCTGAGCTATCAGTACTCTTTGCAGCAACAATATCATCAGTTTGCCCTACAATATGAAGTTTTCCATATTCCACCTTTAAAATTTAATTTCTGTGTTTCATCATGTACATCATATGCCATATCATTCCAGAAAGTAGAAAATGGGGATTTCAACTGGATTGTGCCAAATAAATTCTTAGCATTTTGTGGACCTCATCCTAAAACGAAGATAGAAAATGGTAAACTTGTTGTCCCTCCCCAGCAATCCTATAGCCTAGAATCCTAGTTTTTGTGTACCCCAAGTCCCTTTTGCGTTACCAACCATGGTCAGAGAGAGCTGATCAGGGGCTTATTAAATGTCTTACTAACATGTTTGTGGAAAATGCTCTTATTCATGTCCATGGTTCAGTGCAAGACTGTACAGAGTCTATACATTTTATAGATACTTTGTACAGTCTAACAATAGACTCTCAAATTATAGTTAATCAAAATATATGAAAACTTAAATGATTAGAAAAATAAGAAAATGAAAAGAAAATCATACAAACAAAATACAGCACTTTGTTTGAGATAAACTATGCAAAATAAAGAAAATATTACAATTTAGCGTATCAGGCATCGTTGCAAATGTGTTGTACTGGTTAAGAGCATTTTCCACTCTTCTCATACTTTAACAGCATGAATGTTAACAGTGCTTTTGCTTCATACAAAATATTAAACAGTTGCACCTTATACCTTGTATAGATCTTGTTTAATCTGATGCTACACACTCAAGAAAATCCTGAGATCATAAGGCTAAAAAATGAAAAATGTGTAGTTGGAAGTGCTATTATCCAACAATGAATAATTGTTGTACTCAGAAGACAGTAACTTTGAGCGAAAAGCACTGACTTGATATCCGTATTGGAAACATTTTGATAGCTCTATCTTGTAAGTCCATAGGATATCATATACTTCATTTTAGATCTATATCTTTCTGTTACTGTTTAAGATGAAACATGTTGTAAGAAAGCATTTGTGTTCCTCTATTACAAACATCATTTGGTACTATTTTGTCATATATTTTAAATTTGGTAAGATTTATACTATCCCATGGACTTGCAATTTAGCTTGCATCTTGTGTGTTTGTCTGTTAGTAACTCATATCTCACATCATTGGATAACCTTACACCATAGTTTGATTAAACTTGACCATAAAAGGTTGCCTGGCTTGTCTTATGGAACAAACATATTACAAAAATAAATAATAACTGATATACTGTACGAATATACAGTCAGCAAAATCTGCAACACCATGTGTCCTGTATATTTTGTAAAATCTAGTTTATGCTACTAGTTTCATCTTACATTTATATTTATTCATCTATGATACTAGATTGTTATATACTTTGAAGATAATAAGTCAAATTATGGTGAAAGGTTTCCCACACTGTTAGAACTAGTTTTGTGGAGAGTCTGTATTGTCTGTGACCCCCATACCTCATACCCATGATGTTCAACCTTCTTACAAAGCCTGTGTGTTTCAACTCTTGAATATAATCATTTCTCTTTGCTTTCCCCTACCACACAGAGGGTTGAAAATGGAGATCTAAACTGGATCATTCCAGACAAGTTTGTAGCATTTAGTGGACCACATCCAAAGAGCAAGATCGAGAATGGTATGTTTGGATTGATGAACATGGAGTTCTACTCAAATTTGATTAATTCTATGGGGTGTTTTTGCTTCCTCTGGCAATTAAAAGAGTAGACTCGTAATAGTTCCATGACCTTTCAGAAGTCATGAACTTTAACAGTGTTAACCAAGGTTTCCTAATGATTTCATTAGGAAACCTCAGTTAACATTGTAAAAGATGATTAGTTCTGAAATGTTCCTGGACTATTATGGGTCCACTACCTTAATGCCAGTAGTTCTTACTACGCTAACTTCTTTTGGTTTCTAAATTCTTATTCCTTAATCTCTACTGCTGACTGACCTCAAAAGAGTTTTAAAGTCTATTAGTTTGTCAGAATAACAAAATTTAACACCTAACTCTTATGAATTATAATTTGTAGAAAGATAGGTATGTCTTTGAGAGTGGCACTTTATGAGGGTCGTTCTCATTTTATCCGGATTAGGTCAATTAATCATAAGGGATAAAGCGTTACGCAAAAAAATTAATGCATATTAACAGGACGTTTTATAATATGCTCAATCATGCTAAAAACTGAGCAGTCGGAAAATTTATACTTATTTCACACGCAAACAAAAACTCATTGGTATTAGGTGGCGTACACAGTTCATAACGTTGGCAACATTGTTGGAAATTCCGACAATTGCTGTTGCGCATTTAAACTGTCACAGCTTGATATTCATGGGCGAAGGCGCACTTTAATCTTCATGTCTGTAAGGCGTGTTTTTTATGGTTTGTTTAATACTAGGATTGAATGGTTCGAAATCAAATTTCTCAGAATAGAACCCCTTTGTAAGTAGCCAGACTCGGCAGTTGACATCCCTATAGTTGCCTCAATAAGTTTCTTTCTGCCATTCTTCTGCTATCTTTTCTATAACATTACAGAGCTTTGAAGCCCCTACACATTTGAAAAGAAAGTATTTGAAAGAAGGAACCCTTCTTTGACTAGTGTTTATCTATGTCTTGTAGATATTTTTTCTAAATTTCAGAAAAGATATTATAATCTAAATTCACAGCGATCAGGTGACATCATGTTAGAAAGTTCCAAACGTTAACCCCGTCACAATTTAAACCAGTCATATGGAAAAGCTCTACGATCAAATTACTTGAAATTAAGACAGGGCATATGTTATACTTATTTCTGCAACTCATTAAGATTTTCAAGTTTTCAACTGACAAGGAAGAACAAATATTCACGAAAGAAGACCAAATCATTGAGGTATTTCTTCCACTGCGCCAGGTACTCGTCACCATGGCATTGTATATAACCAACTCACGTAAATTTTATTGATTTTACATAGACAAACATGATTTAAATTCCAACAGCGAATGATACCAAATTTAATAAAATTGCTTAAAAAATAAAATTTTGCAAGGCAAAATCCAGATAATTTTTGAACAACCCTCGTAGTCTTTTGTGTAAATTTGAAAAATACCAAATAAGCTTTAATACCAAATGGGTTTGAAATGAAGTGTTATTTCATATAATTGACAATATATGATAAAAAAAAATGAAAGCTTTTTCTGAATGTGACCTTTTCAATTTTATAATGCACGGATTTATCATGAACTATTAACAGGAGTTTTATAACATGTGTACTTGCACTGGTAATGTTAGAATATATTCTAGCTGCATTTTGATGCTTTGTATTGCCTGTTAAACATTAGCTATGAATTGTTGTTTACTGTCAACTAACATGAACCTTGTTATGTCTATCGAAACAATAGATCTCTTACCTGAACTTAATTTTTTGATTTCAAGTGTAGTTATCTAACAACTCTTTTTCTTTATGTTTGAAATTTCAATTTACAATTTTACAATTTACAAAAAATTCACAATTTTTTAATTGTTTCATTTCACATTTCTAAAATATGTTAAAACAAGATTATAATGATTATTTTTGTCATTTGAAAATTCCTTGAAAGTGAAATAAATGCTCTGTTAATTTAAAGGTTTAATTATTGAGAATAAAAACATGCAATAACTACAGGTTCATGTGAATATTTTAGAAAAACCAACAAAAGCAGAAAATGTTATTATGAAATATTTCACTATCTTAATCATAAATGAATGATATATTAGAAAAAAAAAATCCTTTGCAGTTTTTACCAAGTTCTGTATATCATAATATTTTAGATAAAGAAAATGTAAACAAAGATTTTAAAATTTTATTATGTATATTATATCATGCCAACCAAAAGCATCCCAAACACAAACTACAAAGCTAATTCCTCTCATATTTTTGTTCCCCAGGTTATCCATTACATGCTCCAGAGGCCTACTTTCCATACTTTAGGAAACACACTGTAACCACCATTGTGCGTCTAAACAAGAAAATATACGATGCTCGGCGCTTCACAGACGCGGGTTTCGATCATTATGATCTGTTCTTTATTGATGGCAGTGTACCCAATGATACAATAGTGAGACAGTTTTTAGAGCTCTCGGAAAACGCAGATGGTGCTATAGCTGTTCATTGTAAAGGTAGGTGAAAAAATACGGGGTTGGGACACATTACCAGTAATTTCCAAATTGTGCCAAGCAAAGCCTCTGATTAGCCTGTGCATCTGCACAGTCTGACCAGAGTCTTTACCATGAGCTTTGGACATAGTTAAGGTCTTAACACTGCCTCGATTGGTCAGCAGATTTTCTTTTTACATTGTGTGTTTGTTGGGATTGCTCCATGTATGTACCAAGCACATGTGAAATTGATGTAAATATCACATATGGCCTCATATTAACCTTTCAAGTAATCTCTTAAATTTGATGTTTAAGCAATGATTTATGAAAATAGAATTTATTCCTTGCCCGAGACATTCTTCTCTATTCATACTCTATGGTTTTCAACAACCATTACTTTAAACTTATGTCGTTAATATCTTTTAATTTGGGAATTATTGTACTGCAGAAGTTTGGTACCTGATACCTGATTGAAAATTAGACAGTTTGTAGAAATTGTCAATCTATTTCTTTTAACCTTTTCTGTCATTTTTGTACAAATTATGCCCATTTTATGGCATGTACAGTTAGCTCTGTCTGTGTTTAAGTGTGTTGGGTTGTGGTCCCTTTCTTAACTGGAGCATAACTTTTACATTCATGAATGATTTTCAAAATAACTGGGTACAATTGTTCCCCTGGGTGAGTTACAGTGTCATGGAAAGACATTGTCAGGATAAGCTGAAGGTCAAATCGGTCACAGGTAAAGGCAAGTATCTGCGGTGCATCCGTGTCTGTGACACATTTCTAGCCTCACCTATCACAAGAGTGTCCATCATCAGGAGCTAATGCTCTTGTTTCTTGTTTTAAAATAAATTACATCAAAATTATGTCATATTTGATTACAGCTGGTCTTGGCAGAACAGGAACATTGATAGCCTGCTATATGATGAAACATTACAAATTTACGGCAGCTGAATGTATTGCCTGGTGTCGTATATGTAGACCAGGCTCAATTATAGGGCCTCAACAAAACTTTTTGGAGGAGAAACAGGCGTGGATGTGGATGCAAGGAGATTTATTCAGGGCCAAACTTAAGGTAGAAAAGGTTGTACAATTTGTGTCACTTGTTGGTCCTAATATTTACTGAATGAAAAAGTATCTGGCATGACTTAGATTTATGGAAAGACAATAGTGGAGTAAATTCAAAACTGTAATATTGCCTATATGATCATATGCTCTTAAAACAGTTTCATGCTGATTCATCAAAATTAGTCCTTAATTAGATTATTTATCACCAAGATTGGCTTTTCAGTGCATATTTATTTCAAAGACAGATTTCATGCTCAAGTAATCAAGTTCTTTTGCAATCTTTTCTTTCAATGTTAATTGATGTATATCTGGAATACATTCATTTTCATGATGGTTAACAAGAGTGGGAAAAAATAATTCTAATTAACTCTATTGACATCTTTGCTTATTTTGTGTCAGTTAAAAGTGAAGTAAACATGAATCAAATAATAAATAAATTCATGTATTATGTTTTCAGGAAAATGACAGAAAGCGAGAGCGACATCACAGCGTGTCCAAGTTGTTATCAGGTGTTGATGATATGAAAATACAAGATGCTCTAGATGGCGGCTATAGTAATTGGAGCAACGAAGATGATGTGAGTAGTTGAAGAATTGAAGTTAGAAATATAGACCATACAACAAACTTTAGTTGGGTCCAAATGGAAAGACAAAAAATACACAGAAAAAAAGTGCTAAAAACAAGCATAGCAAACATCATTAGAAATGGAGGACATGCAATTTCAAACTATTTGAGAGATTTAATAAAAAAAAATAACCAAAATGAATTTATATTAATATTTAAGCATTTAAATAGTGATACTCAGGTAGCATATGTGACCAGTCATGTGAAAAAGAGACCATCTAGGAAGTGCGTAAAATAAATATTTAAAACAGAGATTGGCTCTAGCATAAGTTAACCAGAGGTTTTTTTGACAAATTCTTTCACAGTAAGATTGATTGATCATTCAAGATTGAGAAAATAAGCAAAAGGCAAAAAGATTCAAACCTAGTCAGTCTACGCAGGCCACGCAGTCTGACTAGGGTCGACACTTTACACACAACTGAGATGGTCCCTTTTTGCCTTACAGGTCACATATAAATGTACAATTTTGGTAAAACCGATACCTTTTTTAATGATCAATTTGGTACAAACAAAGATTTAATTCACTTGATTGACACAGAATAATAGTTATCAATTTCTTATTTGCATTGTCAGTGAAAATATTACATGAGAATTTCTTGATTTCTGAATGATTATTTTGCAATTATGTTATGTTTTCACCACATTCTTGATTTCTGAATGATTATTTTGCTATCATATTATGTTTTCAGCGTATCTACACCGGTCCAGTCACAAGGGGTACAAGAATAGAAACACAGGGTGATAAACTAAATCAGCTCAAATTGTTACGAGGCAAACATTCTAGGTCTGCCACCACTGGCGCTTTAACGTAAGTTGTTTATTTTGGAAGAAAATTTTGTATCAGCTGTATTCAGGTCATATTTTATCTTCTGATCATCAATCCAGATTTATGTAGAACACAGCTTTTGGACAAATAAAGTAATATGACATTCAAAATTTCATAAAGGATATTCTGATTAGACAATGAGCTAGGTACAGTAATCTCTGATTGGCTAAAATTTTTGTTTACTTGATAGAGTGATTCACATTTTATGGCTTTGATATATTAACAACTCTAAATTAAATCTTACTTGATAGATGAATTAAGTTGGTTCATATTTTGATTGGTTAGTGCAAGACTATTGTAAGTGTCTATATAAGACCATTCTGTTTTGAGCTTATTTGGCATTTCTAAGGATTTCATTTGTTTAGATCATAATGTCTGAAAAAGGTTTGTTACTTTCTTTTACAACCTTTTAACCTAATTGCCCTAAGCCCATATAATCAGTAACTTTGAAACCATATTATTATTAGTGAAGAATGAACTTTTATTTATACCTGCCAGAAGTATATTAGATTAAAGACATGATACATAATTTTCTTGTTAGTCAAGATAAAAGCTGCCAAAGCCACTCTAAAATTGATTTCTCAATAAAATCCTATGTTGGGGGTTACACATTTGAATTGGCTCCAAGAATCATTTCATATGATTACCCTCAATCGACTAATTAATTGGCACTATTAATGAAAATTCAAAATTCAAAATTAAAAAAAATTAAATGATAAATCCCTGTCTATCCGTGGTTTAGGATTACTTCTCATGATTAAACCCCCACCTATAAAGAAAAGGAGGTTTATTTGTTTCACCATGTCTATCCATTCAAAGACCTTTTTCTTTAAGGACTGTAAGATAAGTACAATGAAACTTCATACAATTGTTGCCCATGACCCAAGGTCAAGGTCACATATGAACGTTGTTTGGAAACTGTTAACAGAACTGGGATAAAGCAATGGTGGGGAATATAAGTCAGCTTTGCGACTGATGTAGTTTTGTACTGTTTAATAAGGTAATAAGGTTATTATGTTATCTTGTATTTGATCAGCATATATTCAGACTGTGATAGCATTACTAGAGAACGTACGATATACAGAACTACAGTTACATATAACATTCAATAAGGTCAGGGATAGTTTGGTTTTCAAGTTATTGCCTGGTTGATTTTTGCTGTTGGATATTTGTTCCCTGTGCCGTTCTTGCACGCAATTTTAAGCATCCATTGAGGTTAAGAACCATTTCAGCTTGGTAGAATTGTTCAGTTTGCTACCTGTTCCCTTGTGCTGTTACTGCACGGAAGTTTTGTCAATTGTGTGAAGTTTTGAATTGTTCTCTTTCATAAATTTCATCTTCCTAAGTCATGTCTATTCCAAATTATCTGGACACTTAAAAAAATGTTGTAAGGATCATCTTCAGCTTACCTTACACATTGTGCTCAATTGTGTATTAGATTGTCACTCTGTGTCCAATGTTACATTACATTCTGGGTTCAAAATTGGTTGGTCAAAGCCATGTGTGCCTCACGCTTTTACTTACATAATTATTGTTCTCTGACAGGTTAATTTGTTAAAGTATCCTCTGTCTTGGAAACTACACAGAGTGAATATACTACATAAGCGTTTTTGCCACAGCCATTCTTCAGTTCACTTCAAGTATATCACATATTATGTACAAAAGAGAGATTACAATAGACAAAATATTGACAAAATAACATTATTTATGGTTAAATCTTAATTACTTTGAATGAACTTTGAATGATATTGAATTGATATGAAGATCGCTATTTAGACTTCAATTTTACAAAAACTATTCTGATATTGGGGATAGCATTGTCATGGTTTCCTGATTCTGACTTGTTTAACCACAGCCCTGTGTGCAGGATGACAAAACTGTGCAAACTGTCTGCAAATTATACCCCGCTTTGCACATGCAAAGTGGGGAAAAATTTGCAAACAGTTTGAACTGTTTTGTCATCCTGAATGCAGGGCAGGTTTGGCAGTGAGTTGGCTTTTTTTCTGCAAGTTTAATAAGTGGTTGAAAAGGCTCTCAAAGAACATCACTTATTATCAGAACTTATGCGTACAACTACAGTTTATCATATTGCTTTGCATCCAAGTAAACCAGGCCTTCATGCACAACATAATCCTTTTGCAGCAAATACTGGGTCAATGGCTCATATTTGTCTGAGAATATTCATGGGCAGTGCTCTTGCTTTGCAAAAGTTTATCTTAATCAAAATGATGCAAAATAAAATGTTGTCTTGTGTATAATTTTTCAGTGTTAGTTCAAGCTAATGCAGTTATAATGACTAAATTTTGTGTTTGATTATTTAGTTTATTTATAAACCCTAACCTGACCATATTATAATCTCTATATCCTGCATGTTTCCATCCCATCAGGTCGGATGACCCCAAAAGTCACAAACGCTCGACCACCCAACCTTTCCGCACTGCATCAAAAAGTGCCCACGGCTCTGTTATGTCTCCTCTGAAAGCAAGTAAAGTTAGTTCAGTCCTCACCAACAACCACACCAACACCGGCTCACTGAAGAGAAGTACGAGGCACTCAGCCACTTCTTCCAGTTCGAAAAGGTTAGTATGTACGTAAAAATAATGAATGTGTCTTTGGAAAAGGGCCATTTTTACGAATGATATTGTTCATAGTCAGACTGCACTATCAGCGCAGACTGAAACTTTATCTACCCTTCTTTGTGATCGTTTTATAAATCTAGAATAATCATTTTACCTTACAATATGGTTCTGAAATTTTGTCTTTGGTTTACAAAGTCAAACATACTGTCATTACGAGGGCAGTTTGTATGTATAAATTTTATGACGACTGTTTGGGATGAGAAAACTTGAATAAGCTACTGGAGTAATTTGTCAGTGTGCCTGTCCAGTAATTTACGTATCTTACCATCAGTATTGGTAGTGATATTTGATATCTGAGAGTGGGTGACCTGATTGGAGTTAAGATAATGAACCCATGATAGTTCTGCAATGTTTTGGAAGTCATGAACTTTAACAGTGATAACCGAGGTTTCCTAATGATTTCATTAGAAAACCTCAGTTAACATTGTGACAGATCATCAGTTCCCAAATTTTTTGGAACTATTATGGGTTAACTACCTTAAGGGCATGTCCAACATTTTGCTAATTGGACTCCTAAAATTATCTACATGGTGTTAATAGTCAGTGTTCTTGTTCTTTTGTTTTATAGAATTATGGCACATATCGATGTCATAATTCTACAAAACTCATAACTTCAGCTTGATTAAAGCTGTAGTTATGAGTTTTTCGAAATCACACAGATGATATAAAACACAATTGTCTCATAAATTTTTGTTTTAACCTTTTATATTTACGGATCCAATTCTCATTATGCTGCAATATGGGATACAGGTATGTGTTTGAAATTGAATGGGATGTTCTTCATAAACTTGTTAATTATGTTGAACAATTACAGAATTACACTAAGGAAGTGGACCTGTAACAGATCCGCAACGTTTTGGCAGAAATGAACTTTAAGGTTGTAAACAGAGGTTTCCTAATGATTTCATTAGGAAACCTGAGTTAACATTGTGGAAGATCAAATGTTTTGAAATGTTGCAGATCTTTTAAGGATCAACTAACTTAAAGTCTATTTCAAGTTATTGTTCAAATCTCTATATAAACTTCATAATATACTTGAACATGATAGTTTAAAAAAATCCTGATAAAGAAATATAAACTAAGAATTGAGGGTTGATTATTTTGCTTTTCCGTAGTTTTACTATACATCTATCCAGTGATTAACCTGTGAATTTAAGGTAGTGGACCCATAATAGATCTGCGATGTTTATGGTAGTCATGAGCTGTAACAATGTTAACCAAGGTTTCCTAATGATTTTCATTAGGAAACCTCTGTTAACATTGTGAAAGATCATGACTACCGAAAAGTTGCGGATCTATTATGGGTCCCCTACCTTAACATTATTTTAACCTTCAAAGCTAAATTATTTGGTACAAAATTCATATTTAGCTCTTAAGACACATCTCAATTGTATACTTTATTGTCAAGCCCACTTGTAATGAACAAGACACAGTTGTCAGAATGACAGCTTGGTGTGTGTGCATAAGTGCATCTGTCAGTCTGCCAGTTAGTCTATCTGATTTTGTCTGGGCATTTTCTAGTACTATTATGGACATATGGAAATGACTTGGCACAATTGTTCTTTATAACGAGTAGATGCGCTTTTGAAGGCTCTTTTCAGATAGCTCCAACTCCAAGGTCAAGATCACAGCTCAAGGTCAAACATATAAATGCTGGCTCAACATCAGTTTAATTGTCCTGTGACAAGCACCTACTGTATAGAAAAAGTAAAGTTCATCAGACATGGTCATGTTTATCTAGCAAAACTTACCCCACAAAAATATATAATAATAAAAGGAAAAGATACTTTTACAGGAGTTTCACCAAAATATACATAGGGTATTCATTTGTTTCAGTGTAAGATCAGTTTATATTTCATTGAGTGAACATCTAGCTTTTGTTATTTACAAATGGAATAACAAAAGCAGGACACAAGTTTTTGATAATTTTACTTGTTAGGCAGTAAGTATCAAGTGATAATCTTCTGTTATTTCTTAATAATCATCTGAAAAGCATTGAAAAATATTCCCAAAATTTATTCCTGTTTATGAATCAGAGTAACAGCTTTTATACATGAATACAATTATAGATGAGCCTGTGAGTGACATTTCCAACAATTTCAAATATGTGCAAAGACACTGATCAGCCTGTGCATCTGCACAGTCTGGTCAGTGTCTTCCCAATGCCTTTATTACATAGAAAAGGTCTCCAAGAATCTTTAGACCATCAGATAACTTTATATTTACAGTATGTGATGTCGAAGCTTCTCAATGTTTGTACCTCACGAATATTTCAAACTGTTGGAAATGTCATGCACAGGCTCAAATTATATGTGAGTTCTGAAATGGAGCTTAAATTAGGATTATAAAATGTATTTAATGTCTGCTGACTACCGAAATGCACATATTTAAATGAGAGACTAAGATTATGTTGGATGTTAAAATGTGAATGTTTTTCAATGTGGCATGATGGTCAAGATTTCTGTAAACACACAGTTGGAATGCTGGCACAGGAGAATGGTGTTATCAATAATTTGATTATGTAGAACAATGATATCAAGACACTAAATGTCAGGGTCTAGCGCAAGACTGTACTAAGTGTATATACACTAAGTACAAAACTGTACTAAGTGTATATACACTGTATATACACTAAGTGGAGTCTTCGACTGAATTCTCAACTTGTTCCTAACTGATTGCAAAAGCTGTTCTCTACATATTTAAAATGGAGAAACCATTATTTCCCAAAGTGTGATATTTCTTGAAATTCACAAGAGTGTAGAATAAAGACTCGAATCAGCTTGTGCATTGGATCAGTCTACAAAATGCAAACTGTAGATTATCGATGCAGACTAAAACTTTCAAATGACAATATTCTTATGAACTTTGTGGCTGCACAGGCCGGGGCTGCTCATTATTTATGTTATATTTTGGTAATTCAATGCACAGACTACATTTATGATGCAGCCACGGCAATAGGGCAGTTGGTAGCGCGCCAGACTTCTAATCCAGGGGTTTATATTGCCACAGGTTCGATCCCAGGCCGCGGCACTTATCCTTTCCGACATTTGTCTTCCACCAATGGGTAGATAATCGTAAACCTATGTGGAATAGCAACTGGAGGCTAGGAAAGGGATGTGGTGGTAGTACTGGTGTGAGAAATACCAGGAATCCATTGTTAGGTGCTCCAGTCGTCGCGATATAACTGAAAGATTGTTGAAAGCGACGTAAAACCCCAATTCAAATCA
This sequence comes from Fragum whitleyi, assembly GCA_948146395.1. Classification (NCBI taxonomy): domain Eukaryota; kingdom Metazoa; phylum Mollusca; class Bivalvia; order Cardiida; family Cardiidae; genus Fragum; species Fragum whitleyi. The sequence goes on along the minus strand of OX411548.1, from coordinate 28,286,068 downwards.
AATCAAAAACATTTATGATGCATTTTGCAACAAGCTGTTATAAACATCAGCTTGTCATCGGAAAAGCATTCCTGAGTTGACAAAACACAGAGAAAGAAGATTTTTGTGTCCGAAAAAAATAAGTGTACTTATAAGGTCTCAAAAAGATTTTCTTTCTTGTATTATCATTGAATATCATGAAATGTTTTTATTTTTCATGAGATTCTTAGATAGAATATAAATTAATGAATATGTAACCCATAGATGCAAAAATGGGCCATCTTGAAAACTCAATCAATCCAATGATGAAATGGAATGCAGGAGGTCATATTGAGGCAAGTGTTGCTGTAAATGGAATGGTATTATTCAGAATATAAAAGTAATTTTTTTCAAGCCTGCAATTCACGAAACCTAGTTATCACAATGATAGCTTGGTGTTTGTGTGTTGTTTGTTAGATTTAAGAACAATAACTCCAACATTTATGGATGGATTTTAAAATTATTTGGCAAAATTGTTCTCCATTGTGAGTAGATGTGGTATTTTGAAAGACAACTTCAGATAACTGCTACATCAAGACCACTCAAGGTCAAATGTCGCAATAAGGCTTATCTGGAGCCATGTTATAAATTTTGTGGGCTCTACAGCTGTCTTGGGACAACCATTTTAGTTCATGTATAAAATGTTTATATACTGCTAAATCTAAGATTGTCCCATTTTGCTTGGGGGTTGACATAACAAAGCTGAGGTCCCATTATATTATACTTGTAGAAAGCATTCACACAATTATAGTTTGAGGACTACGAAAGGCGTGTCACCTAGGTACGAACCCCAAATTCTCCATATATTGACACCGATGTTCAGTGTGCACCTAATCATGCCTCAGTGCTTGCGTACATGTACAATCCTTTTATACCTTCAATTAAAACAGCCCATAATTCGATGGCTCAGCGCGAAACAGTTGTAACTCCCTATGAACATATAGAGAGTTACAACTGTTTCACACTAAGCCATCAATTTGTTGTAAAATACAAGTAATAATATGGAGTCAAAAACCAAATTTGGTCAAAAATATTAATAATATGGAGTCAAATACAGAAGTATTTAGAAGAAGGTAAAGCCAGTCTAAAATCTTTATTTCTGAATGGAAACCTATGTTGATGGTACTCATTTGAATCATCTTCACGAGAGGATTCTAATGAGTACCAACAATATAAGATTTTTACTATCATTATTTGATAGTATTTCCTGTTCATTTCCTTGGACAAGTTGCCTCATAAAATGTTCTTGTCCGCTGGTATAAAAGCTCATGTCAGACAAGTCAGGCATGGAATTCCACACATCTGTTTAGGAATATATTTATCATTTCTGCAGATATTCATTATAAAATAGTAACATACATTTATGTTCATTATTAAAAGAGCAATGCAAGCCATATTGTTTAAAAAAAGAGATGTTTCCCTCTTTGACAATCAGTCTGACACCCTTTAGCAATGCGGGTAACACCTAAAGACGGATATGTTGCAATAAAATTTCTTGTCATAAAACTCTCTCTTACACACTAATTAAAATTGTGTTGTTGGGTATTTACACATATGAATAATTTATGCTGTGTTGGTGAAGAAGGAGTGTACATGTACGGCATAAGCTCTCTTTTCGTGGTTTTCTTCTACTTTCCATTTTGTTTAACCATGCATCTACTTTGATCCTAGTTTATTTTGGGTTTGTTTCATTAGGGCTCATAGACCTGTTGTTTTTATGTTCAAACCAATGCATGGTGTGGACACTTTAACGTGGTATGTGAATCATTAGTGGATGGAAGAATCATATGTTATCAGCAGAGCTACAGATAGAGAGGTAGTTTGGATTTTAGATTAGATTATTTTAACTACACTTGTAAAATCCCATGTTGTGGGTACTCATTAGAATCGTCTCATCAAGACGATTCAAATGAGTACACACAACATAGAGTTTCAATTAGAAACAAAGATTTTAGACTAACGTTACCCCCTCTTAGCTGTACCTCTGATCATTACTTACTGGCCAAGTTATATTTTGGTGTTGTTTTCAATGGCATAGGAGTCTTCATATCTTTGGAAGCAATTGTTAGAAAAGGATCATGTGAGATAGTGGCATATCCCTTCTATCCTATCTCCAAGAAGGTAGAATTTAAACTAGCTGATATCTTGCCTATAAATACAACATAGCAATGGTTGGGCTTTAGCTCATATCCTCAGATCATCATTCTTGCACTGCTTGTTACAAGTGCATGGAAGAAGGAACAAAGACCAATGTTTATCACTGTGCAAAAGTTTGTAAGGAGTTAATTAACACTTTCAATAGTATTTCAGTTACAGCAGAAGCTATGAAAATTGCCATGATTTCCTGGTGTTTCTCATACCAGTACAACCTTAAGGCAATGGACCCATAATAGTTCAGCAACGTTTTGGAATCAATGAACTTTAACAGTGTTAACCGAGGTTTCCTAATGATTTTCATTAGGAAACCTTGGTCAACATCGTGATAGATCATGAGTTCAGAAATGTTGCAGGAATACTACGGTTTCACTCCCTTGACGCCCGATGATACAGGCCATACCAATATCTGTCAAAAGTAGGCTGAAATCTTGCTATGCAAGAGTTCACACTGAATGCTATTAGATTAACATCTTGTTTTATTACAAAGAGATTCAATCTAGCTCTGCAAGCCAAATAGTGACCTCAGAAACACGTTGTTTTGTGAGTTACTTGTTTGAGATAGAGTTGTCTTGTGTAACACTGGAGGTGATTGAGTGGTAATGGTTACAGATAAATTTTGATTCATACATTCATGAGGACCATAATGCACTGGTAATTTGGTATCCATGCTCAATTGTGGTTGAGAGATAGTTATGGCTAAAAGGGGGTGTTCCAAATATATAGTAAAATGTGCCCACGCTTAGATTTTTATGATATTGTGGGTAATTGTAGTACTGGGTATACTGATTAAGGAAATGACTTTTTTTTCCAAAATGAGTAAAGAGGGTCGACCATAAAGTACCCGAAAGCACATCTTATCAAATGCAAAGGGGTGTAAGGAAAAAAATCACATTGCAAGGAAATTTTGGAATCTGTAAAAAGAATTTGTTACTGATTTAAAAGACAATTGGTACCTTTATGTTTTTATATAGGTTGGGATCTTATGTCTGTTTACTCCTAACAGATTTCCCAAAGAGTTCTTGAAAAATTCATGAAAATTTGAAAAAAATGAAATAATGTTCTGAGGTAAAGGGTTAAAATTTTGAAGTTGTAGCTCTAGTCCAGTTATCAAACTCTTTTAAAATTAAGAAACATATGTTCTTAATGTTTACAGAAAGTTTCATTGAAATCGAAAACCGGTAAGTTAGTCGAAAATCTTTAAGTGTAGAAGGTAGTGGGTGGGGTAAGATATAGATTTCACCAATCTGATAATCTTAAAGTGTGAATAACTTTACAACGGCTATAGACAGGATGTTCATATTTCATACATGGATCCTTTGTGACAAAGCCTATTTACAAAGATTAATCAAAATCATCTGTCAATGTCAAGATTAATTATCAAGGTCATTGTTATAAATAAAAAAACAATTTCATTGAGCTTTGGGAACATACTTTGCAAAAGTAATGAATGATGATTTTGATTTTCAATTATAGTATCTTTTAAACAAATGTATTTCAGTTTGTTCCTAACTTAAAGTCATTTGTGAAGGTCAATGTCAGATTTTCTTTTAAACAAACTCATTTCAGTTGTTTCCTTACTCAATTTCATGTTTGATGGTCAATACCACATATGAGGATGGTGTTTAGGATTTGACACTACGTATTTTCTGTCACAATCCTGTAGAAGTTACTTGTTCTATGCTTTACAGGTCCGTTTTAGAAATAAAATTCCTCCAAAGAAAACGCGAGACACTTTTAGCAATAAATCAAAATTTAATCGAACTGTAGGTTATGAAATGAAAAACTTTGGAAGGAAAAACAGTGTGGAAAAAGAAGGAATCTCTTGTTACAAGCATTTTCTTCTTTTTATACAGCGTTTTCCTTTGGGATATGAAAATGTCGAGTTTTGGGATAGGCAATATATATATTTGAATTTTTAAGTTAACAAATGAAGATGAACAATCACTACGTTCCTGAAGGACCTGCAACATTCCGGCATTGCTGATACATGTACTAGTCCTTCCTAAAATATACTTGCCTCCGGCCCAAGGGTTATTGTCTGTGCTGACCCCTAGTCTTAATTCAAATAAGAAATACTACTTTAAAGATAATACAATTTGAAAGAATCTTTTTCCTTCATAAATAAATGTTTCTCCTAGGTCTTAAGGTAAGTGTTGTTTGTAAACAAGGGGTAAATAATGAAACTAAATCACTCAACTGAGTTTTATTGGTCACTGAAGTGACATTCTGGCAAAGATTCGTAGAAATTAGCCTAGTTGTTGAGATGTAATTCAATGAAAAGGGTCAGCTTAGAAATTATTGAAATTGGTATATTGGTTAAAAAGATGATGATGTTTTCATCCGCCAAGTCAAACAGATTTTAATGCCAATTTCAAGAACAATATTTGCAATGGGTTTCCAAAGGAATATTGTGGAAAAGTTGCATTCAAATTAGCTTGATGGTTCAGGAGGAAATGTTGTTCAATGATTTAATAGTGAAAAAAGCCATGGTCATATTTATGGGCCAATCCGAATTTTGCGAACAATCTTTGAGAAGGGTTATCCAAGAAAAGTTCTAGCAAAGTGTCATTGAAATTGCCTTGAGGGTTAAGGAGGAGAAGAAGTTTTGAAAAATTTGGAAGACGGAAACCACATGATGCATGACCTGCGACGGACTAGGGATCCTAAAAGCTCCCTTCGGGAATGTTGTGCTCTGGTGAGCTAGAAATCAAGAAACGATACAGTTCCCTTTTACGTTAAATTATATCTTAATATTACATTTATAATTAAACTAAAAAGTTTAAGAGATATTGTGTAGCCAATTTAGTGAAAGTATGACTTTAACCTTTGAACTCGAGTTGCGACAAACGACATATTTTCTGTTTCTTTCTGATCTAGAACTGTGTTTATTTAATCAAAATCATCCAAATAGTTTATGGTAATTCTTTTAGACATTTGGGACAGAATTAGGACATTAAACCTAAAAGAAACAAAAGATGTTTTAAAAACATTTATGCCCCCATTTGAGCAAGCCAATGACCTATTCCTTGTCATTTAACACGGGCAATATCTCAAAAAATATGATGAGTAGAGTTACGGTTCTTTTGAACTGTACTTCTCTTCAATAGATGAACAGACCGACAAAGAATGGTGCAAAACAACAGCAAAATCTCAAATATGTCTCCTAGAGGATATTACCGGCCGCTTTTCCGTTGCCATTCAAATTAAAAAAAACCCCATAATTTATTGTTATAATAATTTGTTTATATACTTTTTTTTTCATAACTGTCCGCGATACTTATACTTGGCCAGGTCGATGATATCATAAGGTTATGCATAAACATATTATGGAAATTTTTCATTAACCCTAAAAGGAGTATTGCATCTTAAAACCAAGAGGACATACATAAGATCAATACCATGAACTGTTTTCAGCCAAGAGCAAGACAGATATGCCTTTTCGCTCTTTGATTCTATGTAAAAAAGGGATGCACCAAAGCCCAAATGTGACCCCAGGGTCTTGATATGAACAAACTTTGTCCATTAGATGATGCTACATACCAAATATGAAAGCTGTCTGCCTTCTTGTTTCAGAAGAGAAGTTTTTTTTTTAAGTTTTTCGCTCTTTGATTCTATGTAAAAAGGGTTGCGCCCAAATGGAGCCCAAATATGACCCCAGGGTCTTGATAGGAACAAACTTGGTAGAGGTCCACTAGATGATGCTATATACCAAATATGAAAGCTGTCCACCTTCTTGTTTCAGAGAATAAGATTTTTGAAGATTTTCATATTTTCACTCGTTTTGTTAAAGGTAAAGGGAAAGCTAAGGGTGGATTTTATCTATTTGAACAACTTTGGTAAGGCTTGACCAAAGGAACATATCTGCCAAGTTTCATCAAGATTGGTCCCTTGGTTTAGGAGGAGAAAGTGTTTAAAGAAATTGTGGACGACGCACAACTGGCGACGGACATTCTACGTTCACATTAGCTTACCTTGAGCACTTTGTGCTCAGGTGAGCTAAAAACAAACATAGATTAAACAAAAATGCTAAGTTTTTGTTTTTTATTTTAGTGTAATCTTGTTTGCTGACAATGACCTTGCACATGTAAGACTATCATCAAGTTACTGGATGTGTTAACCTGAGATCACATATCCGACAAAAAATAAACATTGTATATCTTGAATAGGCTCGCATGTTTGTTTATTTTTGCTCAGTTTAACCTTTTAAGTGAAATTGCTTTTAAGCATTTTTTTTATTTTCGAGTGTGTAAAAAATTGTCAAACAACTTTTCATTTTATATATTCATCATCTTAATCACTCTTATAGGCTTTACAGTACATGAAAACTATGCATATGCAATGCATAAATTGATAAGTATAAAAAAATATAGCATATTTAACTACCCCATCAACTTACCTAAACATGGATGACCTTGACCTCAGAGATTTCAGATCTCAAGTGATTTGATTCATTATGATGTCACATATGAGTAGTGTATCTAGAAAAGGATTGAAGTAATTTGCAAATATCATTTTTTATGATGTGCAGACAGATAGGCACATTTCTAAGAGACAGACAGACAGATAGATAGATAGCCAGTCACTAGCACACAATATTTTTCCTATTTTTTTCAACTCAGGAAAATAAGAAACAAATTCTGTAATACTTACTGTATGATACTATTGAAATTTTTGCAAGGATTAAAGAAAATCAAGTAAATTATATTTTTCATCTTACCCCACCCACTTTTTCAACATTGGGGTAAAGCAAGGGCTGTAATTTGCCCAGTTTAGTGATACAAAAAAACATCTTATGCAGTATATGCCTCGACTAGTAATTATTTGCAAATTTGTATAAAGATAAATGCAAAGACATTTAAATAATGTATATTTCAGGACATAATACAAGATTTTGGATGAATTTTGAAAATAAAGATGTGTATTTATAAGCATAAAAAATAATGTTACCGGTTTTCAATCTTCTTTAAATTTTTACACAAGAAAGAAGGATAGTAGAGCTTATTTTTTGAAGAGTAACTAAACTGGACTAGCATCAGAAGGTACTAATCTATGCGCTCAAAATTTATATTCACCTCAATTTTTTTTAAAAAAATAAGAAATTTTTATATTCAAGAGTATAAAAATTCGTCAAACAACGTAAAACTTGCCATTTAGATATTCATTATCTTAATAAATACTATAAACTTTACAGTACATAAAAAACAATTCAAAAATTGATAAGTATAAAGAAATTATAGCATATTAAATTACCCCACCCACTTACCTCAACATGGATTAAGACAAGGGGCTGTAATTTGACCTCTTTTTGAGATATTGACAAATGAAAGTTTGTTCTGTGGTACATTTAATGTGTAGAATGTATTTGCAAAGTTTCATGAAAATCCGTGCGTGGGCACTTTTGGAACACCTCCTTTAGTGAAATACAATTGATGTTATTTGTTTCTATACTTTATATCTCTTTTGCAGAAATACAGAAAAGGGGGGGGGGGCAACACCATGCTCCAACCTTTACTCTTAATGAAACCTTATATTGAGGGTACTCATTTGAATTGTCTGGATGAGACCATTCAAATAAGTATACATAACTTAGGGGTTGTGCAAGTACTATGAAATAATTATACCCCCTCCACCTGTTTCTCTGTTTTGTGTTGTATTGCTTTCTTCTCTATCTTGTCTGTTTATCAAAATGCAAACTGTACTTTACCAAACATACCGTATTTCCCCTAATAAACGCTCCCAGGAGCTATAAGTAACATTTTCAGGGACCTTTTTTTATTTATTACACGAGTTTGCATTTTCTGATTTAAAAAAAATCATTAAAATTTATGTCTTGTATGCCCTTTTCCCTTTAATTTTAGGCAAATTTCTTCTAAACAATCATATGAATGATTGTTTAGATGAAATTCATCTCAAATTAAGGAAAAAGTTCCTAAAATTTAGGCAGTTGAAGTGGGATTTCTTAGAAAAAAATATTTAAGGTGCTACTATTAGGAAGGGCGCTATTAGTAGAGGAAATACGTCATAACACTTTATGGACACTAAAAGGAGAAGGATTGACCAGAAATCAATTTATTAGAGATAAATTATTTTATTTTGTGAAATGAAGATTATTGCTGGGCACAAGTCAGCTCTTCTTTTTCCATAAGAATTTTGAAATTATAGTTTAGCGGTCTATGAATAAGTTGTAATTTGGTGTAATGTACAGTGATCTTGGTTTCATAGCAACAATATTTAGTCAGACTATTGTTGAGTGTCATGTATATTTGGTGTAAACTGATTTTTATATATATTTATTTTTTGTATGTTTTTCATTAGAAAAAGAATAATTTGATATTATTGAAACATGTATTGTTTGAATTTGTTGACAATAATAAAATGGTAAAATATTCAAAATAATTTTCATTATTTCATTTATATATTAAAATTACTTTATATATCAAAAGTAAATGAAATGGTTGAAACTAAAGCATCTCATAGATCAATATTATACTGAATTCTCATGTCTTTTCAAGACAATGCATAATCATGCCTCATCAACTCATTTTGTAAAACGTGTTCCTCTACTTATTGTATTACATTATGCATGTTTAAACTCAAGTTAAATCCTCCCTCTCATATCACCAAACTATGTCCTGCTTTATTGGTAAACCTGTGTCATGCTGAATAAATTTTGGCTTAAAATTGAACAAAAAGCAATGAAATTACCAATTTAAGGTCAATATTTATTTGAAAAACTAAATCTATTGACAAATCTTGTTTGAAAGGGAGAAACAGGTGGTGTAGACTAACATCAGGCTGCACATATTTGCAGGCTGATGTTGGTCTATAGCTCCTGCCAAAGCAGGAATATTACAGATTCAGTATTACAAGGGTTAATACCATAACACATAAACAGACAGCAAAATTTTAGTCTGGTCAAGACTCTATCAAGTTAAGACTTCAAATGAACTGACTATAATCAATTTCTGCTTCCCACTTGGCAGTATTTCTTAGAGCTGTTTACCTGCCCTGTGTTCAGGATGTAAAAGCGTTTTGCGAGTGCTTTGAGATGATACCCGGCTTTGCACGTGCACATACATGCAAAGCAGGGTATCATTTTGAAAGCGCTTCGATAAAGTTTTCATCCTGAACGCAGGGCTGGATTAAGGGTTAATCTACCAGACTGCAAATATTTAGACTTTAAATACGAGGGTGGATAAAAAAATACGTGGACTTTTACTATAACTTTGGAATTTCCCGGCGGAATTAAATGAAATTCTGTACACGTCTCAAATCATTTAATGTTGACATAATACTAAATTTACAAGAGTTTGCTATGACTGTGGCGTAAAAAAATCTAACATTTTATATTCCTGGGTAGGCGCCACCGGCGCAACCCATTTTGTAACGTTACTTCCTAGCGTTACTACCCGTAATTATCCCCTCAATTAGGACCAAATACTTCCGAAATTCGCCTATTTACGTGTTGACGTTATGTGTCAGAATAGTTAAATTTTAAGCATAATCCATTCGGTATTTTTGAATTCAAAGCAAGTAAGCCAAGGGCACACGTCAATTTTTGAACTTCGAAATGACGACACCGGCGCAGCCATAGACAACTTGACAATAATAAAGTTCTACTGAAGTTACGGAAAACCCAATCGTGAGGTTAAAATCATAAAATATGCTGAAAGGTCTTCAGATGTAAGCAGATACCTTCTTTTTAAATGGTTTAAAAGGTTTGTTTTAAAATGGAGAGCGTTTCTGAAGGATGAAACTCGGATAATGGAAAACGTCTCCTCGACGTTTGATCTGTAATTGTCACAGAACATCATCAGCTCAGTACCGTTTAGACACATTACAAATTTAAGTTCATCATTTTGGATCAGATGGATATGAAAATAGTACTAATCTAATGGATAGGCGATGCAGAAATTGAGTTTATTGTTGAGTTGAGTTTTTTTAAAAAGTATTGACTTCTGACGGAAGTTATCAATTCCGTAGCGTCATGTTGACGTCGTTACCGTTCACCGGTACGGCATGACTACATGTTTTAGAATGGTTGCTACAGGTGACCAACTAGTTGGATTTCATCAAAATTTACACGACAAAAAGACAAATGCCGTAGATTAATAACAATGTAGTTTTCTCTTCAAAGTTTGTGAAATCAAAATTTCTGCAACGCTAGTCTACGTAATTTTTGATCCACCCTCGTAGTGAGAGAAATTATAGGACAAACATTCAAAGTATTTTTAATCGAAAAATAAGTGCTATTCAAGGAAGGAAACAGGTCTGGGGAGAAATGTTGCCACATTTAAGCATGCTTTGCATGATATCTTTCATAACTTTAATTCTATTCTTTGTACTAGTTTTTGTAATCTTGAAGTTTTAGTGAAGCACTAATGTCTCGTCTTCAAGAATAGGCTAAGAAAGGATGTAATGGTAGTACTGGTGTGAGAAATACTAGTAATCCATTATTAGGTGCTCCACCTGCCCCGATATAACTGAAGAATTGTTGAAAACAGTGTAAAACCCCATTCAAACAAACAACCCATTTTTAAATGTTCTCAAATGGTTTTGCATCCTGAATGCGAGGCTGAATAATGGTGCAGGTGTAATTTTGCTGTTAATTACTTGGTTGACAGGATGGATCGACTCATCGCAAATTTAGGCGGGAATAGCCATCTTTTTGTAGCAAGTATATTACTTTTGAATTATGTTTGTTATCTAGAGGTGACTGCGTTGTTTGTAACATTTATATTGCTGAACTTCAATTTGATCCCTAGATTCCATACTGAATTGAATTAATATTTGAGCCTGTGCGTGACATTTCCGTATGTCGCTAACATTGAGCATCCTAGAAAGCTATATAGTCCAAATAGAAGATTGCCTAAATGTCTCAAGCTACTTTGAAATCTATCTATGGTCAGACTGCCTGTAGATGAACAGGCTGGCCAGAGTCTTTGTTTGGCTCACATTTAAATTTGTTAAAAATGTCATGCACAGGCTCATTTGTTAAGCATCAAAGAATGTTATCATTCAATTTATTATAGATCAGAAAACAAACTATAGATTTTGTTTAGATAAAATTAGTCCCGTGAATTTTCAATTTGTAAATCAAGGGGGCACAAAACTATTGTATGTGCCTATATGTTTATAGGCACTTATAGTATTTTTGCTAACCCATTGATATTTTATATGAATAAGACATGCAATAGGAAAAAGACCTTAATTCTTGTCATGCTGAACCCGGAATATTCCTGCTTTGGCAGGAGCTATAGACAAACATCAGCCTGCACATATGTGCATTCTGATGTTAGTCTACACCAGTTGTTTCTCACTTTCAACCCAGAATTGTCAATAGATTTAGTTTTTCAAATAGAAATTGACCAACAGTTGGTACTTTCAGTGCTTTTTCCCCTTTGATTTTGATGACAATTTTTAGCTAAAATTTATTCAGCATGACAAGAGTTAATATTATCCCAAAAAACTATGAAAAATATGAAATACAGATTATAGCATGAGGCACATTTGAAGCTCAGCAATAATAGTGTATGTTTATGTTTCTGTAAAGAAAATGCAGCAAAACTTAGCAATTTACAAATGTTTCCATCTCTATGTTATCCATTAAATTCAGATTGTTTCATGATTTTTGTGCGCTTTAACTTTGTGATCAGTTTAGATATCATTGCTTTGAGCTTTTTGATTGGTTGAATAATTTTCTAAAGGGTTTGTGATTGGCTTGCACAGCTAACATATTTTTTTTAATTACTGGCTAATAAGTGGATGTGTAATTGTTTCAGCTTGATTTAACCCTTTCCTGTTTTACAAAATTTTGGACCTGTCCAAATTCAAAGGTTTTGCAGACGAAAATTAAAAGTGGATTTAATTTGAAAAATAACCATTCAGTAGGGTAGAAAATAGTGTGGAAAAAGGAGAAATTGCTTGTCAGAAGCAATTTCTTCTTTTTTCACAATGTTTTCTCAATTATAAAATGACAGGCACGTAAAAAGAAGGGATTAAACAGCAAAGGGTTAATATAGCCCATTTAAGTTTAAATGTTGAAAATATTTCCTCATAAGAAAATGATTAAGAAAAAATATATATATATATATCATATAAATCGTCTGTCATAGTGTTCAGTAATATGAGTAATCAAGTTATAAAAGCTTTTAAATAGAATCAACTAAAATTACAATGAATAAAAGTTGTTTCTCCAAAGTTTAGAATATTGTGTGTTGTTACAAAGCTTATATACCTACTATCAATAGTCAAAGTGCATTTTGGAGTGTGATAATTGCTGATTCTTGATATTAAGGAAAACTTTTGAAAAGTTTGTCTTGGGTTGTAGAATTACTACAGAATCAAGCAAGCTTTCAGGTAATTTTTTCCTCTATATCAGTCATGAAATATCTCACTCCTAATAAGATACCCATATTTGATTGTTATATGACTATACTATTGAGTCTATATTGCCTGTATTCTATATATATTTGTCTGCCTACAAGATTGACAATGTAAACCCATGTCATGTAGCTTTGACAGAATGTATGGACAAAGACCAGCCAACAGATTTGTGCAATCTGATCTTAGTCTATACCACCTTGTTTTCCTTTTTAAACCACATAAGTATAAAACATTGTAATTTTAAAAATAATATCTTATCGAAATTAGTGAATCCAGTGCTTTCAGCTCTATAATTTTAATGCAATTTTTCCAAGGTTTAAATGAGCATGAAAAGGATTGCGGGCAACTTTGAAGACAAATTCATATGTAAAAATTTTTTGTCTAATATTGTCTGTAATATTGCTCATATATGGGTTGCTTTAAGAATGTGCTTTGGGTTTATGTTACACAGTGCCAGTCACGGTGATCACTCGTATGGCCTCATTCGGAACTATACCACAGACCTTAAAAGCTCCCTATATGACCATGACCACGAATATTCAAGCAGTACTTGGCCCTACAAATATCAGTTCCGTACCTCCACAGTAAGTGACCATGTTTGTAAACCAACATTACCACACAGCTATTTTACTCTCCTTTATTTTGTGAGCATTAATTTTCATTTCTTGTTTCCCCACAGTGTTACATCCACTTTCATGGTAGAACTAACTGTTGTTCTTTAGATTCAAAGTCACTCTCTAGGTCTGCCTTCACCAAATTAATTGAATTTGGTTGTACAAAATCCTTGTCAATGATTAAAAATAGAACGGTTTTGATTAAATTTATTTTAACTTAGATTTATTTCATTTACATTGTCAGCTTTTGTTAGTTGAGCTTTTGCTTAATATTATCCTTATTTTACTGTCTGATTAACTCATTATTTTAAGGATATATCAATTTGTGGAAAAAAAATAAATAAAGAGATATGACTTTTATATACCAAATGTTAGTCTTTTAAAGAATACCATCATCTTTTTGATTCAAAGATTTATTTTGTTTGGAAAGAGTTTCTAGCAGTGTTTTTGTGTGATGGTCCTATACTTGGTTGCATGATTTCACATAATTATTGTACATGTAATATATTGTGCATGTTGACATCATATTCAACTATATTTTCAAACAGGCTATGGGGTCCCGCTATTTATTTAGACACTATTCATACATGTATTTATATAAACATTGGATTTGATCTGGTGGTAATACTTATTACTGGTAACTTCCAGTAATGGGGGTCCTTGGTTGAAATCTAGTCTCTTGCAGTCTTTTGCCCGAAACTTTAACCCTTTCCTGTTTTACAGAATTTTAGACCTGTCCAAATTCAAAGGTTTTGCAGACGAAAATTTAAAGTGGATTTAATTTGAAAAATAGCCATTCGGTAGGGTAAAAAATAGTGTGGAAAAAGAAGAAATTGCTTGTCAGAAGCAATTTCTTCTTTTTTCACAATGTTTTCTCAATTATAAAATCACAGGCACGTAAAAAGCAGGGATTAAACAGCAAAGGGTTAAGCTTTTATTTTTATGATAGTTGAAGTTCCTTAGTGGGAAATGTGGGTAAGGCTGCATTTGTAATCAGAGAGAAACAAAAAAAATGAAATAAACAAAATCAACTGATGATTCTGTTGAAGCATGCATCACTTGAGACCAAAATGAATATTTATACTCTTTTTATGTTCAAGGAATTGTATCACAAGGATAAGACATTTCTGACAAAATTAAAGCGTGAAGAGTTAATTCCCTTTAAATCCCGCGGCACTTATCCTTTCCGACATTTGTCTTCCACCAATGGGTAGATAATCGTAAACCTATGTGGAATAGTAACTGGAGGCTAGGAAAGGGATGTAGTGGTAGTACTGGTGTGAGAAATACCAGGAATCCATCGTTAGGTGCTCCAGTCGTAGCGATATAACTGAGAGATTGTTGAAAGCGACGTAAAACCCCAATTCAAATCAAATCCCTTGAAATCACCATTTCAAACTTGTTAAGTTCATCATCTGCTTTGCATGGATTGTTGCTTGTGTGCTTTTCACAATTATTAGTTTAAAAGATAGGCCATATATACTATATTTAGAAAAGTATATTTGCTGATTTACCTGACCATAACTTGTCCTACATGCCGGATAAGAAAGCACACAGTGTTAGCCTTCATTACCCAGGGCTTTCTTTTCCCTAAAGCAGGGCATGTTGTTCTTAGTTCAGCTAGAAATGAATGCCAGAATGGGAAGAAGCCTGTTTTCAGATTGGAAAGTACATTTTTAATGCATTGTTTTTTGACTTGGTATCTACTTGGTTGTTTTGAAATCTAAAAACTAAGGAAATGACAAACAGCAAATTGCTTCAACTTATACACATGGCCGGAGATACAGTATTATGATTGTGCAAAAGAAAATTAAATTGCCATTATTGTCTATCATTTTTGAATAAATAAAACTCAAAACATATATTGCATTATATCTAGATTCATTCAAGATCTGAAAATATCATTTACATTTAGTCTCATTATGTTTTCATTTTACATTTGTTTCATACCAGTCTAGCATACAGTGAGAAAAAACAAATAACCAGTCAAAGCTAGGTAGGTCACATGATATGTCACATGGTTGGTAGGTACTCTTTGAAATTCTCAATTCTGAAATCTTGCACATGCATACTGTTTCAATTTACATATTTGACCATCAGTATAATATAAAATTTTTGAAGAATAAATCTGTAAACAATAATTTATGTAAGAATCATATTAATGTGCAGTCTATAACCATTATTAATTCCAATACTTACTGACCCAAAAGCCTTGTTATCTCCTTCACTCTGTTGCCATTCTAAACAATTATTTCTCTTTTTAATAAAGAGACACATAGTGTTAGGGCAAAACTATTTTAAGTGCTTTTGCAATTATTGGCATTTAAAATGGTTTTGCTCATGCCTCCTGATACTAGTTGCCAGGATGTCAGGAACATGAGCTCTCAATTAGCATAATGCCATGCCCTCAAAGAAGTGCTGTAGAAATTTTACATAAATCCAATTATAACGTCATTTGAAATGACATGTATTTTGACAAGGGTCAAATTTTCAGAAGTACACAAGGCTGACTTTTCTGGACAATTACTATAATCTGGAATAGAAAAAAAACCTGTGACTAACAAAATGGTGTTGGGAATCTATATATACTTTATATTCTCGTTGTATGCTAGATTGTACATAATTTTACATTGCTGTTTCCATAAGGAGAGATGAAATCAGATTAATTTTTTGCTTTCTTCAAATTTGCATATAATTTTTCAAGATTTATTATGCCTATCAGTACCCAGTTGTATAAACAATAACCATTGGTTGATGGATAACCAAAATTGTATATTCAGCTAATCAGGTTTGTTGTTTCAATTGTACCAATTGAAAGAACAGACCTGATTTGCTGAAATTATTCCAATTGTACCAATTGAAACAACAGACCTGATTTGCTGAAATTATTTCAATTGTACCAATCGATTTGCTGAAATTATTTCAATTGTACCAATTGAAAGAACAGACCTGATTTGCTGAAATTGATTCAATCATATCAGTTGAAAGAACAGACTTGAATTGCTATAAAAACCTTCTGTTCAAAATTCAATTAATGGTAAACTAAATCAACCTGATGTTTTCTTAGTCTAAAAGTTCAGTGCTCTGCCAGAATCAGATATACTTATACACAAAACATCATTTTACTGACCTGCCCACATGACTTTCTTTCATCAGACATGACTCAAAACTTAGAATTTTGTACTGCAATTGTGAAAAAATATTTTTAGGTGCTTTTAGATGTGTAGTGATATGTAATTGTTGTAGCTAATGCGGCAAGATAGATAAGCAGCATGTGACATTTGTAGCAATTTGTGAATTAAAATAGCATTCAGATCAGCCTATGTAATGCTAATTGGACAAAGTGGGACAATTTTCTTATGTGGTTGATCATTCTGCTCTGTCTATTTGAGCCCAATCATGTGATATTGTTGGAAATGTCATGGGTCTGTTGAAATGTCAGGTATCTTGTTGTCTCATCATAATAAGGGTAAAATACATGAAAGCTTATTGTCAGTGACTTCAAATACGAAAAATGCTATTTTGCTAGTCTTCCGAGTAATAATAATGTAAAAGTATCATTTAACATAGGTAAAATATTTGCTGTAACTATCATGCATTATGTCATGCATCAATTCCATTGTTTTGCATTGAAAGGGTTGAATGATGGCTATTTTAAATGACAATTTTGAAGATAATCATGTAAATCAAAATCATGTTTTATGCTTAGGTTAATACTAAAAGTGTTAAAAATTTAATTGATATATTTTTGCCTGTACATAGCTTTGAAAGTTTATTTTGAATTTTGAGTCAGTAGTCAGTTTGCATGAATTAAAAGTGTTTTGTGTAGTAGATGCTCATTTAAAGATATTGCTCCTTTAAATATGTTAGCAGTATGCTCGTCCAAGGCCTGTAGTACTTCCGTATTAAGGTAGTGGACCAGTAATACTTTTGGAACGTTTTGGAAAGTCATGAACTTTAACAATGTTAACTGAGGTTTCCTAATGATTTCATTAGGAAAACTCAGTAAACATTGTGAAAGATCATGAGTTCCAAAATGTTGTGGAGCTTTTACGGGTCCACTACATTAAAGAATGTTCTTAAGCATCAATGCAGAAAAACAATACTGCTGTAAAATAAATTTGGTATTAGTGAAAAAGCATTGTAAGTGTGTTTTATAATTATAGGCACTAAAAATATCTTTGCACCGAGCCATTCAATTGTATCATTTAACAGCAGAATTAGCTGTGAGTGTTAAAATGATCTTGAGAATATGAAAAGATCATAGACTATTAACACTATTGCCAGTTACACTGAACAGTCTTCAGTATTGCCCACAATTTTGTCAATGACATTGTCAATAATGAGCAATGACTTTTGAAAGATGCATGGTTGATATTGAAAATTGAGATACCGGTAGTGAATCAATCTCATCATTATTAACAATAAGTGATTTCAGTGTTTTAATCTGCTTGATATATTTGATATTTTCACTATTTTATGAAATAAAAAACAACATGTACATGTATATATAATTATGTACATGTATATATATTTATGTTATGAACAAAATTATCATGGAAAATTTTTAGGTTTCTTGAAATTATCTATTGGTGAAATTCTACAAAACTTTTCTTTATATTTCATTCATTTTGAAATAATTGTCTATCCTATGTGCTTAACTCTTTCTAGAAGAGTTCCTGGATATTATATCCCTTGGAAAAGTGTGGTAGAAAGGAGAAATTGCTTGTTACAAGCAGTTTCTCCTTTCTCCACAACATTTTCTATAGGATTTTGTGGTTTCTTTTCAAATTGTGCCTTCTTTTGTCTGTAATTTCTTCAATTTGGACTTTCAAATTTTTTTTTTTAAAAAAAGTGAGAATTAGCTTTATGACGTGATTTGACACAGAAAGAAAGAATTTCTTGAAAACTTAATGTGTTTCCTGATGCAAATTTTTTTTAAAAAACAAACAAACTTATCACTCAATTCGTTGATTAATCATTCAATTTAATTTCTATCTATTTTCAGATCGGTTCCACATACCCGCAGTACTAAGACCACGTTGATTCGATGACCTTCAACTTGACCTTGGAAGGACTGGTTGTGTATTTTGGCAACAGTACGAATTAACCTGTGTTGGATGAAATTATTACTGTGATGTGGATAGACTTTACTATGCATATTCTTTCATAATCATTTAATTGAAAAGTATAAAACCATTTTAAGTGCCAATTAGTTGTGTATGGGCTTAAGATGATTTTGCACTTATTTAATGAAATTAATTCATTCTATGAAAATCAAACAATAGTGCCTAAATTCAGCTATTCTTTAAATGTTTATATGGTTTTAATTTCTTGAGCTAAGTAAATCATGATGAAATAGTTCTCCAGGTTTTAATGTTTTAAATCATGATGGATGTGTTGATTAATCAATGCTTGAAATAAAATAAAGGCATGAACTAAACTAGAATTTTTATTTGGTTTTTGAATCAAATGAAATAATTTACTGTAAATTTTATATTTTAGAGTTGTATTGATTTGTTTGTTAAGAATCAAAGTTTTAAATTAGAGCACTCGTAAAGTAACAAATTTAGAATGTAGAAAAGGTGGACTTAAAGGTGGGAGAAAAAGTTGTTAGGATTTTTGGCAACAAGATCTTAAGGTTGTGGACCTGTAATAGTTTAGCACGGTTTAGAAGTAATGAACTTTATGTGTTAACTGAGGTTTCCTAATGATTTTATTAGGAAACCTTGGTCAACATTGTAAAAAATCATGAGTTCTGTAATGTTGTGGAACTATTACGGATCCACTACTTTAAAATGCTATCATTCAGCTGTCTCAAGAGTGATGGAGGGAACAGCAAAAAACAAAAAGCAAGTGCCTATACAATGTATATTTATAGGCACGTACATCAGTTTTGGGCTTATCACTCACTTTAGTGTAGTATCTTATGTAATTGAAATCACACAAAATTTTAATGGATGAATGCAAGACTAGACCAAGGGTCTGCGCAAAACCATTATAAGGGCATAAATATATTAATAGGCTCTTACAATAGCTTTCTACTGACCCTTCAACGTGATATAGACACTTAAACACAGTTGCACTCACTCAGAAAATGCCTAACCTTTAAAATTCATGTTAACTTATTTACCATACAGCAAAACTGTAGAAACGTCCAAGTTGAAAAAGTTACACATTATTTATTGTTCTAGTGTTTGGAGCTTGCAAGTTCCTATACATGGTGGTAATACATGTGACATTCCTATATATGGTATAGGCAATTATAGATGGCTCTGTGCAAAATGGTTGAAATTGCCTATATGTCAATAGGCAGTTACAACTGTTTCATGCTGAGCCATTGTTATGATTTTTGATAACTGAAAAACATTTCATTCGTCTTAAATGAAGCATTTACATATGAAAATATTCTTAAAGTTCCAGCATATTCCTTATCAAGGGGTCATCACAAAACTATTGAAGGTGCCTCTGATTATATAGGCACTTACAATAATTGTTCTAACCCCTTGTGATTTAACCATCCAAATATAGAAGAGGTCAGAAGGGCATAACTACCATTACGTGCATTACTCAAGTGCGCATTATACCAATAATTCCTCTTTCAAGAAAAAATACTGTCGATGAATTATCAAAGCATCGTAAGTTCAGCTTGTTCAAGCTGTACTTATGATGTTTTGATTATTCACCAACGCTCAAATCATGAAAAGGAGGAGCTGATGAAGGGAATTTATTTGTTACCACAGTCCACATACCTATAATATATATTCTTTGGTGGTCGTCTTCTCATTGCTTATAAATTTCCATATCTTAGTAACGCCTATATGTAATACACAGTATACTTGATACAGTGGGTATCAAAATACTTAAATTTAATTTTCCCAACATGTTTTCAAAAGCACTTTCAGCAATATCATTTTTGAGGAAAGACTTTCAACCTTGTTCATTATCTTGATGATTGTGTTCAAGTGCAACTGCTGAATACTTTGGATATACAGATACATGAAAGTGAAACAGTGCTTACCTGTTCTTATTCGATGCTGCTTTTCAATGATGGCGATAGTACTAATTGGGGAATCGGCATATAAACATAAGATCTGCCTATATATCTATAGGAAGTTACACTTGTTTATTGCAGACCTTTTGAGATATTTTCTTAATATATTTCATAAAAACTTCCTAGTACTTGAAAAGCTTTTTCATTAACTGGAATTGCATGTTTTCATATATTTGCTGAAAGCAACCTCTGATCAAACCATGCATGCTAAAAATCACCACCATTATTTTTTCAGGTATTTTGCACATTGTTTTGTTTGAAAATTTAATCTCTCATACTAAAAGGAATCATCTGTAAGGTTTTAAAGTCTTGTAGTGACACAGCAATGGCAAAGTTTTGAAAGCACTTAATTCTTTGCTGTTTAATCCCTGCTTTTTACGTGCTTGTGATTTTATGATTGAGAAAACATTGTGAAAAAAGAAGAAATTGCTTCTGACAAGCAATTTCTTCTTTTTCCTCACCATTTTCTACCCTACAAAATGGTTATTTTTCAAATTAAATCCACTTAAAATTTTCATTTGCAAAACCTTTAAATTTAGACACATCCAAAATTTAAAAAACAGGAAAGTGTTAACATTCTGTTGCACCTTGGACAAATTCTCTCTGGAAAAGAGCAATATGAAGTGAGTGTTACTGGCTTTTTGTTATTTGTCATCTGCTTTGTTACTATAAAGTACTATAAATCTAGGTCAATACCACTTGCTTTTATTATAGGCAAAAAGAGGTACCTCTGTCCATTTGTGAGTGGTTGCACATGTCCTATTCTTGGCCAAAGCATAATTTCTTTATTTGTGGATGAATTTCAAAATAACTGGCACAGTTTTTTCCCTGGATGAGAACTCGTGTCATGCAAAGAATTTGTTCAGATACGGTCAAGGTCACAGCTGAAGGTCAAATAGGCGATGGGTTAAACACAAGTATTTACATCCATGTCTGTGTCACATTTCTAGTATAATTTTATATCACAAATCGATGACTCAGTGCAAAACAGTTGTAACTGCCTATAAACATATAGGCAGTTACAACTGTTTTGTGCCAAGTCACGAAATAAACAATTTATTTTAAAGATTTGTTAATTATAGAATATGAAAAGCTGAATCTTTTAAAATTTGTGTTTTGTGGCATAAAGATGATACCCTTGAGTATGTCAGATTTTAAAGTAGGAGGGGTAAACGGAAATTTGTAATGCCTTTACCTTAAATACTATGAGCACTTGCATGTTGTATTTCCATTTATCTCTTGATTTTTCGTCTTTTGTTTTGTCCATAAAATGTATGATTTGTATCTTCATAATGTCATATTCTAATGTCTTTTTTTATTGAATCTTTCTTTTCTTATCAATTCTGTGTGTAGATTTTCATTTTTTACTTGAGCTTCTTTTCTACCAGGACTTGAAAATTGTTATGATACAGATAAAACTTGGGGGAAGGTTTTGTCCTACTTTGATATTCAAGAGTTTAAAGTAAAACCATTGTTAGTGTCTATAGATATATAGGCATCTTGAATTATCTTGACAAATGACATAAGTTTAATAATTTGACCAAGTTTGACCGATTCTCATATAATCCTCTTTTTTTATGACCCCAAGAAAAAAAGCTTGGTGTAAAAATAAGACAAGAGTTTGTAACAGGTATTTCTCCATTTTCCTTTGTATTTTCTTTCAAGAAAAACAAAGATTATTTTTCTTTAAAAACATCTGTAACATGTTAGACATGTCTAAAATTATGGTATATTATAGTGGGCCAAATCCTGGGATATGAAATAACTATGCAAGAAGTTTGAAACTTGTAGGAATTCTCCCCTTTCTCTATTGCATCTTGCATATATCACAGCATTCCATCTAGAAGGTTTGGTGGAAAATAATTGTAAATATCTTCATATAGGTACTTTACAAAAGTTTTACATTGAATCCCCCAATATGCTTAAGTAACTCTTGTCTAACTGCTAGAATTATGTAAAGATTTCTTCTTTTGTTGTATGTACTAGTCCTTTTAATTCTTTTTTATCCAACCTGCTTTGTGCTGAATATACTGTTTAGTTGTTAATTTACAATAATTTGGTACAATTGCTGTTCAGGTGGGCTTTATGCTTCATTTCAAACATTAAAGGAAAAATAGTTTGTCTTTTATAATATACCATAAATGCATGCAACACGCTTTAAATTGTGCTGATTCGAAAATTAAAAAAAGCTTGTGTTAACTTCAAATGGTTATTACCCATTAATGGAATTAAACGAATTAAGGTTTATATGCATCAGCATAAGTAATGATCCTATCTGTAGAATAGTTTCAGTATTTTATGGCACAAATCTTCACACGTAATTTCGAGGGGTCTCGCAGCACTTTTATAAGATCCTATAAATATATAGGTACTTACAATATTATTATGCTGACCCCTCAATTTGTAAATAACGGAGTAGTCTTTTTTTTTTTTACTTGAAATATTATTTTGTATATTAGCTTTCCAACTTTGTAAAATACCACATTTATTACTTGTTAGAAAACTAAAATTGTTTATCATGTATATTTTTATTTATTTTAGTGTACTTTATTGAAATAAAGGATTGTTTTATAAAATGTATTGAGTATATTTTTGAGAGATGTTATTAATTTGATGTAACAGCTCGAGATGTCCACCAAAAATATTGATGGGTTATGCCAAACTGTTGTAATTGCCTGTATGTATATATAGCAGACACTTGTAATGGTTTTGCGAAACCCCCCTCAAATTACTATGTGCAAACAAGGTTTAACAAGGGCTTCTTGCTATACAGTGTTATAGAAATGGCTGTGAAAAAGTTGAAAAACAGATTAGACATGGCTCAATCTGTTAACTTTTTCTGAGTGAGAGTTTGTATTTCATATACTTGCCGCTTTACAATGAGAAACCAAGTCTAAACCTAAGGCACGTAACTTATTCACACCTGGACAATTCCTCTTCTAATGAAGGTATATACATCAAATGCTCACGATCCTAAAGAAAATAATAATTTTTGTGTGATTCCTGCACTGCGTTTAGAATGTCAAAATGGCGCAAACTGTTTTCAAATTATACCCTGCTTTGCACATGCCGTTATGTGCAAAGAGGGGTATATTTTGCAAACATTTTGCGCGGTTTTGTCATTCTGAACACAGGGAAGGCTACATACTGGTCACTTGAGAATATGCTTGGGTAAGCCTTTTACTTGTGATGCCCAAGAGGCACGTAACATTTGAGCCAGTGTGTGACATTTACAACAATTTCATGTTTGTGTGATGGACAGACATTGAGCTGCCTGGACAATCTTTCTGGGATTGTGAACAGAGACTATCAGTCCTGGGATTGCATGGTGAAGACGCAGATCAGTCTGTGCATATGCACAGGCTGATCCGAGTCTTACCACTGCACATGTGAAATTGTTTGAAATGCCACTCAAAAGGCTTATTTGTAATTAACACTAACATTTAATTTTTGGCTGCAATCTCCTTGAATTTTAACCAGACTAAAGTAAAATTTAATGGCGAAGGAAAAATGATTCAACATTTATTATGTAGAGACTTCATTGTCAGCCAAGGATTTCATCCACAACCTGTCTTCAGACAAAGGGCGTTGCCTTTGATTACGGAAGATGGTGTATAACATGTTTGAAGACTGTATTGCTGCAAGCCCTTTGATGTTTCATTAGCAATGTGTCCTATCTGTGATAATACTAAGTTGTTGTCACAATTTGTGTGTTGTTTTGTGTACAAATCATGTCCAATGGCTTAGTGTAAAACTATTGCAAGTTTCTTTAGTCCTAAAGACATTTACAATAGTTTTGCACCAACCAACTGATGTAACTGTAGTTATTAATGATCTGAACAGGTTGGCTCTGGAGTCAGTCTGATAGAAACCATATTGAGGTGTTTGAGAAAAGTATTTCAAGTTCCCATATATTTACCTTTACATTAGTTTTGCACTAAACTCTCAATTATATACTGCATTGGTGTGTTACCTTGGTGACATGCCCATTATGCTTACTTTGGATGACTTGGATCTCTTGATATCGATGGTTCGGCGTGAAACAGTTGTAACTGCCTATATGTTTATAGGCAGTTACAACTGTTTTGCGCTGAAGCATTGATATGTAATAGAGGCTTATGATTAATTCTTGATAATTGTCACAAAAGGAATGCAAAAATGTCATTATTCAAGAATATTGATTCACTCACATTGCATCAACTTTTACATTGTGCAAAAAAAGGAAATTATTGGAAGATCTTGCAATAAATGTTGGATTAGTTCAACAGTTTATTTTTGATTCATTGTATACTTCCTTGAACTTAAAAAAGAGGAAGTGATGTTTTGCAAAATTTATTATTGGGAATACCAGGGTAATGATCATATATATAAAGGCACTTACAAACAGTATCATTAAGTAAAGATTTGAAAATGTAAATTACAGCTTGTTTGGATCTATATCCAAAAATATCAAAAGAAAAATAACTTCTAAAGTAAGAAAACTTTTTCCAGTGATTGTAGCAAGTTATCTTCCAAGATAATTCTTTTTCTTAAGGCATATTCACACACTCTTGAAACATGTTTCAAACTTATATACTAGATCTATACAGATTCAGTAGGTATTTATTGTTTTATGTGATTTAAATAAATATAAATTGTTTACAATAGACTTACAGGCCTACCCCTTGATATGTTACAGTGATTGAAATTTATCCCATAATGCTGTTTTATGTTGGAATAGATAATTATGGTATTTTGATTGTACTGGTCTTTCAAAGCTTTTATTTTATGTACAGTTAGTGAATGTTCTGATTATATCCTATTCATTCATGCACAAACATTGTAACACTGTTCACAATTGTTCTTCCTTAAAAAAGGTTGATCCAAGGTTAAGGTCATAGTTCAAGGTGAAGTACTTCAAGTTTGATAAGATGACCCACAAAAAGATCATTTATAATGTAAACCAATTACTATTACTTGGGGCAACAGTGTTAAATGGATGGCTCAGTGCAAATCAGTTGTAACTGACTATATTTTTTAAAGGCAGTTACAACTGTTTCACACTGAGCCATCAAATTATTGTTTTCGTCATATTGGAAAATTGCATAGCTAGATCTTATTTGCCCGACGGAACATGAAATTTGAAATTTTGCAAAAAATGTCCTCATTCTTGTATGATGTGAAGCTTTTTGAATTATCAGACAGTCATTATGCCATCTTACTTCAGCAGCAGCCGCATTATTGCGTTATATTTTTTAGCATGAGTCATTTGTTAATAAATCACAGTAAACATTAAAAGTCAGTTTTACACAAAAAATGTTTTGTTATTGTTTATAATTACCAATTTCATACACAGTCCATGGAACGTCCACAGAAGTGGCTGTTCACCCTGAATGCCTTTACTACTTATCCCCCGCGGTTTTTGGCAAATGGGATATAGTAATGGTCTCCGTCAGTAAATCCTTCACTGAACTTGTCCGCAGCATATCTCGTAAAGTATAAAAGCTATCAACTTGAAATTTTATAGGTGGATAGATCTCATGGAGAAGAAGTGCAGTGCACAAACACAACAACTCTTTCTTGCATAATTTTGGAGTTATTGTCCTTTGATTAGGCTTCAGTTTACTATCAAGCTTTGATGGCTGGGCATGGCCATGGGCGGACTTGGCTCTTGTTTATGGATTGCTTGACCCATCTGCTTGACCTTCTACATGTCAAACCTCTTATTCCTTGGCATGCTGAATAAAAACTGGGTATAATTAGTATTAAAATAAAAGTGCTGAAAAAACTGGATGCACTGATTTGGAGTCATTAGCTCCACTGGCTGAAAGCCACTGGGGCTATTGTCATGGTGTTGTGTCCGTCGTGCGTCCGTACGGTCGTAAACTTTTCTTAAAAAATCTTCTCCTCTGAAACTACTGGATGGATTTCAACCAAACTTCACAGGAATGATCCTTGGGTGACCCTCTTTCAAAGTTGTTCAAGAAATTTTGATCCAATGAAAAACATGGATTTAATGGGCGTGGCTAATTTCCAAATATGGTAAAAAGTGAGTTTTCTCAGATTCTAAACAATGGATACCAATTAAATTTTACATGAATAATCCTTGGGTGACCCTATATCATTCTACACAAAATCATTGTGATCAGATGGAAAATATGCATTTTATGGGCGGAGGTCATTTCTCTATATGTTATAAAGTGAATACTTTGAAAATCATTTTCTCAGTTTGTAACTGATGGATATTAACCAAATTTCAATGCAATGATCCTTGAGTGACCCTTTATTAGTCTACAAAAAATCATTGTGATTAGATGGAAAATACGCATTTTTGGGCGGAGGTCATTTCTCTAAATGTTATATAGTGGAAACTTTGAAATCATTTTCTCAGAACGTAACTTGTGGATATCAACCAAATTTCACTAGAATGATCCTTGAGTGACCCTTTATCAATCTACAAAAATTCATTTTGATTGGATGAAAAGTATGCATTTTATGGGCGGAGGTCATTTCTCTATATGTTATATAGTGGAAACTTTGAAAATCGTTTTCTCAGAATGTAACTGATGGATATCAACCAAATTTCACTGGAATGATCCTTGAGTGACACTTTATCATTCTACAAAAATTCATTGTGATGGGATGAAAAATATGTATTTTATGGGCAGAGGTCATTTCTCTATATAATATTTTGTGGAAAAATTGCAAATCATTTTCTCAGAATCTAATTTTTTGATATCAATCAAATTTCACTGGAATGATCCTTGAGTGACCCTTTTTCAGTGTACCAAAATTTATTTTGATTGGATGAAAAGTATGCATTTTATGGGTGGAGGTCATTCCTCAATATGTTAAATAGTGGAAACTTTGAAAATCATTTTCAACATCAGTAAAACCCTAAATATCTAAAATCTAGTCAAAACATTTATTTGCTTTTACGAGAATTTCGAGCCTGTGGAGCGACTCAAGCCATTCAAGGCTTTCTAGTTTTTTATTTTGTAAACATATTTTCATGAAATTATCTGGTTTAACAAGAAAATTCGTTGAATTGATATCCACCGCTGAACATATTTTCATTGTCAATGGAGTTAATATCAAACTTAGGTACATGTTATCTTTTATCTACATCAACCTATAGTTTTCAAGAAATAGAGTGGAAACGAATATCACTCTGTATGTATATGGCATAAACAGTCAGGGGCAGTAACTCTTAATTCAGCGGTCAAACCGGGTAACCCCGACGATATGCGCATGTCCTCTTTGTAATGAAGCTGTGTGCCAAGTTTCATTAAAATCCGGTCTACAGTTTTCAAGAAATAGCGCGGAAACGAATTTCACTATGTATGTATATGGCTTAAACAGTAAGGGGCAGTAACTCTAGATTCAGCGGTCAAACCGGGTAACCCTGACGATATGCGCATGTCCTCATTGTAGTGAAGCTGTGTGCCAAGTTTCATTGAAATCCGGTCTATAGTTTTCAAGAAATAGCGGTTAAACGAATGTCGGAAGGGCGGATGGACGGACATGGAAAAACAATATTCCCCCCCCCCCCCCTCCCCGGGTCATTTCTCTATATGTTATATAGTGGAAAATTTGAAAATCATTTTCTCAGAATGTAACTGATGGATATCAATCAAAATTCATTGGTATGATCTGTGGGTGACCCATTATCATGCAGCCAAAAATTATTGGCATTGGATGAAAAATATGACTTTTATGGACATAGGTCATTTCTCTATATGTTATATAATGGAAACTTTAAAAACCATTTTAACATCAATAGAACCCAAACTATCTAAACTTTTAGTCAAAACTTAGGTTTGCTATTACAAGAATTTCAAGCCTGTGGAGCGACTCAAGCCATTCATAGCTTTCAAGTTCTTACATAATTGCTTCTACTACTTTAATATTTATAGGCAAAGTAATTTTCAGTGTTAACTAGTGAATTTTCAGTGAAAACTAGTATTAGTGCATTTCTTATGACCCTTCTTATATTAGCTGCTTAGTTATTTCCCCTTGAATGTGTCAATTTGTACATTACTTTTATTATCTGGAGCATTACCTACAATATTGCACATAGTGGTTGCCAAATTATCTGCATTGAACTTGTAAATTTTATTCAATTTTTAAGTTGGAATGCGCAGCAATTCCAACTAAGATTTAACAAAACCGCAAAATGAACCCAAGATAAATTCATTTCGGGTTTTTTGAGAATACACATCACGTGAACAGGATGTGAATACACTTCGGCCTATTTTGTACATCTCAACTTGACATAGACATACAGTTTATTTCACCAAAAGGAAATCATCCTGTACAATTACACAACTATCACTTCATGTATATTATTAACACACTAATTCATGATTTAACGGTATTTATTGAAATTTGCGTACGAATTTACTAGTATCAGATGTTTACATTACTATATTTGGAAATCATGTGATAAGTCAACGCAAATAAGGTCAGCTATTGAAAATAGCACTAGCAAAACACGTGATCTGCTTATTTGGCAATGTCGCGATCAGGTTTCTCAGTATTGTGGACATAGCACAGGCCAATCACGTGATCTGCTTATTTAGTAATGTCGCGACCTATTTTCGTAGAATTATGTTATAGCTTCTTTTAAAGGTATAGTTTCTCTTTCTGAACGACCTTATCACACATTTAACTTATGACAAATTGTTATATTGTACATTTCTGTCTACAGTTACGAAATAAAAATCTTTATTTTTTCTAAAGTGAAGATACACTTTTAAAGTTAATAAATATGTTTGCAACATATTGTCGTTTGTTTTCCGTCATATTGCAGTTATCTACATGAATGTTTCATTGTCAAAGCCCAAAAATTATCAAATAAAATCCTGGCCACCACAACTTTAATGGAATTATGAATATCTTTGCCCAATTGCATTCCATCACCAAAATAACTTGCCATTTGAAACAGACCTACTATTTCACCTTGTTTTCTTCACATTCTTGCACATCAACACGTGTAAGAGCACCATCATACAGCAACATCTCAATCAAAAACATTCTAAATCGCTCACTCAGCGCTCCATGCATTCATTTCAAACACTCTCTAAAACCATTCAAATCTCTCAAAATTACTCAATAAATAAGATCAACTAGTATATTCAAAATGAATAAAGCATTTTAGAACCAAATCGCGATTTCACTGACATAATTGAAATTTGAAGCGTCTGATTGGTTCTTGGCGAAATATAAAGCTATTGGTGGAACTTTCATGTATCTTTTATTAAATGGAGGCTTTACATATCGCTAATTTTGTTCATCCTGAACAAAATAAGCGACATTGGATTCCCTTTCTTAAATTTCACTCAAAACTCGCTCCGCTCACTCATTCAACATCATTCTTTAATCATTCCAAAATCGTTCACTTATCAATTTTACGATGTTATTAACTATACCCCCAACTCAGAAGTAGAGGAGCACATATTGATTTCTTCATATCTGTCTGTCAGTCCATTGACCTTCTGCTTTCGGCTAGCTAAACAAAGAAGCAATTGACCAGCAATAACGAAACTTTACACAAATATTGCCCATGACCCAAAGAAATCCCCCATTGTTTCGGGGTCATACATGTCACGGTCATAAGTTACCGTGAACTGTTAACAGTTTCCGCTCTAACTAAACAACCAATTGACCCAAATCATAAAACTTGACACAAATGTTGTCAACGACCCAAGAAAGTGCCAAGCTTTGGAGTCACGAAGGTCGAAGTTACAATTGAACTTCGCCCAAGAATTTTCTTGCGATTCCAACTGATGAAGTAAAAGACTTCCCTGCAAAAAAAGCTTTTCATCAAGGACAAAGCGCTTGTTGAGGTCCACTTTGCGACAATTCAAATTAAAGATGTAATTGATAACTCAAATGGAGCAGAAGTCATTTGAAAAATAACATAGAAACTGCTTTGAGTGTGTAAGTGTCCGCCTCTGCGTCCATTAGTCGGCTGTATGGTCCATATCATTTTCTTCCTTTTTAGCTCACCTGATCACTACGTGCTCAAGGGGAGCTTTTAGGATCACCCTGACTCAGACGTCCGTCGTGTGTCGTCAACCTTCTTAAAACTTCTTCTTCTACTAAACCGCCGGGCCGATTTCAATAAAATTCTGACAGAATGTTCCCTGGATGACCCTCTTCAAAAATTCTGATAATCCACAAATATGGGCGTGGTAGGGCGGGGCTAATTTTGAGCCAGAAATCTTTGAACGACATCTCCACCTGAACCACTGGGCCGATTTCAATGAAACTTTACCAGAATGTTCCCTGGATAACCCTCTTCAAAAATTCTTCGCTTAATTCTGATAATCTACAAATAAAGGCGTGGTAAGGCGGGGTTTATTTTGAGCCAGAAATTTTTGAACGACATCTCCTCCCGAACCACTGGGCCGATTTCAATGAAGCCGTACCAGAATATTCCTGGGGTGACCTTTTTTAATAATTGTTCGTGAAATTGAGAATCGCCAATAAATATTGGCGTGGTAAGGGCCGGGTTTATTTTGATCCTGAAATCTTTGAACAACATTTCCTCCTGAACCACTGGGCCCATTCCAATGGAACTTTTCCAGAATGTTCCTAGGGTTACCCTTTTAAAAAATTGTTTGCAAAATTTTGTTTGGCCCTTAAATATTAACGTTGCAGGGCGGGCTTAATTCTGAGCCAGAATTCCTTGAATCCTGAACCACTGGGCCAATGTCTGTGAAACTTTACCAGAATGTTCCTTGGGTATCGCTTTTGGCAAATTGTTCACGAAATTTTGGTTGGTCCATAATATATGTTTGGCAGGGCGGGACTTATTTAAGCCAAGGACCTACATCTCCTCCTGAAGCACTTGGCCGATTTCAATGAAACTTTACCAGAACGTCTCTTTGGAGACCATCTTTAAAATTTGTTTGCAAAGTTTTGATAAGCCCATAAATATGGGCGTGGCAGGACAGGGCTAATTTTGAGTCTCGTCTGTAAATAGTGGGTGGGCAGGGTCTATTATCACTGTTTATTCTTCGAATTATATTTCCTTTCAACAATTAGGCAAATTTGAAGGAAACTTTGCCAGAAAGTTTCTTGGATGACATCCACAGGTCAAATCGGATTCAGGACAGCGGTTTAGGACCATTTTGGACCCCTTGTTATCATTTTTCTTCCATCAGTTGCATAACTGTATAGCGAATCAGGGGTTTAAGCGTCTCTCTTTGTTGAAATACATTGATTTATATACGCCCGTCAAAAGACGAGACGTATTATGTGATCACCTGTCGTGGGCGGGAGGCGTGAGCTTCGTTAGTGGCTTGAGGTCACCGTCTCTTGAACACATTCCAACTTATCAGTACTTTCAGTACTTTGATTGTTATCATGTTGCAAACAGCTCATGTGCTCAAAGCACTTATACTGGGAAATAGCCCTGGTAGAACAATGCCCTGGTGGGGGTACGAGTCCCTTTTGGACAGGTCTAGTTTATTTTGATTTGAATTCAATGTGACAAGAAATGCAAACACAATCCAGATATTGCGATTGGATAACAGAAACTCAGTAACCTCAGCTTATTAGACTGCAGTTACAAGATTTTGGTTGCAAAACAACAATATACTTTCAAGATCATATTAATGAATAACATATAGTAAATTGACCTCCGCCTGTTAAATACATATTTATCATTTAATCACAACAATTTTGAGCAAGCTGATGATGAGTCACCAAAGGATCATTCCAGCGAAATTTAGGCTGATATCCATCAAATAGGTCCTGAGAAAACTAGAACTGTCGCAGAGCGGACTAATACCCCCCACAAGCACTTTGTCAGAATGCAAGTGCTATTAGTGCATGATGTGTTTGTAACTAATATTGAGGTCATATGTAGCATTTGCATGAAGTTTCATGATTCTAGGTCACTTGGTTTTTGAGTTACGAGTCCAGAAATGAAAATTGAACAAAAATTGACTGTGACCTTGACCTTTGACCTATATGACCCCAAAACAATAGGGCACTTCCTTGGATCATAAGGAAACGAAAAGGTCTATGGACGGATGGACGGACAGATGGACAGACAGACAGACATGGTGAAACCAATATACCCACCTCTACTTCGTAGGTGGGGCACTTCCTTGGATCATAAGCAACATTTGCATAAAGTTTCATGCTTGTAGGTCACTTGGTTTCTGAGTTAGAGTCAGGAAATGAAAATTGAAAAAAAAATTACTGTGACCTTGACCTTTGACCTATGTAACCCAAAAACAATAGGGCACTTCCTTGGGTCATAAGGAACATTTGTTTAAAGTTTCATGATTGTAGGCCACTTGGTTCTTGAGTTAGAGTCTGGGAACAAAAATTGAACAAAGGCTGACTGTGACCTTGACCTACATGAACCAAAACCAATAGGGCACTTCCTAGGGTCATAAGGAACATTTGTATTAAGTTTCATGATTGTAGGTCATTTGGTTCTTGAGTTAGAATCAGGAAACGAAAAGGTCTACGGACGGACGGATGGACAGACAGACAGACATGGTGAAACCAATATACCCCCCTCTACTTCCTAGGTGGGGGTTATAATTAGTTTTCAAAGTTTCCACTATATCAAGTATTAAGAAATGACCTCGCCCATAAGAGACATTTTTTTCATCCATCAGCAAGATTCTGAGAAGTCACATGTTACCATATATGGAAATTAGCTGGGACCTTAAGAGCGATGTTTTTCATTGGATCAAAATCATTGAAAACTTTGAAAGAGGGTCACCCAAGGATTTTTCCTGTGAAGTTTTCTTAAAATTCATCCAGCAGTTTCTGAGGAGAAGATTTTTAAAGAAAAAGTTTACGACCAGATGCACGGACACATGACAGACACTGCCCCATGACAATGGCCCCAGTGGCCTACAGCCAGTGGAGCTAAAAAAAAGTCCAGATTAGTTTATTCAAGAAGTAAAACAAGAGCTGTCACTGTAAGATGACAATGCCCCCGACACCGCTTTGATTTAGAAGTTATGGCCAATGTTAAAGTTTTTGGACGGAATGACGGACGGACGGACGGACAGACGGACAGACGGACGGACGGACAAGTCAAATTTATGATGCCTCCCTATCGGGGGCATAAAAAACCCCTTGGATTTTGCCAACATATATATGGTTGAAATTAAATGAGGAGAAAATAAGAACTTCTTATCGTTGGCTAATGTGTATTGTCTTTAAATGCACAGGAAATTGTTTTTTAATCCAACGTTTGCGTCTTGTTGGGTAAAGTATTAGATACATTTTACACAAATTAGGCAGGAAATAGGATTCAGAAACAATTGCCTATACTAAATCAATCTTGATATCATATGCAGTTAGTTGAGTTATAATGGGTTAATATTTCCTAGAGTAGTTTAGATGAACTTCAAATGGACAGAATGTAGAAAGCATATTGATGGTACTTTTGAAAAAAATAATCAAATGATTCTAAAATAATTAACAAGATTTGTTTTCCTTAATAAAATGGCTTTTATTTGATAGTACATGAAAACATATAATCTGTCTTAGAATTATCTATTTATTCATAATTACTATCTAGTTTCAATAAATAAATATTTTCCCAAAGTGATTGAAAAGTATAAACAGTAGCTATCAAGTTGGCTGGGCCATACCCTATGAAAAGGATTCTGATTGGTCAATTCTGTGCAAAAGCAGACCTGCAGATCTGAAAACAAAACGATCATTATCTTGTAGTTTACTTTACCAATATGAAAAAACATAAAGTCTAAACCCCCTCTTACAGTACTTAATCAAGTATGAAAAACATCAAAGGAAAATAACTAGAACATTAAGCTAGGTAGAGTTACGATCCTTGCACAAAACACTCTGTTATCATGAGAGGAACAAAACTGCCAAATATCAAACAAATCAGATAGAAGGTGACAGATTATTCTTTGGATTAAGAAGTGGACTTTGCCTGGATGCCAGACACCACAGATGATCACATATGTTCAGTCTTTCAACAGGTGTATAAAAACTGTTCACAGACACAGCATAATGAACAAGGACCCACTGTCATAGCGCAGTTGGTAGTGCATCAGACTGTCAATCTAGAGGCCCTGACGTGTGATCCCCGACAGCAGCATTCATTCTTTCTATTTGTCTCCCACCAATGGGTTGATAATCCAAGACCTCAGTGGGATAGCAGTCGGAGGCTAGGAAAGGATGTAAAATGGTAGTACTGGTGTTAGAAATACCAGCAATCCATAGTAAGGTGCTCCAGCCACAGCGATAAAACTATAACTAGAACTGTCGCAGAGCGGACTTAAACCCCCCCACAAGCACTTTGTCAGAATGCAAGTGCTTTTCTGATAAAGTGCTATTAGTGTTGGATGTGTTTGTAACAAATATTAAGGTCATACGCAGCATTTGCATGAAGTTTCATGATTCTAGGTCGCTTGGTTCTTGAGTTAGAGTCCAGAAACAAAAATTGAACAAAGGCAGACTGTGACCTTGACCTTTGACCTATATGACCCAAAAACAATAGGGCACTTCGTTGGATCATAAGCATCATTTGCATGAGGTTTCATGATTGTAGGTCAATTGGTTCTCCAGTTAGAGTCCGGACACGAAAATTGAACATAGGCTGACTGTGACCTTGACCTTTGACCTATGTGACCCAAAAACAATAGGGCACTTCCTTGGGTCATAAGCAACATTTGTATAAAGTATCATGATTGTAGGTCACTTAGTTCTCGAGTTCGAGTCCCGAAACAAAAATTGAACAACGAAAATTGAACAAAGGCTGACTGTGACCTTGACCTTTGACCTATGTGACTGAAAAACAATAGGGCACTTCCTTGGGTCATAAGCAACATTTGTATAAAGTATCATGATTGTAGGTCACTTAGTTCTCGAGTTTGAGTCCGGAAACGAAAATTGAACAAAGGCTGACTGTGACCGTGACCTTTGACCTATGTGACCGAAAAATAATAGGACACTTCCTTGGGTCATAAGCAACATTTGTAAAAAGTTTCATGAGTGTTGGTCACTTGGTTCTTGAGTTAGAGTCCGGAAACGAAAAGGTATACGGACTGAAGGACGGATGGATGGAAGGACGGACGGACGGATGGACAGACAGACAGACATGGTGAAACCAATATATCCCCCTCTACTTCGTAGGTGGGGGGTATTAAAATGTTGAAAGCGGTGTAAAACCCCATTCAAAAGAAAAATGAACACAGACTACTGTCAGACAAAGGATGCTTACAATTACATTGCTCTGTATACTCAGCAGAGCTCAAAATATACAGATGCCGCAGAGCTACAGATAGAGAGGGATGTTTGGGGAGTTTAATTCAAATGACTTCATTAATGCTTACTTAACATCTATGTTGTGGGTATTCATTTGAAAAGTCTCGTAGATATAATTCACATTGGTATCACAACATTGGGTTTCATTTAGAAATAGATTTTAGACTGACTTTACCCCTCTTATCCTTTTCTTTTTTTTTGGGGGGGGGGGGTCAATTTTAAGTATTTCATTAATGAAAACTTAAACCCTATTTTGTGTGTACTTGTTTGAGACGTCTTGTTGAGATGGTTAAAACAAGTACCCACAACATAGATTTTCAGTGAGAAATATACATTTTAGACTGACTTGAACCCCTCTTATCTGGGCCCCTGGATAGTTGTACAGTAATTCATCTCCATACTTTCTATGATAATACTATAACACAAGAAAAATATATTAAAGAGCGAAATTTATTTAGTCAGAATAACAGGTAACAATATCACCATGGTAATCCTATAATGATTTCCTTATTTTCATGTGATAAAGGATTTACCTTTGATTAACCCAAATATGAGCCTATGGTTATCATAATGATCTAAGTAAGTAGAGGTCCATTAGATGAAGCTACATACCGTATGTTAAAGCTGTCTGCCTTTTTTGTTTTCAAAGATTTACCTTTTCTGGTTTGTGTTGCAATGGTAACCAGGGAAATGTGTGGATTTTAATCATTTGAATAACTTTTGTAGAGCCAATGAACTACAAAATACCAATGTACCTTAACTCTGGAACTTTGTGCTCTGGTGAGCTAAAAATGTAACAAACAATAATACAAAATAAAAATAATTTTTTGACGCCATTTCAAATAATCTGTGTCATGTTAATATCAGATAGTAAATGTAACAATAATAATTATTACTTATTTTGCCTTTGAAAGTCCCTGAGTGATATTTTGAAAAGTTTAAAGGAGAAAACAAAACATTTTGGTCATCAAAGTAGTTCCCTCTTTCAAAGGCTGCTAATAGTTTCTTACAGTAGCCATAAATATCACATGAAGTTCAAATTCATTTTGTTCTCTGCTACAGGGTAGCAGTTTCCTAGCCAATTTATAGTTCAATTGATGCATTAATAAGAGCAACACCTATGTGTGCCTACGCCAGGCTGTTGGGTCCTGGATAGTTAATAAAAAATCTAAGTAAAAAAGGGACATAATTCACACAAAATGCATCTAGAGTTATCCTCCTTAACAGTAAAGGTTGCTCTTTTGACATTGAACATGTGTGCCAAGTTTCATTTGAATGCCTTCAGTAAAACCAGTGTTCTCTCAAAATGTCAAAAGCACGATGACAACAACAAGGTTGACAACGCCAAGGCTATAGCAATACCTATGATTTTCTCTGAAAACAGCCAAGCTAAAAAATTGAGGTATTCTAGGATATGCTATGTAACTTATATTCATACTTCAGTCAAAAGACTAAGTTGATGGATTAAAAAGTTAATACAATGGAGTTCAGCTCAAAACAGTTGTAACTGACTATACAAATATGGGCAGTTACAACATGTTGAGCTGAGTGGTCAGCATGGATTTTTTTCCCATAGTTAGTAAAGTTTAGATTTAGCCAGTTGTGTGTAATAATATATCATTGCCACTATAGTGGTATTCAGGACAGCACTGGTAGCAAAGTTGATTATAATCACAATGTCTCCGGTCTGTACAATGTGGGTGAAAACTCGCACTGAAATGAAAGGCAAGAAAGTGTAATATTTAGGTGAAGAAAGAAAGTCTAACATTTCCAAATAACTTATAACAAGATGATAGAATTTTTTGATAAAACCAAATTGAACGAAATAAAATTATTATTTTGAACTAATGTAAGAAAGAAAATTCCTTCGAAACATTAAATGTTGATACAAGCATTTGACACAATAATGATGCATGTCATTTCTTGCAAAAGAATAACCAACGGAATAATTCATTTTTGGTACTGTTACCACAATACTAGGCCTCTGACTCATCCAAGATTAAAACTATGTATTGTACTGAATGTGAATTAATGAAGATTGTTCTACTCTTATGGGCCAATCAAAATTTTGCAAACAATTTTTGAAGAAGGTTACCCAAGGAACATCCTCGTAAAGTTTCATTGAAATGGGCCCTTTGGTTCAGGAGGAGATATTGTTCAAAGATTTCAGGCTCAAAATAAGCCCCACCCTGCCATGCCCATATTTATGAGTCAATCAGAATTTTGCAAACAATTTTTGAAGGGGAAAATTATGGCAAAATTTCATTCAAATCGGCCCAGTGGTTAAGGAGGAGAATAAGGTTGACAACGCACGACACACAACGGACGACGGAGTCAGGATGATCCTAAAAGCTCCCCTTGAGCAGGTGAGCTAAAAATAAGTTAAAATCTTTACCATAGCAACCATAAGCAGCAATGCCCCATGTCAGCATACTGAGTCGTCCTGGCTCCTTTTTACTGTATAAATCTAGTATCTGTGTAACTTTACTGGAAACACCTAGAGGGAACCCTAAACTCTGAAATGACATTTGTATTGTCTGGTTAGTTAGCTGATTTGTTGACACCAATGATTAATGACCCATTTTCAGATAGTTTCAGGTTTGCTATTTGCACAAACAGTTCCAATGGCAAGGCCACAATTGAAGGTCATTGGTTAGCTAGCTTATAACAATTGGTCCAAAGACAACTATTTTAGATTTCTAAAACATTCAAATATAGGAAAATGGAATTAAATTTTTGTCATTTACTGGTACAACACTTTTAACATAGTACCTTAATCTGCTTTGAGAAATCTTAACCCTTGTCAAACTGATCCCAAAATACCTATGTTGGTAGAAGGTATAGACAAAAATCAGCCTGCACATTCACGTATGTGCAGTCTGATCTTATTCTTTACCTCCTGATTTTTATTTTAAAACCAGGTAAGTTTGAACAATTACATTTTCAAAATGAAAACTAATCCACAATTAGTGCATGCCATCCAGTGCTTCCACCACTTTGATTTTAATGCAATTTCACCAGAGATTTTTTTCAGCTTGGCAAGGGTTAAACACACAGTTCAGGCTAATCATGCAGTTTTAACTAAGAGTAGTTTATAATACTTACAATAACTGAAGTTAAAACAAAATCTGGTACAAGTCTGTAACCAATAGATAAATAAACAATCATGTATCTAGATGAAGTTAAGGTCCATTTGTCTCCTTCCTCAATAAACCTTATAACTATCACGAAAAAGTTGACATATATATCTGACATAAAAAGAAAAGAGTATCATTTAGGAAATGAAAAATTGTGAAAGCAAGAGAGAAATTTTCACATGTAATTACAATCAAAAGCTTTCCTTTTCATTAAACAGTTCCTTAAAAATCAATTCTATATGGACATCATTACAAAGTACTGTATTGTGTTCTATTTAATTATTAAACAATCTGTAGAACTCTACATAATCTCTCTGTTTATTTTAAAGAAAGAATAAGTGTATCAAAGTCACAATATACCCCGCCACATAATTGCACAGCATAAAATCATCAAATCCGATAATATGCACAAGGCCATAAGACAAGGAACATTCTTCAGGGGTTGACACTTACTTTTAATGCTACCAGTCTGAAGGACCTGTCGGCAACAAATCTTACAGGTCCTTCCTGAAGATAACTGGTCCTCTATAAAAACAATACAAATTATTTAGAAATTAAAGGAGCAAATTGTAAAGAAACCAGTGTGGTAAAAGAAGATATTGCTTAAGATAAGCAATTTCTTCTTTTCCCACAATGATTTTGTTGGGTTAGGAAAAATGGAATTGTATGGGAATGGCAATTTTTTTTCAAATCAGGATGGTCTAGGAATGTTATGTCC
This sequence comes from Fragum whitleyi, assembly GCA_948146395.1. Lineage (NCBI taxonomy): Eukaryota > Metazoa > Mollusca > Bivalvia > Cardiida > Cardiidae > Fragum > Fragum whitleyi. The sequence goes on along the minus strand of OX411548.1, from coordinate 28,246,729 downwards.
ATTAACTTCAGGCCTGAATGACCTGCACCATGATTTGATTTGATTTGAATTGGGGTTTTATGTCGCTTTCAACAATCTTTCATTTATATCGCCACAACTGGAGCACCTAACAATGGGTTCCTGGTATTTCTCACACCAGTACTACCACCACATCCCTTTCCTAGCCTCCAGTTGCTATTCCACATAGGTTTACAATTATCTACCCATTGGTGGAAGACAAATGTCGGAAAGGATAAGTGCCATGGCTGGGGATCGAGCCGTGCGAATATAGACCCCTGGATTAGAAGTCTGGCGCGCTACCAACTGCGCTATTGCCACGGCCCTGCACCATGATAGCTTCTACCAAATCTCCCTAAAAGGCCTCAGGCCTGAGGACTGGTGTTAGTGTCGATCCCTGTTCTTTTCATCCAAATCAGTCCATAACTGTTGATGAAGTTGGGTTCACAAGATATGGACTTACAGATTGATGGAATAACCTTGGGATGGACGGACAATGGGTATGAAGATACCAATATAATTATGTCCACCTTCAGTGGCTAATAAAATGAATTGGGGCAAGATTGCAAAATTGAAAAAAAAAAAAAAAAAAAAATATTGTTACAAGAATTTTGTTTTAAATTTCTGTCATGTTTTCTTCTAAGAGACCTATAGGGAAAAGAAATTAAAATTTTATAATTTTGAAATGGTCATCTCTAATTTCTTTGAATTTGGACTATTCTTATATCTTACCAAAGTGAAATAAATTAACTAACCAAGGATACAATAAAAAGGCAATGAAGACATTAGGTGACAGCATATTTCTGGTATGAATAATCAATCCTAGTAGAGCAAAATCTGAAAAAGACATGAAAACTTAAATCATTCAATGTTTGACCATTATCATTCATGTAAATACAAGTAGCCAACTGACTTAAAGTTAAAACCCTGCCTGATTCTGTAAAAGAATCCCCTCTGACACCACTTTGTGTATGGGAAATTCACTCAAAATCTAGTAAAAGTAGGAAAACAAACACTCACCTTTTATACAGCGTCAATAAAATGGGTTCAAAGGACTCAATACTAGAAGGCTCATAAGGCTCATAAGGGTCTCATTTAAGAGACCCTGCTTTAAACATAGACTATTTCTCAAGTTTTGTGCAAGTATTGAAATATTCGCTACACAAGGTATTGGATAGATATGAATCTTAAACTTTAGAAAATAAAACAGTCTTCAATTCTCTTCTGAATTTGATTTCCACAGGGAAGGGGGTCCAACAGACTTGCATGAGATATTCTAGAGATTCCTTGCTACTTATTTGTAAGACTCAGACAGAAAAAACCTGTGTCCCTTAAAACCCTATAGGAATTTGTATGTTCAAAACCCCCTTTACAGAAATCCCAGATTCGCGATTCAGTCGAGAATGTAGGGTTGTCCAGACATGCCATCTGGCCCCCCATCCCTCTGGATCCATGCATGGTAAGGCACACAAAGACAGGCTAAAAGATTCTAATAGCCATATTTTGATTAATTTTGATTATTGATTATAATGTATGATTTGTGGTTGTTTTAGGCACACGTTAATGGACAAAATCTGGATGTTAACCAATAGAAAACATTGATTAATCAGTGAATTCACATGCCGTTAAAGCCCAGCTTCAAGATCATCAACCCCTTATAAAATACTTAAATCAATTTTAAAGGATACTTATGTTTTCAGCAATATTGGTTTGTACTCAAAATAAAATCAAGTTTGTTAGAAAATTATTTGGATTCGATTTTCAAGAGTTCTTGCACTGGTTAATCAAATGATAATTCAAACAAAATGATAATGCCCAATGTTCATAGGGAGCATAATTGAAAGTGTTGTTTTTAATCATGGGTTAAATTATTCAACATCACTAGTTTACAAAGCAAAGTCTGCATAACAAAAGTGCCTGTGACATGCGTAACAAAACTTTGCCTACTTTTTTTGTAAGAATGCAGCTAGTTTTATAGTGTTTCAATCAAAATTTCTACATTAACTTTTTAAATAAATGCTGTGGTATACATTCCCTTTAAGCATTAATAGCATCAAGTCATACATATTTTTTCGGGCATTAACATTTGCAGAGACCCTCAAAATGCTTTAACGTCCTCGTGCTTTGCACTCAGGAGTTAACTGTTTTAGTGGTCTCTGCAAATGTTCATTAAGGTCCTCAAAAACATAAATCAACCTTATATTTAAAGTAATCATGAACTGAGACAAGATGTCCTTTAACCTACTTTGTAGAAGTAGAAAAGCTGTCTCAAGGTAGTTTCCAACTGGGTATTCCATGGCAAAACTATACGAAAGCATAATGGAATATCTGAAAAAATAAAAAAAAAGGGGTTACATTATTCAATTCAATGTTTTCTCAAGAGTCTGTAATCATCTTAGGTTGTTTGTCCAGGGGTGTGGAAATACGCCTTTTCTCCACTTGTCCATGGACAAGTAAAAGTCGATTTCCTACTTGTCCAGGATCAAAATGAACTTGCCCACAAGAAATGAATTGATAATTATTGAGAAAAACATTGTTTAAATGAAGAAAATGCTGTAACCCAGCATTTTCTTCATTAGAGACAATGTTTTCTCTTCTTTAATAAAAACAGTAGGATGACTTTTCTCCTAGATCTGTTTAGTTCTGTATCAAGATTTACTCTGGTATTTACTTGTCCACGGACAAGTGGCCTAGAAAAATGTACTTGCCAACAAGTGGTAAAGCCCGTGTCGGACAAGTCGGGCATGGGAATTCCACACCCCTGGTTTGTCAATTTTCTTAAAATCTGTAATGAAGCTAGGATTGATCATTAACACAAGAGAAGACTTGTCTAGTAGGAAAATAGGCATGGATTCTCCCCTTCTTATAATGTTTTCCATAGCAATATTTCCTCAGTGCATCATATGATGAAATTGCGACAATATCTCTCAAAGGGCAGCACTTTAAGCAAATACTTATGAAATGTTTTCTCAGAAACATTTTTTTCTTAATATTTGCAAATTGTTAGGTCAGCATGCTACAAAATTTTAAACCAAGCAGAATTCCAAAATGTTCAAGCAACATGTTAATATTACAAAAGTACATTTTGTTCTTTCTCACCAATTGTCCTAGTAATATTAGTTCCTATTTATGTGCAAACAAAATTCAAACCTTGAAACTAAAGCTTAATTAAATTTATTTTTCCATTTTTCAGTTGTCAATCAATGCTATCAATTGGAATCAAAGACGAGTTAACATAAACAAGATGTCAAAATTGTTGAAAATTTGTTAGGGTTCAACACTAAGGGGAGTCCTGGAATCGAAGACTGGATGGATCGTGAGACCACAGTATTCATTTGTGAATCTATGGAGCCCTTTTTAAGACAAAATATGTTTTCCTCCTCTATCAGCAAATACCCAGACATGCAAAAATTACCATCTGCACTCATGGAGTACAAAAACTAATTTCCAACTTGAAACAAGACAAAACAGCAGGACCAGACAACATCAAACTTCTAGTTCTAAAACATCTATCTTTCAGAAATCTCTACACATAGGCACCCTTCCCCAGGTATGGACAAAGGCAAACATGACTCCACTCTTCAAGAAAGGAAACAAAGAAGATCGTGCAAATACAGACCTATACCTGGTATCTTTAACATGTATATTGTGTAAAGTTCTTGGACATATTGTAGCATCAATTCTAACTTACCAGTAATATTTTAACAAAAATAATATTATTTATGAAAGGCAAAAGGTGTTCATGTGAAACCAAACTACTGCAACTGACCCACCATCTCGCAAGAAACCTTCCTGGAGGAAAAAAAAACTGATTTAGTTCATGCATTGGTAGATAAAGTGGAAAATGGAGTTTAACCCTAGAAAATGCATATTGTCCAAAATATTACTACAAGAGGACCAAGATGGTCCTAGATCGCTCACCTGAGTCCCTTTGACCCCTGGGACATCACATTTATTAGATAGGCAGATGTCAAAAAGAAGATAATTGACTAAGATCAATCAAAATCAAAATGTCTTTTACAGAGCCAAAATGGTCAACGAGTACATTCGTGTATTGATTTTTTTGTACATCCGATATCTTTAAACGAATTTTGTACTTGACTTTCTCCAGTGCGCAGGGTTAGCCGACAGCACTGTAGATAGATAGCACTGATCACTTCAAAAAAACTTTAAAGGAAAGTGATATCAAATTACTCATCCTTACCCACATTGTTCTAACAACACACTCTTCAGACTTATTCCTTTGGTGTCCCCACTCCTGAATGCTGACCATATCTGAGGAAGTTTCATCACCACACACAACAGCAACACTGTCAGACTCAGTAAGTTACAGATCATCACTAGTGTTGACGCCTCCCCACCCTCCCCCATCTTATCGATCCACTCCTAAACGATGTTCAGCTTAGGATCGATTCAATTTAGGCTGATATTCGACAGCAAGTAATATGTTATTACAATATATAACAAGACAAAAACGTGTCGATCAGTCTTTACACGTCAAAATGAGGAATGTGCCTGTAGTTTAAAACTGAAAGTAGAACGGCATCCATGAAGATAATAGAGTAACTTCCCCTGGATAATAGAATGAGGCGCTGGAAAGGTTTTGATTATTTTTTTTATTATTATTATTTTTTTTTTTTTTGAGTTTTCTTTAGTGATTTAAACAGAATCCGAATAAACATAGAACACCATTGAACTTCGTGTATTTATTCATTTCGATTTAAAAAGAAATAAAGTAAATGACCCTTCATTTTCATGAGCTCATTTCAGATGCGTGCACGAGATTATGGTCACGTGGTCGCGATAAATTGTCGTCTGCATGGTGCGTTGGCAGCACTAAACTGAGGCATCAAAAACGTACCGAGTACTGTAGATCTAATCGGCATAGAGAATACGCGATTGATTTATGCTGACTTTTTATCAGAAGTTGCTCCTTAAAAGATGAGGTAAGCTGGTCAGATACTGGCGTAAGCAATCAAGTGAGGTTCCATGAATTTGACTTGGCCAGATGACCTTGATCTTAGTAGATCTAGGCCTATCTATAAAGAAATATCATCATGCCAAATATAATTATTGAATGTTGAATATAGGTTGAAGAACTTAGAAAAAGGTATTGATACTAGATTTTGTTAATTTTGACCTTGATACACAAACTTGACCTTGCTACATGACCCTGCTAATGAAAAGATCTGTTGTCATTCCAAATATCCCCGATTTCTATATATCCGTTCCTTGCTTCTTTGCCGTCCGCAGCACTCGAGTATTAATTGTATGGTGTGAAACCTCATTACCTCATTAAACAAAATGCTAAGCGGATGTTTACATTCTTACTATTACATGCTGCCAGGAAAAATGGAAAATTAGGTCATTTCATGGTGCATTATGGGTATTTATGTAAGCTGCAAAAATTATTTACGAAACTAATCATTCATGGCTTATTTTTTGGCAGTGTCTTTAAACAGGTTGAAACCTAGTTACATGCAAAAATTATTTTTTTTGTTAGAGTTTTCTTAGATGTGCATTATGCACAGCTAAGTTGCTGCATTGAAGTTGTGACCCAATTAATTGCAGACAGCTAGTTCAAATGATAAATGACGTCATAAGAACGGGTTTATAGAAAAATGGCGGCCACAGATTTTTGAGTAGGGAGAGTTTAAAATTTAATTGGATTCTCATCAATTGGATTTGTTTACTTAATAAAAGTGCTATGCCCAGATGGAAAAATGATTTTTCTACACACATATGTTCGAAAATTGTAAGTTTAATCTGAATTTTAACTATTTGATTTTGATTACTTATTAAGAAGAACGGAGATACAGGAAAAGGGTATATGAACTTTGTATCTTGAATAGGATTCAGGTTATCCAAAATTAAGTTTTTATTTGTGAAGTTCTGATAATTTGACATATAGCTGACCTTGACATTGTCAGATTACCTTGTCTTGGTACCAGGCATACATGTGATATTTCCATTGGCAATCTTAGGGAGATCATGACCTTTTTGTATGGAGATTCAGTCTCAAATAGGGAGATTTTGGGTATTGCACATTGTTGCTAAAAAGGGGGTTTTCGCAATGCAAGTCTTGACCAAAAATTGATTTTAATACCTAAAAAATACAATTAGATCTAGGCCTAAAGTTTCTTTTATATTTTTTTTCTTTTTTTTTCTACTGCCAAAAGGTTATCATTTAAAGTATTTTGATAGAGGATAGTGTTGTAATGCTACAGAATTTGGTGTTATAATTTCAGAGAAATAGATGTTACAGATTCATTTTTTATTTCTATGCAAAATTCAGTATTTCTTTTTTATAAGTAGATAATCAGTAGAAAATAATATCTTACTAAATTTAAAAGATGTAGATCTAGGCCTTGCAATTTAGGAGGAGATTGTAAAAAATTTTCTTCATTTTTTTTTATTAATCTAGAAGCCCAAAACACAAGGCTCATTTTTGTTGGACAGAACTTACAAGTGGTTTTGTAGTAGAGAATTAGGTAATTTTGCATTTTATGCAATACTACTTTATGCAAAGTATGAAATTCAGGCCTTGTAATTGGAGACTTTTTTCTCACTCTGTTGCCATGGCAACCAGAGTTCTTCAGTTGAAAATATTCTGTGAAATATTTTGAAAGGACAGATCATATCTGTGTAGTTTGTGTATGAAATCCGATGACCGTGATTATTATAATTGTTGACTGATGGATGGACAGACAAATAGACAGACAAATAGACAGACTAATAAATCGTAACTGGCACTAACTGCTACTGAATTACGCTACAAATAATGGTTTTGATAAGTGTTGGGTATCGCCGCTGAAAAAAGTATCGCAATATTATCGTGATACTTTGGTGACATCACGATAGTATCATGATATTTGGACATTGGCAAATTTTGAGTTCACAACATTCACAAACAGAGCAATTTCATAATAGTATTTATTTTTTATTCAGTAAAAAAGTAAACAGAACAGTCCAATAACTAAACTGAAACTTTAAGCCTTGACTAGAGCAAAAACAATAAACTATTTAATGTTCAATAGTAATACGGTAAGGGTTCCCATGCCGTAACTATGCCAACTATGCTGCTTGTGTTTTAGAAAAAACAAAAATTGATGGCAAATTTAAGAGATAGAATTACCATCTAAAATCGGTAAATCACGTTTATCAACAATCATTTACGCTCATATGTTTTTTAGATATCTTGAAATAAGTAATTTCTATACCAGTGCATCGTAAATATAACTTGGAGCCGGGCGTATTTTAAACTTATCGATGTCATAAGCGATTATGAAAAGACAAGGGAGACAACCTTGTATCTATTATTTTCTACTCTCCATTTTAGAAAACAAAAAAATACATTTTGTCATTTCCGGAAGAATGGATGCCGTAAGTTTGGACGCCGTAAGTTCGGATAGAAAGTATCGTCGTGTATCAATACTTCAGGGTGGAATTGCCATACTTTAGCGTGAGCCAAAAATCACGATTTACCGATGCATCGATGGTTTCGTCACAACTCTAGTTTTGATAGCTAAAGGACGATAAAAGATGAAATTACAGACAGCATATTCCCTCGGCATATTTGGAGTTCAGGAACATTAAAGACGAACATGGTAGAAAATGGAAAGTGAAACAGCTACCTCTCAGCAAATTAATCCATGATGATTAGCTTTAAAAGAAGCTCTGTGTCAGAAGTATAGAGCCAGTCTACAATTTTCTATTCTCTAATCTGTAACATTTATGTTGACAAATTACTTGAATAGACCAATTGATTCAAATTTCCAGAAAGACAGTCAAGGATTTTATAAATTGTGTTTAAACTCTCAAACGACCCGTTGAGGATAGGTGAAATCGCCGTGGCATAAAAAAGGCGAATGTCCGATGTTTCTTAAATTTCAAGGAACCTAATTTCAATATCAAATATCAAATTTGAATGACAATTTGAGAATGCATGAGACAGTTTTTACTTTTTATGCCCCCGATAGGGAGGCATCATAAATTTGACTTGTCCGTCCGTCTGTCTGTCCGTCTGTCCGTCCGTCATTCCGTCCAAAAACTTTAACATTGGCCATAACTTCTAAATCAAAGCGGTGTTGGGGGCATTGTCATCTTACAGTGACAGCTCTTGTTATTATTATTTTAATAATTTGACCTTAGAACATACATAGTTCTACTCATAGGTTGCAGTATCAAAACTTTCTTTTACAAAAATATATAATATTATACTTTAAACTATAGACAAGAATTTTTCATTGAGAAAACTCGAGGACATCATTGAGGTGACCATTCTATTCCTTAAATTTCAGGAAAATTGATAAACTTAAAGTAAAAGACATGCAGTAAATGTTCAATCATACAAGAACATGTTATCCAAACCAATTTTCTTGTACATTGAGTCCTCTATTTTGATCAAAGGGAATTCTCAAATGTCATTATTTAATAATTATCTTTTTTCTATAATTTCTTTGATACTGCCACCTGTGGTTCTACAAAATAAATATCAGCGTCGAAATTAAAGCATGACTGCTTCTTGTTTTACTTAATCACGCGTTATGACATGAGGGTTTTTCTGTGCTGTCACATAATTTTACCAAGGTCATGTGACATGTCGCTTTGCATATCATGTTTGACCTTTTCCTTCATGACTCTTTAATAGCAAAAAGTGGAAATTTATAGCGGCTTTTTGGGATAGGATATCAAATTACGGCGTAAATTTACTGTGCTTACAGCCATTTTAATTTTTCAAAATAGGTGATTAAAATCTCCTAATCACAGTTTAACTTGTATCCACTACATTATTATTTTTGTAAGTAATTTGGAGCAACAACGTTTCATACGGATTAGATCTTGTTTCTAAGAAAGGTCAATATTGTTGATATACATGATTGATTTTGTATACAGTGTGAAAGGTGATAGGTACAGTTGCACTTGTTTGTTGGCAATAGACTAGTTGATCAACCCCATGTCCATAAAGATGACACATCCAGACAGATAAACAACGCTTTACCCCATATTAGGGTTTACCCCATATTAGACTTCTCACTCGCCATTCGACCCTTCAGACCAGCAATTTTGCTTTTTTTTTTCAGGCCCAAATTTCCTCAGGTCGGAAGGAATGGCTCCTGATCTGAAGAGGGGGTAAAAGGGTTAAATATCAGAGAATATGCTGAGATCGGGAGATATCATATGTCAGACCAGGAGATGGGTATTGAAGAGAAAGTCATCGTGTGTCAAGTAAGAACAGATAGTGTAGGTTTCAAGTTAATTAGATCTAATTTTTTCACATGTTTAGCTCGCCTGGGCACAAAGTGCTCAAGGTGAGCTCTTGTGGTCGCATGATATATATATACAGTTGATATAAACATACGACAAAGAATAGGCCTAATTGTTCGCCTGATTATTTCAAAATCAATCAATAAATGTAGGAGTTTTATTCCTGATAAGGTTAAACAGACTGATAACGGGACAGACAATGCAGTTACAGATCCATATATTTTATAATGAAACTGAACAAGACAATAAGTAATTGATCCCCAAGCAGGACCTCAAAATCGAATTACTTCCCTTTACTGTTCTTTGATGTTATGTTTCTACCTCCTTTCTGGGCCACTTGTTTCAAAAAGTGACATTTGGCTTAACAACACTTTCATTTCAGATACAAATTGATTAAAATCTTTTTCCTTGACTGTAAAACAGTAAGTACAATTTGATTTGTTTCACTTTTAATGAAACTTTGTAAATCAAACAAATTCTACACCTCGATCAAGCCTCAACTGGTTGTTATAGGCCTATAGTCAATGGTTTTTATTATTCATAGGGCCAACTTATTTCTCGAAAAAAGATGAATGTCCTCTGTCCACTCACCTTGTCTATGATTTGAGCATTGGTGAATAATCAAGGCATCGTAACTACAGCTTGAATAAGCTGTAGTTTCGATATTATGATCTTTCATCAACAACATTTTTCTGAAAAGGATCTATTTCTTTTACACTTGCGTAATGTGCATAATCTAACGGGTTTTTTTCAACCTGAGCAAAGAACTAAAAACTATGTACGGCTTTCGGTGCGTCATTTTTAATCGCCGAATGAATTACTTGTTGCAAGCATTTTTGAAAATAAATATCGCACCATACAAAACTCTTATTTCTCACAATTAAAATCTTTATAGATTGGCATAAAGTCCGAGAATAGCTTGCTAAATAGAACATAAAATACAAAATGATAGCTACAGCCTGGAGGAATTAATAGTCAACTCGACTAAAGGGTAATTAATCATTTGAACTGTCTCGCCAAATGGCAAATATAAATGAAAGCTCGATAATGATTAAACTTGCCCCTCCCCTTTTTGTTTGCGGCCATTTGATTGAAGAATGTATGACGCAACAAAATTGACTCACATCATTGATTGACTGGAGCTAAAGTTATAGAGTGAAAATTAACTTGATCTGTAAAACAGTTATAGTTCATATTCTGACAATGTATGCGTATAACCTTGCGTTCTGCTTAGGTTTTATCATTTAATTTGTCAGAAATTAACTATAACTATTACAAATCTCATATTATTGCATAAAAACAAGTAAGACTTTGGGTCCTTAAAGGCATACGTTGAAGCCCAGGTGTTAACTAGAGAAAATGTGAATTAATTAGTAAATCCACAAGTGGTAAATACCCGGGTTTCTTTACTAAAATATCCTAAGCCTGTGCCCATACACTCTATCGGTTTCCATATATCTAACATTGAAATAGAGCATAAATAAAGACTTTGATCCTTTTCCTGGGTAAACAGAAAGGCCCATGCATTTGCGGATCCATGGATGGGGACCCTCAAGGATTTCCAGCAAAAGTGGGACTTAAATGTTGGAAAATCAAAAATGGAGGTATCATTTGATCAAAATATTGTTACCACAGCTGTAGTTATAATGGTTTGCTTTTCCACCGAGGATTTATATTGAAATTATGGAAAACAAATTTTTCTGTTGACCTCCTCCTTAAAATAAAATCTGGATCCTCACTTGTCATACAATAACCATGGTGCTTTTTCAGCCAAATTTGTTACAATATTTTGATCATTCCTAATTATATAGTAGAAACAGCATAGGAGCCCACCCAGAAGAGGCTTAGAGAAATCGCATATATCGCAGTATACTGCAATGGTATTTGCTGTACAAACGCCACTTTCTTTCTATGGCATTTCCCTGTGCTCATACTATGATATGACAGTCTTGCCTTTGCCTTATTGGTAATCTCATGGTGCTGCTATAACCTCAGAACCTTTCTTACTGCCATCTTACCACACTTAGATCCAACAGAAACTTTTTTGTGCATCATGTTCAAAATTTGTACTGTTACTTTGTTGTTACCATTGCATTTCCAATGTGATATCACTTTAAGATTAAGGCAATGTCATGGTGTCCTCATTTTATTTAAGTCCAGCACCAAAAAGGTCAAGGTTAGTTTAAAAAAGATAGATTAGATTTTTATCTTTCCTGTATATAGCTTGTCTGTTTTTGGAGAAAATCCTAGGTATAATGATATTAGCTCTGAGTCGCCACTGATAGTCTGTTATATGTCTAGTCAAGTTACTGTTGTCACCATGTCATTCAAGGCCTAGGAGTTGAAAACTTCAATAACTTTGGCCATATACTTGTTATTATTAAATATATCTTCTTAAAACTTGTCATGTGAATACTCCATTACAATAGTATTTCAATTTTAATATTATCAATTGGGATAACTCTAGATGCATTTTTGTATGAATTATGCCCCTTTAAGACTTACAATTTTCCACTATCAATAACCTGCAGCTTGACATGGAATCTGTTTGTGGTTCTCTTGTTTTGAAGGCATTGCACGACATGTGGAAACTAGATATCAAAAGAGCAAACTGAACTGTTAAAGAGGATAATAAATATGAATTTTAATCAAGAAATTAATCAAGATTTATTGAAGATTGATTGAAATAAATTCTTTCAGACCAGTGTTTTCTTGGAGTTTACACCTTTTACAACTTATATATATATATTTTTACTTTCCATCACCCAAGCTCTCAACAGCCGAGCCCCAAAACCTCTTGCAGTGCTCTTGATAAAACAATGTTGCCTGTAAGCTATTGATGTAAGTCATTGTTCAACATCAGTTGGTCTATTCACCATCTCTTCTATTCTGAAATCAACTGGCCAATTGTTCTGAAAGTTGGTAAAGATGTTCCTTGGATAAAAAAATAGTGAAAACTCTGATAACTAAGCTAACATAATATTTTTCATAATAATTACCCTTTTTCCTCTTATAGAAGCTCCAAGGAGCTAGTACACAAAGCATGGACAGGGAGCTGTATTTTAGACTCTTTTTCAGACGCAAATTTCTATCAAATTGGTGTTTATATTCTTGTTTTTTAGCTCACCTGAGCACGAAGTGCTCATGTGAGCTATTGTGATCACCTTTCTTCTGGCGTCCGTCCGTCGGTCGTCGTCCGTCATCCGGTGTCCGGCGTCCGTCAACAATTTCTTTAAACGACATCTCCTCCTAAACTACTAGGCCAATTAACACCAAATTTTACAGAAATGTTGCTTAGGTGGTCCCCTTCAAAAATAGCTAAAAGAATTGAATTCCATGAAAAACTCTGGTTGCTATGGCAACAAAAGGTGAAATTTTAAGAAAATCTTTAAAATTCATCTTCTTCTCAACCAGTAGTCCTACAGACTTAAAACTTGGCATGGATGATCAGTTCATATACCTAAATTAAAATAGCTAAAATCATATCTTTTGGGCCACCAGGTGCGGAGCACCAGGGGGGAGGGAGTAGTACTTTGGGTAAATTTTGTAATCTTTAAGCTTCTTCTTCTTCAGAACCAGGAGCCCTACAGACTTGAAAATTGGCATGGATGATCAGCTCATAGACCTTAATATAAATAGGTAAAATCATATCTGTTGGGCTGCAAGGTGCGGAGCACCAGGGGGGAGGGGGTAGTACTTTTGTGAAAATTTTGTAATCTTTAACCTTCTTCTTCTTCTGACCTAGGATGCTGTCAGATTTGAATATTGGCATGGATGATCAGCATATGGACCTTAATATAAATAGCTAAAATCATGACTGTAGATTCACCAGGTGCGGAGCACCAGGGGGGAGAGGGTAGTACTTTTGTGAAAATTTGTAATCTTTAACCTTCTTCTTCTGCTGAACCAGGAGCCTGACAGATTTGAATATTGGCATGGATGATCAGCATATGGACCTTAATATAAATAGCTAAAATCATGACTGTAGATTCACCAGGTGCGGAGCACCAGGAGGGAAAGGGTAGTGTTTTGTGAAAATTTTGTAATCTTTAACCTTCTTTTTCTTCTGAACCAGGAGCCTGACAGATTTGAATATTGACATGGAGGATCCGCTCATAGCCCTTAATTAAAAAAGCTAAAATCATATCTTTTGGGCCACCAGGTGCGGGGCACCAGGGGGAGGGGGTAGTACTTTGGGTAAATTTTGAAACTTTTAAGCTTCTTCTTCTTCGGAACCTGGAGCCCTACAGACTTGAAAATTGGCATGGATGATCAGCATATGGACCTTAATAAAAGTAGCTAAAATCATGACTGTAATGCCACCAAGTGCGGAGCACCAGGGGGAGGGGGTAGTACTTTTGTGAAAATTTTGTAATCTTTAACCTTCATCCTTTAATGAACTAGGAGTCCTACAGACTTCAAGCATTTGGATCTTAAATAAAATAGCTAGAATCATGAATGTAGGGCCACCAAATGCGGAGCATTAGGGGGGAGGGGGTAGTTCTTTTGATCAATTTTGAAATCTTTAACCTTATTCTTCTCCTCGATCAGGAACCCTACTGACTTGGAAATTGTCACGGGTGATCAATATATTGACATTAATAAAAATAGCTAAAATCATGACTGTAGGGTCACCAGGTGCTGAGTGTCTTGGGGAGGGGGTAGTACTTTGGATCATTTTTGAAATCTTTAAACTTCTTCTAATGAACCAGGAGTCCTACAGACTTGAAAATTGGTATGGATGATCAGCATATGGACATTAATTGAATTAGCTAAAATCATGACTGTAGATTCACCAGGTGCAGAGCATCTTGGGGGAGGGAGAGTGCTTTGTTGAGAATTTCGAATCCCTATAGCCTTTATATTTGACATGGATTGATCAACTCATTAAAGAAAACTTTAAAAGTCTCAGACTCAGCCTGTATATCTGGCATAGATTAGCTGATCACAGACCTTTTATAAAAAGCTTAAATAAATAATGACCAGGGGAGGAGCAGAGGGGGGGGGGAGGATTATTTCAAATGTTATCTTATTGAATAAGTGAAAATCTCTTTTTCTGTGGTTGCATGGACATACCTAGGTAATGAAGCTTTTTTCTCAGGTGAGCGACCCAGGGCCAACGGCCCTCTTGTTCTCTTTTTACTGAAGGTTCATTTCCTCTTCACAATGATTGTTTAGAGGAAATTAACCTCAGATTAGATAAACAAGAGGGCAAGAATGGCCCTAAATCGCTCACCTGAAATTTATTGGTTCAGTGAACCTCATCCAAGTAACTTTCTGGCACATTTGCCTTATTTTTGAAGAGGAGATTAAATTTCTAGATATTTGAAGAGAGAATAGACGATGCCCACCCATTCATTACTGAGGAGACTTAAATTACGCCCCTCCCTGCCACGCCCATATTTATGGGCCAATCAAAATTTCATGAACAATTTTTGAAAAGGGTCACCCAAGGAACATTCTGGTCAAGTTTCATTGAAATCAGCCCAGTGGTTAAGGAGATGTCGTTCGAAGATTTGGGGCAATCAAAATTTTGGGAACAATTTTTGAAAAGGGTCACCCAAAGAACATTCTGATAAAGTTTCATTGAAATCAACCCAGTGGTTCAGGAGGAGATGTTGTTTAAAGATTTCTGGCCCAAAAAAAGCCCCGCCCTGCAAACCCACATTTATGGGCCAATCAAGATTTCACAAACAATTTTTGAAAAGGTTCACCCAAGGAGCATTCAGGGAAAATTTCATAGAAAATGGCCTAGTGGTTCAAGAGGAGATGTTTGGGCTCAAAATGAGCCCTACCCTGCCATGCCCATATTTATGGGCCAAACAAAATTTTGTGGACAATTTTTTAAAAGGGTCACCCAAAGAACATTCTGGCAAAGCTTCATTGAAATGGGCCCAGTGGTTCAGGAAAAGAAAATGTTTTTTAAGATTGTTGATGACCGACGACAGACTCCGGGTGATGTGCATGATCCCCTTGAGCAATTTGGCTCAGGTGAGCTAAAACGACTAAGCAAATTTTTTCTAAAAGTTATGTGATTTCATAAATGAAATGGGGTTTTCTTAGTTAAAAGCATAGGTGAGTCTACTATTAACCCTTTCCTTTTTTACAAATTTTGGACCTGTCCAAATTCAAAGGTTTTGCAGACGAAAATTTAAAGTGGATTTAATTTGAAAAATAACCATTCAGTAGGGTAGAACAAAGTGTGGAAAAAGAAGAAATTGCTTGTCAGAAGCAATTTCTTCTTTTTTCACAATGTTTTCTCAATCATAAAATCACAGGCACGTAAAAAGCAGGGATTAAACAGCAAAGGGTTAAGGATAGAAGCTCTTATGATGGGATATAGGGCAGTACTCTTATTCCTTCTCTAGATTATGACTATTTTGGTGAGATTCTAAAACATATCAAGGGAAAAAGAGCCTTAGTGACAATGATCTTGTTACTGTATTAGAGGTCACTAATGCTGCAAAAAATATCCAGAATATTCTAGAACTTTAGTTCAAGAATATGTTGGCATTGACAATTCAAGAACTCTTAGATCTAGAACTAAAGAACCAGTTTTTGAATTTTCAGAACTAGTTTTTAACCAGTTCTTAAACAAAATTTCCTTGAACTTGAGTACAGTTCAAGATTTAGTTCAAGAACTGGATCAAGCACCAATTCTTGAATTGGCATTTAACATTTTTATACGCCGCCGGAGGCGGGTGTATATTGGCATCATCTTCTCCGTCTGTCCGTCCATCCATCCATCCATCCATCCATCTGTCCGTCTATCCGTTCGTCCATCCACTTTTCTTGTCAACGCAACTCCTCCTAAGTTTCTGGCTGGTTCTTCTTGAAACTAGGTCAATGTTATCACCTCAATTGGTAGATATTTATGAAGGAAGGATTTAATGGTTCTTTGATGTTTGCCTGAGTTATGCCCCTTTAAAATTTAGTCTCTGGGGCTTATTGCCTCAGTTTTCTCTTGTAAACGCAACTCCTCCTTAGTTTCTGGCTGGATCTTCTTGAAACTTGGTCAATGTTATCACCTCAATTTGTAGATGTGCATGAAGGAAGGATTTTATGGTTCGTTGATTTTTGCCTGAGTTATGCCCCTTAAAAACTTAGTCTCTGGGGCTTATTGTCTCAGTTTTTTCTTGTCAACGCAACTCCTCCTAAGTTTCTGGCTGGATCTTCTTGAAACTTGGTCAATGTTATCACCTCAATTGGTAGATGTGCATGAAGGAAGGATTTTATGGTTCGTTGATTTTTGCCTGAGTTATGCCCCTTAAAAACTTAGTCTCTGGGGCTTATTGCCTCAGTTATGCCCCCTTAAAACTTAGTGCCTGGGGCTTATTGAAATTTCAGCCGTGTGAATGCAACTCTTCCTAAGTTTCTGGCTGGATCTAAATGAAACTTGGTGGATGTTATAACCGAAATTGGTAGATGAGCATGAAGTAATGATTTTTATGGTTCATTAATTTTACCCTAAAATATGCCCCCTTAAAACTTAGAATCTGGGGCTTATTGAAACTGCAGCCTTTTGAACGCAACTCCTCCTTACTTTTTGTCTTTATTTAAATGAAACTTGGTCAATGTCATCACCATAATTTGTAGATGTACATGGATCAAGGATTTTATGACTCATTTATTTCCCTGAATTATGCCCCCTTAAAACTTAGTGTCTGGGGCTTATTGAAATTGCAGCCTTGTGAAGGCAACTCCTCCTAACTTTTTGTCTTGTTTTAAATGAAACTTGGTCATTTTGAATTTGGTTCTGTCAAAATAAGTAGTGTCTACAATTATTTTCGTGAAACAGCAGCAAAGTGACAGCGTATTTTGTGACTATGGCACTCTTGTTGGATGTTCTTGGACTAGTCAAAATATCAAAATTGTTAAGGTTCTTAAACCTTAACTTCTAGCACATTGATTGCTTAATGAATTTTAGTTCTTGAGTTGTATTTGTTCTGAACCCTAGTTCCTTAAAGTCAATTTCTTTATTAGGCAATTTCTAAAACTTCCAGGCTCATCAACTAAATTCATGGAACCAGTCAGAGTTCTAAACGTTCAAGAATATTTCTTGAACCTGAACTAGAGTTTGATGAGTTCTAAAAATAATCAAGAAAAGTTCTTGTTATTAAACAGAATTCTTGAACCTTTTTTGCTTGGTAATTCTTTTCTAAATTATTTAAAGGCTCTAAACATGCTGTTTTTAAGACACTGCATGGTTGTTTTCCATCTAGTTCAAGTCTTTAATTATACCATAAATATCGATCATTTCAATGGCTCAACGCAAAATAGCTGTAACTGCTTACATATTTATTGGCAGTTACAATTGTTTTGAGCTGAACCATTGATTTATAGTGGAAAGTTTAGTTTGTGCACTATGAAGTCAGCGCACTTAGTTGCCTTGATCTGATTTTACGGTCGAAGGGACGTTTAAAGACGATGGCTTTTATGGGTAAAGTTTTATGGGGCCGTTTTTTGTAGATGGCTGAAATAATGTATGCGTTTTATGTCAGGCCTGTATAGAAACAATTGTGGGTATCATTTCCCCCGTCAATAGAAAATGACTGTTAACTCAAAACTGTCACTTGTCAAAAATCGACATTATTCCATGTAGAAAGTGGATAATATGTGTGTATTTGTGTGTGATCTATTATTTACATTACTTTGATTATTATGTAATAGTAATTTTTATAGACTCTTTTTCATAACGGAATTCCAGTTTAATTAATTGGAGATACTTTGATATGCAAAGAAATTGGATTAAAAGAAACATTTAGTAAAACAGCAGGAAGTGTAGCCTCATTCTCCGAAATCTCAACATTTGGTTGTGTATGAATAATTGTTGGGGAGATATTTAGTTGTGCTTGAGGGGACATAAACTTTGGATTAATAACAGGTGAGTTTTGTGGTAAGAACATGTTATTAGCTCATCTGAGCATATCAATTACTCCAGGTGAGTTTTGTGATCATTGGATATTCCTCATCTGTTCTGTCTGTCTGTTACTTTGTTAACTCTCCAAAATTGTGGCCCAATCTTCATAAAACTTTGTCAGAATATTTGTCTGGTCACAAGGATGAACCCTATTGAAAATTGGAACATCTATCAGGAATCATGGGGAAAGGGGCCTTGATGATAAAAATTCTTATTGTGGCACTCTTTAGGCAATAATTTTGGCCCAACCTTCATAAAAAATTTGTCAAAATGTTTGTCTGGTCCCAAGGATAAGTTCTTTTGAAAATAGGAATGTTCCATAGGAAATCATGGTAAAAGGGGCCTAAATGACAAAAATCTGATTAGAAGTCTTTTTGCCCAATCTTCATGAAACTTTGTTAAAATGTTTGTCTGGTCACAAGGATAAGGCATATTGAATAGGGGATCATTCCAAAAGTAAACATTGAAATTAATAAATTAAGAAATCCTTGTTAGCTTTTTAGAGGCAAGAATTGTTCCAGTCTTTATAAAATTTGCTGTTACAATCCAACACTTTGCATAGTTAAGTGTTGCTTCTGCCCACTGACATCAGTAATGAAGAAATGACTTGACCAATCAAACTAGAAAATTTATTTCACAAATATCTTTGTTAGAAACAAACTTGTGGTATAGATGAATATTAGACTGCACATAATGTTACAAGCAGGATTGCCTGATTTCAAGGTCAGCAAGACATAGGCTGTTTAAAACTTAACCCTTGTCATGTTGAATAAAAATCTTTATAAATAAATGTAAAATCAAAGTGTTAAAAGCACAGGAAGTTACCAAGTGTGAGTGAGTAATGATTTCGAAATATGCATTGTTTTATACTTTTCCGGTTTAAAAATGAAATTCAGGTTGTAAGAACTAAGATCAGACTGCACAAATGTGCAGGCTGATCTTTGTCCATACCTCCTGCCAAAGCCAAAATATTCTGGGCTCAGCATGACAAAGGTTATATAAGAATCAGGGGTACAGATAAGAGGGGGTAAAGCCAGTGTAAAGTCTTTATTTCTCAATAAAACCCTACGTTGTGGGTACTCATTTGAAAAGTCTTGACCGGACGACTCCAATGAGTACCAACAACATTTGGTTTATGATATAATTATTGAAATAATTTTATCTAAAATCCAAAATACCCCTCTATCTATAGCTCTGAAAATATGTAATTGATTTTACTAAAGCTAAACTTTACTATTATGTTATACAAATAAGTAAAAGGATGAGATATGGATATATGATAATTCCCATCTTTTTGTATATTCATGGTGATAATGTAGAAGTCATGACACTACAACTTTTCATTGTCTGAAAACGTTGCTTTTGCACATTGCATGTACGGAGCAAGTGGAAGGAAAATGAAGGGCTTTTAAAGATAAGTAAAATTTTGTCCTTTTTCGCTTAAAGAAAGATATCAGGCAGTTTGGATATACTAAATTTTGTCCTTTTTGGCTTAAAGAAAGATATCAGGCAGTTTGGATATTAATTTTACGAGGGTGGTCCCAGAAATTTGTACTTTTTTGCTATAACTTTACAATCAAAGCTTGATGATAATACAACTTGCAGCACACACTATAAACAAGAAGATCTGACAGGTCTATATTTTATAATAATAGAACTTTCTTTATTTGTATGAGTACTGATATAATTTTTAATAGTATTTGATTTTTATTGCAGAAGCTGGTGCACCTAACCATGGCTTCCTATCATTTTTTCATTTCATGAAGTACTACCCAAACATTCCATCCACTTAACTGCAATTGAAGTATTTTGAGGGGTGAATTTAATTTACAGTGTCTTATATAAATCTGACTGCTGAACAGTTTTAAGTTTTTATGCCTCAAAATGAAAGAATTTTGTGTTTAAAGCCTTAAGTAAGTTGTCTCCTTAGTTAAAGGATTCTTTTCATTGTACTTTGATATTGACATATATCAATAGTTAATGTAATATTTTCTAATATTTACTCAAATCACAAGTATCAAAAACCAATTATTTCAATCCTATTCAAAATGCCATGAAAAAACTCAGACCGCACCAATTCAAGTTTCTATTTTTAGATTGGCTGGCCCTTATTTCTCCTCATGCAGATCTTCCCTTTTGATACATATAAGAATCTTCTTTTGTTTTCCTGTCTGTAAGTTTGAACTTCAATTTCATGTTAACCCATTACCAAACCACATAATTTTAGACTTGTCCGAATTGAAAGTGTTGCAAAAGACAATTTCTAGTTGATGAAATATTCAGAATCTTTTTCTTTTGGAAAAGAAAGCATTGTGGACACTTAAGAAATTTTCTTTTTTCAACCCTGCATCAAAAGATCAGGGGTGTATTGGGTTTTTCCCCCATTGTCTATGTGTTTGCAAACTTAACCCAAAATCTAAATATTGATATGGTGATACACATTTGTCAATATCAAGGTCAAGGTTGGCTGAAAAGGTAAAGCTCATCTATCAAGGTCAATTTTAGTTTGGCAAAACTTAACAAGAAAACTAAACATTACCATACAAAACCTTTCAAGACTCAAGTCATATATTTGGCATAATGATAAATATCAACAATATTCATCTGTCAATACCAAGCTCAAGGTCACCTTTTATGGAGTAATTCAGTAATCAAGACCAAACTACTGAAAAAATGCCATTTTTGGGCATTTGTGTTTTAGAAACATGTCTATTTCCATAATGCTTTCTAGAGCTTTAATCTTCATATACTGAAAATAAATTTGAGTAGTTACTGCCATTCGTTACAAAATTATCATCTTTTGCAATAAACATTCCTAGCACATATTGCAAACTTTGCCCTTGGACCAATTTTGAGATAATTTTGGAGTCACAGAACTTTTGGGGTTCTCAATAGAAGCTTTTCTTTCTTCTCATGACAAATGTCATTTAATTATAAACTATTACAATTATGTGTAAACGGTAACCAATCCTGCTGAGAGCTACCTGAAATAATTTAGAACAAGCCCTACCTTTTGAAAAGGAGGTATACAAAATTCATTTTAAATCCATTGGTCAAACTCAAGTAAGTCTCTTGTTTTGTTGTTCCTGATCAGTATTACGGCAAGTAGTAGTAGCACTTCAGCTGTAACCTCAATTTTAATATTACATATCACAGACACAGTTGCCCCCACAAATATTCAATTTTTACCCATAACCTATTGGGCCTTCAGCTGTAACCTTGACCTTTGGGATATTTGTACAAACCTTTCACATGACCCGTTTATAGGCAGTTACAACCATTTGGCACTGAGCCATCAATATATATTTGCCAAGATATTTTTGAATTTCATTGATAAATGTAGAAGTTATGCTCCGGACATGAATGAGACACCTACACCCAACAACACCCACACACCCCTACACACTCTCACACACTTGTCAAGGGCGTAACTCCCATTACACACATTATGAAAGTGGGTAATAGAAACAATTACTCTTTCGAAAATCTCATGGATGAATGATCATAACATCGAAAATACAGCTTATTAAAGCTGTTGATAGGTCGTTTTTATTATTCACCAACACTCAAATCATAGAAAAGGGGAGCGGAGGAGGACATTTATCCTTTGTCACAGTCCACATATCACCTTTATCCGATATATTCATATCGGTCGCCTTTTGATTGCGTTTAAATTTCAAAATCCTAGATATTCCTATGCTTGCTCACACAAGGACAGCCGTAACTGTATGCCCATTGCTATGTCATGGAGGGGGCATAAAATCTAAAAAATTGGATGTAGAAAACTCGTTATTACAAACTTGTAATGTCTGTCAAAATTTGAATTATGTTTAATTGAGCTCTTTTTGACTTGGTTATTGTAGGTTATTCATGTGAAAGAAATCTACAGGAAATAACACAAACCTTTCTCATGATTTATAGAAATCCTGAATTGTTCAAAAGATTATGTTTTAAGGTAGTGGACCAGTAATACTTCTGCAACATTCAGTGAGTAATGAGCTCTAACCATGTTAACTGAGGTTTCCTAATGGTTTTCATTAGGAAACCTCAGTTAGCATTGTGAAAGAATTTGCGGTCCGAAATGTTTTGGAACTTTTATGGGTCCACTACCTTAAACACTGAATTACAAAATTTTTGGGCTTGTATAAATTCTAAGATGTCTAACATATGAAAATATGAAATGCAGGTATTTGCAGTAAAGGAATCTCACATAGCATTTTATCCTATACCAAATGAAAATTTCAGGTTGAAATAAAAAGAAAAATATGTGACCAATCATCTTGGAACTTTGTGAAAAAATAAATGTTTGAAATGGAGATTGGGTCCAGCATAATTCAACCAGTGGTTGCATTTCAAAAATTCTTTCACTGGAGGGTAGATTTTTCATTCTAGATTCAAAAAATAAGCATGTGCGAAAAAATTTTGACCTTAGTCAGTCTGTGCTGTCCCTTTTCGTGTGACAGGTAACATATACTTATTTAGTTTTTATTTTTTTGTGAATAAGGATTGACAAATATTGTTTATAATAATGAAAAAAAGAATTGAAAGAATAAATGAGAAAAAAATTGGGTTGTTAAGATTGAAAGAAAATTAGGGTATCACAAAACTATTGTATATATATGAAGATAAAATACATATTTACAATAGTTTTGTGTTATCCCTTGAAACCTGCTACTGTGAAGGCTTATCAGCAAGTTGTAACTCATGTAACTGTAGTAACGAGATCATGTTCTCCTGTGAGAAAGTTCCCTGTAGCAGAGTAAATATGGTACAATAAAAACCTACTGTGTTCTACCTTACTTCTGTGTAATTGTATACCCACTCACCGTCTCATGTCACTGCTGTAAACAGCTATCATCTTACCAAGAATTACATCAAATAGTGTGCAATTGTGTGGAAATAACTAGTGGTTTCATAAAGGAATTTTAAGTTAAGGAGTAAGTTAATGTTTATAATCAGGAAGATCAGCAGGTAAAGTGCATATGTAACTTTATACCACAGTGTTGTGAAGTTTGAAACCACTCCACCATGCTGGGGATTCTTGCCAAATTTCCAAGATGGCTGCCACTGTGTATACTATATCGTATTGGCAGCTATTTTTTGCAAAAATTTATGTATATTTGTCTGTATCATGATAGACTGGCTTGTTAAACACAATTAATTTCATCATCCTTCTTAGCATAATGTCATTTTATCAAAAATATTTTTGTTGAGACAGGGGTACGGATAAGAGGGGGTAAAATCAATCTATATTCATTTCTCAATGAAACCCAATGTTATGGGTACTCATTGGAATTGTCTCTACAATTCGATTCCAATAAGTTCCTACAACAAAGGGTTCGACAAAGTTTAATAAAGATATTTTAATATAAAGTCAAAACTACTCCTTCTAAGTGAGATATAGAAAATTGTTCTTATATAATTCATGTTTGTTTAGAAAAGTCTTACTTTTGGTCACCAAATAACTTTAATTGTTAATCTGCAATTATTTATTATATAGATATGGTATCAGACAGTAGCACTGTTACAGTAAAGTATTGCAGTTATATTGTGGTAGTTAATGCACCTACCCACGACTTCCTGTTATTTCTCATATCATAAACTTTTATCTGAGCCCTTAAAGTTGCCCATGATCCTCTGAAGCTTTTACTTGTCATTTGCCAAGAGAAGGGACCGGGGTATGGAATTCCAATATCAGACTTGTCCACAGTAGGCTTTTTTACCTGTGGACAAGTACATTTTTCAAGCCCATTACTCCTAGATTTTTGGCTGGGCCCCTAAACTTTTTGAGAAAATGCATATAACCCTAATGTTTGATAGTTAACTTGATAGTCTGGGCCCCTAGGTTGAAATTCTTAGACTTTTTCCCTGAGACAGTCAGGTAACTTTCCATTTACAGTATAAGCTGTCAACGCTGCTCGATGTTTGCCCCTCACGCACATCCCAAATTTTTGGAAATGTCATACACAGGCTCATTTGTTACACAATCTTTACAAATATGAGATGGGAAAGTTCTCTTTCTTGAAATATTGGTTGAAAAGGATATCAACCCAGGAACATGTCTCAACTTATACAAGTAACATCATATCAATAGCTCAGCACAAAGCAATTGTACTCCCTATATGTTTATAGGGAGTTACAACTGTTTCACACTAAGCCATCAATTATATCTATGTCCTCACCTACTTCAGCAAATCAATCTATATTTAAGGTATTGGACCTGTAAAAGTTCTGCAACATTTCAGAAGTCATGAACTTTATTGATGATAACCCAGGTTTCCTAATGATTTCATTAGGAAACCTGAATTATCATTATGAAAGATGATGAGCTCAGAAATGTTGCTGAACTATTATGGGTGTCCACTATCTTAACCCTTTGCTTTTTAATCCCTGCTTTTTACGTGCCTGTGACTTTATGATTGAGAAAACATTGTGAAAAAAGAAGAAATTGCTTCTGACAAGCAATTTCTTCTTTTTCCACACTATTTTCTACCCTACTAAATAGTTATTTTTCAAATTAAACCCTTTTTTAATTTTCGTCTGCAAAACCTTTGAATTTGGACTGGTCCAAAATTTTATAAAACAGGAAAGGGTTAATAAAGTACTTTCAAAGTGTGGGTAGAAAATATTTGAGCCATTATAAGGGGTCAGAGCAAAACTAACATAAGTGACAAGAATTTTATACACTTACAATGGTTTGGCTCTAACCGAGCGTATTCTAGTATGTAAGAACAGTAAATTGAAAATGTGTTTAGATTTTGAAAAAAAAAAAAAATGAAAAAATTATTTTGGTCAAATAAAGGGTTGTAATCTCATTGAAGAAAAATCATGTTTTTGTTAAACTAGCGTAAAACATTTATTGGGGACAATAATAGTCTTTATGTCGAAATTTTAAGGTCAATCATTGAAATCTGTAAAAATTACTTTGATATACCTAACTTAAATTGTTAGTAGTAGTTTTTGGCTATCTTGCGAAGTGCTGAAATTTTTTTAATGGTTTTTCGAAGATTATCAAGAAAATCTGGAGATTATCACTTATTCTTTAATGCTTTTTGGTTGTTTATTGAGCAATAACCGTAGATTATCAATTGATAATCTCACTGCAAAAGCAGTGAAATTATCAAAAACTTATACCCGGCATTTCACTTTTGTGCATTTCACCCTATCTGACATCTTCTATGTGGGGTGAAATAAGTGACGTCACAATGAATGTTGCATAGCAATCACATGCAAAATGACACATTTTACGAAAATATGTCCTAGAATCTTCACATTTTGTCTCATTTTTTGCATAAAAGAAAAAGAATAATCGTTAAATTGTTTTCGAGTAATATCGATTAATATTTCATTTTATGAACAAGAAAAGCTATATAATTACTCGTGGCTCTGCCACTCATGAAAATATAGCTATTGTTGTTCACTCAATGAAATATAGATTATCTTACACTGAAACAAATGATTATCCTCTTTATAATCTCTTCTCCAAACCAGTGATATTACCAAAAGATTACAACACTCTTAAGTTCATTTCATAAATTAACATAATTTGTGCAGAATCCAGTAAATAAATGTTGTTGCTGTCCATCCATCCATCTCCAAACAAAGCTTGAATTGACAGGCAATGTTGCAGAACTTAATCAACTTGTTTTTGAGGAGTAGTATGATCTGGTACTACAATAGGTTTTTAGCTCACCTGAGCACATCGTGCTCAAGGTGAGCTTTTGTGATCATTGAATGTCCGTTGGTCGTGCGTCGTCCGTCGTCTGTCATGCGTCGTGCATCGTCCTCCGTCAACAATTTAAGTGTTTACACTCTAGTGGCCACAAATATGATCCAATCTTCATGAAACTTGGTCAGGTCACAAGGATGAAGCCTATTGAAAATGGAAAGGATCCATGCCATATTACGGGAAAAGGGGCCTTAGAGACATTTTTCTTGTTTACACTCTAGAGGCCACAAATATGGCCCAATCTTCATGAAACTTGGTCAGAATGTTGGCCAGGTCACAAGGATGAACCCTATTGAAATTGGGAAAGATCCATGCCATATCACGGAAAAAGGGGCCTTAATGACAATTTTCTTGTTTACACTTTAGAGGCCACAAATATGGCCCAATCTTCATGAAACTTGGTCAGAATGTTTCCCAGGTCACAAAGATGAACTCTATTGAAAATGGGAAGGATCCATGCCATATCATGGGAAAAGGAGCCTTATTGACGATTTTCTTGTTAACACTCTAGAGGCCACAAATATGGTCCTATCTTAATGAAACCTGGTCAGAATGTAGGCAAGGTCACAAGGATTAACCCTATTGAAAATGGGGAGGATCCATGTAAACTCAAGGGAAAAGGGGCCTTATTGACAAATTTCTTGTTTAGGCTCTAGAGGCCACAAATATGGCCCAGTCTTCATGAAACTTGGTCAGGTTGTAGGCCAGGTCACAAGGATGAACCCTATCGAAAATGGGAAGGATCCATGCCATATCAACAGAAAAGGGGCCTTAATGCTATTTTTCTTGTTTACGTTCTAGAGGCCACAAATATGGCCCAATCTTCATGAAACTTGGTCAGAATGTTGATCATGTCACAAGGATAACCCCTTTGAAAATGGGATTGATTCATGCCATATCAAGGGAAAAGGAGTCTTAATGATCATTATTCTCATGTTACGCTCCAGAGGCCAGCCATTTTTTTGGTCCAAACTTAATGAAACTTGGTTTTATATTATCTTCTTTACGACATCTGCCTATTTAATTGATGTGACGTCCTAGGGGTCAAAAAGAATCAGATGAGCGATCTAGGACCATCATGGTCCTCTTGTTTACTTGTATGTCCGAATTCTGATGGTCAATAGGGCCTTTAAGAAAACCATGTCAAATTCAACAATCCAATACACTGAAATTTTTGGCTTTCAAAAATTAGGATAGAGAACAATAAGAGTAATTGGTCAAGTTATGGAGAGGAGTGTCAGGATGAGCAGAAAGCCATGTTTTGAAGTTATTACAAATCAACTCTCCCCACGCACTGCTTAATCAATACGAAAACTAAGAAGGGGTAGGGAGATGGGGGATTGGGAGAGTTTGCAGCTAAGTAGTAACAAAGAACACTTCTAATATTGTAGCAGAGCTATAGATAGAGGGGGTACTTTGGCTTTCAAATAAAATTATTTCAAAAAAACTTGCACAAATCCTATATTGTTGGTAATCATTGGAATTGTCCTAATGAGACAATTCAAATGAGTACCCACAACCTAGGGTTTCAATAAGAAATATAGATTTTAAACTGGTAATACCCCCTCTTATCTGTACCTCTGATGGCAGTTTGAGTCATTGTGGATGTCGATCATGTCTTAGAAGTAATTCGACACAGGACAATCACTTTCTTTAATGCTTTTGGGTGTTTTATACAGAAATAATGGTAGATTATCATTAAATAAAATCACTACCACTAAATTATTAAAACTTATACCCTGTGTCATTTATTTCACCTTTTCTGACATTATCTAAACAGATATAAAACAAAGACAAATAAGTGATGTCATCATGGATTTTGCATAGCAATCACATGCAAAATGACACACTTAAAGAAAATTTGTCCTTGAATTTTAACAGCTCAGTCTCATATTTGAATACAGAAATAGAATAATCATTTGTTGATGTTGTTGTTGTTGTTTTCGAGTAAGGTCAATTGATATTTCATTTCTTGAACAAAGAAAGCTATATTTTCACTGGGCACTCCATTCCACTCTTGAAAATAAAGCTTTTGTTGTTCACTCAATGAAATTGATCCTACATTGAAACAAATGATTATCTTCAATGTCTTTGAGTTTAAGAGTTATTCCTCAAAGCTCCACTATTTCAGACACCAAGATGCCTTATTTGTATTTTGTATGGTAAATGAAACTACTTTTGTCACCGTTATTGTCAATATCTTGTGAAGATACAGAAATCAATGGCTAAGCGCAAAACAGTTGTAACTCCCTATAAACATATAGGGAGTTACAACTGTTATGCACTAAGCCATTGGAATGTAATAACAAAAATATACATAATATGAAAGAAAGGCTATTCATATTGAGGAAGGTGATAAAAAATCATGAAATATTTATGTCACATTATTTCCAAGATATTGAAAAGAAATGAAAAATGGCTGTAAAATCTTTATTGTTCCCCGTCTCAACCTTTGCCCTTATACAGATGATTACGTTTGTGAGGTGTTTTATTCTTCTTCAAGTAATCTGTAGGCAATATGTCTTCACCAAGTACCTTTTTGTAGAGCCATGTGCCAGTCAGTCTTGTCTAGACCGTTTCTCCTATAGATAGGGATGAATTTCAAAAACACTTGTCACCATGTGAAGGTCACATCTCAAGGTCAAATGTTAAAAATTGAGCTTGTCCAGAGCATATCTCCTACAATTATGAATGGATTAAAAAAAAAGCTTCTATTAATTATTCTCCATCATGATTAGATATTACATATACAAACAAAATCAAAAAGTGAGATAGCTCCAAGATCAGAATGATAGCCCAAGGTCAAATGTTTAAATTTTGAAATTTTGAAACTGATATTACACTTGAAATGGTAACATAAAAAAATGAAACACCATTTAGAATTGTTTTAAGGTAGTTCCAAGGTCATAGCTCAAGGTCAAATGTAAAATTTGGCTTATCTTGTACTGCAATGTAAATAGATGGTTTTCAAAATATTTAGGCCAGCATATTCTCTATAATAAGTAGATTGGCTATGTTAAATAGATTTTCAGATGCTTCAATGGGTAAGGTCAAGGTAAAATATTCATTGTAAAATTTAAGGAGCCGCTGTCATAGCGCAGTTGATAGGGCGTCAGACTTTCAATCTAGAGGTCCCGAGGTTGATCCCTGAAGGCATCACTCATCCTTTCCGACTGTTTGTCTCTCACCAATGGGTTGATAATCTAAGACCTATGTGGGAAAACAGCTGCAGGCTAGGAAAGGATATGATGGTAGTACTGGTGTGACAAATATCAGGGATCCATTGTTAGGTGCTCCAGCCCCTGAGATATGAGTGATAATGTTGAAAGCAGTGTTAAACCCCAAACAAACAAACAAAAATTTAAGAATAGATTCAAAGAGTTTGACACTATATTATTCTCCATTATGAGTTGTTCCAGATCAAGTTGTTGGTCAAAATTGGGTGAACTCAATGAAATCAATGGCAATTGTCTTCATACAACCTTTTAGTTTTACTAATTCTAAGTTTGTTTGTATTAGTATTTAAAAAAATAATTTTAAACTCTATTCATAAAAAAATGGAGCTTTTCCTGTCACTTAGGCATCTGCATTGGCATCTGCCTTGGTATCAACATTTGTGTCAGCGTCCTTGTAATGCCTTAGTTAAGGTTTTGCATGCAACTGTGTCAAATCTCTGTTTCTACTAAAGCCATGCTTTGAAACTTTGCACATGCTCCTATGACCTTAATATCAGCATTTAGAAAAAGATTTGTAACCGGTATATTGAATTTAGTGGAATTTAAATTCTTTCGAGCCTTATAAATCTTGGTTAAATTTTCATGTGCAACTGATGTATATCTGTAATATCTTAGTTTCTACTAAAGCTATTGTTTGGAAACTTTGCACATGCTTCTGTGACCATAATATGAGCCTCTAGACCAAAATTCATTACTCTGATATTAAATTTAGTGGAATTATAACCCTTTTTTGACTTTCTCTTTCTCTGTTAAGTTGTAATATGCAACTGATGTGTATCCATATCTGTAATATCTCTGTTTCTAGTTAGGCTATTGTTTAGAAGCTTTGTACATGTTTTTATGACTATAGTAACAAACTCTAGAGAGAGAATAGTTGCCCTGATATTGAATTTAGTGGACATTAACACTTTTTGGACTTGGTAAAGTTTTTATGTGCAACTGTTGTACGAGGGTGAATCAAAATATACGTAGACTTGCGTTATAGAAATTTCAATTTCAAAGACTTTGAAAAGAAAACTACACTGCTATTTAATTTCGGCATTTTTCTTTTTGTTGAGTAAATTTGGATGAAATCCAATAAGTTGGTCACCTGTAGCAACCATTCTAAAACATGTAGTCATTTGGTACCGGCGCACGGGAACGACGTCAATATGATGCTACGGAAATTGAAGACTTCCGTTGAAAGTCAGCACTTTTCAAAATACTCAACTCAACAAAAAACATAGTTTCTATATCACCTATCCTTTGGATAGGTACTATTTTCATATGTATCTGATCCAAAATGATGAACTTAAATGTGTAATGTGACCTTAAGATACTTAAATGATGTTGATCTGTGACAATTACAGATCAAACGTCGAGGAGACGTTTTCCCTTCTCCGAGTGTCATCCTTCAGAAACGTCCTTCATTCTAAAACAAACATTTTAAATCATTTTAAAAGAAGGTATCTGCTTATATTTGAAGATCTTTTAGCATATTTTATCATTTTAGCCTCTCGATTATGTTTTCCATAGGTCCAGTAAAAGTTTATTATTTCGCGGTTGTATATGGCTGCACCGGTGCCGCCATTTCGAAGTTAAAAAAACGATGCATGTCCTAAGCTTAACGACTTTGAATTCGAAAACACCGTATGGATTATGCTTAGATTTTAAACATCCTTACAGATAACGTCAACACGTAAATAGGCGAAGTTTGGAAGGGTTTGGTCCAAATTGAGGGGACAATTACGGGTAGTAACACTAAGAAGTACCGTTACAGAATGGGTTGCGCCGGTGGCACCTACCCAGGAATATCCAACTTCGGATTTTTTTATATCATAGTCATAGCAAACTCTTGTTAATTTAATATTTTGTCAACATTGAATGGTTTGAGACGTGTACAAAATTTCATTAAAATCCGTTGAAAAATTCCAAAGTTATAGTAAAAGTCCACGTATTTCTTGATCGACCCTCGTATATCTGTAATATCTCTGTCTCTACTTAAGTTATTGCACATGCTTCTGTTACCATCATATCAGCCTCGAAACAAAAATTAGTTACTCTGGTTTTGAATTTATTGAAATTTTACAATGTTGACATTGATTATACCCCCCACCTACGAAGTAGAGGGGGGTATATTGGTTTCACCATGTCTGTCTGTCTGTCCATCCGTCCATCCGTCCGTCCTTCTGTAGACCATCTCGTTTCCAGACTCTAACTCAAGAACCAAATGACCTACAATCATGAAACTTTATACAAATGTTCCTTATGACCCAAGTAAGTGCCCTATTGTCTTTGGGTCATATAGGTCAAAGGTCAAGGTCACAGTCAGCCTTTGTTCAATTTTCGTTTCCGGGCTCTAACTCAAGAACCAAGTGGCCAACAATCATGAAACTTTATACAAATCTTCCTTATGACCCAGGAAGTGCCCTATTGTTTTTGGGTTACATAGGTCAAAGGTCAAGGTCACAGTAAATTTTTGTTCAATTTTCGTTTCCGGACTCTAACTCGGGAACTAATTGACCTACAAGCACGAAACTTGATGCAAATGTTGCTTATGATCCAAGAAAGTGCCCTATTGTTTTTGGGTCATATAGGTCAAAGGTCAAGGTCACAGTCAATTTTGTTCAATTTTCATTTCTGGACTCTTAACTCAAAAACAAAGCGACCTAGAATCATGAAACTTCATGCAAATGCTACAATGACCTCAATATTAGTTACAAACACATCCTGCACTAATAGCACTTGCATTCTGACAAAGCGCTTGTGGGGGGTATTAGTCTGCTCTGCGACAGTTCTAGTTTGCTTTTACTTTCCAGCACTAGGAATAGTTGAGCTTTATGCCGTCATCCAAGAGCTCTTGTTTAGCTTTCCTGATAAGAAAGGAAAATCAGGTGGCATAGACTAAAATCAGAATGCACATACTTTACCTCCTGCAAAAGCAGGCTTATTCAGCATGGCAAGGGTTAGGTAAAACATCTCAGGGTCTTCAATACTTGTCATTCTTTCGTAAATGTTGAAAAAAAAGTTTTCAGTGTTAACCTTGCTATTGACTGAGCAGAATTACTACTACCTTTCATTGAAATCACTCAGTTGAGTTGATCCTTTTACTATCAAGTTTGAAAATCTTGCAGAATCAATCCCATAAATTTTACTGAAATTAGTGCAAAAGGCAGATATAATAGGTTATAATAAATGGGGTTTCCTAAAGCTTGACATTTTGATTATACGGTAGATCCTTTTAACTCTTGTCATGCTGAACCCCGAATAGTATTGCTTTTGCAGGAGCTTTAGACCATCATCAGCCTGCACATAATGTGCAGTCTGATGTTAGTCTACACCACCTGTTTCTCACTTTCAAACTAGAATTATCGATAGATTTTGTTTTTCAAATAAAAATTGACCTACAGTTGATACTTTCAGTGCTTTTTGCACTTTGATTTTGATGAAAAGTTTTAGCCAAAATTTATTCAAGGGTTAATACAAAATTTGTGATCTGTCATTAGGACCATGAGTATAGGAAGTGCTAAAATTATAACAGCACCAAGTAGACTCAGACTCTATGGCTCAATGGACTGACGGTTATCATGTTTCCTTACATCATGTTCCCACTGCCAATCTGATAAACTCATTCAAGCAATCAATTACTAATCAAGCCTAGTGGGCATGAGTGGGATGGATTTGGGTGATCAAGTTTGGTTGGCACTCTGGCTTCATACCCAAATATTTTTGACTTGCCAAAAGGATTGAATGCTTGTGAGGGAGTCGAGTGTCATCAACTAAAGATCATGAAGAAGTTGAGGATACGCCTCTTGGTTGGGTTTGATCAGGCAAGTTAGGAAAATGAGTTGATCTCTTTGGCAGTGGGAACTTAGCATTTACATTGTTAGCTCCTTGGTTTTAGGCCAGTGAGGCTTAATTTTGAACAAAATATTGAGGTATTGTCATCACCTTGGTATCATTGGTGTTTGCATTGTTTGTGTTGGCATTTGCCATGGCTTGACAAACTGTAACCTTGGTTGTTATTGAAGGAATCTGCTTGAAACTTGGTAGGTACATTTGCATAACTCATTTTTAGCTCCACTGGCTGAAAGCCACTGGGGCTATTGTCATTGCGTTGTGTCCGTCGTGCGTCCGTCCGTGCATCAGTGCGTCCGTGCTTCCGGTCGTACACTTTTTCTTTAAAAATCTTCTCCTCAGAAACTACTAGATGGATTTCAACCAAACTACACAAGAATGATCCTTGGGTGACCCTCTTTCAAAGTTGTTCAAGAAATTTTGATCCAATGAAAAACATGGATTTAATGGGCGTGGCTAATTTCCAAATATGGTAAAAAGTGAGTTTTCTCAGATTCTAATTGATGGATAACAATGAAATTTTACATGAATGATCCTTGGGTGACCCTTTATTGGTCTACAAGAAATTATTGTGATCGGATGAAAAATGTGCATTTTATGGGCGGAGGTCATTTCTCTAAATGTCATATAGTGGAAACTTTGAAAATCATTTTCTCAGAATCTAATGGACAGATATCATCCAAATTTCACTTGAGTGATCCTTGAGTGACCCTTAATCAGTCTACCAAAAAATATTGTTATTTGATAGAAAATATGTATTTTATGTGCGGAGGTCATTTCTCTATATGTCATATAGTGGAAACTTTGAAAATCATTTTCTCAGAATCTAATTTACAGATATCATCCAAATTTCACTTGAGTGAGCCTTGAGTGACCCTTTATCAGTCTACTAAAAATTATTGTGATTGGATGAAAAATATGTATTTTATGGGCGGAGGTCATTTTTCAAAAAGTGATACAGTGGAAACTTTGAAAATCATTTTCTCAGATTGAAACTGATGGATATCAATCAAATATTTTTGTTATGATCTTTGGTGACCCATTAACATGCAGCCAAAAATTATTTTGATTGGATGAAAAATATGTCTTTTATGGGCGGAGGTCATTTCTCTATATATGTTAAATAGTTGAAACTTTGAAAATCATTTTCAACATCAGTAGAACTCAAAATATTTAAAGATCTAGTCAATACTTTGATTTGCTTTAATTTACAAGAATAACAAGCCTGTGGAGCCACTCAAGCCATTCATGGCTTTCAAGTTGTTAGAGTTGTGCCCCTACTTACCTATTTCCAGCACCGATAACCAAGTATTGGCACCTGTAACTGGATGTCTTGCTTTCCTTAGAGGTCAAAGGTCGGTTACATTAATGTTGGAGGAAAATCATTCAAATTATAATTAGAAGAATAAGTTGTAGCCCATTTGAGTTAAAGGGGTGTTAGTACTTCCCTTGCCGTACAAGCTAGCTTTCATAGCGAGGTGGTAGAGCACTCGCTTTGAGATGCAGAGGTCCTGGGTTCGAAGCCGGATTGAGTCAAATATTTAATTACGGAATACATTTAGCGCCCACCGTAAATAACCCACATGAGGTGGTGGATATGTGATTAGGTAGTTGATGATGTTGAATTGAGAAGATACATGGAAGAATCTTTATTGCGGAGGGGATGTATGTAGCCGGGTTGAGTATAAGGGTTGTTTGTACTGCCTTGCTGTGCAAGCTAGCTTTTATAGCGACATGGTTGATTGGACAGTGAGGTTCCGGGTTCGAATCCAGATGGAGTCAAATATTTATCTGGGGGTTACATAAATGAAAACTTATCTTTACTGTATTTGCATTATAATTCTCCTTTGCATTAAATCAATGGAAGAGTTTGTTTAATGGCCATCATCAAATGTAGGAAAAAATGTCAATTAGTGGAGAAAATGTGTTTTTCATTGTTTTGTATTGTTACTCAAGATTCAATCAAAATGTCTGTAACCCTTTGTTCTATATATATTGTTTCAAAACAGACAAACAATGATTTCACTTGTATGGTAAATTCTTCCTTTATCCTTTATCAATAGACCTTAAAAGGAAACATCGAATAAAAAAATGAAGAGGGTACTATAGATGCACAAATTTAAGTCAGTGATTAAAGTTTAATTTTGTCTATATTTGTATAGACAAAATTGACCTTTGATCACTCGCTCAAACTTGCGTATCTATAGTGCATACACTTGCTCATATTTAACAAAGTAGATGCTAGAATTTAGCTCAGCTATTTGTAACAAGAAAAAATGCACTGTTATAAAAACATTGTAGAACATGAAGAAAGTGCTTGTAATAAGCAATTACCTCATTGTCCACATTGTTTTCTTGGTCAAAAGACAAAGATTTTTTAAATTTTGTCAACTAAAATAGGTCTTCTGCAACCCTTTGAAATTGGACAAGCCTAACAAAAAATTGTCTGGTAATGGGTTAATATGTTAAGCTGCAGGTGCAGATCTATTGTTGATTTGATAATAAAACATTTGATCCCTTCCAGCATGTGAAAAATACTTTCTGTATCTACTTATGTTTCACATTTAAAACTAATTCAAACAGGGATTCTACTCTTAAATTACCATTTTCTATGTGGCTTAATTTCTATTTTGTTTAACACAATCCTGGGAAAGCCAAAACTTGGTTGTAATAATTTTTATGCCAAAATTGAATTGCTCTACTTTGATAGCTTTTTAGCTCGCCCGGGACGAAAGTCTCGGAAGAGCTATTGTCATACCCTCGGATGTCGGCGTCAGTGTCGGTGTCAGCGTTGGTGTCGGCGTCCGCATTAGGTTAAAGTTTTTATTTCTATCAATATTTATCCTAGAGGCTTTATTTTTTACAGAAACACTCATTAGGGCATAGGCTTTCATTTGAGACCAACATCCATGTCGAAATGACCTTTAGACTGTGACCTTGACCCTTTCAAAAAAACTTTAACCAAAAACTTTAACCAAAAAAACTTTAACCTTGCTTATATTTTCTGTAAGCTTTAAACTAGAGACATCATTACTTCATATGCACACTCATTAGGGGATAGGCTTTCACCATAGACAAAGGTCCTTGACAATTTGACCTTGACCTTGACCCTTTGTGGACTTCGAAAACCTTTAACCAAAAAACTTTAACCAAAAACTTTAACCTTGCATATATTTTTTAAATGCTCAAACCTAGGGACATCATAGCTTCATATATATACTCACCAGGTGATAGGCTTTCACCAGAGACCAAGGTCCTTCACAATTTGACCTTGACCTTTACCATTTGTGGACTTAGAAAAACTTTAACTGAAAACTTTAACCAAAAACTTTAACCTTGCTTATTATTTTCTAAATGCTTTAACCTAGGGACATCATTACTTCATATATATACTCATTAGGTGATAGGCTTTTGTGAGAGATCAAGGTCCTTGATAATTTGACCTTGACCTTTTATGAACTTAGAAATACTTTAACCGAAATTCTTTTACCAAAAACTTTAACCTTGCTTATATTTTCTGAATGCTTTAACCTAGGGATATCATTACTTCATATACATAGTCACCAGATGAAAGGCTTTCACCAGAAACCAAGAGACAATTTGACCTTTTATGGACTTGGAAAAACTTAAACTGAAAAACTTTAACCAAAAATTTAACCTTGCTTATATTTTCTAAATGCTTTACTCAGGGACATTATTACTTCATACACATACTCACTAGGTGATAGGCTTCTACAGAGACCAAGGTCCTTCACAATTTGACCTTGATCTTGACCTTTTGTGGACTTAGAAAAATTTTAAAGAAAAACTTCATGTTTGATACAAAGAAATTCCATTGGTAACCTCATCTGCTTGTAGGCTTTCACTTTACCCTAACCTTATACATGCAATTAAAACAAAAAAGTTCTTATATTTCTTAATTACTACTCAATTACTATATTAGATCATGGACTTTAACATTGAAAGAAACCACTTTGAACTTCGGTCTTCGGTCAAGCGCTGTTTGTGACAAGCAGCTGTTTGGGCGAGCTATGTTGTCCGCTGACAACTCTTGTTTAAGACAAATAAAAGGGTAAATTTCTCCTAATAAGATGACTTTGATGCAAAGTCTGATCAGTTTTATTAGCGGCCATCATAGCGCAATTAGTAGAGTGTCAGACTGTCAATCTAGAGGTGCCGGTTTTGATCCCTGACGGCGGCACACATTCTTTCCAACTATTTGTTTCTCATTAATGGGTTGATTATCATAGACCTATGTTAGATAGCAGCTGGAGGCTAGGAAAGGATGTAATGGTAGTACTGGCAAGAGAAATAGCAGGAATCATATGTTATGAGCTCCAGCCTCCGCAATATAACCGAAACATTGTTGAAAGCAGCATAAAACTCCATTCAATCAATCTAATCAGTTTTAAATGAAAATAAGTGTCATACCATGTGGAATTTTTTTTGTGAGGGAATGAGACATTACTTTTCACTGGCAGTTTTCCTTTTCTTCACAATGTTTTCCAATGACGTATTGTCCTGAAAATTATGTATGATTGTATTGCCCTAGGGTTATAATGATGTTGTGGGCCTGTAATAGTTCTGCAACATTTCGAAACTCATGAACCTTCACAAGGTTAACACTGTTAAAGTTGATGACTTCCAAAACATTGCTATTATGGATCCACTACCTTTAGCAGAGGTACAGATAAGAAGGTAGGTAGAATGCCTTCGTGTTAGGCCAATCTTTATGTCTAAATACCTCAATGAAAACCTATATTGTGGCTACTCATTTAAATGGTCTGTATGAGTATAAGTACTCTCATCATAGGGTTTTTGAGAAATAAATAGACCATTTTGATGGCTCAGCGCAAAACATTCATAACTGCCTACATGTTTGTAGGCAGTTACAACTGTTTTGCGCTGAGCCATGGAATTTGATTTAAACTCCAAATTTCCTCTCTATTTGTTGCCCTTGTTAATAGAACAAAATGTGCTTTCTATTTTCAGGTTATTTTGGATCCTAAAGATGGTATGCTAGTACAGATGGTAAAGATGTGAGGTCTCCTAGTGTAGTGGGTAAAAAGTAACTACTTATTCAATTTTCTTGGTTTGTTTAAATTGGGTTTAACACTGCTTAGAACAATATTTCAGTCCTATTGCGATGACTGTAGCACCTCACCATGGATTCCTGGTATTGCTGTCACCAGGACTACCCTGACGTCCCTTTTTGAGCTTCCAGCTGCTTATCCCATATAGGTCTAGGATTGTCCGCCCTTCAGTGAGAGACAAATCTTTGGCTCAATATGAAACAGTTGTAATTGCCCATTTGTTTATAGGCAGTTACAACTGTTTCACACTGAGCTGTGAAAATGTCAAAAAAGATGTGAGCCTCTGTCCGAGACCAAGCCTGTGCTAATAGCAGATTGCACTTCTGTGCAGGCAGATCTCAGTAAATTTGTATGTAGAAGCTTTGTGTAAAGCAAGAATATGGAGAGTTTAGCTCAAGACTGTACTTAGTTTATATACATGGTGTATACACTTAGTACAGTCTTTCGCTGAACTCTCAACATGTCCTGCAAAGCAAGAATATTGTCTGAAAATGGACCTGCCTACATACTTTATTGTGGTTTGGCTCTGAAAAGGTAAGTATGACAAGGGAAACCATCCTTACAAGAATGTGTTTTAGTCTGAGGAAGAATAGCTTCCCTTACCTCAAACTCCTAATGATCATTTTGTTATCTTTAATTCTTTGATATTTACAATGCCCAAAGAAAGCATTTTGACCCTGAGTTGGCTTAAATAAGAATTGTTCAAGATTGGGTTAATTAACTTTAACATTATTTTTTAGGAAATCAGAAATTTGTCATAGTTTTCAGAATAATTTGGAGGGCTTATACCCCTACCTGCAGTCTTTTTTGGCGGGTATTTTGCTTGGTCAAGAGGATTTACAAAACACAAAGATCATGTACACAGTGTCTTTAGCTCACCTGAGCACAGCATGCTCAAGTGGAGCTATTAGGATCACCCTTCGTCCGTCGTCAACAATTTAGAAAAAACTTCTTCTCCTGAAGCACTGGACTGATTTGGATGAAACTTTACCATAGTGTTCCTTGTGTGACCCTCTTCAAAAATTGTACGCGAAATTTGATTGGCCCATAAATATGTGTGTGGCAGGGAGGGGCTTATTTTGAGCCCGAAATCTATGAACGACATCTCCTGAACCACTGGACCGATTTCAATGAAATTTTACAAGAATGTTCCCTGGGTGACCCTTTTTTAAAATTGTTCACAAAAATTTTCATTGAAATTTTACCAGAATGTTCCTTGGGTGACCCTTTTTGAAAATTGTTCATGAAATTTTGATTGGCCCTTAAGTATGGGCGTGGCAGGGCAGGGCTTATTTTGAGCCCGAAATCTTTGAACAACATCTCCCCCTGAATCACTGGGCCGATTTTCAATGAAACTTTACATGAATTTTTTCTTGGGTGACCCTTTTTGAAAATTGTTCGCAAAAATTTGATTGGCCCATAAATAAGGGCATGGCATGGAGGGTCTTATTTTGAGCCTGAAATCTTTGAACCACAGCGCCTGAACCACTGGCCCTATTTAAATGAAATTTTACAAGAATATTCCCTGGGTGACCCTTTTTTATTATTATACGCCGCCGGAGGCGGACGTATATTGGCGTCATCTTCTCCGTCTGTCCGTCCGTCCATCCATCCGTCCGTCCGTCCGTACGTCCGTCCACTTTTCTTGTCAACGCAACTCCTCCTAAACTACTGGCTGGATCTTCTTGAAACTTGGTCATTGTTATCACCTCAATTGGTAGATGTGCATGAAGGAAGGATTTTACGGTTTGTTGATTTTTGCCTGAGTTATGCCCCTTGATAACTTAGTCTCTGGGTCCACTTTTCTTGTCAACACAACTCCTCCTTAGTTTCTGGCTGGATCTTTTTGAAACTTGGTCAATGTAATCACCTCAATTGGTAGATGTGCATGAAGGAAGGATTTTATGGTTTGTTAATTTTTGCCTGAGTTATGCCCCTTGATAACTTAGTCTCTAGGTCCTCTTTTCTTGTCAACGCAACGCCTCCTAAGTTTCTGGCTGGATCTTCTTGAAACTTGGTCAATGTAATCACCTCAATTGGTAGTTTTGCATGAAGGAAGGATTTTACGGTTCATTGATTTTTGCCTGAGTTATGCCCCTTGATAACTTAGTCTCTGGGTCCACTTTTCTTGTCAACGCAACTCCTCCTAAGTTTCTGGCTGGATCTTTTTGAAACTTGGTCAATGTTATCACCTCAATTGGTAGATGTGCATGAAGGAAGGATTTTATGGTTCGTTAATTTTTGCCTGAGTTATGCTCCTTAAAAACTTAGTCTCTGGGTCCACTTTTCTTGTCAACGCAACTCCTCCTAAGTTTCTGGCTGGATCTTCTTGAAACTTGGTCAATGTTATCACCTCAATTGGTAGATGCGCATGAAAGAAGGATTTTATGGTTTGTTGATTTTTGCCTGAGTTATGCCCCATAAAAACGTAGTATCTAGGGCTTATTGAAATTGCAGCCTTGTGAAGGCAACTCCTCCTAACTTTTTGTCTTGATTTAAATGAAACTTGGTCATTTTCAATTTGGTTCTGTCAAAATAAGTAGTGTCTACAATTATTTCTGTGAAACAGCAGCAATGTGGCGGCGTATTTTGTGACGATGGCACTCTTGTTTAAAATTGTTCGCAAAAATTTCAATGAAATTTTACCAGAATGTTCCTTGGGTGACCCTTTTTGAAAATTGTTCATGAAATTTTGATTGGCCCATAAGTATGGGCGTGGCAGGGCGGGGCTTATTTTGAGCCCGAAATCTTTGAACGACATCTCCTCCTGAACCACTGGGTCGATTTTCAATGAAACTTTACCAGAATGTTTCTTTCGGTGACCCTTTTTGAAAATTGTTCGCAAAAATTTGATTGGCCCATAAATAAGGGCGTGGCAGGGGGGGGGGGGCTTATTTTGAGCCTGAAATCTTTGAACCACATCTCCGCCTGAACCACTGGGCCGATTTCAATGAAACCTTACCAGAATGTTTCTTGGGTGACCCTTTTTGAAAATTGTTCGCAAAAATTTGATTGGCCCATAAATATGGGCGTTGCAGGGCGGGGCTTATTTTGAGCCTGAAATCTTTGAACCACATCTCCTCCTAAACCACTGGGCTGATTTCAATGAAACTTTACCAGAATGTTTCTTTGGTGACCCTTTTCAAATTTTGTTCATGAAATTTTGATCGGTTCATAAATATAGGTGTGGCAGGGAGGGGCTTAATTTAAGTCTCCTCAGTAATGAATTGGTAGGCAGCATATATATTCTCGCTTCAAAATCTTGGAATTTAATCTCCTCTTCAACAATTAGCAGGGTGTCCACGGTCAGGGAAAAAGTCAGGGAAAAAAATATTTTTTCAAGGTCAGGGAATTGTCAGGGAATTTTGGAATTGGTCAGGGGATTTTACAGTTTAAGCAAAAGTCAGGGAAAAGTCAGGGAATTTTGAAATAATTGGTGTATGAATGATAAAAAGATAAAAAACTAGGTAAGACAGTTTCTTCATGATTGGCTATAATGATAATACTGATAATAACAATAACATTAATAATAATGTGATAAGTAGTATTCATTATTCCAAATTGTTCTTTGAGAAGAAACTGAAGGGACTAGAGTCACTTAGGAATTTTATACATGATACCAAATAATGTACCATTTAATTCATGTTGAAGTGCCTAAAAGAAAGTTTATATTTTGAAATGCACACCAAATATAGTCCAATATATTGAGATACATGCTTCTATGGGGTTAGTTTGTGTTTTTCGTTGATTTTGGCATGCATCTTATTTCAAAACCCACACCTAGCAGTATAGGTTAAGTTCATAAAACATGCATTATGTATGTATGAAGAAAAAGAAAAAAATATTCATACAAATAGTAATACAGTTACAGTTAGTAAAGTAAGAGGTGGAAAGGGTTGGCTGTAGGGGTGGTGGAAGCCAACATTTTCATAAATTAATGTGCAAAATACGGTAAACATAAGTCAGGGAAATTTGATTTCAGTCCGGGAAAAGTCAGTGAAAAGTCAGGGAATTTTGCTTTGCTCAAACTGTGGACACCCTGATTAGGCAAATGTGAATGAAACTTTGCCAGAAAGTTACTTGGATGAGTTCCACTGGAACAATTAATTTCAGGTGAACTTTTTAGGGCTGTTCTGGCTCGTAATGCCTATCTTTTGACCTTTTGGTAACTAATTGATTTTGTCAACCCCACTTGCATTGAGAAAAAAATTGTTGTTATTCTGTGTTATTATTAAACTGGCAGGTTGTGGCTTAGCCGTGACATAATTAGGCTAGTTTAGTTTTCAATAGTTTGGGTTCTTCCAAAAGTTAGCGATTTATTGTAGTGAACATGTTTGAATAACTGTAGCTTAAACCCATTTGGATACACATGCTAAGGGAAAGTGAACGCATTTCTTCGATGGGTAACCAAATGCATCTAGCTTCAGATTGTACAAGCTGAAGTTATGAGGGTTTGGTTGCCAACATTCGATTTAAAGAATGTTGACTATCTATTAAACTTGAGAAAATATGAGTAAAAAAACAGATTTACCTTAACCTTAAATGCATCGAACCAATACTTAGGCTCCGCCTTGCCAGGGCAATAATCTTGGATTATACTTTGATGCATGTATGTAGCTGTGCCTTCATACATATTGAATGATTTGTCTGGAGCATTGCCCTTCATTGGTGAATTTAAATCTTACTTAATAAATTGATCCCCTTAAAGAGATGATTTTCGATGTGAGGGGTTTTTTGCTATACCACAAGGGTCAAGTTCACTTCAAGGTCATGGTCAAATTTTTTGAGCATTACTTCTACAAGATAGATTTCATTATAATTTTGCACAGATTTTCTCCTAAAAAGGTATCATCCTCATTTCAGCCAACTCGGTTTCAAAATGCTTCCTATGACCCTTTATTAGCTCACCTGAGCACAAAGTGCTCAAGGTGAGCTATTGTGATCACTCACCGTCCGTTGTCCGTCGGTCTGTCCGTCCATCTGTCCGTCCGTCCGTCAACAATTTCTTTAAACATCTGCTCCTCCTAAACCACTGGGCCAATCAAGCTGAAACTTGGCAGGGATGTTCCCTGGGTGAAGTTTTTCAAAAGTTGTTAAAAGAATTTAATTCTATAAATAACTCCTGTTGCCAAGGCAACAGAAAGGCTGAAAAGCTTGAAAATCTAAGAAAATATTCTTCTCCACCTAAACCACTAAGCCAATTAAGCTGAAATTTGGCAGGTATGTTCCTTGGGTGAAGCTCTTCAAAAGTTGTTAAAAGAATTTAATTTCATCAAAAACTGGTTTCCATGGTAACCACAAGATTAAAAAATGGCCGAAAATTGTAGAAAAAAGTCTTCTCCTCCTAAACAACAAGGCCAATCAAGCTGAAACTTGGCAGAGATATTCCTTGGGTGAAGCACTTCAAAATTTGTTAAAAGG